>JAYRBT010000001.1:54731383-54810526 GCA_036023395.1 Myiotriccus ornatus | reverse complement strand
TACAGTAACTTCATTATTATTAATTAACATTAAGTGTTATTCATCAAATTAATGAAGTAAGGGGGATGTGCAGCTTAGCAATTTGGGAAGTGTAGAGTTAAAAACGTACAGGAAGAAAGTAAAGGTTTGCCAACTAGTTGTTTCTGTGTTTTAAAAATATTTTCAGAAGTTGTTTAAAAGTTTAGTTTCTGCATTCTTCCTTTTCCCTAAATAACCCAAGCATGACTTTGCAAAATATTTTTCAGAAAGTTTATGAATAGTGACAAAATCCAGATACATGCACACTGTTTTTCTCAGTATGTTCAAAAGTTTCTGCAGTTTCCTTAAGGCTTAACCCATGTATTATATTTTAGAACTTTTATTTCGGGTTAACTCCAGTTTTTATACAGGCTAATTGTAAGATGGAGGAATTTGAGGCAAAAATACCTTTGTATCAAGTAGTATCAAAATAATTATGTAAACGTCAAAGATGTCTATACCTGTTTATGTGTGCTTTTAAGGTATACTGTAAAATTAGTATGCGGGCTATTTTCCTTTTTGTTGTTTCTGAAGACATGTGCTTTCCTACATGGAATTTTCAGAAAGCTGCTAGGCTTTCTTCAGAGCTGCATCATGTTCAGAGGCTCACATTCATTCTAGGATTGACTAAAAACAATCTATTTTCTTCTTTTACTTCCATATGATCAGGAAAGTCTGTTTTTTTGGCAAAAATGTTACCACTAGTTAAAAATGTGATGGGCATTCTGTATGTCAGATTCCATTTCAGTACTGTGTTTCACAAAGACATTCAGATTTGGTGTTAATGGTACCTTTTATCAATAAATTATTGTAGCAAACTTCTGCTTTTCTATGATGTTTTGTTACAATAGTGTTAAATAAGATGTGTAGTATTTATTCTTCTGCCTTATACTGTGAATAGATTAGATTTTTTAAATTATCATCATAATCATTTAGAGAGCAACAACAGATAAAAGTGTTGAAGTTATCTTATAGACTGTAATAACTAGACAGTAATAAATAATCCACTTTCTTTGTTGTGTATGTAGTGTGTCCTATAACCCTTAGTCTGGAGGATGACAGGAAGGAATTTGTCTGTAATCATCTGCATATTTTTAATTTGTCTTTCCTCAGTTGAGGAAGGAACATTTTTGTGTTCACAGGTTTTGATCTGTTTGTCACTGGAGAAGGATCAGCTGAAGGATGGGCTGTCATTGTCCGTCTACCATTTAGTGCCATGCGAGGTTGTCTTCAGCCTAAACATGAAGTTCAGTTCCCTCTTCCGGATTTTGCTGGTCCTTCTCCTTTAAAGGAAGAAATGAGCAGTATTTTCATGGCAATGCCTCCACAGAAAAGCGTGATTTTAAAAGAAAAAGGAAGGTTTTCTTTGCAACTGAATTGTAAAATACAAAGGGCCCCTGAATGATTCATAAAGTTATAGCATGGTAGTCTTCTGGTAATATCTGATAATAATATTTTTTGGAATGCCATGCTGCTAAACAAGCGCTCTCAGGATAAAATAGAAACAGTAGAGGATTAAAGCACTAAAACAGAGGAACATTGAAGAGCTTTCTCCTGCTTGGAAATAGTAATAACATTCACCCAAATAGGGAATTCTTTAGTTTGATGACAGAAATGAAGGGAAGGAGAAGCTCAGGTAGTGCCGCATCTTACTGCCATCAGAGCCTGGTAAGAGGAAGCAGAACAGTTCAAGTGTTGCTGTCATGTAGTAGCTTAGAAGTGAATAATTTTGTTTGAGATGCTCGGTTGGTTGTGCTGCTGTTTGCGTCAGCAGAGCTGCTCTCAGTTACTGCACTTGTAGGCCATTGCTGTTGTCTTGGTAGAGGATGGAATAATGAAACCAGCTCCTTGCTGGAAGCAATGGAATTTCAGCTCACATTGCAGGAGACAAGAACAAAACTAATAATCCTTCCTACTGGTATTAGTTTTGAATTCAAGCCATGCTTCTGCACAGCAGACTGACAAGTCTGGAACGGCAAAGGAAGTTAAAAAGTTCTTTGGATTTCTACCTGTTTGTGCCCAAAAAGAAAAGAATTGCTTTCTGGCCCTAAAGCAAGGAGTCAGATCATAAGGGCTGTGAAAATATATATGCTGTACTTGGGCTACTTTTCCCTTTATTTAGTTTAAGTAAGTAAGCTTTGAAATAAGTGTTGAAGGATCAGGGAGGAGTCTTAAAATAGCAGCAGTGAAGAAGTGAGAAGATCATTAAGTTCTATTTTTTCCTTCCCATTAGACATTTCTCTTTTTGCCTATGCACATTCCTTTCCTTCCATTTAAGGCAGGTGACCATTCTTCGGGTCAGATTATCCGTCTGGTGACATGGGTAGGCGGCATTTGTGCAGTTTCTAATGATAAGAAATGTTTGTTCTGCAACACTGTTTAAGCAATTATTTGAACCCAACTGATTCAGTTGAATGCTGGCATGCACTATTATTTTATGACTTGAGCTCACATCAGTATTATGATACCTCTTTCTTCATACGGTGGTAGGTAAGGAATAAACCTCAGTAACATTTCTTCCTACTGATTTTCCTTTGTGTGTGTGTGCTTAGAATGAGAAATAAAGAGTGAACAACCGATCAAAAGTCAAAAGCTTTTGTTCTGTGGGTACAAGCACTCACATAGGGGATTAGAGTCCACTGTTGTCTTGTATGTACTTGTAACAAATCCATTCCTGAAGGCCTTCACTATTTCTTTAGGTAACATTCATTTATAAATGGTTTAGACCTAGGAAATACAGGTCATTTTGAAGAGTTACCCAAAGAACAAACCTTACTTATTTAAAGAAATTAAAGATGTAATCCTTGTTGTTTGTTTTGTCTCAATGCTATCATTATTTGCAGATGTCTAACTGTGTATTGGCTAAATGGGTATATTATATGAGCTTTGGAATCTACATTTGATTCTGTCTGCAAGTATTTCCTTAGCACATTGAGTACAGCAAATAATTACTTTTTATTAGACCAAATAAATCATAATTGAATGTTTGCTCTTTTATACACAGTTTCTTCCATTTCAAGATTGTAAATGTTCGTATCAGATTTATTTTGCATAATAAAAATAATGGTTTAATTTGCCATCTCCCCGTAGATTACATTTATTCACTTAATTTAATAAAGCGTAGCTTTTCTGAGTGTGTCATTCTGTAGGTTCAAAAAACATACCATCTTTTTTTCTCTTTTCAGATTTATCCAAGAACAGACTAACTGAGGTTCCTGTGGAGTTGTGCCATTTTGTGTCACTGGAAACACTAAATCTATACCACAATTGTATTAAAAATATACCAGATGCCATAGTAAACTTGCAAATGCTAACTTATTTAAATTTGAGGTAAGTTAAACTTTGCCACTTTTTTTTGTTTGTTTGTAAAGATTTTGTTGTCTGCACTTTATATGTTTCTGGAACAACTGACTACCCTTTTTCATTTTACTGAAAACAGTAATGCAAAAGCTCATTCGCTGTAGATACAGCTCTGTGTGAAGGCATTTTAAAGGCCAAAATAAAAGCTAATTATTAAGAGAAAGACCAAGAAATACTAATCCATTTCTTTCCCATATTCTTCTAACAAATTCAGAATGCTAATCATGTCAGCACAGTTGGATTCTTAAAATTCACTTATCACGACAAATTTTGTAAAACTTAACGTACATTTTGTACTTAAAAAGATGAAGAGACAGACACAGAAGATTTATATTTTTATCCATGGGGAATAGAATGGAAAAGCATGATACTTGGTCTTTTGCAATAAATATACTTACTACCTATTTTAGGAGGAAATGGCCAAGAATTAGACACCTTTGTCTTCTTTCAGTGAAAAGTCTGTGTGAATACTAATCAGTGTGGAGAATTGCTACTGGTGAAAGTGCAGGTGAACACATATGTGCTTTTAATGGAGAGCATGTGAGCCCTTTTTCAGCTGGAGCAAGGTGTGGAGTTTTCTTTGCAGTTAATAATGTAAAAACATAGTAATAGTAAAATATAATAATAATATAATAATCTGACCTTTGTGAGAATGAGGTTTGAGCGGACGATGAAGTGGCTCTTGGTCCTTTAAATACAAGGAATGAAGGTTTGATCATCAGTTTTATCAACATTGAGGATCTTTCTCAAGCCTTCCTATATTATTACTGTACTGCAGTTTTGGCCACTGTGGAACACTGTTTTGTCGCTAAAAATTGAAGTGGAATAGTGTGTCCTGAGTATCTGAACATATGCAAGGAATAGGACTTTAAATTTTGCATTAGTGTTTGTTAGATATACATAAAAAAATTAAGACCGGATTGTTAGATTTACATAAAATATTTTGGTAAATTTAGAAATTAGAATTAACTCAGAACTCAGTATCATGAACCAGTGACTCAGTGTAGTGATGAAATTCGTGTGAATCATCACAAAACCATAATAGTTTTTATATTGCATCTGACAGTAAATTGGATAAAATAAAAGGAAGTTTTTCAAGTTCTATAAAATGAGGTCATTTCCCTCAGTTTAAAATCCCCTCTTTGACTGGATGTGCCCTTCCTCCAGATTAGTTACGCATAGTAAACAGGTTAAAGAAGAAAATATAGCCTTGACTTTCTAACTGTGTTGCTTCTTGGCAAGAAATTCATTATAGATTTAGAATGCATATTTTTCTGCCTGTCACCAGCAGAGTCCATATGTTAAATAGTTTTAGAAAGTGATACCAAGAGATATATGGTGTCTTTTGGCCTTGGTGAATACTGTTCATGTTTTATTTAAAGAAATTCCTTTAAACTAATGAAGACTTATTACTCACTTGCCCTGGTGATGTACTGTTCCTTCTCTCTTAGTGGATTGCTTTTGAGTTCTGTAGAGCTTAAAAATTGTTTTGACTTGCGTTTTGTGTGTGTCTGATCTGCAGATCTGTGGCATAGTGTAACTGTTTAGAGTCTAGACTTCCTCAGTTTGAGTTCTTTAGAACTTAAAAAAATATTTATACTTAATTTTTAGAAAAAGTTGTGTTTTGGGCATCTGTAAAGACAGTAGAATTAAGAAACCTGGCTCCACAATGAGCATTGATTCTTTTTTCAACTACTGCTGGTTAATAATTGGATTTCTCATTTTTAATGTCTTTGGGTTTGTTATTTGATATCTGTCTGTTTCCTGACTTGTGCAACAGAGATATGATGATAGTTTGCTTTGTAATATGTTTTGAGATTGTTGTGTGGAGCACAAATATACATCTTTATATGCAGCTTTGTAGTATACTGCTGGGTTGGCAGTTGAAGAAATGCTGTGAAACTTGTGCGATTTTGATTTTTGTTTGCTTTTGTTTCACTTCAATGTTTCTTACTGAAATTACACAGGACAATTTTTGCCATGTGTTTTGAGAGTTCAACATCCACCTTTGCTCTCTGAAGCCTTAACAGTCAAGCAGAAGCTGATTAAAATGGTTTACACTGGGGTGCCACTTTTAAGTTACTGTTCATTGTTTTACTATGGGTTAATACTCATAAGAAAGAACAAGTATTTTAAAAACGTTTAAGTATTCTGTGACAAAGTAGTTAGATGTTATTCTGATGAGCATGAAGTTTCTTCTGGAAAATGAGCCACAGATCACTATTTTTAATCATGTGGTGATCACAAAGGGTTATGACATTTGCCATCTTTTACATTTGTCATGTTTTAGCTTATGAATCTTGGAAAGAAATGAACCATTGATAGTCCCAGAATTTTTTTGCTGTATTTAACTGTGTTAATATCATAGAACCATAGAACAAGAAGTATCAAGTAATCTCCAGCTTTAAATGTGCTTTAAAGTAATTGAGAAAATAACCATTTTGTCTGTAATTTATATATCTGTCTTTTAGTTGGAACAAAAGGCATCCATTTTAATGGCACATAAAACCACAGGAATGTTTAAATACTTGCAAAATTCTGTCTCAGTTGACTTTCCGGTATTCATTAGGAGGGGAAACAGCTGTTCTTGGTGAAAAACAGATTTGTTACAATATTGTTAAACTGATATAGTGCATTTTTTCTAGAGTGGTAAAGTCCACAGCGTTGTTTAGTCAATAATGCAGGCATTTCTGATGTGCAAGTGTTTTCTTCATGATTGGCATTTTAAAAGTTAAATTTTGTCTGCATAAAATCTGACCCATGAAAATGAAGAAGTTTTGCAACTCTCAGACTTGATGTGAGCGTACAGTAGAACATCACTGATGGTTTTAATGTTTTGTTTTGTTTTGTTGCAGTCGAAATCAGCTTTCTTCTTTGCCAGCTTGCCTGTGTGGTCTTCCTCTAAAAGTCTTAATTGCAAGTAACAATAAGCTAGGTTCCCTTCCAGAAGAGATAGGTCAGCTAAAACAGTTAATGGAATTGGTATGTTACTGATCTTTTTTTTATTTTTTATTTTGACTTCTTTTGTACCTAAATAGAAACAAAAAAAAATCACTTTGCACATATATTTGAATAAGTGTTTAATACTATAATGCAGGTTGAAACACTAAATTTTTTTCAAGTGTTGGGTAGTAACACAATAGTTTCCTTTATATTCTTTTGAGACTCTTTTAAACAACATCAATGCCCTTGCTTCGTTCAAAATTCAGCTTCAAAGTTCATGGTCTTTACCAGCTTTGCTCACCCCTGCACTGGCTCCCTGTTTCACTGTATCAAGTTCAAAAGTTCTGGCATCAAGCTCTGCAAGGCTGTACCCCTTCTTTAGCACCCTCCCCTCCTGCTTCCCTTTTGTCTGTTACTACTCTCTGCTTACCACATTGCATTCCACTCCTGATACTGGTCTTATCAGTTTGTTTTCATTTTATTTCACTACATTTGTCATGCAGCCTTTCTTTCCTGGAACACCCATCTAAACAGATCTCCAAAGTTATATTCCTTTTGTTTTCAAAACTGTCCACATGAATACTGTTTCTACAAGCAGTAGATCATCTGTAATAGATCATCCACTCAGTGACAATATTTGAAAAAGTAGGAAAACTATTTGGTAGTATAGATAAAAAATAAATTTAATTGCACATGCTTTTTAAAATGTATGTGTGGAAAATAGATATATCTAAGATAATACTTCCCTTTCTTCCTCTTTATCTTCCTCTTCTATAGGAAGGCTGAGACTGAATTCTTTATGGCGTATGCTTTGTGTCATCTGGTTATTTCTATTCATCTTGATCTTTTGAGACACAAATTGACAAATAAACTACATTTTGACACTGCTAATTTATGCACAGTAAAACAATGACTTTTGAACTTTCTTCCAGCTGCTTCTATCTCGTTTGACACCATTTATCGTGCACATCTTTTCTGTACCTGAAAGTGCCTGCTTATCATATTATTCCATTTATAATACTAGTTCCTCCATTAAATTGTGTTGCAGAAATTGAGCTAGTCTTGCTCCAGGCCCCAGCCCTGCTATTGATTCTTCATATGTGAAGTGGCAATGGAGGGGCTTTTTTGTTCTAGTATTCTTGAATGGCATTCTGCGGTATCAGTCTTCTGTTATAGATTACAATTGATTGGGCTGTTGATGAGGATGGATGGGTGGTTACCTTTTTCTTTCTGGTTTATGCCTTGAGCTAAAGACTAGCAAGTTTGTTTTGTTTGCTGAGCATTATTAATCTACTTTATCAAATAATTTGAATTTTTCTCTGTGTGTGATGGGTTTAGTAAGATTACAAGAATGGTTCTGAATTAATCTTAAAAGGAAGAATATATTAGGCTATAGCATTGTTTTTGTTGTGCTTAAAATAGATACAATAAAAAATGATGGTTCCAGATTTATAAATAAAGTTAAATTTAGTAAAAAATCAGTTTAAAATTAGTAACAAAATTTAGTAAAAAATTAAAAGCTTGAAAATTAATGTAGGTTATACTCAAAGCAGATGGAGTTTGTTTAGTTCAAACATATGTTTAAATTCTGGAATACTGGAATTTCATATTGCTTTCCACTTACAGTATAGTTTTGGTGTTACTCTTTCTCAAGAAGAACATAACAATTCCTGCTCTAACAGTATTTCAAATGAGAGGGTCTAGCAACATGTCACTTGGTAGACTGGAAGATTTATGAAAACTGAAAAAGGTCTGATGCTTGCTCTTTGTGATTAGAAAGTGGCGAGGGGGGTAGTTGAATAACAAGTTTTTGTTAAATTGAGCATGACTCTGCTCAATTGAGATGACCTTATTACTTAGTTTGATGCCACCATGTGTGTTTGGTACACTTCTAGTGAAGTGAGTTGCATTATTTAACTGGAAATGACATAACTGTGATGTATTGGGAAAAGCAAATAGTGGTAGGATTGAGAGTGGGGATCTGTATTGGCATGTATAATATAATGCAGTTTAGATAATAAGGTGATCATTGTTCTGGAATGAGTAAAAAAAAAATCCATAAATAAACAAACAAAAAAAGATTAAGTCATACTGCAGTTGTTGCATGAAAAATTCAGCTGTGTGAGAGCAGTGCCAGCCTGAATAGCAGAGGATTCAAGCAGAACCATTGCCCAGCTCTCTGGCAGGGAATAGTGCTGTTTTAATACATACACTGTGCTGGTGTTGAGCTGGGCCAGGGAATTGACCCCGAGATGCCACCTGGCTGCAGTGCTTGTATTAATAGGACTTTTCCAAGCAACCTCAGGTTCCCTAAATGTTTCACAAGCTGCATGCAGTAAGAACTGTGTGTACATAGCAGATGGATTTTTTTTATCTAACTTTTTAAAGAAAATTTACCTCTATAGCCACTGTAAAGTGATATAAACATAATTTACTGCAAATTAGATCAGATCTTTCCAACAAACATTGTGTTTTTCCCACTCTGCTCCAAAATGGAGCTTGTAATTCTTTTTCTATTACATGTATGTATTTATATAAATTTTGTGGCATAGAGTAACTTAGATATTACATGCAGAAAATTTTCAGGTCTTTTAATTTCTAGGTTTCTGACAGCTAATTTACAAGCACTAGAGTAACATAAATTATTCTCCCTGCAGAACACATTGCTATTAATTGTAAAATTTGTTTGAGATATTTACTTTTATTTGCAGCTCATTATCTCAGTCATACACCTCCTGTCAGCCAGGAGGATGAGTGTAAAATGAGTGTGGAGATAATCTGAAACCTACTTTCTGTCAAGGAAAAGTAATTGGGCGGAGATGGCTCAGTAATTGTACCCAGAACTATCAGCTCTATAGTAAAATTGTGGTCTCCGTCCTATCAGGCAGTATTGCACTTGCTGCCTTCCTCAGATAATGGCCCCCTCCATCTCTGGGATGCTCCTGTCTCATGTTGGAAGCCTTTAAATCTCTCAGTTAGGATTTATGTCCTTTACCTCATTCATATAATCAGCCTGACCATGCAGGACCTGCTGTTGCTTGAGAAGGTCCATGTGCACATGGACTGTGGAGCTGCTTTTTTCTGTTCAGTATGGCTTGTATGTCACAAGCTCTCTGAATCCACATGGTTTTCAGGAATAACAGCTCAGTCAGGAGGCACAAGTTTAAAATGAATTTAAGGAGGAAGTTTGTCTTAATTTGAATGGTTTGGATAAACTCCCTCTGTGTGTGTGTGTGTGAATAAATATGTTTATATAGACTCAGAGTTCCATATTGTTTTTTCTGTTTATATTGCTGAATACATATGCTGAATTTGATTGGTTTAAGACCATTTAAACTTTACTGTAAACAAAGGGAAAAAGCTGATAATCTTAATTTGCTTTCATGCCACTGAGCTTCATGCCACAGAAATTAATGTTAAATTTAAATATGCCTTACACTTCTCTGATTTTGAGAAATTGTCTTGTCGTGACAGGACATGACCTAACTGGTAAGAACAAAACAGAATTAATGTAAGTCTGACCTTAGCAAATACTAGACCCTCAGAACATGAGTAGGTGTTTGAACTTCAGTTGCCTGCAGATGTCCATGAAGCAAACTCCTGGTTGTATAGTTCCTTAAAAAATTATTAGCTTGAAAACGATAAGCATTTGACAGTATTGCATCCATTATGGGCGAACTAAGTGGGAAAGGTAAACACTGTCACATACACACTCATGAAGTCTAATAATAGTCAAGAGCATAACTAGGAATAGTGTTACAGGTCTTTGTTTTCCATGGCTATTCAAACAAAGTAATAAAAAAAGGCGAGTTGGGCTGCAGTGTTTAGTAGGATAAAGGATATTACTGTCTCTAGAGATCTTGTGAATGCTGACATGCTGTCACAACAGATCAGTCTTATTAAGGATGTTTTGAAAGGCTGTAAGTGGAAGTGGACTTTGTTTTTGAGGCTACGCTCTGCCAGGCTTTTTTTTTTTTTTTTTTTTTTTTTTTTTTTTTTTTTTTGGTGTTTCCTTTATAATTCTCTGTCTCTTTCCCTGACTTGTTCTGATGTGTGGGCCTAAGTGCACTTGGTCTAGAGTTTCTTTGCCACAAGGTGACTTTAAATTTAAATTCTGTGCTCTAAAAATCAGTTATCTAATTATGAAGTCATTTAAAGTGTGTAAATTAAAAATAGGACACTAAAGCTTCAAAAATAAATTATCTGGGAACAGTACAATTAAGCAAAAAAGTGTACTCATTAGCTGGGATTTTTAATTTCCTTGTCTGAAAGCTACAATAATTTCCTCACTATGTTTTGAGAAGGGAAGGAAGCCTTGGCAACAGTGAGATTCTGTTACAAGAAGAAACTTGTCTGATACAGGGAGCAGCATTGCCAAATCACATTTTGCTTTTACTATAATTTTTCAGGCTGGAAGATAGAGAGCTAATGCAATGCTTAGAAATCTGACTCACTTTTAGAACTTTGTAGTCCAAGAGCTCCCAGATACTTTTAAATCAATTTGAAACAGTCAAGAGAGTAGGTGTATTCCATTGGCTATTCAGAAAAATTTTGGCATGACCCCACTTAGCTTTCATACTATGAAATACTGTTTCCTTCTTTTAATACAGAAATGAAAGTGTAATTGGGACATGACTGAAATTTACAGGTTGCCTTAGATATAGGAAGAGGTGTCAATATCCATTTGGCAGCAAAAATGATAGCTAGCATCTGACAACTGTCTCATTTTAGGCTGACGTAATCCAAGAAGTTGATTTCATACACATTCGTAGCAGTTTCTTGTTAGAAATAGTGTTAAAGTATCATATTTATTACAGTAATACCACTATATGTAAACTTCTTGTTCGAAGTTGTGCTCAGTATTGCCAGATACTACACTTTCAACTCAACTTTACAGAAGTTGCTCCTTTGGGAATGCTGAAATGAGGATGGATACCAATTTCATCCAGATTATTAAACCACTTGTCATCTCAATCCGACCTGCTTAGAACCTGTCAAGGCAGTTAAGAAGTACATTTTACAATGAATAATATGTTGAATATCTGTATAATGCTAAACAAGATCTGTCCTATTTTATTATGGCCTATTTATTATGGCCTGCATGCTGTGAGGATCAAATATATGCCTTTACTGAGCATCATTGCAGAATGCTATTGCTGATTATTATTATTATCATTATCACCATTATTATTATATTTTGCTTAACTAGTCCCTCTAGAAGAACAAGAACCTTTTTAAAAACTCAGATCCACATACTAGCAGTTTTGCATTTCAACCTAATGTATTTGGTTATATAACCATGATATCGAATTCTTCATGTGAAGAAAAGAACAAAAAAGTAGAACATCTTAAGCAAATGATTTTGAATGTTTCTACACGAATTAAATTAACTTTCAGAATTGACCTGTTCTTCGAATAAGAATTTGCTCTGGTTTTAGGTAATGTGAAAACATTTTCCCATGTGTCTTGTTTTACGTTGTGACAACAGGACATAGATTGTTACATGTTTTAAGCTTAATAAGATGTTACAATGGCAATGGCAACTTGGCTGCATTTGTATTATTAGACATCTAGGAGCTGAAAGTTAATTTGTTATTACTGTTTTGCTCTAGGATGTCAGCTGTAATGAAATCACAGCTTTGCCACAGCAGATAGGCCAGCTGAAATCTTTAAAAGAACTGAATGTCAGAAGAAATTACCTCGAAGTTTTACCCCAAGGTAAAAGCAAATGAACAAAAAGTACCTTTACAGTAGCTCTTTTTAGTAGCATTTTGAAAGTATTTTTTACTCATATTAGTAAATAGGATTAAAAAGTAGTAATTACTTTGTGTTTGAAATTATTCCATTTGAGTTTGCAAAATAGAACATTGTGGTATTCACTGAAGAACAGTGTCTGAGGTTTTTTTAAAGTCTTATCTTTATGATTCTAGGCATCTTTTAAGTTACACAGGCATCTTCATGGAATATGAGAACTATCAACAGAGTTTCAGGAAAAAAAGATATTTCAAAGTATTGGTTTTAGTATTTATTAACACTTGCATAATAATAACAACACTCTTTTCATTTCCCAATATTGAATGGAGTAAATGTTGATCTTATTCCTCCCTGAATTTGTAATTTTCCTGAATGCAAAAAAAAAAAAAAAATGCTTTATACAGCTTTTATGGCAAAAATAAAACCAGATATAACACTTCTCTCCTTTTTGTTACTTTTAGAACTAGTGCACCTTCCCTTGGTAAAGTTTGACTTTTCCTGCAATAAAGTGCTTGTGATTCCAATTTGTTTTAGAAAGATGGTGCAGTTACAAGTATTATTGCTTGAGAATAATCCTTTGCAATCTCCACCAGCACAAGTAAGTAACAGCTATGATTTAAATTGTGCCTTAATATTGGGGGATGATAGCAAATAATAGACTATAAAATGTCACCTCCTGCAATTGCAGGCTTCTGAATTTCAGTCATCACAGACATCAGTTGTCGACACCTAAATAGGAAATATCTAAATAAGACGTGGAAAATATCCTGTGTTCTAAGTATGAATCTGTGCACTCCTTGAACCAACACACATCTGGAAGATTTCCATTCTTTTAGCTGCTTGTTTATTTTTATCATTCCTATCTGCATACGAAACCTTATGTTAGAGTATGTATATAATTTTGAAAAAGAGAAGTGAAAAATTTCCTGGATAATTTTTCCCTCTGTTAAGAAGAATCCAGTTCTAGGAGGTTCTGCAGTGATTTGCTATTAACTTAAAAGTATGCAGATGGTCTAGAACATAAACCATGTGAAATTTATTTAACTTTATAATGTAAGTTTATAGATTGTGATACACAAAGAAATCAAACTCCTGAACTCTAGGCCACGCTGAGTAATAATGTTAATAAATGAATGCAACCTGTGTTCTGCATCTCTGAAAGCTACAATTGTTCTAAATTAACAGCTGTTGAAATACTTAAGAATTTTAATTACATTGGAGAGATGGTTTTCATAATCAATAGTGATGCTCCTTTTAAACTAAAAAAAAACCCAACAAAACAGCAAGTTGAAGTGTGCACTTAAAGAAAAAAATTCTAAAATGCAGGTGAAATCCATCATAAATATGCTTGGACACTAGCAAAAATGATGTGACCAAGAATATAAAGGACACATTAATTAATTAAATTAACTAATTTGGAAAATAATTATTCAATTTATAGTTAACAATAGGCCGCACCATATATTTTACTGTAACTTTTTTTAATTAAAAGCTCATTTGGATTTTTTTTAATTAGACTACATTATTTTCTTGTTTTCTGTCTTTATCTCTGAGGGTATTTTTACAGGTACACACAAATAATTGATAAGGTAATTGAAGTACTTAGTAATTTAAAAACTTAATAAAATCCATATCTCTTTATGTGATATTTATTGTAATAATAGTATTTGGTTTTCAGGGAGGTTTAGGCTTAATGACATTTGAAATAAATTATTTTTTTCATTCTAGTCATAAACCTAACTTTTTTTTCTTATCTAACAGATTTGTACAAAGGGTAAGGTGCATATATTCAAATATCTGACTGTACAAGCTTGTCAGATTAAAACAGCAGACTCGCTGTATCTTAATGCCATAGAACCACAGCATTTGCCACAACCTGTGGAAGAGAGGTATGTATGAAAATCTCACCTAGTTTTTCCATGTAACACTTATAATCAAAGTGAAATAATATTTACCTTTAGATTCATAAGCTTTCTTTGTTTAGATGCTATTTAGAGAGCATTTTTCTGAACAGAGATTTGTTTTAATTTAAATTAGTTTACTTTTATTCTAATGAGGTCCCTCTAAGAGCTTAGGAAAAAATTATTAATCAGTTCTAATTGAAGTTAGCAGCATGTTAGTTAAGAGTTTAAAAGTGAACCTTAGTTTAAATCTAATCTCTTACTAGTGGCCTCTTGTAATATATTGATAATAATTCAGATGGTAGTAACATTGGGTGTTCAAACTTTCGTAAAGTAAACCTATTAACACACTAAATAAATTTTAATTTCTTGTGGTGTTTTGTGATTTATATAATGTTGTACATTTGTGACGTAGTTTTTAATTCGTCCAAAGTCTTATCCATCAAGCAAAGAGAACTGCATGAATGTTGAGATGCTTTTAAAGTAAAACATGCTAATCTGTTAGCAAAAAGACAAAATCTTTTGTGTCTTGCATCAGATATCTGGGAAATACCATCTTGTACCATGGTTTAAGGACAGGAACTGGATATGAACCAGCTCCTTTCTATGAGATTCTCCATAGCTAGGTGGAAATGGTCTTTCAGCTACCTCTTCCTTTGCTATGGGCAGTGTAATATAACCAGAGAAAGTATGATACTTTTGGAGAGAAGTACTCAATAAAAACAAAGGGTTGATGTGAATAATAATAGAGATGTGGCTTCTAAAACCCTGGGGGGAGAAAACAAGAGCTGTTGTGGAATCTCCCTTTCAGTCATCTGAAATTCAAACAAATTCTTTGAAAAAAAACAAACTGTTTTTCTCCATGTACCTTTGGAGACATCTTTGTGAATTTCTATCAGATAAATGTGAAGAGTGAGAAGAATCCAGGATGAAGAGTAGGTTTTCCATTTAGGAAACACCTTGGTTTTCTGTTTTGTTCTTTTAGTATATGAGAAAATCGACAGGAGCATCATATCCTGTATGATATTTTGATCATAGTGGAGATCACAGGTTAGAGTAAGGGGATAGTACAGAGTAGATATCAGTTGGTAACTAACAGGCAAATGCTCTATCACATAATAATTACCAAATTTTTATTTTAGAGCATAACTTTATACTTCTAATGAAAAAACATAACCCAGTTAGGATTTCCACAGGCAGTTGCTATGAAAAAAGTCCTTAGTGTTTACTGGTAAGAGGTAATTTAAGATTAGGATGAATTAATCAGACACCTTATTCATGTGAAGATTGATAAAGCTCCTTTTTTAAATTGCTCTATCAATCTGAATTCAATATTACAGCTATCAGGATAGCAAATGGAGAGATAATAAGATATACTTTAAAAAAAGGTGATGAAAGTATTGCATCTAATAGTGTACTTCAAAATGAGTAGAGGGTACATCAGGTAATGAAACCAGAAGAGAGACCAGTTGCCATTATTATACTAATTTTCTTAAAAACCTAAATTTCAAAGTCTATTTTAAAGCACCAAAAGGAGGTTTCTGTGTTAATAATTACTCTGAGCCGCAGGGAGATATTTTTAATGGATCGATGGTTACAGTTAAATCAGTTGACTCCAGGTTGAGTTCAGCTATTTTGGTTGCTTCTCCCACAGTAAATTGCTTCACTTGGACTGCTGTGCTACTTAGCTAGTAACTAAGCATTTTAGCCTAGTGTATAGACAAAAGTAAGCTTATAGCAGATGATTTCTGTTGTTTTCATTAATCCTTAGGTTAACCAACCGTTCCATCTGATTCGTTTTACTACAACCAGACTGTAAATTTTTAGTTTTGAACTGTACCAGGCTATTTCACCCTCAACCATTAAGATTGGTTAGAAATTTGCTCTGATTTAAGTGAAACGAGGACAGAATTTGAACATTAATGCTATGGTAGCTTTTTACCTTTTTTTTTTTTTTTATTTCACATTTAGCATTGATGACATCTACCCAAGTAAAAAGGACTCAGATTCAGGTGTTGGTAGTGATAATGGTGATAAACGTTTGTCAGCAACAGAGGTAAGTTACTTGCTCTTTGTATCCAGCTCCCCTTCCAGCACTTGTATTTTGACTATATTTTTAATTAGGGTAAAAATTTGAGTAGATTTTTAGCCATAAAAACCCTGCAACCATATCCTTGACATAAATTTCTCACTAAGAAGCGGCTGAAAAAGAGATAAAAGGAAACTGGGATATTTTAAATTCTTTTTGTCTGTACACTGTCCGGAGAGGGCAGTTAGATGCTTGCTTCCAAGTGGTCAACAACCTACCAATAGTGAAAATTCACTACAGTTCTCAGGCAGTTTACATAATCTAGAGAATGAGAACCAAACCAGAATCCACTTCTCCTGTTTTCGATGAAGTAAATATGCCAACAGGTTACACACTTAGGACTTCTCACTTGATTTCTCTCTGACTGATAACTCTTTCCTGTTGGGAATTAATAGTGCTCAGTCCCAATATGTTCTGTGATGGTGTTACGGCAGATTGCTGTAGTGCAGGAACTTGAGAAACTTAGCACATCTTAATGTATTTACATGCTCTGGCGGTTAGGCAGTGCTGGAAATAAACCTTCAGACTCTTTTATGAACTATGTTGTCCAACTGATAAAAGAGAAAGAATAGCTTTGTGGGATTAGTGTTATCCAAAGCAGTTAGAACTGAGTTTCCTAGACCTTTTTTTCTGAGGCACTGCTCAGCTGAACAGGGCACTAAATCTAGTTAGAGTTGAACTGAATAAATAATAATAAGTAAATAATTAGCAATATAATTCAATAATGAACTTTCTGAAATGTACAGAAACGGAATTTGTGGTCTGATCTTATGGGAAATATGTAGGTCACAATAGAAGAATGACCTTCTCACTACCTAAAATAATTTTACACTCATTCTTTAGTGTTTCTCTCCTCCTTTGAGGGAAAGGGATTCTATTGCTTTTGAAACAAAAGTATAGAGAATCAAGCTTATGTACTGAATTTTTAGTTACTAAAAAGCAAATTGAATGTGAATCCAGTTACACACTGATTGGTCTATTAAATACAATAGCATTTTAAAAAATCAAATATGGAGATTTCCAAGTATTTGGGCAAGTTTCTTGCTGGATGGAAGTGAAGCAGAGTTGTAATGATTTCTAGCCAAACCTCTAACGGTTTCCCTCTAGCTGTAAGAACGTGCAGTCCTTTCAGAGACACTTACAAACTGTTCTGCCATTATTACACTTCCTGAAGCTCACTTAGCTTGTTAATAGAACAATTATTCCAGAATTTCCTCTTTAGCAATAAGTATCACTGTTAGAAAATAGATCATATTACCTGTAATCAAAATGTAGCAATTTAAATGCTGCAAAAAATATTTTAAAGACAATTAACAGTGAGCCAATACATTTTTAGTAGCACAAAGTTGTTTTTTTTTTTTTTAATATGAGAACTATTTACTCATTCCATCCCTGCCTGACTACTGCTCTGCTATTAAGGAGAAATAGATGCTGAGATCAGTAATCCCAAATGCATTTGGTAATAAATTTACCACTCACTTTCCTTCTGATGAGATCTTTCATACCTGTGTAGCACATGAGAATTGTGCAAGAAATATTAGCATGTTGCAAATACAGATTCACGTACATTGCCAATTACAGTCAGAAAGCTACATACCAAACGAAAAATAAACACTGAATGATCAGTCATAAAATGATCATTAAAACACATCTGGGGGGTTTCGTGAATACAAATTAACATTTAGTCTGAAGGGTAGTGGCTATTGAGTTCCCAGGCTTTTACAGGAAATACTGCAATGTCATTTTGCATGTGTGTAACTTACAAACAGTAACTTAAATTAATCACTTGTTTGACTACTAAGGTATTTTTTAGGAAGTTTGTAAATTGGCTTTGGCTGAATACTCCTGGGAGAGAATACTAGTTATGTATCTCTGTCTGACTTGGTAGGGTCATTACAGCATCCATTTCAAAGCTATAATCATCTTGGGCATTTCAAGTGAAAGATGTCTTGTAGTGTTACTGTCAAATTGATCACAGCAACTTGAAGTCATTGTCTGCTTTAAGGTAGCGTACTCCTGTACTTCATCTTTTAGGAAGAGTGTAGCATTTTGATTCCTTTACAACCTCACTTTGGCCTTATTTTTTTCTTTTGTTGAAATTCATTAGCATGAGAGGGTACTTGCTAAGATCCAGATGGTGTCTGTGCTTTATTTCCCATATGACCGATGCATTAGTACCCACAGGAATGTATAGGAACATTTTCTCAAAGTGCATCATCTGAATTCTGTGTTAGAATAATGTTAGGTATTTTTGATTCTCATATGTCTATTGTCTTCTGTTGCTAGCTGAATAAAAAATAAAACTGTGAACGAAGGAAGTGAGATACAGTTTTTCACATGTGAAGGAGCAATACTTTTGTATTATGGCAGGCTGCTTTGGATAGTTTCTGTTTCAGAGTATACTGGCAGGAAACACCTGGAAAATCATTTGCAGAATTCTGTAGGTCTTCAAAGTGAGACGTAGCCTGCTAAAGGAATAATTTTTTGTTTCCAAACTGAATGGCCTGTGGCTTTTTTTATACCAACACTCCAAAATATTTTTCTTAAAGCGTGTGTTACTCTGCTGACGAAAGAAAAATTGCCTGTTTTAGTATTCAGAACTTCTAATAGTGTGTATAGGAATATTTTACTGTACTGTTTTCAAATGGTAGTTGAAAAATTAACAAAACATGAACTTTATCTAGAATAACTAAATTTAGGGCTTAAATGTCACAGGAGAGGCAGCCTGAAAGACAGAGAAGGAACTTCACTGTAACATTGGTTGTCTGAATGAATTTATACTGTGCACGTCTTTTTTTTTTTTTTTTTTTTTTCCCAAACTGTTGGATTGTCATTGCTTCAGATCTTTTGTGCTTAGAATACTTGGAGCATGTTTTGTTTCTTTTCTGTTTGAGATACTAAATTGTTTCATTTTAAAATATAATTATTTTAAAATTTATTTTGGAAATGCCTTATGAAGTGCCTGAACATACTTCTGAAATTTTTTCCCTTGAAGTGGAAGAATATAGCCAGTGAATTCATAGAGTTAATAACGTGCAGCTTATAAGGAAGAACATTCATGGTTGTCCATGTTTACAAAATGTTTTAAGTCCAAGGTATTCTGGGAAAATAGGAATAACCACATGTATCTTTGCAGTTTTTAGGAACAAGGTAGATTTGCTCCATCCTTTATCACAAACCTTAGATTCAGGATTTAAACAAATATTTTCTACCTCGTATATGAACATATAAAGGTAGCAAGAATGGCATAGTTCTACTAGAAGCTAACAAATATGGAATTAAATAACTCACTGTATGTAACACTCTTCCATTCCATTGGAGATCTTTTGTTAAAATGGTCTGAGCTGGTAACATCGGAAACATTATTTCCTTAAAATACATATTCTTAAGGGATATGGAACAAACTGCTATATATGTATTATAACAGTTACAATTACAGAGTGCATGTATTGAGTACGTATGTGCAGAGTAGCAAGTTACAGAAATAGAGCATTTAAAGAATGAGTAACACCCATGAGTTTGTTGGGAAATACATTTGCTAAGCTCTGAGACAGTTGTTAGTGGTAAGTTCTCTCTCTCAGGAGAATTAAGAATAAAAATTTGGCCTCTTCTGCAAACTGTGGTTTTGCTCTAGTTCATCTCAGGAGAGAATAAGAGCAGATCCCACTAGAGCCAGATCACTGCTGGCCCTGCAGAGCAGCAGAGCCTTGGTGGCCTGGGACAGAAGTGAAGCCTAGTGTATCAGTGCTTCTTTGTGCAGCCACTGTCTATAAAGTCATGGACAGGGATAGCCTTGTAGAAAGAAGTAATGTGTTTTAATGTACCAACTGATACAGCTGGAAAAAAATGGATGAGCTTTTAAGCCAAGACAAGCTATTGTACTTGAGAGTCTATGCTTTTTCATTTTGTTCAACTCTATCAGTTAATATAATTAAAAATATTGCCTTGTCTGCGAAGTTCATCTTGCTCACTTTAAGGCATTCAGTTAACAAGCTGCATGGTAAAGCGGGGAAGGAGGGTCTTGGAGGGAAAGAAAACAAAGACTGTGATAAGAGACTCAGTGTTTCTACAGACTTTGGTGGCTGCAAGGAGTCCCTATTTTCAGCTGGCCCAGGAAAGCACAGAGAGCAGCACAGTGCAGCACTGTCACTGCAAGGGAGGACTGGTGCAGTGAGGGAGATAGAAGAGGACAGATGAATTGTTCTGCTTGGCAAACCTGTGAGGATGTATTCAGCATGACTACAACGTCCTACAGCAGGATTTGTCCATGTGCTCTGGTATCCTTTCCCATGTTAATTGGCAACTCTTTAGTGAGCACTCTTCTCAGGATGTACATTTTTGTCAGTCTAGGTTTGGTTTGGAACTAGTGTTTCTCATATTTTTTCCTAGCCATCTGATGAAGATAATGTCAGCTTTAATGTTCCAATGTCAGACATCATGGAAGAAGATCATATTATAAAGGAAGATTCAGGTCACCGTGCTAACTCAAGAAAAGGTTGGAATGTAAAAACCATGGAATTAAATACAGGGGTTGTTGATTTCATGCCTGCCTACCTACCCAGAAGGCTTTGAGCTTGCATATGCAGTTGTGTAAAACAGAAAAAGTGTGATACTTAAAAAATTTTAAAAATCTGAGTTGAGTCCTTATAGTAGTTTTCCGTAACAGTTCCAGTGAAGTTGTTACACTGTCTCTCAAGAGTTAATAAGATCTTGTTTTGACTCGAGGGAAAAAAGTAAAAGTTGTTTTAAACCATGCTTCCCAACCAGTAATATCAATGTGCTATAGTTTAGCAAGTGTACAATATCAGAGTCCATTCCTATAGTTGGACTTAGTGCACTTTATTAGTCAGTCAGCTTTGCCTCTGGAAACAGGTAAAGCTCTTCAGATTTTGCGAGAAGGTGTAATTTTATATAAATTTTTTTTTAAGTAACTTAATTTTTCCAAATTATACTACCTACCAAAAAACAATGTTTCTCCAAATTCTGCACATACTAATGATAAATGCAGGAGGAAGTCAGCAAGTTGCATATGGAAACCACATAAATGGGAGGTCAGCCTTTCCACAGTGTTACACACTGGGTTAAATGAACTTCAGTTGAGACATTCACTGGAATTTAGGAACGCACAAAGAGAGACAGTAAAAGTATTATATCCTACAGTGTTTATTAGCCAACTGGAAAGGGTAAGCTGTAGGATCATATTCCTGGAAATAGTATATGTAAGCAAGAGATTGGCATAGGTTCTGAATAATTTTGGTAAGCATTTGACTCTTCGTTACAGCATGATAACTCTGAAATTATATTCAACTGCAAGTCCCTGGCTGAGAAATATGAATGTCTTAAAAGGCTCGGCACCTGTCCAGCTGTGCTCTTGTACCAGTACTGGCAAGACAGACTTGGTGTAGTTAAAAGCTGACTCTGTCAATACCTGCTGTGGTGCTTCTGATAGACAACTGTATATGCCCAGGGTATTAATGTATTACAACTCTGAAATGAAGTGGCATCGCTCTTTGCAATGCAAAGGTCTTACTTAACCCGATAGATGTTTTTAATATGCTTTGAATTTAAACTTCGGTTTTGAGCTCTGTAATTTAATACTATTAAATTATGTTGAGTTACGAATGTTGAGCTGAACCAGAAGTCATTCTTCTGTCTTTTTTTATTGCTATTACTAGTGGAATTCCATCAAGGATCTTCTCACCTGATTGTCAATGATAAGTCAAGAGAAACAGTAAACCAGTTTGATGAATCGGATACACTTACTTCTGAATTTATGAGTTACATGAAGGCAAGTTTGCGACAGTTTTAAGTGGGGGAGAAATATTTTCACTACTTTCGTAATTGCAGAGCAAACAGGAATGATAAACTGCATATATTTTAATGAGTAAGAGACTGCAATTGATATTCGTTGTTGTAAAAAGATTCAGAAAGCAAAAATAAGCAGGTAGGTTTAAAATTATTACAATGAAATTAGGAGATCAATTTACCCATAACTCTTTCTAGTGTATATAAGAGTTATTCTCTAACTATATTTAAGGCTTTAGGAAAAAAAGGCGAGTATGTTTCGTGTTACTTGCTTTGTATTTTGAATGGAGCAATTTTTTGTATTTGTTACATTGCTAAAATGCAAGACAACTTTGTGCTAAATGTGGTGGCTAAAGTTTTGAAGTAGTGTTATGGTAGTAAAATACATTTTCTTAAATTTTTTAAATATTATAGTAAAAATTGAGGGATTTATCAAGACAAATTGTATCAAATCACCTTCTAGAATAAGTGATGCATTTTTGTTATCTTATGATGTGTACCCTTCTTATGGGAAAAATCGTGGTCTTTATTCCTGTAAGGTGAAGAAAAATGAAAAAGAATGGCCTCATTCATTCTAGTAGGGATTCGCACTGGGAAATGAGCCATCATTGGAGAATGTTAGAGAAGCTGGTACACTCCTCAGTGTCCCATATGGCTGAGCTGGATAGCATTTATTGGTACAGGGTGATGCAACTGATGTGCCAAACATGACACAAGAGAGGATAAGCCTCTCTTTTCTGCTGTTGATTCTCTACAAGTACAAATGCACATTCATTCAGAGAGCTTCTGTCTTTATTGGCAGCTGAACAAGTTCAGTATTCCTGCTTGTCTGAGATGAAAGGGACAGTTGCAAAGCACCAAGTGGAAGCTTAAAAGAGAGTGTCAGGTTTTCAAATAAGTAAAACTTCATAGTTATAGGTGTAGGAGCTCTAATTTATGCCTACATTGAACCCAAAATAACTGGTTGACTGATATGAAGTCTTGCATGCAATTTTTATTCTGATTTGTTCTTCTCTAAAAAAAAATTTCAGTACTGTCAAAATTGTCAATTATGAATTCTGTTAATTATGGATGAAGTATGTGCTTGCCACTGTTTGCTTATTTGGAATTTCCTTACTCTGTAAAGAAATCTGTCTGCAGTAGGAGGGAAAGTAGGAGGAGAGTTAGGGTCCTGCTTAATTGAAGCATTGTTTCTATGTGCCAGAAAGTCGCAGAGTCTGGGATATAGAATGAAGAATTCTTATGCAGCTTGACTTTCTTTTTACTGTTAAAGGAGGGTAAGGGCTGTTGACCTCAATAAAATCTGAAGAGTGAATAGAAGATCTTGTAATCAGTATCTTAAAAGGGGGTACAGTGAAGAGTGGAGCAGAAGCATTGAATTGCTTCAGCTAACCAACCTAAACTGTTACATAAATTAGGTCAGTGCAGAGTCTGAAAGCAAAATTTATCTGCCTACTTAATTGCAAAGTTCAGTTCTCATTATCACTTTTGTCTGCTCACAGAGCAGAGCAGCAGAGTGTGATGAATTATTAAGAATAGAAGAGGACACACAATGGCAAACAGACGAAATGTGAGTATTTTTTATGTATCTATAAATAATTAGCTGTGTCATTTAATTAGTTTGACCAGAACTGGTATTTCCTTGTCAGTTAATAATTTTGTAGACTTGTAGGCATGACAAATGTATAGCCTTTCACTTTGTGTGTGCTCAGTTTTTTACATATTATTGCTGAGTAGCGTGGATGTTGTATTACAACTAATTAATTTGTATGCACCGATAATGCTGTAGTGTTTTTTGCCTATGTGGAATGCAAGCTTTTTTATTAGGTATTTTGTTATTTAGCTTATTAAAGGTATTGGTAACAAAACATTTTATCAGAGCTTGTAAGATTTAAATTTAATGTACATTTAAAAAATCGATTTAATTGGAAAACATCCCTCCATTTTTTTTCTTTTGTCATAATTTTAGCCATGGAGCAATCATTAACTCATAGATATTAATTCAGGAGTAGAACAAGTGAACGTCAGTTGCTGGGGTGAATGCACAAGAAAAGGGAATTTAACATGACAGTGTACTGTAAAGTTGTCGCTTATCAGAACAGTGTAGTCCTATATGATGCAAAAACTAAAACTGAAGGAAGGAAAGAAGTAGTAACTTTCCGAAAGGGCCTTACTGGCAGAACTAGTAGGAAATAATACTTCTAAACCCCAAAAAGAATTACCAGTGTTGAAAAGCAAAAGGAAGCAAACTGGCCTTTAAAAAAAGTCATTGTATTTATGTTAATACTATTCACGTTAATACATGTGATGAGAGCAGTTAAGAGTCAAATATCCGTAAATAAATTTTCAATTTTAGAAGACATTCTACTTAATTGAATGCTAAAAGTTTCAGTTCATCAAATTTGTTTGTTTATATATGTATTAGGTTCAGGGAATTTGTTAAGGACAAAGTGTTGGACAAAGTGTTGTGAACTTTTTCAGAAGAAACTCTTTCCATAAATTCAGCACATACTGGTGTGTAGAGAGGCTGTTTTTCCCTCTCTATAGTGCTTGCATGCCAGTTGGAAGATGCAGCTCACAAACAAATCCAAACTACCCTTGATAATTGCTGTTATACCTTTTCTTTGAATGCTTTTTTTTTCTGTTATAGACTAAATTTATCAGAAGAACAAACTATTGATATAGCAATGATAGAACAACTAAGAGAAGCAGTAGATTTATTACAAGATTCCAACAGGTATGCTTACAATAGCTGATGTGTTAATGTAATATATTTTAAAATTTTGTGAATTAGAGTACTCTTTTAACTGATAATTGATTAAATTCTCTGGAGTTTTGAAATGCTTTGTTAGCATACCACTGTATGCAGGATTGTTAAGAAGAACACTTGCATTCTCTTTCTGAGTATCTAGACAAGATTTCTGGTAAAATAAGCAGGATTTCAAGTATAAGAGAAACCTAAAATTAGAGATGAGGACACCCCCTAACCATTCATCTCAATACACTACTGTGATATTCTGGAGTTTTGTCCAGGATTTTCACATTCTTTTTGAGATAAATTTTCCTCTTACTCAAGGTTGGTGTATTTTGTTGGAATGAGAAGGTCTTCTGGCCCATCTTTATCACAATTCAATGGAGCACTTAGAGGAGGTATCTGAATTAGTGGTCGAGTTTCTTTAGTCTTCTTAAATCCAAAGGAGAAAGAGGAGAGACTGAGAAATCTGTTTAGACTTCCCCTGACTACAGAAGGCAAGATTTTATAATCTAGGTGCATGTTTTAAGAGGCTGAAGTCAAGGTGGAATGACTCTGGGTTTGTGGCTAAGCAAAGGAATAAGTATATAAAAGAAAATAAATACTTGCCACACTGGAAAAGTCTTGACAATTGCGGTGTAGGTGATTCTGTCCAGATGCTTGCTATTGCTTTTCTTTGTGTGATCACCTTCAGAAATTAAGTTCATTTTAACTCTTACTACTATGAGGTAGCTGGTTTACAGCTTCATCTCTCTGAAGACTAGAAGCCTCTTTGTCACTTCCAGTCTTAAGTGTACTTGGTTCTCTTTCCTCCCTTGACCACAACTATTTGCTTTTGTGACTACACTGTTCTTTACTTTAAATGCCTATTTTGTTACTGATTTTCACCTAGCAGACCTTTGTGCTTTTAGGACAGAAACTGGCTCCTCTTAGTATTTCTAGAGACACAGTTACCTGGCTTTATTTTTCATCACGTGAAGAGTACTTGAATTCTTGAATCACATAATAAATACTTGAATCAGAAGTATTTTTGCTTAATAAAATGTTTTACAAGTTAAGAAATCTCTTTCGTACCTATAGCTTTCTAGTACCATTGCTTCTGAGTATAGTATGAGACTTATTACTTTGTGGGAAGAGTATTGTAGTTAAAAAAGGAAAAAGTTTGAGGAAAAAGCAACAGTGAAAGAATTTCAGTTGTTAGCCTTATAAATTTTGTCATTTTGATTTTGGTTTCCAAAGGTTACCCCAGTATTTCCTATATGTTTAGGGTTTTTAAAAAAATTAAAATGGTCAATAAAATACAGAAACCCCTGTTTTTCCATACACATGCAGGTGTGCTTTCATTAGTAAGAATACAGTAAATTTGAAATGAGACTTTTAAAAATGGCTAATCATGTCATATTTTTACTAATGGATATGATTATTACACTTCTAAAATGCTTATCCTGTTATTGTTGTTTTAGTGTTCTGCAGAGTTTCAAATCTGCATACCCTACGTGCACATAAGCAGCATTTCATTTCTGGGAAGGAAAAAGATTTCTGATTCAATCTTCTTTTTCAGTATTTTCCGATGTTTGCTTCATATTCCAAATTCTCTTTCCTATATTTACTGCTTTCTTTCGTTTTCTCATGCACTGCAAGAGCAAATTAAATGTAACTATCTAACGAGGTCTGTGGCTTCCATTTGGACAATGGGTACTAGAGGTCAGATACAGAGATGTGCATCCTTCTAGATAATGGCATGGTTGTTGGTAGTAAACAGGTCCTGTTTTGATACAAGGCATTGCTCAGGGTGATACTTGCACATGAGAGCATTAAAGTGGCTTTGCTGAACTGAAGCATCAGGAGACACTTCCAGAAGTTCTTAGGAGATAACACTGAACAGGTTAAAACCATGACTATGAAAGTATTTCACATATCCATTTGTTTGAAATTAAGTGCTAAACAGGATGGTTGCAAAAGCTATACTCCAGTGCAGTGTTCTTATTTTAAACCTTGCAGATTTACCATAGATATTTCAGAGACCAGTGGTACGAATCTGTATCCCATGGAATCAGCAACAGATTTAGAATTTCTGGAATCTACAATAAAGTGTGTTTATTTACCTCCTCTAGAAAAAAAGAATGCATTTGTTAGATGCATCATATTCAAGTTGCTACATTATGAATTACCTATTTCCATTTGTTTATCTTTATACATAGTGGTCAAATACAGATGGAGATGTCTTCCCTTGGTCAGGTACGTTAATGAGTGTATTATTACAAAATACTTCTTGGGGGAAAGACAGGAAATGAGCCAACAATTTCATCAATTAATAATCTACCAAGTAGGGAAGGGAAAAAGCTAGTAGGCTGGAGGACAAAACTAATTTTTCTTTAACATATTTATAGAATTGTTTGGGGTTTCTTTTAATCTGTATATGTAACATTTTTCCATGTTTATCAGTTACTTTTTCATTGTAGTTTCCCTGCCCCTGTGTTTAACTGTCATGTATGCCAATTCAGTTATGCATCCTCGCCTACCATCTGACCCCCCCATCTCCCTCTTCTGGTCTAGGAAAACAGTGCATTCATTAAGGATAACCACAAAATATTTTGTGAAATAACAATTAGTGTGTTTCCAGAGTACTGTCCTGTAGTTACAGAGACGATCTGAAGTATATTTTTGGAGTTTTACACTTTGATATATGCAGCTTATTATTTTTTCAGTGTGCTGACCGGTGGACTGGTATTCTTTATGAAGTAGTTTTAGCTTTACATTATCTATCTGTTAGCACTGGAACTGTAATTATATAGTATCTACTTACTTCTTTGTTTGCTTTTCATCACAGTATTTGTAAGAAATATTTTAAGGTGATGTTATACAAAAAAAATAGGTCTGTTTCTGGTGCTACACAGTCTGAAGAGTTACTTATCTTACAGAGAGAAAATGCTGAAGAGGAACTAGAATTTCAGAGGAGGAGGGAGTTTATAATGGAGAAAGCAAAGCCTGAAGCGAGAACTTGTGAAAACAGTGAAAAATGGTCATTGAATCAGGTATGGAGGTGTTTAGATGCAATAAATGTGGAAACATTTGGCATGGATCTTGGCATTCTATCAATTTGTGTGTGGGGATAATGGGTTTAGGCCCATTTTGGGAGTTGGTTTGGCTTTGTTGGTGTTTTGTTTTGGTTGGTTTTTTTTGGTTTTTTTTCGGTTGGTTGGTTGTTTTTTTTCCTTAGCAGGAACCTCAGGGTTTGACAGTAAGTGAGAAAGTTGACTAAGACCCATCTCTTAGGAAGGAACTGATATAACACAATTAATAAAAGTATTTTTTCCCAATATAAAGTATAGTAGTTGCAGTGGTTGCATTTCTCTGGAAAAAAATGTCACCTCAGAGTTAAATTTTCAAGAAAATGAAATACCCGATTCCTCTTCTGCCCTCACTCCAAATATGCTTGTAGTTATATAAGCTTCCAACTTCTTATTAACAGCAGTATTTTTATTATTATTTTTATTTTTATTTTTATTGGTTTTTATTTGTTATTGCAAGCAGACTGTTGATAGGTTGAGATGGTAGTTTTTAAGTTTCAAAAATATTTTAAGATTTCTGTACATTGTAATGATCAAGAAATAAAGAACTGCAAAAAGCCCTAATTTAAATATTCGAAGTATATGTTATTAGTTCAGAACTTGCTATATAGGGATTTTTGTGAGTGCTATTGCAAAAAGATTGTGAGAGCAAAATTACGGAACGTGCTGTTTATATTGGTAGTACATTAATGTGATCTATTGTATGGAGACATAGTTTTTTTGGTTTATGTTGATGCCTTTCAAATATTCTTATGTGTCATCATCATTTCTACCAGATATTTCTATGATAACCTTGTGACTTTGTTAATATGAATTTTGTCTTCGCTTTTTCTTTAAAATGTCCAAAAAAAAATGATTTGGGTAATCTCGTTTGTTGTATTGTTCTACACTGGGTTTACCACACTTTATTTGGAACAGTTCTTATTCCTTGTTGAGATGAACAGATAAGGCTAATTCAGTGTAAAGTATGTGTGGTCTCTGTAATTTAGTGAACTGTTTAGAAAGATTTTTTTCTTCAGTGGTGTATCCTTGTTAAACACCTGTGGGTGAAAGTATTAGACACATTCTGTGAAATGGAAACACTTCCTGTAAGAGCAAGTTTTTAATCATGCTGTGTTCTTTGCAGTACAGTAAGCACTTGTGTTGCTGCTTATGTTACTAAATGAATACAATTCAGCATAAATTCAAAATTCTAACTAGCACAGTAGCGCTCAAGCATGCAAGTCCCCAGGTAGAGCTGGCTGGGATCAGATGAGTAAGATTTCTTTCTGTTTATTCTAGGTAATATAGTGGTTGCGATAATGTTATGAAAGATGTCTAAAGCTGAAGAATTTTTTTTAAGCTTGAAAAGTGGCCAAGAAAGGTCATGAAGCAAAATGGGTGTGTAATCTTCCTTCCCATCTTGCTAGCTTTTGGGAAGCTCTGTGATTGTTGGGACCTAGTGTTCCAAGTGATCTCTTTCATCTTACCTACATTTTTATCTATTAAAAAAAGTTTTGTCCTAAGGAAACTGTTTTGAATTGAACTATAATTTACTTATGCCAACTGTGTTTCTGCTAAGTTATGATTGATGCTGAATGATTGATTTTATTTCAAATTTATTAATGTGATGTACATGTTTCCAATCTGACTGTGGCAGAAGTGGTAACCAAAGGTATGTTACATTGCAGTTATAAAATTAATTGCTTATGGAATACTTCTCTCTTCAAATCTGTATTAAAAATCTATATTTGCATATTAAACCTTGGTGGTAGTTTAATTAAAAAATTATGTGAAACAAAATTGTATGCTGCAGTTTACCGAACAAACATTAAAATCTTACAAATGCAGTTATAATCCCTTAGTATTGAAGCTAAAAAGTTAATGACAAATCTGTAGAAATAATTTCCATGTTTTTTTAAAGTGTTGTTCAGCTAGCAATAGCAATAATATTTTTTATTCATGCAAAGTAATAGTTTCAGCTAAAAAAAGAATTAGATATTAATCCATGTCTGACTATCATGAGTAAAATGCCCCATTATATTGTATCACTAATATAGTTTCTGAAATAGTTTTTTCTTTTCTTTTCTTTTTTCTTTCCAAACGTGCAGAATGATCTAATTGTTTGGAATACAAGCGGGCAGACCTCTCACAATGAGGTAAGGTGCTAGTGCCATTTCTTTGTTTCTCATATATTTTATATGAGTGGTTCATATACTAAATGAAATGTAACTGAATATCACAGAACGTATGACTGAGCTCATCAGAAATGGATATGGGGCTTGTTTGGCCTGTGGTTCATTCTTGTCATCTTAAGGATTTACTAGCATATAAAAATACACTTTCTGCTAAACTTATTTCTGAGCTTATGTAGTTTAATACTAAACTTTTTTATATATATATATTTTCTCCATTCTGACACATTTTCTTTTTTTAATTTTTTGGGTTTTAATTCTTCCTTGATTGACAAAACTTTCTGTTGATTTCAATGTAATTTCTTCTTGCAGAGTTGTCATGTCCTTTATTAGGTTTCAGAGGGGAGTATGATTTTATTGAATCTATTGCTCACACAGTGCTAATCTCATCAGAAGATCGAGAAAGGGAAACTGTATGGAGCTCCTTACAGAGATTTTTTTCTCTTCATATTTTTTACGCAGAAATAGGGCTTCTCCTTCTACACTGCATTGTGCATCAGTATCCTGCAAATTCATGAGCACCCAGGCACCTTCCACCAGTCTTGGTGATGGGACTTACATAGTTCCAGCTGCCACAGGAATCATTTTTTAAATGGGTTTCCTATTATGAAGTTTGGTCATAGAATTTTTTCTGTGTTACCATTAGTGGTATGATGATTATATTTCACTTTCTCCTGTATGTTGCTGCTCCATTCTTCCTGCTGCAACTCTTAGCCTAGTTTAGGGTCAAGGGTGATCCTGTTCTGAGGTGTATGCCTAATTTCTCCTTTTCTGCTTTTTATGCAGAAATTCAGTGTTGCATGGAAAATACCATGCACAGTGGTAACTAATTCTGTGAAAGCAACAAACATATCTAGGGAAAAAACATGTCTTTGCTTTCTTTTTCTAAATGTATTCCGCCACAAAATGTATGTTTGGTGGAACTAAGTGATGACATGGGAGAAAACTGAGAAATAATTGAGCTTATTTATAACTAGGGGGAATATCTTGATGTCTTTTGTCAGAAACTCATCTTTTCCAGCAGAGGAGTAGGGCACAATAAAAAAGTGAGATTATCAAAGTTTGAGGCTATCATGTGATGAGATATGGTGGAGTTGTAGCATACAGAAACTTTAGCATTTTATGTAGTCAGATATGCTGAGATATTCTGGATGTTACTCTTATTTTAATTTATGTTCTTGAATTACACAGAATAAGGATAAAAGTCTAGCAATGTCTCCTACTACAAACACCACAATCCCTTTTGGCCTGAAGCCACGATCAGGTAATGTGGGAAAGAAAATTAATCAACTTGTGTGTGCTGTTTTGGGTTTTTTTTATATCTGTGTTTTTATTAGATGTCTATTTTTTTCCCTTAAGAAGGCAGCAATGTAACATTTTCTGTACAACAGTCAGAAGATCAGAACATTTTAAGGTTTTATAGGTGTGAGTCAAGATTAAATTTGTAAGAAGTGTATATTTGGCATATTATATATGGATCAATTTTCATCCCTTACTAATAAATTAGATTTTTTAATAAAATATGTATGTACATTTTAAAAAATATGTGTTTGTATATAATGATACATATTTTATATGTATATACATAATTATCATCTGTGCTACATACTAATTGAAATAAAAGTTTTGCTTGATTGGTATGTAGTGACACAGTTGAGATTTTGTTGAATAATATATCTGAATAATTGTTTGGAAGACACTTACACATTGCTCTGAAAATTGTTCCCTTCATTGACTCTTTCAGTATTTATGCTTATGTAAAGATCAAGCATTATGGGAAGATCAGATCTTTACTTCATCCAGCAGCTGAGTTTAATGAAATTGCAATACACTAAATCTGGATAAGCACCAATCTTTGTAACAAGCAGCAGTTTATTTAAAAACAACCAAAAAGCAAACAACAAAAAACCCCCAAACATACAGATATATTCAAGAGCTTGGATAACAGCTTCTTTTAAAAACATGATTAACTCAGTCTCTGTTCTGAGATAGTCAGTATTGTTAAGTCATCTCACATCTCCTCTAAAGAGTAACTGTAGGTTTTTCAGTATGTTTCAGCATCCTAAGACTGTAGTTCTGGTTTCTCGCATTCCCCACAGATGCTCTTAAGCAACTGCTCTTAAACCACTACAAGCTTTTAGTTTCCATAACAAAATACCGTGGCAACAATGGCAACAATTTAGCTTTATGAATGTTTATGAAATTGTACCCATAGATTTGGTGGGTTTTTTGTGTTTTGGTGGGGATTTTTCTGAAAGGAAAGGTACCAACCAAGTACCAAGGAAAATGGTGCCGAACCAACCTTTTTTATGAAGGAAGATACTTTTGAGTTTCTCATGTAGTTATGATACACAGTTTGACAGATCTGTTCAGTTGCATTTCTTAGATTGTTGGAATGTTAAACTCTGGCTCAGTTTTCTTCCTGATGATTTAGAGATGATCTTATTTCTATATATATCTAAATTATAAAAATATAAAAATGATGAGCAAAAGAGTCTTTTCAGGATTTGTTGAAAATGAAACATTAATTGCAAACTGCGTAGTCCAGTGGCAACATTGCAATGACACTGTTAGGAGAAGATGTGTGAAAGCAAAGGGGCTCATGCCATGTTGCTGCTTTCGTGGGATGTGACCTGTGTTCTGAGCCACCAGTGAAATCTGCTGCAGGGACTGGAAGCAGCTTTGTGGGAGAATATGCAAGACCGCAGTTTCTTGTTCAAGTGTTAGTTTAATGTGCGCTTCCACATCTTGGTTATATCAGTGTGCCAAGATTTCCTATACTTAAGGACTGCAATAGGTCAGGGCAAAATAGCCTATTGACTCTAAGAGAATTTTTAGAAAGACTTGGTGGTAATGGGTTGCAGTCCTTTGCAACAAAGCTTTCAAGTCACATAATGCAAGATTAGGTGTGCACAACTCCTAAAGTTCTTCCCCCGCTGTGTATAGCCTCATTGAAAACCAAAGTCAGTTGGTTAAAATCTGCTTATTTTCTGCACTGTGCTAATTCAAATTCACGCATTTGAGTAATTTTGAGTATGCCGATACTATAGTATATACTACACTGTAGTCTTTTGGTCACGGTATGGGTTGCAGTAAACTTGATAATCTGAAATTGTTTTCTTTTCCATGTCAGACACAACAGTCGCCTGATCACATACAGTTTCAGTCACATTAACTTAAGTTTACAGCATGGTAAAATAGAGGAACTTGGCAATAGTAAAACTTTAGGTCAACTTTAGATAAAAATACAGTATATTAGCTATGTAGTACTATGTAACAAAATGAAACATTGCAAAGGTGTATAAAGCTGCATATTGTTTCCTGTTCTGCTCCCACCATAGCATTGCTCTAAAAATAAAATTAAAAATTGTTTTGCTAATACATTAAAAAAATACACAGATAAAAGTAGTACATGACAGAAAATACTGACATGGTTTTTCTTTTAAAGCTAATTAGCTTGCCAGGTCTATAGTTTCTTCATTGTGTTTCCTTTAAAACTTTGTGCAAGTTTTGTGAGTTTGAACCATCCTATCACTGTCAGAATTTGCACTTCTTAATTATATACTGCTTTATTGCCCTAGACCTGAACTAGTGTAGTGGTCCAGCATTTCTGTAATCTAGGAAAGTTTTTCACCTTAGTTTGTAGTTTATTTTAATAGCTTTTAAGTTCTTCATGGCCTTAGGGGAAGCATTAAAATTCATTGGAAATGTAAGCTCTAATGAAGTTAAATAGTTTTAATGAGTCTTAACTACTTAACTTCATTAGAGCATACATTTGAATTAGTTGCTTCTGTAAATCTTTAAAAACCAAGTGCAAGATTAAAAGAACATTGAAGTGTTCTAACTAAAATGCGTACATCATGCTTCGTGAAAAAAATAGTGGCAAATTTTCAATAAAAATATATGCAGCCATATTTTTTCAGAAATTTGAGAGTTTATTTTCACTGTGTTTATTTTCATCTATTTTAAATGAATGTTGTTTTCTATTTGACTTTCCCCCCTCCTCCTCGTTTTATAATGATTTACGGCTCTTGGAAAGGTGAAAGTAAACTGTTCTATGTCTGGTAAAGATTCCAGTTTTTTTGAAGTACACACACAAATGGAAGTGCGTCCAGAGGATAAACCACAGTGGTTTAAAATTCTGTGTTAGTACATACTGATACGTGTTCAGGACTGAAGGTCCTTTTATTTTTCATTTTAAAACTAGGCAAAACATTGGGAAAATTCATATCTGATGGCTGACAGAAAGAACCCAAAGCCCCCAAAGAAAATGTTTTGAAAGGTAATAAATGTATTTAGAATTCTTGACAGATTCTTTTCAAGGGTCAGATGTTTACATAGAACATAAAAGAGAAAGCACTGTTAAAATTTTTCAGATTATTTCCCCCTGTATTTTAAATACTTTCATAGAGTATGGACTTTTCAAATTCACATTAATTTTGAAAACCTTAAAAACTACTATTGAAAAGAAACAATAATTACGAGTTTTCTTAGAACCATAGTTTGCTCTTGGGAAGTGCTTTTGTTCCTTGAAAAGGAACCATTCAAAATAGCTAATAAATTTGAAATCTTCCTCCTTCATTCATTAATTGATTCGAATGTTCAGAATGGTTGAAATTGAGAGTTGTGAAGGTCTTGCCACAGTATCTTGAATATACCAGACCTTCAAGTCTGAACAGCTTGCAATCAAGAATAGTTTTTACGTCTGTTCTGTGCCATTTTTAGATCACTGTTTTTCTTATTTTCTACTGGAGGAAGGTGACAGCAACACAGACAAACAAACAATTTTGTACTGTCAGAGACTGAAACAAGCACTGACAAAACTCAAAGTCACAAAGCAGTTTGTATTCTGAAGTGAGAAGTTGTTCCATTGCAACTGTTTATGTAGCATACTCTTACTTGTGAGTCTAGCGTCTTCAGCTTTGGGAGCTTGTAGAGGATTTGAAGCACAATGTTAGTATCTATGGTGGACATACTTGTATTTCAAGTTTGTTGAAACACATAGTAATCATTAAAACTTGACAGTATTTTCTCCTCATTTGAGTGCTAGCTACTGTTTTTCTAATGTCTGGATATTTATTCCTTCCATTTGTTTTCTTCTCTAACTGCATTATCTGTGTACTTTAGAAAATAGTGAGAATTCTGTTTGCCAGCATAATCGAAGACTGTTTGTCATATGCCATAAATCTATACTATGTTACCAGTGCTGACTTTAGTCAGAGCAGTAAATTCTGATTCAGAGTCAAGGCTTTTGTCAGGCTATTATATAAAATCTATGGGTACTCTTTCTTAAAACTTCTTTGTAAACGAGTTGTGTGAAGTGCTGTGGTTACAATGATCTTGCTAAGCTTAACAGGCTTAACTGCGCATATAATGTATGATTTGAAAATACTAACATTTAACTCTTCATTCTTTTTATCCTGCACCATCTTTCATTCTTTTCTCAAAATTTTATGCATTTTGTATTAATCACCTTTGAATTATGTCTTTGTCATTATCATACAATCCTAATGCCATATATGAAATGCTGCTGCCCACTTTTATCTCCCCTCCGGTCCTTTTACCCAACATGGTTGGACTGGTTATCACTCCCCTCCAGCAGACCCATCCCTCAGTTTTCCTCCTATCTCCTTCAACACACTTACACAGGCACAAACATGGGACAACTTTAGCTACAGTATCCCATCTGAAGGAGACAGTGACAATGGTAGGTGTTCCATATATAATTTATTTAATTTTGTGTTTTCAGAAACATGAATATATGGCAAATGCCCCTTGTGGCTAAGAATGAAAGACTGTACTCTTCAGGGGGTATCTATAAGACTAAATACCTCAAAGGATGAATATTAATTTACGTGTAGTGTTGAAAGTAAATGAGTGAAGAGTGTCACCGTTTTCAAGTCTGGCAAAACAACTTTTCGCATACACTCCAAGAACTATTTTCAGTGTAGGTTTATTTGCTTGTATTACTTTCAAGAGTTTATAAAAGTTGCCCTCAAACAGCAGTTAATTTTGTTGCCCTTCTTTTGCATTTTTTTATAGATACTGACTGTTAAAATATCCTACTCCCATCTGCATTTATTGATGCAGGTGCATAACTAACTTAATTAGAAGAAAAATCTCTGAAGAAACAAAGCTGAAAAAATCAGCTAAGCAAAATGAGTGATTTCTGTCCAAAAGAAACTACTAATATGCTGTCAAACCTCTGTTCATAGTGAAAGTCAGGTACATTAGGGAACTTCGTTACTGCTGCTTTTGTTTTATTTTTCTCCAGGGTCTTATTGCCATAGTGTGTAAAGTCATGGCACTAGTATGCAAAGTGGGCCATGTTTGGGCTATCAGGGTCTTATACTCCATCAATAGTTAAATGTCAGATGAAAAAAACAGAACCTAGACAATTAAACCCTTTGTAAATATTCAGTAGGCAACTGTTTCGATTTGGGTTGGTTTTTGTTGTTTTTTTTTTTTTAAAAAGTAGGACTGTTTTTTCCACGTGCCCTAAATTAGAAGAGCATTTAGAAGGTAATGAAACTGTTGAAAGTTTCAGATAGAAACCAAGACCACAAATATTGAATGATAAATGCCAGTATTTAGTTGTTGGGGAAACTCACCTGTCTGACTATTCAGATGCTACTCACACTTGTACCACCCCAGACTTCAAGTGCTTTAAGGACTGAAGCACCTTCACAGCAGGCATTTCATTCTTAGTTCAGTTCATTAGTTGACAATATTTGTCATTTGCCACAGTGTTCTTGATTATAAAACCATAAAAGACAGCATGTGTAAGGAATCAGCTCCATAAAGGAAGTAAGTGTGGAACAGAAGAATTGATACTGCGAACTTGAAAAACTGAATTTAGTATGATGATATGACACTAACTTGACATTTTGCTGATGAATATTCTAACAGAGAAACCTAGAGGTGGTTCTGTTAATGCAGCACTTGATCTGTGTTAATCTACATTTGTTACTGGTTTACTCTTCTAAATGAAAGGAGTAACACAGACTAGCTTGTGCATTTGGAACGGATCGATACCTCCTGTCATTCACATCTTGAGCCAAATGCAAATATTAGTGTTTATTACCTTGGGAAGTTACAACAGAAAACGGCTTTTATGACTACATATTTTTTTAACTGGGGTTATTGCCCTTCTGCTATTTAAATTTGGAGTGAGTAAATCAATCAAAGAGAAATATAACTATAAGCTTTTTGGTCTGACTTCATCTTCATTGGCCTGTCATTAGTCCAACCTTCTGTTTGTCACTTAGTTTTAGAGTCAGGTTAAGTCATCTTGTGGTTTACCTGAAGGATAATGTTGTCAGACTTAAGTACTCAGGACACTAAATTCCTTTGTATGCAATTGATAGTGCACCTGTGTGCATTGGAACTCAGTACAGAAATGAAAATTTTCACCAGGAAGTTTGTCCTTGACTGTTCTATGTTGAATATATATTGTGTTATTAACTATTACTCATCTAACTTGTTGAAACTTGTGCAAAATACTTCTAAACAAAATTATTGGAACAAGCATTACAGAATAACATGGGTTGACCATGGATTCAAAAAGGAGAAACTCAGTCTTTGAAAAAGTAGACATTCAGGTGTGTGTTAGCGAGGTATGGGCTCCCCTTGCTGGAAAGTGTGTGTAATGCTGCGAAGCAAGCAACACTCAGGACTGCCAAAACTTCCTGTATTAGAACATTTTTCTTTAAATTCCGTGTATAACTGAACCCTTTATAGCTAATGTTTTTTAGTGTGGGTTTTTTTAAGTTTTGTTTTTTTAATCAGTTAAGCTTATTTAATTGAGAAACTTCTAACTGTAGCTTCTCACTGCCTGGGATTAGCCTGCTTTTTTCCTTGTGTTGGAATGTATGTCTTATTCAAGACGGAGATGACAAAGTAATGCTGATAGTTTTTGGTAATGAATGTTTGTCGTCTGAAATTGGAAGGAAGTAGATCTTCTGGTAGAATGTTCTAGTAGAACATTAATACTGACTTTGCAAAGGCCTAAACAAGGTTAGCCAAACTGAATGAAGACCATAACAATATTCTGATTCTATGAAAATTGAACATAATTCTGAACTAATGCTTTTGTAGAGAATAGTTTGAAATGTTGCTACTGATAATAAAGCTACAGTGGCTTTTAAATACATTTAAACATGTTATTACTCTTCAAGCATGATTTTATCTAGATGTGTTTCATCCATGAGAGCCAGCAAAGCTCAGTTATTAAAGTTGTACAGTGAACTAGAAAATCTTAGAAATTGCAACTACAGTTTTTAATACATATGATAGGAAATTTTTATTTCACCCCTTCAAAATTTAGGAGCAGTCTCCAGTAAATTATTACAGAGTTGCTAATGCGGAAACTTCAATACAGTACAATCCTGGAGTTTGATAGAAGTCTTCATTTGTAATAGTTTCTGCGCTTGGAAAACTTGGGATTTGATTTTTGTTGTTGTTGTTGTAGCCATACTAAACTGAATGCTTTATTAAATAACATTTTATATATTTTTCACCATATGTAAGTCTTTTTTCAGCCTTTGTATGTTTGGGTATGTGTAGTCAGTTATGTGTAGCCTCTCTACAAAATGTTGGGAAGCACAGATTTCTTGATACTCTGTACTTTGGATAATAGAATTCAATTCCAAGTGTGCAGTTTGCCTTCTATACAGACAAAGATTAAACGTCAGTACGAGTGTGGACCTCTTGCATCTAAAAGCATGGCTCTGCTACTCTGCTAAGTGTGAGAAGTCAGCATAATGAAAGTTTTTATTTGTGATGTGTGCACCTGTGTGTGGATCCTTCTGAATGGTGACACTGATGAAGATGTGTAGTCTACCTGGAGAAGGGAACTGAGCTGCAGTCACTGTTTGTAGTTCTCAGTCCTGCACATTCAGGAAGCACTCCCACTCTGCCAGTGGGATTTCTGGTGACATCAAAAAGAATAGAGTTTACTAAGATAAAACTGTAATATTTAAGTGTTTTATTCAAAAGGAGTTTAGTTTAACAAATAGCCTTTAATATGGCATTCCAGAAATTACTGGTTTAACAGATGTAGCAAATTTCAATTGCGTAAGAAAAGTTAAAACTGTGACTGTGATTGCACCCATGTGTACCTCTCCTACAGTTAAGAGTAATTATTCTTTTTTTCACTCCTCTATTAGGTGCTGTTAGCAGTTCTTACACTTCCAATTGATGTGCCTTTTAGGAAACAAAAGGCTCCTCTCTTCTGTCCCAATACTTATTGACCTAGAAATTGTCCTAGAAATTCAATAATGGCATTAATTTAACAAATTGAGGCTGTGTAGTAGCTGTATATAAAACTAGAGGTTTCTAGGCTTTGTGCTTTCTACATCATTAACTGATGCTTAGGGTTTCATGTTGCATTCAGGAGAGAGGCATGAAAATAGTGATACAAAACACTTCTTTCTTTTGAGCAATATAATTTTCCGTAATAATCTAGTTGGCCTATAATTTGAATGGCAAACATGGGACAGTTGCATTTTCTGAAACAAAATGGCAAAGTGGCAAACGGGTGACAGTTGCATTTTGGCTGTACATCTTGTTCTTCCAAACCGCTCAAAACAGTCATTGACCACAAAAATGGAAGTCTAGAGGTGCATATGTGTGGAAATGTCGTGTAATTATATCAAGGAACTGCATGTGGGCAAAGTGATAAAGTCGACAGGATTGGTGGGAAGCAGTACTGCAAAGAGTGCTACATTTGCAATACAGCGTTTTAATGTAGGCAGAGTTACTGAATGGCTAAGTCTGCCTACATTAATCTTTGTTTGCTGGGTGGTGGGTTTTTGTTGGGTTTTGTTTGTTTGTTTTTAGCATAATCTTATCTAGTAAGCATTTTGTTCTGTGTAGGAGGCTTGTCACAGCTTGTTACACAGTTCAGCATCTTGTAGGAGAGCCTTCTACTTGAAAGAATAAGAGGTGTTTCCTGCCATGTTAAGCTAGAGAGTTTTGTACAGATCAGACTCTCTAAGGGGTGGTGCTGGTACTTAAATCATCTGATAAAATTTCCCCATTGAGATTAGGATTTGGTTCAGAAATTATCCACTCCATTGGTGGTACAGGAAGCTGTCCAGAGCAATATCAAAAAAATATCATTCATGATTGTAATCCAAGATCAGATTTTCCTGTCCTTCTGAGGACAAAGAAATTTTCTAACAGTTTCTGCTGGAGGTAGTGCCTAAGCAATTTGCTTAATTTAGAAATAAATAAATCAAAGTGTTTGTTCTTAAACTAAAATCTCTCTTTTTAAAAATCATAGTATTCTTAAGACCACAAAGAAATTTGGAATCGATAGACCCACAGTTTACAATTCGAAGGAAAATGGAGCAGATGAGAGAAGAGAGAGAGCTTGTGGAACAGCTACGTGAGGTATGTGAGTATTGGTAGAATTAATTTATGCTGATGGAATGTCTTTTTTAAGTTTTCTTTTTGGAAAGTTGCCAAAGTAGGAGAATGTAAGAAAGGTTAAATGAGGCAATATTACTTCTGCAAATTACATTGATGAGACCATTCCTGAAGTGCTTTATCACAATCAGACGTCTGTACTTCAGGAAAGGTTTTGTAAAAATGGGAAAATAATAACGGGGGTGACCTGAATGACATGCAGTTAAACAGCGTGCCTTGCACTGGTGGAATTAACCATTTATTTAATCAGAAAGGATGAACTGATCACTTGAGAGATCTAGAAACTATTTCCAAACAGCTGGAGAAATCTTCAGTTTTACAAGTGAAAAACATGAAATTTATTAGTTAAAGGTGAAAGCAGATAACTGCTTCCGTCAACTGAAGATCTGAATACAGAAGGTGGTTTCCTGATGCATTGTCTTGTATATAGAAGCTAGAGCCTGATGCAAAAATTGCTGCGTATGGTTGCAGAGTCTTTCTTACACAGCTAATGCCTTGGTAGTGGTGTTTGTGTGACACCTATTTATGCGTAAAAAAAAAAAGATGACAGCCTTTGCCACAAGGAATGTCATGACCCTGAACCTGTCAAGGTTTCCAGTTATGTCGCATCAGCAACAGAATAGACGGTATAATTGCACTCCTAAATGCAGTGGAAATCGTGAAAGTCTGCTTTATTTTGACATCACAACTGGATTACAAGATTATTTGTTCTTATCTCATTAGCTTCATGGAATGGCTAATTGCAAAATTATGGACTTATTTTAAATAACATGTCTTCTATGATTTAATTTTAAAGCAAGAGGGTTAATTTTTTTCTCTTTACCAAATACTGTTTAAAAGGCAGGATTTTAATGTAGAACTATGCAGACTTTTGTATTTTCATTGTCTTACCTCAGGCCCTCACCTGTTTTAAGTATCAGTTAATCTTACTTTCTCTTGCTTATTTTTTCTAACAGAAAAGATCTTGTTGAAGATTTAATGTAGTTGATGTAATGTAGAATATTATGAATTCTAAAGTTGAATGATACCAGAAGGACAAGATGCAGGAATTAGATGAGACAGACTTACTGGTAATGGAGAAGAAAATGGAAGTAGCAGTAATAAACTGCAGTAGGATGTAGTTATTTTGAGCCTAGTCTGTTCAACACCATCAGTGCAGCTTTTTACATTTATTTTAAGCGTTACCACAAGTATGTAGCAAGTCCCCAAGTAATTGTTCCTAAAAATAATAATAAATAATGTCCTCAATGTTCCTGCCTTGTGTATTAGTTCAGTTAATCCTCACAGTGAAAAGTAGAACAAGGTTATTCACCATGTCAGGCATGAATATGGAGATGTAATAAGGACCTCTCTACACAGTATTCATATTAGACATTACCAGTAATATTGGTTTAATGTGTTATTGACCTTCAGCTCCGTGCACTATCCTTCTTTGCTCTTACCCTGAAACATTGTGTATGGAATAGAAGTTCTTTTGTTTCTTGTGAGAAGTTTTGATCACAAGTCAAGGAGAACATATAAGTTACTAAGTTTATACTTTATTCAGTAAATATACCCATTAGTATATTTTGCTTTTGAATTGTTTCATGGTAAGTTAGCATTTAGAGAGATTACACAGAACTTGCAGCCTTAACCGAGTTGTGCACTAAACAACACGGAACAACTAGTACATTACTCAGGCTCCTTATTTAGAAATCTAAATGCACATTTACCTTTAGCTCAACCGCTTCACCCAAGACACATATTGTGAGAACATTGGTGTTTCTTTCGTACATTCCTCCCTTTTCTGTAGAATGGGTGTGTTTTTGCAGAAATTGTTCCATCTCAGAAAATATTTTGCATCAGAGACGTGCTTAGTTTTCTTCCATGTGATTTTGTCCGTTTGGTCCATGGTCACTTCAGACAGCTGTCATCTCAAGAGTGACGTACAATTGAGCAGTACAGTCTAGCAAGGAATACTGGTTGATTTTTTTCACTCAAAAGGTAAACATTCAGTAATTTTGGTGTGCTAAGTATAACAAATTGTCTGATGTTGTAGTGTGGATGATTTTTGAAAAAGAGAGCAGTTCTTCAGTGGTGACAAAACTGAAAGAAGCTGCTTTGAGTCTTCAATTTATTTAACTCTAGTCTTAAACCTTGAACTCCAGCATGAAATGGCATTGAACTGGAATTGTAGGTGCACTGTGCTCATAAAAAAGTGGAGCCTGATCTATATTGAATAGTCTCACAACAGACAAATCAGTGTTTTAAGGAAGAAGGTTTTAGTTCATTAATTTATATAAATCTGTTTGTAACAGGTTTTGAAAAAGTCTCAGAGTGTATTCTTTTATGAACTTATATACCCAAGATGTTTTCTAATTTATGAATTAAACCAAGGTGAAAACAAAACATTATATTAGTGAGCATGATGCACTCACCCTTTAGGCACTTGAAACCTACACACGAATACTTGGGTAATGTGGTTAGAAAAACTGGTAATATATAGTGAAACCCCAGAGTGCATTCAGAGGAGGCTATTTCATGGTGAGGCCACCCAAACAAAGGATGTGTAAGGGAGAACCAAAGAGCTGGATTTCTTTAACTTGGATTTCTAGCTTTAGAGTGCTGAGAATATCACATGACTGTCCCAAAGGGTAGTACAAGAGAAAATAAAACCTGGCTTTTCAAAGACAAACAGTGAAACAATGAGAAACAGTGGTACAAATTGCAGAAAAAGAAATTTCAAGTAGCTATAAGGAGGAAATTCTTTGCCATCTTTGCCATAATGGCAGTAAAACACTGAACGAAGTTGCTTGGAGATTCTGGGGGCTCTCCATCTTTACAGATATCCAGAACTTAACTAACCAAGGCTCTGGTGTCACTACAAAATTTATTAGACCAGAGAACCTTCAGAAATCCCTTCCAACCTACTTTCTCCTTTCATTCTAAAAAGAATTATCTATTCATAGATATTCATATTCAACCAGTACATGTTGAGGTGATGTGTTAATAGAGAGTAGTGATATTAAGGAGGTTCAACTAGAAATAAGAAATAGCTATTTAAAGATAATGGAAGTAATTATCTCTAAGTATAGAGTTAGAATGTTTTCAAATTGGAACACAATTCAGGAAACTCATCGTATATAACAATCTTTTTTTTTTTTTAAATCTCAAATATTTTCAAAAGTATTTTATTTTCCAATATCAAATTCTTTTCAATGAGACTTCCATTTTACTTAACAGATATTCAAAAATTCTTTTGTCTCTGAATGGTTTGCCTTGTCTTATCTGTTTTTCTGATCACTCTTATGCTTCCTAAGTAATTTTTAGGCTATTAGAGAAAGATTGGTGTTCACTCTCTGCTTGTAAAGTCATTAGCACAATGTTGTTATGATTCAATGTGCTGATAATAAAGAAATTCAAGATGGATAAATAGAAGACTTGGGGGAATGGTAAAAGGAAGGAGCCACATGTAGTGCAGTCACATGGCTAACTGCATGCAAATGTGGTTTTAAATATTTTCTATACAGGAATTGTGTTTCTTGGTAAAACAAAATCCAAAAGTGGCTATGTGTCTACAGCACAGGAGATGAGGATATATATTCCCTTTTTTCCTCTTCAGCCTTTTCTATATCAAAGTGTACATCCCTTCTTCATTTGCAGAACATAGAAACAAGACTAAAGATTTGTTTGCCTGAAGACCTGGGGTCAGCTCTGATGGATGGTGTAGTTCTCTGCCACTTAGTAAATCACGTTCGCCCTCGGTCTGTAGGAAGTATTCATGTACCTTCACCAGCAGTAGTAAGTTGCATGTTTCTTGCTGCATTGAAATGTTTTATCAATTACTGGTTTTATTGCTAAATGGTATTTGGTTACGTAAACCAGATTGCTGTTCAATGAATGTTGTTTGCTGTTAGGGGCAACATTTACACTGTTGCAAATTTGAATGTTCGTTAATTTTTATGTATTATATATACATACATAAAATGTGGGGGGATGTGTGTGTGTGTGTGTATCTAAAAGTGAATCAATTTGTCCTGCCTTTCTCTGATCTAGAAACCAGGTCAGATATTTTTCATAATGGCCTTTTTGTTCAGAACAGCATGAAAATCTGTTATTATCCGTTTTCATTCTAAAAAAACAAATTTTAAGAAAATTAGCCCTTGTTTGTTGATTGAAAAAATATGAGGTTAACTTTAGCAGTGCCTGGCTTAGCAGATGCCATGTTACTAAAACACTTAAAGCATGTATTAGCATATTAATCCTGTTGAGTTAAATGTAGAGATAGTTGTTTTTGCCTGCAGACAGAACCAAATAAAAACTTGCACTGTAGTGATTTAATATTGGCTTGCCCAAACCTAAGGACCTGAATATTTCAGGACATAAAATCGATGTCATCTCTGTGTGCACTTCTTGAAACTTAGTTTCCGTAGTGCTTTCTCTGCTTATGCCTTTTTCTTGGACAGATCATTGTTCCAGATTTTTGTTAACAGTCTGGTTCTGAAGTGGTTTTGTGTGTTTTCAGACTGTCTGCCTTTTTGCTTTTAAATTTTCACATTAGCAAAATTTTGCCAGATACTCGATTTTGAGAATACCATGTGGATTCTAGAGGCAGTCTGTAAGAACTTCCAAGAAGACAGATTTAAGGAAAAGATATTTTCTCAGATGGGCTAGTGGAGTTTCATTTGCTGTTGCTTGATTTAAAATAATTTCTGTCTTTTTTTGTAAAAATATGACATTCCAAAATATGCAAACTCGAATTTCTGGAGCAAAAACTTAAGTTGTCATGCCAGTTTTTTAAAATAAATATCTTGTAGTGTTTTCTGTAACAAAAAGCACATATTTAAAATTTGTTTTCATTTCCTTTCAACTTTATATTGATTATGTTCTTTTGCTTGAAACAGCCTTCAAATTACTTTACCCTAGAAAATTTGTTCTTTAAAGTCCTTACTACTAGGAGGATATTCAGGAACTACCACTGTTTCACACCTTGCACTGAAAAAGTGAAATAGCAACGAGTTTGCATTTGGTTTTTCTTTAGTCACATGATATTTTTGTAAGTATTTGGTGAATAGTCCTGAGTAAGACAAATTATGGGAATGTTGGAAATTCTACAGTAATAGGAAATATATTTTTCAGAGACATTAAAGTTGTGTATAGTTACTATAAATTTCTGAGCACATAAATTTAAAAGGAGTGAGCCTGATAATTAGTTGTCTGTTCTCCTTGATGTACATTAAAATCCTTTATCACTTTATTCATTGTCCAGAAAATGAATGTTATCTGTAACAATATAATAGGCATGTTTTAGAACCTCACAAGCTGAATGTGAAGAAGTGGAGATCTAAATGTGCTGGTGACTTTAGGAGCTGAGTAAAAGCACATGGCATCCACAATTTATTTGCTCTGTATTTGTAGGCATGATGTTTTTAGAGTTGATGTTGAGCAGAAATTGCTCAATTTGCAGAAATGTTGAGCAGAATTTTAGGCATTGTTATCAGGAGAGATGTGGAAATGGAGCATCAGTACAAGAATAATGCAGTAGGTAAATTGACCGAATTAATGTTTTTTACTTCTTTTGCCATAGACTATTTTTTTTGTTTTACAGCCTAAACTTAGCATGGCCAAATGCAGGAGAAATGTGGAAAACTTTTTGGATGCATGTAGAAAACTGGGGATACCAGAGGTAATTTAAATAAGTCTCTCATTTCTAGATGTTAAAAAAATGCAAATTACATTAATTACTTTAAAGCTGAAAGATAACTTTATGAACCACCGGTTTTCATCAGTAAAGATACTTTTTAAAAAATGTTGGTCTAAATGTGATTTAATACTACTTTAGTGCATTTAAGTGGCTCATGTCGTAGCTCTTAAAAATTGCAGGTTTTGTCCTAAATTAGTAATTCAGTATTATCTCTAATACCTCCTTATCTTTGCCATGGAAAGTAAGTAAGGAATTGTGATAATTATGTAATATGTAAAAATATGTAATTAGCCAAAAGCTTGCTAACTTTTTTCGTTGCGCAATATAACTGCATTTTTACCTTGTGCTTTTAGAATATGAACTTTATTCATTTTTTAATTTTCTTTTTTTTTTACAATATTTCCTTTTTTTACAATACTGGGTAGCGTATACGTTGTAAAAGTGACTAATAACACACTCATCTCTTGTACTGAAACATTTCCACAGTGATTTGAAGAAAAGCATTGTGTGTTAGATATGGCAAGTACACATGTATAAGTTTCTGTGATACAGGTACAAAGTGTTTTAGGAATTGGAAATAGGAAAATTGCAGTGTTTGCTATTTTCTGCTTTTCATTTAAGAATGGCAGCATTCATCATGTGATTAATTGTCATCTTTATAACTAATGAATACTGGAGTTCCATTGGGAATATTTCAAAGACTCGCATATGATCTAGAAGAACTTATTAAGAAAAAGTTAATTTCAAAATGTGACCTCAAAAGAAGGTGAAAGGATTACACAAGGCCCTTTTAATCTGAACACAAGAAAATTGCATTATGTATTTCCACTGTTGCCTACATATGACAGTATAATGAAGGCAGTTCTTTTTAGTCTGTTTCAAGAATGCTGAAATGAAAGAATATTTTGTGTGATCTCTCCCACCATCACCTTGAGGAGCAGATGGTAATGAAAAGATTTCACATTAGGAAAGAATTCCAATTTGAATTCTTTATTTTTTTTCTGTATTTTAGAACTCAATTTGGAGGACAGAAAAGGTAGCAGATCATTCTTGGTATTAGTAGGAATTTTGAGTTCTTTATCTTACAGTTCCAATGAATGGTTCATCATAAATTTGATTTTACAATTCAGTGTAATGGCTGGGTTTCTTAAGCTGTAATAGGTCATTTAGTTCTTGTAATTATGTAATTTATTATGTTAGAATGATTTCATGTTAAAGGTAAAATTTCACTTCAAAGAAGATCAAAATCTCAGTGTTGTGGACTTTTAAACATGGAGTGTTTAAGCTGCCCCAAAGCTCAGTGTCTTCTGATGTATCACATGGCAGATGAGTTATCAGTGAATTAGAATCAGATATTTCTGTCTATAGCCTGTTGGGAAAGAGAAGGCCAAGAGCTGTTTTCATTGCTGTCATGAGATCTTTCAGAAATGGAAACAGAGCAGAAATATTTATAAAGTTCCTTGCAGAGCCGTATTACAGATGGGTAAGCTAAGCCTTTATGAGTTTTTTTTGTAATTTTGAATTTCTATAAGTAAGCTTTCTGAGAGACACCTTTTTGGTTTTTTGTAAATAGACATTTTCATATATAAATTTATTATCCCTCCTTTTTATTTCTTCCATTGAAATTAGTGTTGAATGTTTTAGGGTTTTTTAAAAAAATTTATTAAAATATATTTGTTGAAGAGCTGCACAGAAGCTTAAGCCCAAGGCCACATCTCACCAGTCTGGTCTATGAACTAACCATCCTTATGAACCTAAAAAAGCATTAAGTTCTCTTGAAGAGAAAAACTTATTCTCTTAAACACTAAATGAATGGCTTGCAATTGTAAATATAAAATAGATTTTAAGTACTCTAAGGATATTTTTTATTAGCTGTTGGTAATTTGCAAATGTATATATTTTCCATAGATTTTGAAAATAAATTATGGTTTGGAATTAGCTGGTAGGTGCTAGAACTTCGCTGTGTGTTGGAGGGACATGCATTAGAAATGCAAAGTTGTGTAATAGCGAGTATGACAGTCGGCTGTCAAAGTTTTTAAAGAACTACAGATGGCGTGCTTAATGCTGCTTTTGATTGATGAGTTGTATGTTGCCTCACTGTCTCTGGAGAGACAAGTAAAAGGAGTGCAGTGAATTATTACTTTTTTTTGAAAACAAGCATCTTATATCGGAAAGTGATAGGTTCCACTTTTGGATCCTAATACCCATAGATATTGGGCTTTTTGGTGATACTTGTGTCCCTGTTTAGTTCCTGAGAATTAACTTGAAATTCTGTTGTGTTGGTTTTTAAAGGATCTAAAATTGTCATGATTCGTGTTGGTTTCTTTTCAGTTATTTAAAGAGTTGAGTACATGCTATTTCCTGAACTCCACAGGTTTGGACTAATACCCTGTTTAGTCATGTAAAATGAAAACAAGAAAATAGCTAAGTAATTACTATGTTGTGCTGATGTGCATGGTCTCTTACTTCTGTGGTTTTCAGCATTCAGTTCTTGTGTTAAAATTGCTTTGCCCAGAATGATCCTGGGAAACTTCATGCAAGTGTAGAAAAATGCAATTGGCATCTAAATTTGTCCCACTGAGTATCAGACATTGTCATCTTGACCAAAGAATCACAAATACAAAATTCAGGAACATGAGCATCTCTTTATAATGATGTGGTATGTAGATGATTCTAAAGCCATTACCTGTCAGATGAGAATTTCAGTACAGTGAGGGACATGTTGAAATTGCTATCTCGTAATGACATATGATGCTCCTGATTGTTTGCAGAAGGGATGTGCTGGATCATATGCAAAAGGAATCTTTTTAAGTGTATGGTTCTGACCCTTAATAAGAAACTAAATAGCAAGGCCCTGGCTGCGCTGGCGGCCTATCAAAAGTGTAGGAATTGAAGAACAATCAAGTTGTGTCCAGTTTTGCCACTGGCCTTTACTGTAGCACCTTATCAGAGATTCTTGTAGATCATTTTTTGAGACTAAACAATGTTTTTGTTTGATGAGAAAGGAATGGTGTCAGGTAAGTATCTGAAAGCCTGAAGATTGAGAAAATATCTGCTATGTGCCTTGGGAGGTATCTTTGTCTCTTGGAAAATTACAAAGGAATACTTTATTTTGCATTGTTAACTAAACCCCACCCAATTACCTAATATCCTCTGTAATAGTGATAGATTGACAAACAGTCTGACTTTTTGGCTGGTACTGATTGAATAAGCAGGCAAGTGGCAGTATATGTGTGATAAATAGGGCTGCTGGTCCTACTGCATTTCTCAGTGACATGCAGTTTTTGGGTGGTGCCATTCACTGGGCTACATTGTTAATGTCACTTGGACCCACAAATGATGCCACTCATACTGCTTACCCAGAAATGTTCACCTATATTGCACACACCCTCTCATGCTTTATGGGTTTAAAAAAATAAAGCTATTTTTTAATTTATTTCTGGTGCCTCTAAGTGTGGGCTTCAAAGTGTCAAATGTACCACTTCCAATGCAATTTTAGTCTTCCTGGTAGCATTTCATCCCAGAGGTTTTAAAAATTATGAGAAGAGTGAATCATTTTCACATGAATATGTATATGAAGCTATGGAAGTATTTTGATTTCACCTGCTCTTTCATAGAACCAATACCAATATGTGTAAATAATTGTGAAAACTTTCATACACATTTCTTCAAATTGTCATTGCCACATCAGTATTCATACTAGTAGCAAAGAAGTAGACTTTTCCATTTTTACCTGCAAATTAATAACTTAATTAAATTTGAACTGTTATTATTGGTAACTATTACAGAGTATTTTTTCTTAGGCACTTTCAGTAGTGTTAAGAAATATTCCTGTCAAAAGGAAAAAGTATTTGCTTTTTGTTGGGCTGAATGATACCTTTATTACAAGTAAGATTTAGACCAAAACAAAGCTGTAAATTCAATATGTTATTTGAAAGACAAAAGTTACAAGTTTTGGTTTGCATTTCTTCTTGTTCTCAGCTATGAACAAAAAAGGCATATCAGAAGTAGGATCTTCTAAGCACTTTTTCACAGAAGAAAATGAACAAAGTATTTTCAATGTCTGTGAAATTAGCTTATTACAAAGACACAAATTTTTTTGATATGCAGACTACACTAATGTAATATATTTTGGCCCTTTTTGAGGCCTCTTCGGGTCAGAGAAATTAGATTAATTTTTTTTAAAAGGAAAGAAGGACTTTCCCCACATACACACCTTCTTATTCTTCATATAGCTTGAAGAAAAGATAGACTTAAGTTATCATGATTAGTACTAGAACAGTAATTTCTGTTGATAAAAGGTAGTGATAAAATGAAACCTTTCACAGCCAAGGAGAGTTTACCTAAGATTCTATATTCCAGCACATCAGTAGTGATGCAACACGGTTTAGTGGGACAAATTATATCTTGGGTGGGAATGAGAGACTTCTGTCATGTCTCTCAAATTTCCAATCTGTTACATGGTGTAAACATACTGAACAGAAAAGAGTGTGAAGATAAGAAATGGCCTTTTGGATCTCAAGTCATCCTATGAAGATGCAGATTACAAAAGATTTATCTGTGACCCTTCCTGTGACTTTCAAATTCTGCAAATGGACTTATTACTGTGTTTCAACCTTGTCCTCAGAAAACCAGGTGCACTATGTTGCAATGTCAGGCAGAATTATTCTAAAAATCTATGTGATTTGTGTTAGTGTAGGAATTGAAAATTAAGTAAAACAATAAAATAAAAAAAAAATGAGGCTTTTGTATTCTAAAAGTAGCAGAACAAAGTAAAGAAAGCAACCAAGCAGTTGAGTATAAAATGTTTTATCTTCTGTCCACCTGTTAGTTGATCAATTGGTAATCGTGTTTCTCAGTTTAATGAAAGGTATATTATCATTGCCACTTATGCTTGTTTTCTGATCACTTCACATAATCAGTTACTTCTTCATAGTTTCATCATGAGACATCCATGAAGTTGCAGTAAGTTTTATGAGATATGACTCCTTTTTCCACCCTTTCCTTCTGGACTCGGTAATGTACATCGTTTGACCTACACTGTGGAGTTAAGTGGTTCAGTACTCTGCCAGTTGGAGTCCTGAAAGCATAATTCTGAGGTTCCTTTCATTTGGGTTTTGAATATAGTGCATATGCACTACAGATTTCATTCCTTAATGCACTTCTGCAAACTTACTCTTGATTTTTTTTACCAGGGTCAAAATTTGAGGAGGTTGGTTCTGAAATGCTGTCTGTTTTCACAGTCACTGCTGGGGCATGTAGAATGAGGGTGGTTTGTGCACACAAGCAGCTGGTTATGCTTTTGTTGTTCCACTTCTGTCTTACTGTGTTTATTCTGTGTGCATGATTTTGACAGCTGTATGATTTAATCATATGGCTTCACAGACATAAAAAGTCAGTCCATAAATGTAATAATGTACCTTTTTAGTTCTTACCAGTGGTAGTCTCAGTCCCTTAAATAAGAAGGGCAGTGCTTGCGATAGATGGGTGGGTGGGTGGTTGTCTTTGATACTTGGGTTGGAGTCATGTACTTTTTCAATATTTCAAGATGTCTTGTTTTAGTTTCATATTTTTATTTCACAACATCAGTAAAATTCTGGTAACTGCAGTGGAAATATATTCACCATTACTGAAAAGCTATTTCTTTTTCTATCTACACCTACATTACGGAAGTTTAAAATACATTAAATATAAACATTTTACATAATGAATGTAACACCAAATTATCCATCCGTTGTCACAGAACGCACAAAAGTAATCAGATGTTTTTAGGACTTTCCCAGGTTTCACTGAATTACACTAAAACACAGCATGGCAGTTTCTGTAAGGAAGTTTCTTCTGCATGTCTTGGCTGTTTATGTACGCTCTGGCTTCTCCTGTATGCTTCTTGGGATGTTAATCTCTGGTTAGCAAGTTAATCAGTCTCTGTAAAAATTCAAGCTATTATCAGCTCTCATTCTCTAACTCTCAAATTACTTCCTTCTCCATTTGACTGTAGTAGGGATTGTTGGGATTGTTTTGGGGATTCTGGGACAAAGATTAAAAAATGTTCCTTGTGTTCAAGTTCCGGCAAATTTCTCTTAATGTAAATTTAAATTAAATGTATCATAGATATTTATTTTTGGGATATATTTGCAACAAGTAGGAATTGAGTCTTGTATGCCCTTATAAAATTCATCCAGCATTTTCTGGGTTTATTGGTGTCTTTGGTAAAACTGCAATATATTACACAGTTGGTAATCCTGAGTGGTTTGCCCTAAAACTTGTTTCTCTAGTAAGCAGCTTGTGGATGTAGGTGTTCTCAAATACAGTATACTTATCCTATCCCATTTTTAAGCAAGATCAGCATGTTTTGTGCTGTTTGTGAGTTTTCATACTCTAGAAAATGACAAATACAATTGCATTGAAGTGTGTTATCACACTAGAGTTTTGATTTTAAAAAAATCCTGGAAAATGACTGCAAAAAGAGTGTTGTTGCTAGGCAGGTTGGTTTCCCCCTCTGTATCTGCTGGCCTAAGTAACAAAATTTTGCGGCTTTTGACTCCTGGTTAAGCTAGAACCAGTCATGGTAAGCAAAAAGAACACAATGTCACTATTTTCTTTGTGTATGAATGACAGTTCTGACTTCTAGTATTACTAGTCACGTTTCAGGATAGAAGGACCTTTTGAATATTTTAAAGTTAAATTTATTTCAAACTGGACCCTGAAACTTTATGCTAACAGAAAACAGACATTGAACTTCCATGTCTTGGTTTGTTTGGTGTAATGTGAGTTCACTGAGGAAGTGAGAATGAAAAGCTACTGCAGAAACATACCGTTCCTCTCAAACAGGGGAACTCTTATTACGTGTAATTTTGTTCAGTAAGTATTCATTATCTTAGTAAGGCCTTATTTGCAATGTAAAATGGTGTATCTTAGATTGTGTTTCGAAAGTACTAGTGTTGCTTGCTTTGATTTTAATGTTAAATATAGTGTGAGCATATTGATAGTATTATTACTTATTACACTTCATTTTGTATAGCTAGTCTAGAGTAAATTGCCACATCAAGTCATTGATAATTTCCAAAGAAGTTATGGGAATCTAACCTGCTAATAGTTAAAAAATGCTACCTAAGGAATTTAACGTCCAATTCTGCAGTCTAGAGACTATTAAAGTTAAGTATAGCTAGTGCTACATTGACTTTTTCAGTTTCTATCCTAGGGTATCATTTAAGTTGATATTTGAATACTAAGTTTTAGATCATTATGTTAGAGAATTTTGCGTACTTCTGATGATTTCTGTAAGTACTTTTTCTTGGCGCTTCATATTGCTGCTGCTTGTGCTTCTAACAGCTTTCTAACCCACTGTTTGCTATTATATAAGTTGGATTTTACAGCTGGTTCCGTTTAAGCATTTGAATGAGGCCCAGATGGCCAAAGGTGTGCAGATCTCAGTGGAATGAGTGGATCACATGCACTTGCTCACCCTTTTGAATTTGGGCATAATTTTGGAAGGCCTTTTTGAAGGCCTGAACTCTTCAAGCCTAACATTCTGATGTTATATGATAGCTTCAGTATTTAGAGGAAATAAAAGAAAGATGGGATGTCTAGTGACTCAGAAGAAGCTATTCCTACATGTTTATGCTAGAATATTGTGATTATTTATCAATATCTTTCTATTTTTGTATTTTTAATTTTTTGCACTCTTTTTCTGTTCTAATGGCTGCCCTTCGGGATAGGCTGACCTCTGCTCTCCGTATGACATCCTGCAGTCGGATATTCGTCACATTCGAAAGACTGTTGACACTCTGCTCGCCCTCGGGGAGAAACCCCCACAATCAACTTCTACTTTTCGCTCCTGGGATCTAATAGGCTTTTGTCTTTTCCATATACTTTTTATAGTCTTGATGTATATAACTTATCACTGGAATTTGCTAACAGCATAACCTGTTCGCATGTGCACAAAAACTTTCTGCTTTGTCTCTGACAAATTACAGGTACTTAATTTCCTTCCTTTGCCTTAGAAACTTCTCCCTTTCCCTTGCTTCCCTTCCTTGTAATATCTTTATTAATCTCTTGAAATAGGAGAGAAAAGGAGTAGCATCTTGAAGGCAAGTCCCATGTCTTCTATCCCCTCTAGCTCTAGTTTAGGAACTTCTGTACCTCTATATTTATAGTTTTTCTTTCATGTTGCCTAGACTACCCACTAAATGTGTTAAAGCAGTGAAGCTACTCTTATTCTACTTTTGGGTGTAGGCTAGATGTGTATCACAAGCTAAACAGAACTAAGCCTCTTACTTTTTGTGAAAATCCAAGAATGCTGCAGATATGAAAGCAACTGAGGTGGCACTTCAACACATAATAGTTATTTTCTGAGTTGGTGCCATTTATCTCTGCATATGTTGTATTACAAGCACTTAGAGAACTCTCTTTCAAATTACTGTTATTTTTTAATTCTTTATATTAACAAGAGTACTGTAACTTTAAAGATTGTTGTTCATCTCTCCTGTTCTGATTAAATTTCATGCTGGAGTAGTTATGTTTTCCTACTTATATTTTGGTTTTCTCCAGATTCCATAGAATAATCTTTTTCTTCTGCCGCACAAAGCAGTGTTGTACTGCTTTCAGACACTTGCTACGTTACACCCAAAAGATGACTGTAAGTTAGCAGTGGGTATGAGCAAGCCATAGAACGCAGGGACTTGAGAATGTTTCAGGCTGAAGATCATACGGTACAGCGTGACACAGTAAGACAGACTGAGGATAAGCTGTTAATAAACTCCTGTATCTGCCATTCTTATGTGTGGCGTCAAGCAAGTCACGTCACTATCTTCTCTGTTTCATCACCTGTGAAAATGCAGGCACTGTTTGTTTGTTTGTGTTTATAGCAAAGACAGTGTAGCTCAGAAAACAGATCATCTGGGCAGACTCCAGCTTTTCTATCCTAGGAGGTTTTAAAGAAAAGGTTAGACATACATTAGCCAGGAAGTGTTTTGGTATGTTTGAATTCTGCCTGTGGTTGGACTGCCAGACTGATGACCTCCATTTCCCTTCTAGTTCTGTGTTCTGTTCATCTACTGTAAAACTTCAAATAAGACGATTTTTTTTCGTTTTGCTCCTTATTGACATGAAATATACAAATGAAAATTGATTGAAAAATATAAACCTGTAATGACATTGCAGTATTGGCCTAGATGCTGTTGACGAAATTTGTAACTCAGTCTCAGGCTATCTAACCAAAGGACCTCAGCTTCATGTCTTGGCAACACATGCATTCTCACTGTCTAGTGTATAATAAAATTACCTATAAACTTCTAGTGGATAACTACCATAGGAACTTACATGTTACTGATTATTCTGGCCATATGGCTATGATTTAATGCTGCACTGTAAATAATCCCCATTCCATAGATACTTGTAAAATTTTGTAAAAAACTTTCCAAGTGCTGTTCTATCCCTAGTTTCTGTGGCTCAGATATATATCACATGTGTATGCATGTACATATATAGTTTGAAATGTATCGTTAGATACGTATTTTAGGATTAAAAAATTAATTTCAGACAATGGATAAATCAAATATTTCAAAGGATTTAGTGTCTAGCAGCTTCCACTGCATATGTATAACAACTCTTGTGCAGAGTGTCTGTCATCTGGGACCAGACAAGTTCAGTGAGCCCTTCTAAGCTCTTGGTACTTGAGAATCGGTAGTACTTATTTGGGTGTGCAGCTATGGACTTGTGCCCTCATCCTGCACAGGCCTGTCTTTTAACTGTGTGCCTGGTTTCAGTGATACCAGTACCAGATACTTGTTTACTCAGAGTCAGAGCTTGACATTTAAGCTTCCACTTTTGGCAGATCTTTGGCTTGATATTGATTTTCTTGTTTTAACAGTGTTGCTTCTCTACTGAAACTGAGAAAGTGACATAATGCTTGAATCAGTTCAGAATCTGTTTAATTCTGTGTTTCTCTATAATCCAGTGTAGGTGACTGAGACAAAAGTGATGTCTTCTGTAGGGCTGAGATTTCACTACTGCTCCCATAAGCGGCAAACAGGTCTCCTGTTGATGCCGTGTGTTGTGCCCTTCTTATGTAGAGCTGAACTGCATGCATGAGTACATTTTTTGAAGTTAGTCATGTGGAGAAAGTTTTTGCTACCATCCTGTAGTACACATCTGTCTCATTGTCTAATATCACGTCTGATTATCCACTGTAACCAGTAACTTCGGTGTGGCAGGTAAGAGAAGGAGTAGATTAGTGTGTGTTGCATTTTCAGTGTGCAGAAATGGAAGTTCATGTCTTCATTCTTTTTGAATGTTTTATCAGAGTAGACACTGGGTTAGAAACTGAACTATTGTCATGCCAGTGTAGACCAGATGGATCTATCCCGGTCATAGTGACACATAATTCCAACACTTGTTCAAAGGTTTAACTTTCCATATGCTTACCATGCAAACAGAGCTGTTGTTTAGTTACTTAAAGTACATTTTCTGTGGGTTCTCAGTTATGTCAATATACAGTAATTAAAGTATAATATTACAGGCATTTTCTTGTAATTAGAGATGGTGAAGCTGTCTTGAACGAGACCGTGACAAACAAACAGCGGACATACTTCATGGCAAGCACAGCTGTGCTACCATACATGTACCTTATCCAGTTTTGGATTTTTTCTGGGTTGTTATTGATTACACTTCCAAATATATATAAATCTTACAGGGAAAGAAATAGTGAAATACGCCCTTACATTTTCTAAAGTTTCTCAAAATATATTTCAAATATAATGAAAACATGAAAATCTGTGTGCTCATCGCTGAAGGCGGTAATTCTTCCACTAAGTGGGGAAGTGAAAATGAAACATAGATATGTAGCTCATTAATCTACTCTAATGGGTTCTTTGTTAAATTCAGAGTCCTGTTTCTATGCTGCTGTTCCTGTGGCATCAGTACTTGGAAAACAAACAGTTCGACTGATTTGATGGTTCTTCACCTTTGAGAGATCCCAGTGTGGCGACATTCAGTCATACACAGTTGGTATTTACTTCTCACAGCCAGTCACATAAGTTGATCACCTGGGGTTTAAAAAAACCTGTTCACTGTAGTTCACCCCCATATTCATTAATAACATTAATTATATTTGCTGCTCTGTTTCTTTTCCCATTCAGTTTTTTTTTCCATTGCAATGATCATCAGAGCCATGATTTCTTAATAAATTGGTTTACAATCTGTACTGTATCCACCATATTGATTGCTCTTTTATCCTGTGGAGGTCATCTCATCCATACTGCAATAAAGTAATAAATACAACTTGTAGTGGATATACTTGCAGGTAAAATGTGTTTGCACTGGATTAAAAGTGGTATTTTGATGCGAGGATTTGACCTTCTTTTTCCTTGAGCTAGAAAAAAGATAAATATTTTCAAGTGTATTGTAATGCAGTGTAGTAGTCCTTCAAATGCCTCTTGCTTATATATTAGCAAGTTTTTACAGCTGATAGCTGTATATAGATCCCATTATGTTCCTAGTAAGTTTTCTGAAAGTTATGCTTAATGTGAATGGGGATTGAATTAGATCTGAGCAAATATGCAGTACAGTGTTCTACTCAATATACATCAATAAGTTTCCAAAGTATTGCTGTATCAGTTTCTTTTTTAAATTTTACTCCTTAAAAAAAAACAAAACCAAAAAACACAAAACCAACCACCCTCCCCCCAACAACAAACAACAACAGCAGCAACAAAAAAACAAAACAAAAAAAACCCAACCAAATAAAAAAAAGGGTCCTGTGTGAAGGCTGAGATAAAAATAGTACAGCTGGGTTTATGAACCTTTGCCATTTCTAGCACGTAAACTGCTTTACGCAGAAAGAGTGGTAGAAGAATACTTCAAGGTAATGAATCATTCTACTTGGATGATACACAGCACTCATTTCATCACTCTGTCTCTCAGAATTAAATGTATAAGGATATAGCATAATTGGTATTTCCCCTTAAGTATTCATTTTCTTGTAATGTTCCATGTGTCTCTGTCTTTATTAAGATTCTTGTTCCTTGCAGTTTCAGGGCATTGTTTTCTAAACATGTTAGAATAAAACTGTGAGGCATTGTTGTAAGATATAGGGTCTACTTTTAAATTTTATGGTTGAAGGCTAGAATTTATAAAGATTCTGAAGCCCACCATCTACAGTTACAGTTCTGTAAATATTTGCAATTTATTGAGTGATCAGAAAATGCACATATCCAGATGTCTAACTGGCTATGCCTCCAAATATGAAATTGCAGCCATAGTATTGAAGGTTTAAGGGTTTGTTGTTTTTTTTTCTTTGTTAAATCTGGCCATAAATGTGCACTTTAGAAAATATACTAATCTTTCCATTGGAAATTAAAAGAAAAAAATGAAATATGCCTATGGTCTGAATTACTGTGCTTTTTTAATCTGCTGCTCTTTTCTTTTGTACTTCAAATGGTACCTTCAGAGCATTTGGACACACGCAGACATCAACAGTAATAGTTGAAAAATATATAGAAAGACATAATTTCAAATTTTCTTATATGAAAAAGTAAATATTTGCTATAGCTTTTTCAACTTCGTAGAAAGAAAATTGGCCTTGACCTAACAAAATGTCAAAAGTTTTGTATATTGGACATAAGTTTGGTTAAGTGTAATGCCCTGATGTTTCTTTTAGTGACCCCCCATTTCAGAGTAGTTGGCTCCAAACATGAAATGTTGGGCATTACATGAAATTATTTTTTTTAATTTGTGCTTGGACAAATTCCAGTATTACATTTTTTAATGAATATTTTATTTTTCTCCTGTAGATCTGAAATGACATATTCTACAAATAGCAGGGAAGAAAGATGTAGCCAAATTGTAGAATGCCATTTCTCTTTATTTTTACTAACAAATACAGTTGGGCCCTGCTGTTATTATGGTGTGGCCACTTTACCACTTGCCCATCTGATATTATGGCAGCAATGTCTTTTTTGATAAATACTTACTCTATCTGAATTGCCAAGCTGCTTGGCCTACCATAAACTAATTGTAGCAGTTGTCTTGACTTTGAAGTCATGTGGTGTCAATGAAAATAGATGTCTGTGGAGTGTGTCACGTATCCTTGTGGGATTAGTGTCCTTGTATATTCCCGGCTTTCTTTTACGTTGTCTAATTCAGACATTTTGTTCCAGGATTAGAAACTTGCTCTGGCAAGCACATGCACACGTGTATGTTAGTGGATACACTTGTACTGTCTCTTTGTGTTGCTTTGTGATTCAACCTCCTGGCTGCTGCCTTCTTTTTGTGCACTTTTTAATATATTTGCCATCAGGAGGGGTTTGTTCTTTTGCTTCATGCTGAGTTTGAAAACATCTATATCCATTCAAAAGGGCTATGTGTCTGTAGAAGGTGGTTTGCTTGCAACAAGTATATAAGTTCTTTTGTGTCCTGAGGGAGATAAAAAATTAATATATTAGAACTTCATTTTTATAGTAGATAGAGAAGGGAGATGCTGCTATGAGTGTAGTGGCAGCCCTTCCCACCACAATTGTTTTAAAAAGCTTTTAGGCTGGTCTTGAGAATTAGTAGCCAGTTCTTCTGTCTGTTTTTCTGGGGTTTGTTCAGTGATGGTTTCAAGAGGGGTGTTTTTAGAGAGACAAGACATACTTCTATATTGAAGTGTTATGGATTTGAATCTATTGTAAAAGGGACAAAAATCTTGTCAAAGGTTGAGAGAAGTGGGTGAGGCTGAATTTCCCCAGTCATGGGTAAGTTCTCCTCTTGCTTGGTCAGGCATATTGCCTCAAAATGCCAAGATTTAAGAAAAGTTTTGAAATCTTTATGGCTTGCAGTTTCACAGCTCTGCTGTCACTGGTTTCCAGAAAGCAGTTTTAGTGGGTTAGGGAGTGAGGCAGAGTGTGGAAAATGGACTGTGCTGCAGGGACAGCGGCTGAACCTGAGTACAGACGTCCCTGGGATCTTGGCCCCAAGTAACTGCTGTTATGCTGAGTTATTATTGGTGTGCTCTGGATTCCATCCTTGGCAGGATTTAATTTTTCTTATTTTGAGAAGTAAATATATGATTCATAAACTCTGATTTGAAAAGTGTGTGAGGCAGGGTTGATGAAAGCCATTTACAAAGTTCTGAAGATAGTGGTTAGGGCTTAGATAAAAGAATTGATTTGTGACACGTTAAGATGAAGTTTGTCGTTTTTAGGGGATGGTGTCTGTCTCATTGTCAGGTTTGGAAAGTTCATCATAGCCACGTGTTTAGCTGCAGAGTTATAAAGCATTAGCCAAGTTCCACCTGCTTCATAAGAGAAAGCTGTCAATTATATGTTTCAAGCACTGATGAAGAATGATGTATAGTATAAAATGTTACATGATGGGAAACTTCTCAGTCCTAGAACACAGTTGTACAGTCCTATTTTTTTACAGAGCTCCTTGAACAGCTTTCCTGATGGGAGTGTGTATCTTGTAAATACAGCAGCGGGAGAGAGGTTGCTTTATATAAACTAAATTACTTATACTGTATTTAAAAGAATTAGATAATATATTGTCTTTTAAAAGATAAAAATCTCATTGCATGGAGGTTTTATACTAAAAATCCACCAATTTGTGGAACAAGACCCTGCTGTGCAAGGACAATGAAAAGAAGTAGAAAAGAGTGAAAAGAATAACACTTCAGGTGTGTGATTTGCATTCTCAAACAGGGTTTTTTTTTTTTAATTATCCAAATCAGAGCATTATAGATTTTTATATGAACTGTCTCAAGACATTAGATTGGCAAAATGTCTAGTAGAAATAACATATTTGAAGCTGAAATATTTGGAGGGTTTTTTCCCCCCTTTTATTTCATATTGTTATCTCTACCTGCTCTTGTAGGTTCTCTAAAATATGTTTATATATTTCTCTGGGAAAGGTACTTTTTTCACAGAGGAATAAAAGTTGGGGAGAACCATCTCTGACAGCTTGCAGGTCAGTATTTCAGTCAGAAGAACAAACAAGAATGAACTGCAGAACTCAGTGTCTTAACTTAATGAGCAGTTTAGGGCAGGTTTGGAATGGAAATGCGAGTGATGACCTGGAATGGCTACAAGAATTGCCTTGTGCTGACAAGGCAAGGAGCTGCAGCAGAGAGGGTCAGGGTGGCAGACAGCAGCAGGAGGCATTTTGCCACAACTGTTTGGCCCACGTGAATCTGAATCCACAAACTCAATGGAAGTGGAAACACAACATTAGCAGATCACCGGAATGTTAGAGCATCTTCCCTATGGGAAAATGTGTGTTGTCCATCTCCTGCAGACCTACTCAGCCAAATTTCTTGAAGATTATCTGTTTGAAGTTGTTTCTTGGGTCATAAAAAAAAAAAAAAAACAACTCTCAAACATAAAATATTAAAACAAGTAGTAAATATAAAATGTAAATAAAACATAGGTAAATTACAGTTACCAGTATCAGATGCCATGATTTTGAATCAAGTTTGGCTCTCATTTTTAGGTCCCATAGTTAATAGGTAAGTTTTGCAGGGTTTTTTTCTCCCATTGAGGCTGGAGTGGGGTGTGAAGAACTTCACCAAAAATTCAAGCAAGCTAAATGTTGGTTATGGATAAAGGAAATACTCATCAACGAAAGAAAGTCATAAATATCAGAAGCAGTGCAACAGCTGTTTAATACTGGTACTTTTTTGATGGAGCTGTGGCCCACTGGGGAAGGTTTCCCTGAGCGAGGACTGGACAACAGTGGAAGCAGACAAAAACAGTTAATCATAGCTGCATAACACAGTACTACAAACTATGTATAAATTGTACTTTTGTGTCCCAGTTCAGTAATTTTGAGTATTGTATTTAGTTTTAAGGGTCCATAGGAGTCAGGGGAGGGACTAGAGCTGAAAAAATGTGTAACGAAGAGAGAAGTTGAAGAGATTAGCGGTGTTTAAATTGAAGAAATAATCAGTATAAGAAAGTGCGGGAAAAGAACATAAATTGTATAAAGATAAAATAAGGGAACCTTAGTTAACATACAGAAGCAACAAGAATATTCAGTAGAAGACAGGCAATTAATTAAAATAGGATCTGAAATGCATCAGTAATTTTAAAAGCTAAAAGTTTATTGAATAGCTAAGATATTCAATAGTGAGAATATCAAAACAAACTATCTCTTTCCAAAAAATCAGTATGCCAAGGCTGCTGATGTTCACGTATGGATGCGTAGGAAAGGGGCAGAAGGTTAGATCACATAGATGGTGCCTTTTCAAGCTTAAAGCGATGTGACATGCAGTTGAGCAGACACTGTTTCCATGCGTTTGTGTTTAATAGCATTGTTTGGGTTTTTATCTTATTTGAATATTTTTGTCATCCCACTTAACACTTTTGGCTTTCATGTTGTGGCAACGAGTGTCACGGTTGTGATTATGGTTTATGTGATGCAGTCTAGCTTTTCCATTTATTTATTATAAACCTGCTGCCTGATTTCATAATTTCATTGATTTCATTAACAAGAATACCCAGTTACATTAAGAAAAACAACTTTTTAAAGAGAGGGCCAGTCATGACACAAGGCTGCCTCTCTAAGCAAGGCTTTCTCTAATTATTCACTGGTGAGTGTCTTGTTCCCTGTAGGAGATACAGTATTTACTGCTTGACTATTGTCTGGTGTAACAGCCTCTGTGGAGAGCCAGTACATTTCATCTTGGCCATGACTGATGTGTCCTTATGGTGAATAAAGTTGATTCCTGGATATTTCAAATACGGAGCTAATACTTGGAGTGAAACACTTCGCCCGCTGAATGCACAGCATTGCACACACTTTTCTGTAAATGCTATAGTGCACAGCTTTCAAGGTGCATATCCTGGGACCAAGCCCTACCTCTCTAGAGCCCAGTGGTAGAATGTTTTTTGTCAAAACCTGCCTTCTGTCCCCAGACCTGCACTCATGTAGTAACAAGGCAAATGCTCTGTTGTCTTGCTTTGTAGGCAAAAGTTGGATGTGTGCTTGCTGGCCCTCGCCTTAGTTAATGTGTTTACGTGCTGTAATGACCGCAGAACAGGTTGGTTTCTGAGGCCCAGAGTATTAGCAGATCTCTCACTAACTCATAGGTGTAATGAAAGCAAAATCAGAGACTTTCTGTAAAAATCACAGGAAGTTCTTTTTAATTAAAAAATAGGAAACGGTTCCTGCTTGCTGGGCTTTGTGTTCCAAATGTGATCATGTGAAGCAAGATTTTGCAGTGTGTATTGAGTATCCTAATCTTTACTCCTTTGTTGTTTTTTTTTCTAGGAAAAGCTCTGCCTACCACATCACATCCTAGAAGAAAAGGGCTTGGTAAAAGTGAGCATAACAGTTCAAGCATTGCTAGATGTAACCACAGTGAAACAAGCTTTATTCACATGAAACTACTCTCTGCTGTTACCAGCTCTACTGTGCCATGAAAGAATCAAAAAACTGCCCGTCTGTTCAAACTGCATTGAAAAAAACCCCAGTACTCCAGGAGTATTCGTATACTTTTCATTTTAAAACCATGTTTCAGACTGTATGTATGTGTCAAACTACAGAGCAGAAACTAAACAAACACTTTCTAGAGGAAGTTGGCACTTCACTGCTTTTATAGCTCACTTTGTACAGTACTTACTAAAACAACCACCTCTCTGCCACTTAAAAATGTGTGGAGCACACAGCTGTCTTTTGCAGCAAGATACCTTGGTATTATTAAACTAAGAATCACTGTAATCATTTGGGGGGAGGGAGAAGGGAGAGTAAATCAGACTGCTACCACCTTAGGTTTTTCTGCAGTTGCGTCAGGCTATTGCCTTTTAAAAATATCCCGACATAAAATATTTATATAAATATTATTTATTAGTGAGTTGTTATTCATCCTTTGGATGCAGAATGTAAATTAGGAAACTGTATTTTATTACTGCTTTTTTTGTGGTTAAACACTTTATTTTAATATAAATACTTAGTTATTTTTTATTCTACTTGGTGTGCAGTAGCGCTAGATCTTCGTAAATCGTATTTTCTAACATGTAAGATAAAAAAAAGCAAACAAAATAGGTGCTTTTATTAAAAGAAGAGCTAGCTGGAATGGAATTCTTTATTTCTTGATCTGTGGAACATTGGTAAAAAATTGTCTGCATTCCATTGGGTTTCCTACATTCCAATAGCACTTCTCTCCTCACTCCACGAAATCGGCTGAAACTGAGAGCACACCCATTTTATTTGTATATAGATGTTTAAAAACAAAAAAAAAGGAAATATGTAAACTTGAACAATAAATGTGAACAAATATTTTTGATTGCTTATTTTACTATGCACAAGACATTTAACTTTTGCCACAACAAAATGAATGATGTGCATTAGGATCACGTGTCTTGAAATATAATTTTGCACTGTAACTTGATTTCTTTTAAGGACTACAGCACTACAGAACGAATACAAAAAAATAGCACAAGACCATTAGCAAGATTTACCAGGTAGCCAAAAAGTTAATTTGTTTTCTTCAGTGATTCCTTCAAGAGGAGATAAAATGACTAAAATTGCCAAAGGCAGTCTCAAAGATGGGATCTTCCAGATCTAACCCGCTGCTGGGTACAGTGCTTCTCCTTAAGAGTCTGCGCAGAATTAAGCACAATGTTCCGTAGCCCATGTTTGCAGGACCAGACCTCTAATCCCATGTCAGCAATAGGAAATAAGGAAGGTTCTTCTCCTTTTTACCACTTCATGGTTTTTGAAGAGATTTTTAAAAGCATAATTTATTATTAAGACATCACGCATTTTAGATCAAAAAGGTCCAGCACAGCGATTCTCACACTATCTGGAACATCCGTTTTTCATTCATACGAGAGGCCAGTGATGGGACCTGGGCAAGCAGGATGGGGGAGCTGCATGTGGTGAAAGGCGAGCAGGCAGGGGGCACACAGGCAGGTAGTTGGAAATGCAGAGTGGCAAAAAAAGAGGCAACGTGGTGGGAGGATTAAACATTTAAGCAAGAGCATGTGGAGAGAACTATCATGTAAAAACTCTTGGGAAGGATGATACACACTTGTCACTACCACCCATCCAGGCAGTTTCACGCCCGTTCGCAAACACTGCATTCAAACCCACCACTGTTCCAATGGCAGATTTTTAATGGCTCACACGATATTTGAATGCAGACCACATGCTTTGATACCACAAATTGCTGCCATGCTGGTGTGTAGTGACAGCAACCTGTTAGGAGGAGGAAAGTGGGCTTGCAGACAAGACATCCAGTATGCAAGGAATATCCAGTTACTTCAACCAAAGCAAAAGCGTTAATTTTATAGAGGGAACATTGATTTAAATTGTAATTTTGATTGGCAGCTAGCTTATTGTTTCCTTTAAAATGTACTGTGCACTTTAACACTAAATGAAAATGTATTTTAATATTTTACAGAGCTGCACAAATAGCTGTTTTGTCAAAAGCAAGAGCAATGTAAAGAAAATTAAGTTTTCGAGTCAGAGTTTATCAAATTTTAAAAGCATTCAAGGATTGAGTATAAAAATAGGAATATTGATTTCTGCATCTTGAGGGATAAAATGCAGGTTTCCTGAGTATTTTTTTACAATGTATATATGTCACCATGCTTTGTAATTATTATTTTGACAAATCTTGTTTTTTCATAATTAAAATTTTGGTTTTTTCTTCTGATAGTGTCTCAGTATTTGCTTGAAGTTGGCTGTAAATAAATAGCTCTAAATATTTTGTAATACAGCTTTTTTTATGCAGTCTTAACCTGTATGGCTAAAAAGAGAACCTTCATGAACCTTTGTACAATATTTATATGTGCAATAAAACATGCATGGCAAATCTATAATATCCTACGCAGTGAACATAATGTATATAGAAAATCTTTACTGTAGTTACAATTAAACTATATTATTTGCAGAAAGCCTTTAATGACTATCCCTGTGATTGATGGTTTCTTGTGAGAGATGGTATTTTGAGAGCTTAACACTGGGAATGATGGGTTTGGGATGGAAAATAAATGAATTTTGCAGCTAAACTAGGAAGAGGATCAAGCTGGTAGCTGTTGGGTAACTGCAACTGTGGTTCCTGCACCTTTGCTGCTCCCGTTGTTAAGGTCTCCTGCCAGTCTTTTAGTGACAGTGAATTATCTGCCCTCTAGGGCTGGGTGGGCTCAGGGAGACTCCTCCTTCCGTTTGTTCCTGCTCACATTGATGTATAAGAGTCGTTCATTTTACTGCTCCCACTTCTCTGCACGGGGCAGTTTTTTCTCCTGAAATGCAGAGATTGTTCTGCAGACTTCTGCTTTAGCAAACAAAATGTGGCAATTCCATTATTCTACTCAATCCGAGCAATAGTGCAGTAACAGCTTCAGACCTGGGGATAACGCAGTGCACCAGGGCTATGCTGAGCTGCTTTGTGCTGCCCCTGTCTGCAGAAGTAGTAGGTACTGCTGCTTGTAGGTAGGACACACATACAGCTGAAGTCTCCCAAGTACAGATTGTGCTACATTCTCATTTCTCTAATGAAGTATCTTTACCTTAACCAGGTCACTTCATGGCTGTATTTTTTCACATTTGGTAGCGGATTTGGGAAGGAGAGGCTCTTTCTGCAATGATCTCCTTTTGGAGAATTCTTGCAATGCATACAGTTGCATATTCCCAGCTTTAAGAGCTCACCTCACAAATAAGTAGATGCAACATTGATAAAGTACAATAATTTATGCCTGTCACCAGTACAGAATTTTAAGTTCCCAGCATCAGACTCCATGTAGTCCAGAATCTAGCAGGGGCCAGAGGCACAGAAGAACATTCAGCACTGCTTAAAAAAGGCAACTAATCCTACATCTATCCTACTATTTCCTCTGGCAAGAGTGAGTCAGGGTTTGAGTGATGATTCAGGTCCTACTGAACAATGAGAAAGCAGAGGTTACAAGTGATTACTTGGACATGATAAACAGCTCACTGGAACAATCTGTGTTCTTGTTCAGAATTACACCACTGGGAACAATTTTAGATCTACAACTGTCAGGCCTAAATTCTGCCATCTTTAGCACAATAAGCACACTCAACTTTCAACAATGAGATATTAGATTTAACAGGACTGAGAGGGAACTAATAAATAGATCTGAAAAAGCAATTCCTGTCTAGATGATCTAAGAAACACAGCATAAGCCTTTCCCATTCTGCAATAATCAAAGGAATGGAGAAAACAACCCTCTTTTACTACAGGATGCTTCTTTCATGTAGTTTTTAAGAGATCTTTTAAGTATCATCCATAATACTCCAGATCATCTGTTTGATGTTAATAATGCACAGGACAGTAAACCACTGTGCACAGAAAGCTTCTGTCCCTATTCTCCCCCAGACTTTGTCCTTGGAATGTATTCAGACAGGCCAAGGAAAAATACACCTACCACTTCAGATTAATTAAGTAGCTTGATTAATTGTGCCACTAATGACTTCCTTTACCATTAAGGAATGAGGTGAACCCCAGTAATTAATTAGCTGAAGGGACACGCTGTTAGTATACATAGCCTGCCAGTTGCACTAGAAACTGTATTGAGGTCCCAGCTACATACCCACACTCACAGCCTGAAACTGACTCATCTGCTGAACTACATTTTCACCCAGAATGCAGCATGCACCTTCTTGGTGTTCAGAGAGCTTTCCAAGCATAGGGGAACATTCCAAATACTTACTCTAAAGCACACAAATCAAATTAAGTGGGACTTTTATTTTTCTTAGCAGTACAATCAGAAGAGTTCTGTTTTACAAACATTACTTCAGCAAATGATTTTTGTTTAGTTCACCTGTATCCCTTGATTCATGTTGGACAGGCAACACTCACATCCAAGTGGTTCAGGCACTGAGGTATTTTGCATGGTGTTTGATGTGATCGTTAATAAATGTAGCAATGAAAAAATAGCTGTGATCGTAACCCTAGACAAGAACAACAACAAAGAAATCAGCAAACAACATAAGGTTTGTAATAAATCATGCTAAGCTCTCTTACAGGAAAGGTAATGACTCTCCTGGTTTGAAGCATTTTGAGAAATACCTGGATTATATCTAAAAATGGTAAAGAATATCCAACAGGTTAGGTATATATGAACACTAGGAAGCTAAACAAACCTGCCCAAATCTGGGTCATTAAGCTAGAGAGGGGTAACAGCAAGAGTCTGGCACTGTCCTACTGGAAAAACACAGGGCATAAGGAAAACACAGCCTGGGTCTGAATTACCACTCCATCCACACTGCTAAAATAATGTCAACCTCTGAACTACTCCCCTTCATCAGCACTAACTATAGGTGCAGGGATTATGATAAATCGGAGAGGACAATCCCTCACTCTCCAGACCTGGGCCCCTCACTGGGTATGGCTGGAAGTTGTCAGTGGCTTACAAAGAAAGACTCCATTGCTCTCAGGACAGTGTTGTTCTGGGTCACTGCACTATAGGAAAAAGCAATCCTTCCACCCAGGTCCTTAAGTGCTTTTAATATTTTAAGCAGTTCCACCCCCTTCCTGATTTACACAGACACATGCAAACTAAATCATCACGAAGCTCTATGTTGAGCACAATATCCACAGCACAGAGAAGGGATCCAGCAAAAGGCCATCTGTCACTTTGCTTGTACAGTGACTGTGATACTTAATAAAAATGATTAATGCTGTGTCTTCAGCCAAGCATTGGCAGCTCGAGTCACCAGCAAGGGATCGGCCTGTCCAAACTGGAATTATGACGGCCCCTAGTGGTGAAATGCAGCGGAATCCGCGGGATACTGCATCCCTTGATGGCCAGTACAACAGAAAGTGTCACTTCCCACCCTCTTCCTCACTTGGCCATGGACAAGAGTGAGAGGATGTCCCATTAACAAGACACTCTCTCACTGCCTGCTGCATAGATCCCAAAAATCACAAAGCAAGAACCCAGTGTTCAAGGGCTGCAGAAGCAACTTGCCTGCTGCAGTCTGAAGACAACTGGGATCTTCCGCTCTGTGCAGGCAGCGATGAAGTTATCAGGCAGTAACTGGCCTGCAGATAGGAACTGGTCATCCTTGCCCTGATCAATCAAGATGTCAAGGCGAGGGCCTGAGTAGGCCTTCACAAGCTGTGTAGCATCATATGCCTGCAAAAATAAAAGAGGAGCAACATCCAGTTAATGTATGTGCGACTGGGACCACTTTGCTGACCAAGAAAAGAATGGCATGGAGAGGGTACTGGGCAGCACTGATCAGGACACCAAGTTATACTCTGGAAGAGCAAAAAACTAGGGAAATTCCAAGCAATTGAAAATTAATACACGTTTTAAAAAAGGCAAATTGTATGATCTACCTAATTTCCAAGCTGGCAGTTTGACGGAACAGAATCCAGTCCAGGAGAATCAGAAAACAGCAGTGTAATCAGTACTGATTCACACCCTTGTTCAGACACCAGATCCTGCTAAAGAAACTTGGTATCTTGATGGTACTTTGGCAGTACACATCATAAATTAAAGACTCTTAACATACATGTATCAAAATGTAATTGTGCATGGGGAACATGTTTCCTGTGAGGTCCTGTGCTTTGTACATGCTCAAAATAAAAAATTCCTTTAAAAAGGCAGCAAAGTGTTTAAGGATGTGGAAAAGACTGGTCACCAACAAACAGCCTAAGTCCTGCACCAAGGCATCACATCCTTTCAGGATGCCATCAGATCCAAAAAAGACATCACAATGGAAATAGGAGCTTGGGTTCAGCCAAGCATTGTGGCCATGGTATCAAATGATCCTGCACATATTTACATGGCAATTTTAAGCCAAAATACAGAGATCAGAGGCTGTATATCTGTGCCAAAGGCAGGTCCAAGTTTGTTTCTGATGACAGCTGTTGATCCAGTGGACTGAGTTTACAGAAAAACTCCACAGCAAGTTAAGAGGACAGAAAACAGGTTTTGTTTTGGGCTTTGTTCTGTTTTGTTTTGTTTCACAGCAAATACATTACATTAAGTCTAATCAAGTTTAACTGGTGATTTCTAAGTATACAAACTACTCTAATAGCAATTATAAAAGCAGCTAGCACTCTCCTTTTCTGTAGTGTTTTAATCAGGCCTGGATGTCTTCCTAGCAGGTACTTTAATCAAATTTCCAAGGGACTTAACTGCAGCTTGTGTTTATGTACAAGGAAATCTGAGTACCTGGTCACAATGATCCCTTCAACTTAGTTCTAGAAACACAGTGCAATGTTTGAGATTAGGAACACTGAACAGCTGCCCAAATAATGCAGCAGCATGCAGACAAACATTTTTGTATCTCAGCCATTCATATATGACTACTTATATCTCAAAATTAAAGCCCAGGAGCTAAAACCTAACTTTGTCTACTTTAATCCTGTTCTACAGGATATGAATTTCCAAGTATCCAATGGGCTCCTTTTACAGTTGCCTCCCACAGGCTTCCCCTGCAGATGCCATGAGGCTCATCAGTCCCTGAACAGTTTGCAGCAGGCTCTTTTCAGACTACTACAAAAATCAACTGATCATAAATCAGCTCTCACAATTCTTCTTAGTACAGATTTTTAAGTCTTCGTAAATGTAGTCAATTTGATGAGAGATCTCTATCTCATTACATTTTTATAAGCACCATCAGGCAACAGCAAATCACACTCACCAGAAACACACAATGTTTTTCCACGCTTAGGGGCGTAGCAAAACAACAGCACCAGCTCAAGGGAACCCCAGAGTTTCATTCCAGACTCCTGCTGTGATATATTTACAGATCACTCATTCATGTGTTATTAAAGAACTGCGGTTGCAACACATACCTCCCATTTGCTTGTATCTGGTCCCAGATATCCACCAAGGGCTTTCTTCCCCCACTGACACTGAATTGGGTTGCAGATAGGAGCAAATGCTGATACAGACTGCACAGAAAGAAAGCATGAAAAAAATACTATGTAACAATGAACTCCTGCAACTGAAACTATTGACACATTTAATGATGTAACAGAACTCAGAATTATGTTTTCTTCTGTCAGATCTACAGAAATCTATATAAGCATTAGTATACTTTATATAAGCTATACTGTATCTTACTTTGTACTTTCCAGGATTCTTCAGAGCAAGAATAAGAGCTCCATGACCTCCCATGGAATGGCCAAAAATAGACATCCGTTCAGGGTCAGTTGGAAAATTGGCATTTATTAGTTTAGGCAGCTGTAAAGAAACAACAGTGTAATAAAAATGTTAAAGCAACTTGAGTGTGTTTAAGAAAAAAATCACACAACTAACTAACTAACCAACTAACTAACACATTTTAATGCCATGAAGCCACTGAAACCAAAGGCACATCTGTGTTCCAGCCTGACATTTGTGATCATGGCCTGAAAGCAATCTGAACAGGACTGTAAAATCAAAAGGAAACAATTCAACCAATAATAAGTAACTCTATCTCTATAGAAATCTATCATAAACTTGTAACACAAGATGTGGGAATTTCCTAGGAGAAATTTCTTGATAGAGACATAAATATGCATGTGTTCCTGTAAATAAAATCGGAATGGCAAATTTTTCTTGGGATACTATTTTTTCCCCATATTCCCATTAACTTTGGTTTTAATGCAGACCACACAAAACACATAAGGGTAAACTGGACAGTCACCTTTCTAATGTATATCTCAAGGATCCCCTTTTACACCCAGTTAAAGAACCACCTCCCCATCCCCCACAAGACAGTAAAACCAGTGTAAACAGGCAATAGAGCTGTAGTACTGGTGCAGTGAAATGCAGTGGGTTGTTTCACAAGCAGCAGAGCAGAGATTTTACAGGAGCAGAGAATGCACAGGTAACAGCTTAAGATTAGAAGCACAGACCAACCCTGTGGCATCTCCAGCAAGAAAGCAGACTCAAGGAGTTCCTGCTCAAGCCCTGCCAGATGTTATCATCTCTGTGCTGTGGTTCTCTCTCTCTCTCCCCAGTTCCATGACAATATATGTTTGGTGCGGCAAGGCCTAACGACTAGATAAATCCAATCACTGAAACAATCAAGGATTCAAAAAGAAGTAATACATTCTTTTTATAACAGAAAGAAAGAAAATTACAAACCACCCACAGGCTATAAAAATCACCTTAAGCAGGCTTTGGTGCTAGAAACAAAGTGTATGACTGAACCGTACCCCTTTATCTTACCCAGCATCAACAGGAGCAAAGTTACCTCATCTTTTATGTAGGAATACATCCTGTAGTTTGTTTTCCAAGGATCTTCAGTGGCATCCACATAAAAACCAGCACCCGTGCCAAAATCCCAGCTTTCATCTTCTCCTTCAATATTGCAGCCACCTAGCATGAAAATTCTTTCTACAGTTACTGTCTTTACTACATGTTCAGAATTGGAGAACCTGCCATACAAATCAGAGACTTGGGACTCTAGTTTCCCAATCATCATATCTCTACCCCTCCAAATATAAGACAATTCAGATTTTCATTCATTAGAACAGTGTTTTCAACTGTTATTTCAACAACACTTTCAACATGTTATTTACATACCTGCAGATATATCAAACTTCTAAATAGTTTCAGTATCTCTTCATAAATAAATTTAACATACAGATCTCTCCTAAATTACTTTTGTAAAGCTTTGTCCAATTTACCCAGGGACTTAATCAAACATTGTTATTTGTTAATTGGTGCTATCAGCTTATTTCAGTCACTAGGCCTTATCCTATCAAGTACAAGAAATTACGTGAGAAACCAAAACTGAAGAAAATTTCCTTTCCCCCAGAACATGTATCACCAAATGGTGTGTTCAGGCCAGGCCAGTTTATGTGCTTCAAATAATGTCTGCTAACCTCCATTTGTAAGATTCTAGAGAATAATAACACTTACTGTTCCTACAATTTCTTGAAGTCTATACCTCTACCTTTTCTGCAATTCATTTCATTGCTTCCGACTATAACTCTCCATGAAATAGGCTTCTTCTTTGAATAACTGCAGAGTAGTTACCTCTTTTCCAAGCCTACGCTTTCAAACTAAATTTGCAGATGTGTCCTTGAAAGTAATACATCCCATCCAGTCCTCCCTTTGATTAGTCTGTGATTTACCAGCCTGGTTTGCAGAACAGAATGTAATATTTCAAGGTATATGTGGTAGGAAATAATGGCCTGTCTTTCTCCAAAATGTTCCTAGTTTCTGCAGTCCAAAATTACTACTGTCAGATTGCACTGCAAACCCATATGTAATTTGACAGTGCCTCATACTTTGTGTAAAGATACCTGCCACCCTGTCACAGTGTGAAATCAGATTTTTACAAGGATTCAAAGTTGACTCTGCTCCAGAGTGACATGCCCTTGGATGCTGAGTGATTTCATAACTTAACAGTCCAACAGTCCCAGGGACTCGGGGTGCTTACACAACATGTTGGATGCAGAAAGTCTATCTTCGGTACCTCGGAGATAGACAGAAACTCAGCAAGTCCTGCCAGGCAATGTTCATTATGCTAAAAGAAACTTTAGTGAAGCCTTGAAAAAACAGAAATTTGAAAAGGAATCTGCATAATACTGCTCAGCACACCTGTCTGGAAAAGCAAACCCCTCAAAAGAATGAAAAGTAAAGTCTAGCAAGGCCTGACAGAGGGTCTGTAATGACAGGTATTTAATGATTTCATGCAGTCTTTTTACCCACCAGGTACACTTCCTAGCTCCTGGAAGGTAATTCTCATGTAGTCATAACTACACAGTTAAAAAGCATATGTGGCATTTTCACTGCACGTGCTCAGATCTTTTAATTCATGATTACATTTTAATTGCTCTTCACTTGTTTCTCCGGACAGCTCAAAGAGACTTAAGAACATTTGGAGTCTCAGAGCTAAAATTTAAGAGTATAACATGAAACACATACTGAAATTCATATAAATAATGGAGCAATTGTTATCAGTTATTAGACTTAAATGCACCAGAGAAGCTGCCAAGGGGGGTTTAAAAAAAAATGGACACAGCAATGAATATGCAAATGCAGTTACACATTGATAGAGACAACTTACACAGACAACACCAAAACCAAGTTCCAGTATAATCAGTGTCAATAAGGCAAAGGTCAGTTGCCCATCTCTAGCCTGCAGCAAATGGCAACAATGAAGTGTAAAGTTCATTCATATGCAAGTTTTGCTCTTCTGTCTCTCTTCTTCACTAGAAACATGTATTTATGTTCTTTGACCTGACACAACTTCAAAACCTCAATATGAAAAATATTTTATGGAAAGAATATCCCTTCATTTCAGTATTGCCTCTATTCAGATCTGACCCACTAAAGCTTGGGAAATAGTGGAAGAATGCCACCTTTGTATACAGCACTCATGATAGTCTAGCAGAATCCAGCAAATACGAAACATAAAAAACTGAATCCCCAAATGACTGTATTTCCAGTAAGTGCTGATCCACGATTTTCAGGTTTCCCGTACTCAGACTTGTACAGATAACAGCACAACATTTAAAAACTCCATTCATCTGTAGTCTATTGTAGTGGCGGGGGTGGGGGGAGGGTTTCTGGTTTGCTTTTCCAAGTACTGGAATCCTCTACAGACGTGTTTAATTGGCTTTAGAAGACAGAATACAATAAAGAGCAAGCATTGCAGCTTTGTGTCACAACACAGTTCTGCAGGTGTTACAGAGTCTCAGCAAGTCACAGTGTCAGCAAGAACTCTAATAACACATGATTCTTGTTTCACTTTTCTTTCTCTCTTCATTCATGCTGAACTCAATGGCCCCTTTGTTCTTGTTTCAGTGCCACAACAGCAAGAGAGTTTCAAATGTTGAACCCTCACTACCACATTGTTAAGAACATACACAGTACGATCTAGCAAACAATTCAAGATACAGAAGGTGAGGTCATATTCTGACTCAGGTGGGCAACACACTTTGTAGCAAACTGCAGCACTCCATTATCTAAGGATAGAGACAGTGTCCCTTCAGTGTAATGACTCTTACGACTCTTGCTAGAACTTACGTGGGCTTGTGTCTGGTGCAACTACAATAAGACCGTGTTCAGCTGCAGCTTGTTGAAAACCAGCTTTTGTTATAAAATTCTGTTCTGTGCAAGTTAACCCTAGAGAAATAAAAATATCATTGGTTACCCATCACTCACAGCATACCCATTTCAAAAGCAGTCTTGACAGAAAAGGTTTTGAAAAACAAGGGATTCCACAAACATGGAAAAGTCTTTCCACTAGGTTCAACAATACTTAACAATCCACAGAAACAGACACAGTTGCACATCACATCTAGTAACACTACCATGTGATCAGAAACAGGTCAATGTATACTCTGTATCCCCTTGAGTCCCTGCCCATACAGCTTATAGTGCCCTCAAGTACTGTGAATTCAAATTCATTAACCACAGACGCTGTTGCTAAGGTTGACATCCTTTACTTCTGACACCTAACCCTGCAACTATATTTTTCTGTCTACTGCCATCTCAGCTGTTTGCATCACAGAATTACACGTGGTCTGACAAAGTTCACATACTTTAGGCCTGTAAGCACTTTGCTCCAAAACACACAGCAATCCATGCCTTCTGTACTGCAGCAGGCCCAAATGAAGTCCAATTACAAACAAATAATACTCCACACCAATATTTTAATTTTTCTTCATTGTGCAATTTGAGAGGGCTTAATGATTCTTGTTTGCTCTGAGGACAAGTTGCAAATAACCTAATTTGATGGATATACTAGCCAAGACAGCATGGTTTACATTCAAAAAATAAATGTGCTGCATGGCTCAGAGCTCTTCAGCTAACTTTGATGTTTCTAACACTAAGGATAAACATTTTTACGCAGTCTGCTGTCATTCTCTAACAGTCAAGTCTCCTACTTTCTAAACAGAAGTCTCAATAAAGCAACTCCTAAAACTACAGAACAGAGTTTCTGCTTTTCATCTTGAATAATAGGAAAAAAAAACCAATTTAATTAATTTATCCAAGAGCCAGCACCAACATAAATCTAACCATTTTGAAAGCCTTAACATTTTTTATGCAATAAATAATTCCTTGACATTATTCATGCAGTTTTGGTGCAAGATCCAGGTCTGCAGGAGATGGCAGAAATAAGATGGAGGAACAAAGCCAAGATAACTGGGAGCCCGTGTCTGTACACGCAGTCTCATCCCAGCTTGTCTTACATCCGGCAAGACAGCAGCTGGATAGGAAGCTGTAGGAGCTGGAGAGATGAAGAAACGATGCTGTGGATGAAACAACTTCACTACTGTTGCAGAACCTTGTTCAGTCCCTGGGCCTTTCTGATCCTACAGGTTTACCTTACTCTAGATGTGTTTGCACTAAGGGAGCTATCAGCATCTCTCTTTTCAGGTTCACCACCTGCTCCCTGCAAAATAGCACTCAGAATAAGGTGGAGTCCATAGGACAAATGTGCTGGCATCCACGGGCTATATTTCACATCCCTACTCTGTTAGCTGAAGCAGTCTGTCATAAAAAAAGGAAGCAGGAGGTGCCCCAATGGGAAGGCCTTTCAGGAGAACCTTTAAATGTATATGTTTTGGAAAAAAAAGTATGAATATTTTAGAACACAGTGGTATAACATTTTGAACGCTGAGCATTTTAGAACACAATCTTGTAGGCTACCCCCAAGGCTGGCTGCATCCTAATGTACCACAGTACACTCAAAGTAAATGCTTCTTCCAGAAGACGATCTTTTGTACAATTCAAGAGCTGCCACTTTGGTACCTCCCCATTAGGTTTACAGTAACTGTAGCTCAGTAGCTTGAACATGATTATCTTTTTTAAGTTACTAAAATTCATGTTACTTACCTGAGAGCCAATACAGCACAGGACACTTTCCAGTTTCTGCTTTTGGAGGCAAGTAGATTCCAAATTTCATTTTGCATTTTAGCTCTGCACTGTATTAATAAAAGACTCCTCGTTATCACGACTACTTGATTAACAAGATCACTATCATTAAAAAAAGAAAGTTAACTCAATGCATTTCATTCCAAGAGATTTTGTCAGTGAATTGTAACAGCTTAGGTAAATGAGGTGAGAAGCCATTTTAAACTCGGCCTTAGACTTGAACTGGCAACAGCTGACTTTCCTACCTTGTTCTCAATATCCTTAAAATAGAGGCTTACAAATAAGCCACATTTTCACAGTGCTGCTAACTGGGAACAGTTTGAAAACTGAATTCTGAACCCCAGCAATATTTAACTTGAGCTTTAGCTATTAAATTGCAAAGTAATTTTTACTGAAGAACTATCTACTGCATCTGTATGCTCTTTTTCTGAGTGCACAGAAGTGAAATATCTAGTAGAGTGAATGGAACTTTGCACACACAGGAATTCTCTGTGCCGCAAATAAGACAACCTGAAGCGATGGAGCTTCATTTTCAAAGGTAGAAATATTGGCTTCCCATCTCAGATCTGCAGCACTAAGTACATTAGATTATGTTAAACATTAATACAGAAATACAAGAACACAGCCAAAGCAGCAGAAGACATTATTTCTTACAGAAATATGGATATTAGTGAGAACATGCTATTTTCCTGCAGACTGAAAACACTGACAGCAATGATAGTACATGTATAGCTCCACACTAAACATCTAGGCTGCTTTAGTGGTGTTTACCTGTCGTGTTCAAACACCTTCTGAAAACCCTCAAAGCATTTGTTGCTGGAAACCTGTTTCAGAGCCATGATTTTAACTGCAAGAAAAGAGGAGCAAGTTAAATTTGAAAATAAAACATTGCTGGACTTACAGTAAGTTTTGAGAAAAGAAGAGTTGAGTACAACTTGAAATGTCTTTGTTTGGTGTCACAGTTTTTCGGAATCTCCTGAAAACACTTTCTGATTTTTCATTAACCTTTTATTTCCCCACAGAAAAGGGACAGGAGAGACTGAACTCTTGTGAGCAGGATGGGCAAAGCCTTTCTGATTTGGTATGGACACATATCTTCAATCACCTTTACCTCTACTTGGTCTTCGTCTACCAACGCCGCTACCCAACAAGCAACCTCACGTGCTGTGGTTAACTAGCAGCTGCCTGTGACATGGGGCCAGGCTGCTATCTCCACAATGACTGTTCAGGAGATAAACCTGTTCCACCTTTCAGTCGCTGTGTGTGGCAGTATCCAGCCACTAATTACCACAATACTGAGGACTGTTCTCATCTTTGATGGAAACTAATTACCATGTTCTAACACTCTGTGGGATGACAGAAACAGAGAAGCAGGATTATTTCCATGGCAAGCAGTATGAAAAATACAAGCAAAGAAATAGTCCTGGAAGTTTTAGAATAGCTGGTAATGCAAAGGTATTAAATATGCTAAGGAAATTTAGGAAGGCTGACAAAGAAGTGGACACTGTCAGGTTGCACAGGCAGTAAGGCCAACCGTGCAGCTGAAATAGGGACAGACCAAAAGGGTCACAGAATATACTGAGTTGGAAAGGGCCCAGTAGGATCACTGAGTCCAACTCTTAGCAGCACAGTCCCAAGAATTCTACCATGTACTGAGAGCATTGTTCAAATGCTTCCTGAACTCTGTCAGGTTTGGTGCTGTGACCACTGCCCTGGGGAGCCTGTTCCAGTGCCCAAACACCCTCCGGGTGAAGAACCATTTTCCAGTACCCAACCTAAACCTCCCCTGACACAGCTTCAGGCCGTTCCCTCGGGTCCTGTCACTGTTTGCCAGGGTCGGCGCACAAGAAAATCCTGAGGACAAACCAGGTAATATCACCCCAGGTAACAAATGTCAGAACGAAAACGTTTCATCCCTAATGGCTGTGCGCTTCTGTGGGGCACCGGCCAAGACACGCACCACGGAGAGCCCTCAGGGGCTGCTCGTTGTCTCCTACCACCCCGGCGGGGCCGGAGCCGAGGGGCGCCCACCCAGCCGCGCCTCACACCCACCCATCCCAGCGCAGCACCGAGCTACAGGGGCTGAAGCAGCACCAAGGCCCCGGCGCCGGATCGGGACGCCCCTTTCAGTTTCCACACAGCCAGTCCTGCCCTATGCCCCACGGCGCTCTCCTGCGCCTCCATTTCCCCCCTCCCGCCCTCGGAGACAGCGATCCCTCCCCCGCGGCCTTCCCCCGGCCGGGCCCGCACGGCCCTGCCGCTGCCGCCGCCCGCTCTCCCCGCAGCGCCGCCCCGGCCCGGCCGCCCCGCGCTCCCCACCCCGCACCGCCCGGCCCGCGGCCCCTTCCCCCGCTCCCTCACCGCGGCGGGGCTGCGAGGCCGT
>JAYRBT010000001.1:54656933-54726383 GCA_036023395.1 Myiotriccus ornatus | reverse complement strand
ACCACCTGGGGAGTCTTTCTGCTGTGCCTTCTGCAACCGGACTTGTCTATCTCGCATTGGCCTTTTTAGCCATCAGCACGCTTGTAGCAAGCGTGGGTAGAACCCTTCTCAAATCTTCGTTCGCGAAGCCTAGCCATGATGATGACTTTTTTCAAGTAGAGATTTTGAACTTCTGAAGAGTCTTCTTGTTTGAGAAATTTTTCCACATACAGTTTTAAATATCTCATGTATTTATGGAGCCTTTAAAGCTGTTATTTTGAATTGAGATATTCAAGTAAAATTTGAGGTGTAATTGCAGCTAAGTAAAGGTATTGGCTGACAGGAATACAATAGTTAATATCTGACTTAGTAAATGCCTAAAGGACAAATTTAAATTCAACTTCAGCCAATAAATAATTTAATAGAATATTAGGGCTCGTCTTACTAATGGGAGCCACAAGGAGAGGTGGAGACATAAATGCCATTTGTTTAGGCTTGTGGTTGTCTTTCCAAGGAAGACATGCTTTTCTTTATGTCTTAGGGAATAAATTAAGATCAGCAGCACCAGCTGGCATTCCTCGGATTTCTTGATCCTTATACGAGCCTTGAAGTGATACAACTACAGTAGACTCCCTTTCTTAGTCTTGGGGTACAGTTCAGGCCACAGATTTGAAGAGAATTAGCAAAAAACTTGATTGATCTGAGTTTTAAAAAAATATAATCATCTTCTGAATGTCCTCATTTAATTTGATTCAGACTGAGTAATTGAAATTTCAGAAGAGAATAAGTCTTGAAGGAAACAAGTTTTCAGTCACTAATGTGTGGGATTATTTAGTTGTAACTGGTGTCTAAAAGTGGGCAAAAAAAATGGAGTCACAGCCTTGAACTTCAGGAGAGCAAGCAGAGGCTATTGTTCAGGTTCAATGGGAGTCTGCCCTGGCAGGCAGAACTTTGAGCACAGGCCAGCAGAGATGAAGAAAACTGCAAAAAGAAGCCTACACAAAGTGGAAGTAGGAATGGACTACTTGGGGAGAATATAGAAATATCTCTAAAGCATGTGAGGATGGAGTTAGGAAAGCCAAAGGTCAGCTGGGAGTGAAACTAAAAGTGAAGGGCAATAAGAAGTTTCTTCATGTACACTGACAGCAAAAGGAAGGTTAAGGAGAATGTGGGCCTACTGCTCAGTGAAACAGGGGAGCTACTGTCAAGGAGCATGGAAAAGCATGAGGTAGACAGTGGTGTTTTTTTGCCTCAGTTCTCACCAATAACTGTCCCTTCAGGTGAAAATTATCCAGAACAGAGCATTTAGGAAGATCAAGCAAACTAAGGTCAGGTCAGCCTTACAACCATCACCAGGAAAGTAATGAAACAGATGCTCCTGGAAGCCATTTCCAGATGTAAAAAGAACAAGAAGGTGATTTGAGATAGACAACATGGATTTACCAAGGGCGCACCACACCTGACCAGCCTAATTGCCTTCTTACGAGAATTCCACCTCAGTGGACAAAGCAGGAGCAGTGGAAGCTGTATACTTTAGCAAGGGGTTTGAAGGAACTTCTAATAGTCTCCTTGTCTTGTTTTAACAAGATTGGAGAAATATGGGCTCGATTAGTAGATAATAAGGTGGGTGGAAAATAGGCTGGATTGATGGGCTCAGAGAGTACTGATCAGCAGTACAGAGTCCAGCTGGCAGAATGACACCCCTGAGTGATCAATACAAGGGACAAGACTGTTCAGTGTCCTTATGAATGACCTGGATGATGAGATGGAGTACAATCTGATATATGTGGCTAAGAAAAGAACCAGTTTATTGCACTCCTTGCAGTAACAGAAATAAAGAGAGAAGGATAATAGAATTTCATGAAAAGAAGAGATTTCAGTTCAAAAACATATTTTAGAGTTTAGGGAAAAAATCCATCTTGCAGTAAGAAAGGGAGGAGCTATTCAGCACTGTTGATAAGTCATTGGAAAAAAAAAGAAGAGATTATTGCCATTGACAGTGACCCCGTCCACAATGCAAAGCACTGCACAAAAACCTGTTGAAGGAAACCTTCTGACTTGAAGGGTTCACTGTCTATATGACAAAAGGGGGGAAAAAAAGTATTTTCTACACTTCACATGTGGAGAACAGAGATGCAGATTTCCAGAGTGCAGCCACGATGAGAATTGCTCATGTGGAAACTTCATCTATTACTTTACGCATAATTATATGCAGCAATTCCAAATACTTTAGTGGAGTAACTACTGACTACTCTGCCTCTAAATCATGAGATTTTCTACCTTTGTTTCACTCTGAATGGTTCCATCTCTTTCACAAGCCAATTTCTGAAGTAGTTATCCTGCCTTGGATTAATTCTCAGGCCCCAGTGTGCTGTTTCCCAAATGACTACCTTTCTTTTTTTTCCATGGGGAGTGTCAAAGAGGAATTTTGGGATAATGTATCTTTCTTTGGATCATTCAGGGTCTCAAAACTGCTGTAATTCATCACAGAAAGTCTCTTTATTTGTTCCATATTTTTGTTCCATATTTTTGCTGGTTCTACAAACCTAAAGTAAGTAAACATCTCTCATTTCAAACACGTCTTAATTGCAACAACTGTACATTGCTAGGATTTTTTTTTTTTTCATATGTCAGTAAAAACTGCATATTCCCAGATATCCTCGGAAAATTTCTGTTTCCCCAGCATTGGAGAGTAGAGGCTTAAAGGGAGGGTACCTTCACTCGTCGTTAAGTTCTGGGTTCTGCTCCTAGCTAATAAGTCCCAGCAGTAGTTGTCTTTTCCTGAAAAAAAGTGCAAGAATAAATAAATATAAATGAAGTCTGACAGTGACTGCAGTAATCTGTTTAACATGCTTCTCTTTTTTTCCCTCAGATGTAGGTCTGTGAGGTGAAACCTCACTTAAAATGTTACAGTGTACTTCTCTTTCACCAGCTGCCAGCTTCTTGGGCAGATCAGATGATGGCACAGTTCAATCCTTTCATTTTCTCCCAGACGGTTGTTGTTCAAAAGCTCCATTCAGTAAAGAATCCGTGCTTCCTTCAAGGGCCCCGAATGTGACTGTTAATAGTCCCTGTACAGTGGGAAATTTATTCCACATCTCCAGGTTTAGCCTTAGTCCCATCAGCCCCAAGTACTCAGGTTTGAAAAGCAATGTTGTGTGGCTACATTATAGCTGCTGTTAATTGTGAATGGAGCTATTTTATACTCATGGGATTTCGAGACTGGGTTTCTCTTCAGCACGCAATTTCAAAGGGCGATTATTTCCACTTCTCCGAAATATTAGTTTTAGGCTGCCTCTCTGTTGCCTTTAGGAGCTGGGTCAACTGGCTTAGGTCTGGGCAGTTAACAGGGGAGATCTCAGCAGTCCCAATCTAAATGATTCCATGAAAAAATAAGTTTTTCAGCTTGCACACTTCACTTTTTCTTCAAAGAGATGTGGATAACCCAAACATCTTTGTTATTTCAAATTATTCAGCAGCAGAGACTTTACAAAACAAGCATGTTGTAAATTTGTTTTGAAACTCAGCAACCAACATTTTATCTACTGTTTTCTTTGCTTCCATTTCCTACAGCAGTTGGGTGGTTGAGGGAACATAATTTTTATTACTGGGTTCCTGAGAGCTTGAATAAGTGTTTAAGGATTTTGAGACTTGCAATCTTTTCTCCTGCTACAGAACACTTAACAGGAAGAATAACAATAAACTCACAAAATGCTAACATTTGTATTGTCAGTGAGTTGTGACCTCAGAATTTGGAAATAAACTCCTTGAGATTTTTTAATGTCAATTGCAAATGCAGAAATATGTATGGAAGAGTAGGAACAGAAAAATGGGGAATTACTTAATAAATTCATATACAGATCACTTTTTCATTTGAAATCTAATAGAAGAGCAGCAGTAGTGAGACAGAACAAAGGTCCAAAATACCCCATTTTGAAGATGAACTGCAGCACAAACTGGTAGAAGGAAGAGCACAAGCGTTTGATAAGTAGCTCCCACTAACAACTAGCAGTCTGAGATCCCTTCAGTTTTCTGGCTATAAGTGTCTATCACCCCTGTGTTAAAGAGCTCTCAATGGCTTCATGAATTGGCCCAATTTTTTAAGAGTCCTAATCTATTCAGATATTTACCAGTATAATTGATTATCCTTGTTGCCCTTCTATGTACCCTTTACGGTCATCTGCAAAGACTTCTTTAACTACTGCTGATCATTTTTTTCCACAGTACCTTTACACAAAGATCTTGTTCCATGTAATAACTGTCAGTTTAGAGCATATTATTCCATATGAAAAGCTAGAGTTGATTTTTTTTTTTTTTTAAAAAGCAAAACAAAACATCACTTAACTTTTCCTACTTTGAATTTCACCTGCCATTTTCAGAGCCATCACAGAGTATTACATGGTCTTTGCAATCAGTTCTCCACTATGTACACTGTCACTATTTTTTTTTTTTTCCAGAGGTTCCTCTAAGACTCACTGGTGTTCTGCCTCCATGGTGAACACCAATTTTACTGACAAGAAACTGTCTAAACTTCTGGTTAGTTTTTGATGAGCCCTCAATGAGGGACCATGTTGATGCACATACATGCTGATTCTCCTCAGAGAATACATCCATAGATTGGTTTATGTCACTTACATAATCTCTGTATGGTTTTCTCTTTTGCTTCACTATCTTTTTACTGACGAATTGACTAGAGGCTAATCTTCTGACATACGACCATAAGAAAATCTGCTGACATAGGACCACTCCCACATGTCCCCAGTAAAAATAGATAAGTTAAAAAAAAAAAAAAAAAAAAAAGGATTTCTTCTTATATATTAAGATCTCCTAAAAAAGATCCCAGGTCTGATTCTCTACACACTCTGTTCACACCCAGGATGGCAAAGCAGTCATATTTAAAATATAATAACCTTGCACATTTTAGATAAAATATAAGTGAGTCCAGCACTTAAAAATTTATAGTGCATGGACATTATGAAATTCAATTTTTCTTCACAACCACCTAAAATTCTTTGTTAGATTTTTAAAGTTTTCAATCTGATCCTAATTTGGTAGTTAAAATATTAACACAACTATAACCATCACCTATTTTATATGGTTTTGTACTGGTTGCATAGTGACATAACCAAAGCAATTTAGATGCAGTTACTCCTAACCGATGTCCTGTAAATATTAAGAATACGCATAACTTTACAGATGTAAACTGGCACACTGAATTTGAATAAAACTATCGAGTTTGTGAGCTTTTCTTTATCTTATAATGAAGATTTCAATCTGACTGAAAAATTATAAGCTTATGTGTAGTCAAATAACTTTAGACATAATTTATTATGGTTTGCAGAACTATTTTTAGGGTCAGGTAACATGGTATGTCTGTGATTGTAATTTAATCAGGCATAATCAGATGCCATCATGGAGGTTTTTGAATTGCTGTGCCTATGTCCCAGATCTCACATATCAAAGCTGCAGGTATATCAAAGAACTTCATTGCGTTACATAAATTTCTGAAGACCCTTTCGTCATATTTCAGTGAGTTCCCTCAGAAGATTATACTATGAAGGCTATCTTCCAAATATCTTTGCTTTTATGTCTTGAGGTGCCAGACGGATAAGCTAAATGTATTCCCTTTCAATGGGCAGTGAAAATTATGTAGAAACAGGTAAATCTGGCAAGGGGTTTTTCCAAAGAACATAGGAAATCATGATACACTGGACCCTATATGCAGTATTCTAGTGTTAGGAAGGTAAAACTGAATGGATTTTCAATTCAGGGATCTTATCTGACACATTTCGCCCTGCTGCTCATAGGTTTGCAGCTAGAACAATTTGCTTCCCTTCGTTTGATAGCTTCTGAAAAATAAATCTTCGTGTGCTTTTCTCTGTGCCGTATAAAGCTTGATGAAACCTTAAGATTAGAGCAAGGTTTTGAAGGGATTACTTACTAATAGTTGTACTACTTTGATATGCATTCCAGTTATCAGCAAGAGCGTGTATGCTGTATTCCTCAGTTGGAGGAATTAATTTATTTTTGTTTTTTAGATGAAGAAAACGAAAAGGTATCAAAATCCATTTGGGGTTTCCGATTTCCATGCTCTCCGTGAAAGGAAATACCTCCCATAGATGGCACTGTGGTCCTGCGGTCTGGGGCTTCTTGATGTCTGCGCAGCTGTGCCGCCCTGTACGCGCTGCTGTGGCGGCGGGCTGGCCCTGGCTGGGCGCTCTCTCACTCCCTGCCCGAGCTGGACAGGGAAGAGAACACACAACGAAAGGTTCGTGGGTCGAGATAAGGTCAGGGAGAGATCGCTCACCGGTTACTGTCACGGGCAAAACAGACTCGACTTGGGCAAATTAGTTTAATTTATTGCCAATCGAATCAGAGTAGGCTAATGAGAAATAAAAGCTAAATCTTAAAGCATCTTCCTTTCCCCCACCCTCCTCCCTTCTTCCTGGGCTTGACCTTATTCCCGATTTCTCTACGTCCTCCCCCGCAGATGTGCAGGGGGACGGGGAATGGGGTGCGGTCAGTTCGTCACACATTGAGTCTGCCGCTACTGCCTCCTCAGGGGGAGGACTCCTCACGCTTCCCCTGCTCCAGCAGGACTGCTTCCCACGGGAGGCAGTCCTCCAACACGAGAGCTTCGCATGGGCTGCAGTTCTTCATTAACTGCTCCAGCGTGGATCCTCCACAGGGTCGCAAGTTCTGCCAGCAAACCTGCTCCAGAGTGGGCTTCTCTCTCCACCGACTTCCCACAGGTCCTGCCAGGATCCTGCTCAAACACAGGCTTCCCACAGGGTCACAGCCTTCTTTCAGGCATCCACCTGCTCTGGTATGGAGTCCCTCAAGAGCTGCAGGTGGATCTCTGCTCCCCCATAAACCCCCACGGGCTGCAGGGGATTCTCTGCTCTGGCTCTTGGAGCACCTCCTTCCCCACTGACTTGATGTCTGCAGGGCTGCTTCTCACAAATATTCTCACTCCTCTCTCTGGCTTCAGTGGTGCAGTTCCACAACCTCCCCACCCCTGCTCCATCCTAAATCTGTTATCCCAGAGGGGCTATCAGTGTTGCTTCTGGGCTTGGCCTTGGCCAGTTATGGGGCCATCCTGCGTCCAGCTGGCATTGGCTGTGTCAGACACGGGGGAAACTTATGGCAGCTTCTCACAGAAGCTATCCCTGTATCTTCCCCACTACTAAAACCTTGCCATGCAAACCAATACAGCTGCTTATTAATATTAAACTTATAGTCCTACTTCTTAGTGAAATGAATTTAATTGGCTTATTACTATTGCAAATGTGCTGTTTCTGAGATTGAAATGTTTTTGGCTCTATGTGTGTATACTCTAAAGAGTATACCACTTCAGCAGAAGAATGGCTGTCCTTGGAAAAAGAGAATGAGCTCATCTTGGACCAGTTTACTGAAACAGTTAAATTCTGCAACATATTCTTTCCTTTTGTCCAGCAAAATATTTAAAATTACTTTAGCCTTCAGCAGACAGTGTACTGAGTATTTATGGAAAAAATAAAACCAAACCAAATTAGCTACTTAAGACAAACCTCCAGTTTGTAAAACAACTGATGGCATTTAAATATTTTAATCTGCTTTGCTAGCAGTGGGATCTGACAAAACAATAAAGCATTGGAACACCATTTTACATTAACATTACAAAATACAACAAACGTTTTTCTCTATGTATTTACATAAACAAACATATAGGTATTCAAAATAGAATGCATCTCACTGTCTGGCAATAATTACATAGGTACAGTGCATGGTTGATTGGATGGGATAGATACATAGGAATTTTTACCCTGAAGTGTATAAAGGATGCACACCAGCTTAGGAGATACATGGTGAGCTTCATGTCTTTGGACATTTTTCAGATACAGTCTTAACAGTAATAAAATATCAATCTACTTGAAAAATTGTTGGTTAAAACTTTTTTCAGATGAAGTGGGTTTTTTTGGATGCAGATATGACAGACTCAGGATGCTTTTCCTGTGAGGTAGGGGATGGCCCTAACCTTTAAACTAGTCTGTATGAATGAATGTTTTCTCTTTTTTTCTTTTTAACTGAAAACTTATAAAAAATTCCATTCCAGTCTGATGCATAAGGAAAACACTCACATTTTTTTGCAAGATGGAGGTGTTCTGGAGCTGGTCATACTAAACTGTGGTGTTCATCCCAAGCGTGGGCCCAGTGCTGTAAATCCTGGTTTAAAATAGGTGAACTTTGTCATCTGTCTGCAGCATGATTCTACTAGTTGCTGTCTACTGATGAACAACCTCCTGCAGATCTGGTATGGCGCCTAGAGCAAATTCAGATCCTGACTGTCATCCTCACTAATGCAAACTGCACAAAAATCCATTAACATTTTGGTTCAAGGTGGCAGAATCAGGCCTCACTAAACTGCCAAAAATGTCCATGAAGAGCTGGAGATATTAGTCTTTAAGTGCTGTGCATTCTTGGTTTTGAGAGGCTTCTTAGGTAAAACTGGTGATCACTCAATAAAACCTCCTATCTGAGTGCTCACAGAACCAAAATGTCAGGCATCAGTTATCCCTGCTTCTAAGCAAAAGATAAGTGTTATGTTATCTCTGGCTGTCAATTAAAGAAATACTGTCAATCCTCTTAGGTCCAAAACATAGGTTTTATTTTAATAAGCTGGAAAAAAATGATTGTTCAGAGTAATTTTCTAGTGAAACATCAAGCCAGTAATTGAAACCCTCTCTGATTGTAGTGAAGTATTCCCTGTCAGTATTTGCAACCTGAGCAATTTGACATTGTGAAAGAGGGAGAGAAGATGAAACGGAAGAGAAATGGCAGGCTGATCTGCTCTGCCGCATGGGCGAAATGCAGACAGTAAGCAGAGAACATAAGCTGTGATTGTTAAATGTTCAGTAACAGTTTATCAAATGCAAGCTGGTGAAGGAGATTGTGCAGACCAGCAACTGGAGCCTCAGGAGTCTTGCGGAGGATTGAGCCCTGGAGAAGTGCAGGGTGCCATATTCATCATACAGTACGCAGGTAGGCTCTGCTCCCTGGCACAAATGGGCAATAGGACCCAAAAGCTGTCGGTCTCATCTACTTTCTCTTGCAAGGCCAAAGAAACTTGCATCGAGACAGGCACAAAATGTGGCAATTCCCTCAACTGGCGGAAGCGTTTATGTTTCCTCTGCTCTCACACACAAGTTTAAATGCCTTCAATCCCCTCTCATCATATGGAGGCGATCTGGTTTGGTGGCAGATCTTGAGCCTCAGACCTCTACTAACAAAAGACCTTTGGTTTTATTACTGCCTACTTATTCCCTGAGATGCCTGTTCCCAGGGGTAAATCCTCAAAACCATCACCCCAGTTGTGAAGTGGAGACATCTGAACACGAGGAGGTACCTGAGTACCTGTTTCATGGGATGAACTCAACCACTTGTATTCCATCAGTGCTCCTTCCCTTGCCTGGCTGGCCTGTGGGATATGAGCTGGCCATCGTCCTCAGTTCAAATCCCCAGATTTAGGATCCGTATCAAACTTGTTGAAACCGTGGAAAGTCACTGCTCCCACCTATTACTATGGTAGTCCTCATACTCAACTGCAGTTAGCAGATTCCTCCTGACACCCCTTCTTTGTATGTGTGGCACCCCTCCCACACAGTGTTGTGTGGGAGCAGGATTTGTGCACAGGGAGGTAGGAGCAGAGAGTTTGTTTTTCCTTCTCTTGAAGCTGTTCAGTTTGGTTGTGGTGACAAGTGAACCCAGAGCCAGGGAGACCATATAAACCACCTGGTGAGCACACCCTTACATCATTTGATTTACCAGGATATCTGAAATTACCAGTTTTGGGGGGAAAGCCATTAATGGCCACGAGGTGATGATAAATGATTGACATGCATCATTGCAACGGGGCTACAGCACGACACTTTGACCCAGACATGGAGGCTGAGGCCTGTGGAATGAGTCAGTGTCACCATGGGCATGCAGAGCTCCCGTGTGACCAGTGCATGGTGGCTCTGCCTATCCCACTTTGGAGGAAAGGGCTCATAAAACCAGAAGATTTAGTTATACAGTATATATAACAACAAAATCAGTTTCTTTGAAATCAGTCAAATACCCAGCCAACTTTTAAATCCTTGTCTGCCACAGATCAGTATCTTAAGCTAAAAATCTTCCAAAGACTCCCAGCTGGTAGGCTACAATCAGAATCAGTTTCTGTCTCTTCCTTTGACTTAATGGAAGTTTAATTATTCTGTGAAAACTGAAAACTTCAAGGGAAGGATTGATAAAGGTATTGGAGTTTGATTTCTGTATAGGCAGTGTTTTCTCCAGACAAACTGGAATACATCCTGGTTCTGAGATGAAATTATGGCTGCAAAATTCATGGAATGAATCAAATGCTTGAATTTAAGTTTTGTTGGTGAATGCAACATTTATATTTCTCCTCTTCAGCAAAGTCCCACGGGCTTCAGTGACATTGGCTGTGATGCCTGAAAGAAAAGAGTTTCATGACTAGATGTGTCTGTCAAACGATGGATTTTATGTTCTTCATAGAATGTATTCTGGCCTTGGAGCTATGCAGGTGGAATACATTTTAAAGTCCTGTTATTTTTCAAGAGAGCCCCATTTGCCCATACATATTTCATTAAGGCTGAGTCCTAGTAGTGCAAGCTACTGACCATTCCTGAGCAATCTGCCTTAACAGCAATACAGCAAAACTAGGGAAAACAATTCTTAGCAACTAACAGTTTTCTAATAATTCTGGCCCTACAAACCCTGAAACAAACCCAGGAGGATATTCTTCAAAATGGTCTTTTTAAACCAAAGAGAAATAATGAGAGAGGATCTGCTGCAACCTTTTACTGAAAGCTTTACTCATGCAAAACTTCCTCTGACATTACTTAAATCAGCCTTTGTTAGAATCGAACAGAGGCATGGACCTGGAATAGTTCCTGAAATTATTTAGCAATGTTGTGCCTGGTTTTCCAGTCTTCTCTCACTTTACTTCCCTGTCAACACCGGTGGGAAGGAGCAGGGAATCAATCCAAATAATTACTTTTGAAAATATTACTTTCAAGTTTTAAGCTGCACACATGAAAGTTTTGAACAGAAATAAAGTACAATACATAAAATAAAGATTACAAATGCTGGTAGAAACAAAGGATCATTTAAATATAATTCCTCTCTGAAGATTCCTAATTTGAAATACAGAACAAATGGCAGAAAAGCCCAGTGACAGTTCAGAATGTTTACTCAGATGGAAAAAATAGCCATAAAACAGTGAACAAAATGCCCATATAATTAATATATAGCAGTTTTAATAGATTTTCTTTAATAGTTTAAAATTTATTTTAAATATATATTAGCAAATTAACCATCATTTTATTTAAAATCAGGTAAAGTTCTCATTCTGTTAATGATAACAAAACTAAATTTTAGCAAGACAAACTAGCTGGAGCCTACTCTGCAAGAACATCAAAGGACAGCTTAGCTTTCATTTGCAAAGAGAAAAGAAATGTGTAGGTTTCTTCACAGCCCATATTATAGTACCAGAAATTGCATTTTTTTCTTTAAGAAATATATCCTTTAGAATATTAAAAAAATAAGTTTAATAAAGCCTGTGCTTAAAACAGCCAAAGTACTGTATGAAAAAAAATTGCACATTTGATACCATTAAAACCCTGTTTTTCATCCACAGAGTAATATGAGGAGTATATGATGTTATTGGAAGGTCTCTTGAACAGGGCTGATTTTCCTAAGCTATCAGAGCTTCTCCCAGCCAGGTGAAATTTTCAGTGAATGTACGGTGGTTGTCATGGCAGCTGCCAGCCATCACACACCACTAACCTTTTCGTTGCCTGGGCTGATACTTCCCTTGGAGGTACCATCCAAATGATGTATTCCTATTGTGACCATTGAGTAATCCTTAGCCATCATTTTTGCCTCCTTTTTCAAACTCTTCATTTGTGCGAGCTGGAGCTGGCTGGAATCATACGCAAGTGCCGGGATAGTGTTCACTAAAATCAGCTGGAAAGGTTTCTTCTCCTCCTTGTAGCGACACTGAATGTAACGAGAGAAAGCTGATCGGTAGGTTTTATTGAACAGTGTATATACGAGTGGGTTGACAGCTGAAGAAAGGTAACCAATCCAAACAAATATGTTAAGAAGTCCTCCAATGACTTCTTCATTGCATGACTCCTTGCAAATTACAGCCATCACATTGGTGATGAAAAATGGACACCACATCACAACAAACAGAAAGAAGACAATGCCAAGAACCTTGGAAGCCTTCTGCTCGTTGCTGATGGATTGCATGGTTCTTCTCCCAGAAGTCCCTACGTCTCTGTTCAAGGAGCGCTGAAAGAGTTTTTCTGAGGACAGGGAACTCTGAGGGAGGAAGCTAAATGAAGCAAACTTGGTCTTTGGGCCGATGTCATTGACACATAGCATAGCTTCCTTCTGCAGCGACTTGATGGTTAAAAAGTAAGTGACTACCATGATGGTTAGAGGGATGAAGAATGCCACAAAAGAGCCTACTAGAACAAAATTCTCATCTGCAAGTAAGCAGCTGCAATTCTTAAACACTTTGGATTTATCCTGTAGTCCAAAGACGGGTATAGGCATGGAGATACCTGAGGGTGGATGAGAGAAAGAAGAGATTAAACACAATAATGAAAAACAACATTCCTGGTCTCCAAGAATAAAATAAACAAACATCTACCTGTGTTCTACCTGTGGCTAAGGTGATCTTAGCTATATGCATATTACCTCAGCCACAGGCAGAATATATTTGTGTACATCCAACTGTCCCATGACACGTGGTAGCCACAAAAGCATAACCCCTTAAATTCTTGATCTTGTCCCCTTGTAATGATCTCTAGACTTGCTCCTTGGTTCCTGCCACCTTGGCAAAGGCTTTTACGAACCATGGTCAAGATGATACTGTCTTTCTTTTCTGAAGTGGCTTAAGAGTTTTGCAGTAGAGGATTAGAAGTGTTCTGGTACTGTGTAGGCTGGGAAATTCTGGTGTTAGAAGGAAAGATAATCTTTTATAGTAGGTCTAAGACTAATCTTTCATTGGGTCTTTCCCTTCTCTTCCTGTAATATCTGTACAGTCAATGTAGTCTAAATGCTAAAAAAAAAACTTTCCATGGCAATGTGTGATAGTTTGAAGGTGGATAGGCAGAGGGAACCCCAGAGCAAGAGGCCTTTCGTTTTACCCCTTGCTCTGAGGGGGAGTGGTGCTCCCTTCCCCTCCCCCCTTTACCACGCGGCATTGCATGGCCTGTTCAGGGAGACCACAGATGCCAGCAGCAGGCAAGTGAGAAGCAGGCAGAGAGACTTTATTCAAATTTCCCGCAGCTTATAAGGGCTGCTGGGGAGAGGAGGGGATTGGCCACTCGGCCAGCCAATGCAAGGAGACAGTACAATAACCATGGCAACACAGAAACCAATGATAGACCAGTGAGTTAACAACCAATAGGTAAGCTTTCAGTTATCTCTCAGGACATTCCAAGGTCCAGGGAGGGGACCTTGGGAACAAGAAGAGTTACACAAAATGTTACACGAGTTACAAAAGCCATTTTGCAAGCATGGTCATTTTAAACATCTTTCACCACTTTTATATTTAAAAGCATATCGCAACAGCAATGGAAATGACAGTGAACAATGGGAACAAATTAAGCCCTGAGAGACACCAATATGAGGCAGCCTGAGATGTGGTTTACCCTGCAGAACTGCAAAGGTCCTTTCACAGTATTGCCAAATGCTAGAGTTTGCTCTCTCAACACACAGCCATGCAAACTTTGTCTTCCCCTGGAGCATGTGCAGCATCCTTGCCTTTCGTTACTCATGAATGGCAAGACAAGGGGATGAAGTCCATTCTGCTTGGAATGCTCTGTCTTATTCAACCTACTCAGCCATTTCCTTGGGGACTTCTGCAAATGCTGCTAATGTCTGAGCAAAATCAAACAGCTGTTGTTTCTTTGGTTGTTGGTTTTGGTGTTTTTTTTCAGCACTTGTCTCTTCCCATCCATGCTGTCTCTCCATGAGAAGCAATGTTGAGACAGTGAAAGGGATGATGTGATGTGAAGACAGCAGAAGCTGAGTTGTGAAGCAGGGGGTGATAATGCAGCCCTGTTTGGATAAAAGCAGCTGGAGTCTGATTCCTGGGGAAAGTTAGCATAATCTAGGAGCTTCAGTCCTATTTGCATTTTTAAACAGAAATCCCAGTGGCTGTATTTGGCTTATGAGGAAGAAAGACATTAATTAGAGAAGAATTTCTTACAGTGTGAGGAGGATGATGTGCCCTACCTTGTTCAGTGTATGCCCAAGAATGTCCCTACTGGTTCACAGATGAGTCCTGAAACATCAGCTTTTCAATGGTACCTTCCTCTACCTCTCTTTTCCTTCTTCCTACTCTGATGCTTAAACTGGGAGCTCTTTAAAAGCATAGGCTATCTCTTCATTTCACACACTTCCAGTGCCCAGCATAACACCTCCAGTCCTAGAGGAAGGCTGCGCGGTACAGGCTCAATACGAAACAATAGTAGTAACAGTAATAATAATATTAGACTATTATTCTCTTCAAATGCTTCAGTCTTTTGGAGCTTCTGGAACTTCTACAAAGATCTTTATTTTTCCAAGAACACTGTAGCTTAGTTTATCTTTGCAACTTCGAACTGAGTCATGGCAATGTCTCAGGCCAGTTTAGAAAAGTGCTGCTCTTATCTGTCCAGGGCAGAAGCTGATGGAGAGCCTGTGGTATTACCCTTTCTGCTCCTGCTGCACAACATCTAAATGCTTGAACTTGGGCGAGGAGAAGCCAGTGGCTAATATGCAAACTCGTGCAGTGTGTGGCACCTCCTGAGTTGAGCTGACAGAAACTTCAAGTGACTCCAGGGAAGCTTCTGGCTAAAAAGGTCAAAACAGTCTGACTGACAGCATGGGGGAAGAGGTCACCTGCAGAAGCCAGACTGCCCAGCTGCAGCTGAGTAATCTGTGGTGCTGAGCACCTCCAAGGAAATGAGGAATGCTTTGAAGTTCCTTTTCTTTTTTAGGATGAATTGAAGGGGTGATGAAGGCACACAGTGCCTTCCAGCATTACACTTCAGCTGCATGAAGACACAGCATTAGTCAGAGCAATACCATAAGTTTCCTGTCTGCTTCTGCCCTGTGCTGATAACAGCAGGGCTGTTTTTATATTTCATTCAAAGACCTAGTGTGAGCTGCAGAGATAAAATAAACAATGGTATTGACAGAGTTAAAAGATGCCTTTCATTATTACCTTGTGGTTCAGCTGCATGAAGAGGCATGAGTGCAGGGGCAGCAGCACTAGAAAGAGGAAAATTTTAGCGTAATTGCATGCTTTTTCAAGTAAAGGCCCTAAGTCAGTTACAACTCCTCACCTGAAACACAAAAGCAGCAATTCCCCAACTGCTTTGTTATGTTGTTGGCAGCTTCTGGAGACTGGCATCTAAACCCAGATTTCTGGCTTTAAAAAATGGAAATGAGCTTCAGCTTGCAGCTGAAGTTTCCACATTTCCTTGTCATTCCATTAACAAGCACAAAAGTGCTGCACCCAGCAGAGCTGTAGGGGGTACTGCTAGTCGTGTAAATTTTTCTGAATGACCATTCAAGGCATCTTTCCCCTACAGCTACAGGTAAGAGGACTGTATAGTTTGAAAGCAGCAGAGGTACCACGTTTCAGTGGCAGAGAACACTGACAGCTGTAGCCTGCTTTTTGTATACACCCCAGTTCAGCTGATGCAGGAGATCCCACAAATTATATTGTGGCATTCCTGCATGGAGTAAATAAACTTCCAGCCTATTTTTCTCTTTTCCTGTCTCTACAGGGACTAAACTTACTGCTCCCTTCCTGAAAGGAGAAGAGTTTGCTCCTCTTCAAAAGATGGTTTTTGGCTTCTGCAGCATGAGGATAGCAAATCCCATGAGGACACAAGGATCAAATTCAAAGGCAGTCATGTTTAAACTGTAAATAAAGGAGCTTCCATATGCAATCCACATCCCCTGTTTTGGTAGAATTTTTAGGAAGCATCACATATGGCCAAGAATATCACCCACACGTTACTGAGGTTTGGTCAAGAAAAAGTTTGTCCTGTAAAGCCATTACAAAAAGTCCTGGTATAAGTTGCATAAGTGTTGTTGCAGCTGACTGAATGAATTGCTTAAAAGTTGAAGCTCAGTGATCTGTTTCATCTTGATGATTCGGAAGTATAATTCCTTGCTGGTTTATGGTCCTTGCTTTCCAACTCCCTGCTCTTGGTGACTGTGGATGTTTAGGAAGATACAGATAGTGCCTGCACATTCAAATGTTGTAAGAAGGAAATCAGCTTCACAGCAAAGGGTCATGCAGAGCTACCAGGTAGGGACAAACATGTACTTGGGAAATGGAGCATGTGCAAACAGTAGATCTGGATGAAACAACCTGATAGGGCTGTAACAGAACAGCTATTCCACGCACTGCCCATTCCATGTTTCTGGCTCCCACCAGCCGAAGGTCAGTCTGGAAAAAATCTTGTTATCCCCTGAGGGTTTTTTAATGATTTATCCTTCTTGGCTTCCAAAACAAACTAACTTGAGGCACGAGGAAGCATTCATCACAGAATGGGAGCATCCATTCAAGCCCTGAAGGTACATTAGACACTCCATTTCCAGTTGACATTCCCACTTAGAACATTTTCCCTTGTGGACAAACCCTAAATATTGTGTTCCTCTGGTACAAGGTGGTTTATTTATATAGCTTGATTTATACAAGGTGGCTGTCTCAAACTAGGGATTTTAATAAACCACACAACAGATCCCAAACAGTAAAGGCTAGTAATAAACCCTGCATTAAACGTCAAGAATTTGGGCACAGTTTCAGAATGACAAAAGGTTCTTGAAAACACCAAAGGTTAAGAATTAAAGCAATGGCATCCTTCTTTTTGTTCTCTCAAAAAGCCTGGTAAAATTGACAGAGGTTGATTTAGTGGTACACATTGCTGACTTCAGAGGTATACAACAGCCATAAAACCACTTTAGCTGCACAGGTAAACTGGGTTTGCAGCTGCCTTGAGCTGCTGAGACTATCAATAAATTAAAGCTAGAATTTACAATATGCCCTGCAGGATGGTATAACACTCGTGTTACTTAGAGTGAACTGATAAGGTCAAGGCTCCTTCTGTGAAGTTTCCTTCAAGCAGAAACTGTCAGTCACATGCTTCCACCTCACATATATCCATTTCAAATGATTTTAATATAAATGAGCATCACTATGTGCCTTAACAAATGTCCAAGGGATAGAAATTACCTTTTTGAAACGTCATTATAGTTTCTCAACACCTTGGTTCACCTTCTCACGAAAAAGAAAAAACCTCCCCATCTGAAGTTTTAGCAGTCACATTGATTCAGACGTAACAGGTTACAGGCCAGCTCATGGGCCACTGCACAGAGATGTGCTGTGACACTGAATCTGAAAGGATTTCTGCTTAGAGAAAGCCAGTCTCTCCTTCAAGCAACTCAGTGTGCCAATACTGTCTAATTTCTTTAGAAAAGCCCATGCCCAGTATCTGATGCCTTTTTGTACTCAGAAAATGTCATCCTTTGGTACATCTACTCGCTCAAACAACAAACAGTTGTCCGGGTACACTTACCTGCTACATCCCAAGTCATACAAGGCATACTCTCAGTTTCACACTGTATAAAATTTTCCTTGTTGCACACTGCCATCATATTATTTTCGATATTTTTTACTTAAATAACCACACAAAATAGTATTCATCCATTTGGGCTACCATGGTACATGTTGGCTTGCTCTCGGAACACAAGCCACAGTCAGCCACTTGCAGGGAGAGAACCAAGGACCACGTCCTCCCCTGAGCATCCAGGATGTAAATATGCCTGAATCTTATATCAGGAGCTCGACTTTAGCCACAGCTACTTTCATTTAAACATCTGCAGAAGAGCCACTCAGTCTGGCTCCGTGTCTCTGCTTGGTGTTTGGCACTCACTAGTGTAGGAGTCATCATTTCCCCAGAGCTGCAAACACTTAGCTGTTTTTTCTGCATGCACCTGAAAATGTTCCAAATTGATTCCTTTCCAGTCATGTCAAACCTTTCCCTGTTATAATTTTTTGCTGCCAAAATAGTAACAGCCACATTTTCAATAGCAAGGTTGTGCAGTTTGCTACTGGGTGGCAGTGCAGAAGCAGAAATTTCAACCTGGGGAAAGCGGATGTTGAAAACCTCTGGGTGGACTGAGAATCACCATCTGAGGCTGCATCTAGTTAGCACGAATGTTAAAGAACTTCTGCCTTTCCTAGTCAGTGTGGCAGTGTCCCCAAAGCCCTGGGCTAGAATTTCTTCTCACATGTGAGACAAGCACAGAATTTTTCCCTAACAGTAGGTACATGTGTTGGTGTGGGCAGGAGTGGGTGAGGAGCTTTCTCTCACAAATACCCACGTAATACTTGCTTTCAGATGGATTTCCTCGAGAGCTAAGTGAGTCATAATGCTGGTGGAGCATCGTCTTCTTTCTGCATCCCGAGAGGATGTCCTCACAGGACTAGAATCAGAGTGGGTCCAGACATTTTCCATATCACTGTTTATAAATTAAATTTAGTCCTTTATTCAAGGGCACACACAGAGGTGGTTTTCTGTATCTTTCCCTTGGAACACTTTATTTGGTCACACATCTTCTATTTAGTACAACTGAAAGGAAAACTAATTTAAATTTAACTTCGCATAGGGGGTGCCAGGTAATATTTGGATTACTCTATTAATTTTAAAATAGCTTTGTTCTTGGCAGCTCAGAAAATCTCTAAGGAAATATATTATTCAGCCTAGTAGGAGATAGATTCAATTCATTTTATGTGTGACAATTATTGTTAATGGTCATTTATGCCATAAATCATCCATTTCACTTTAGAAAAACAAAATCAGAGAAGTCTGTGTCCTCCTAAAATGTTTCTCATTTATGTCCTCACTCCTGAAGCCTGTTTCTTATCAGAACAGAGACGTGTCTCTCCAAATGAATTTATAGGAATGTGATAATAAATTAAATAGAAATAAGATCAGAGGAGTATTACCGGGAGGACAGTGCAAGGAATGAAAGACAGGTGCCCCTTTTTGACTTAAATGATTAAAAACCCAGGGCTCAGAGCAGGGTAAGTTATGAGAGAGGCAACAGCTGATGGAGTTGTTTGCTGCTTTGGTTTAATGCTGTTCACTTACAAAATGTGCAAACAGCCCAAAGGCAGCAAGAATCCAACACCAGGAAGCAGTTTCTTTGCTTTTGGCTTTAAGTGCTTTTCCTGCCTATACACACCTCAAATCCTCTTGTGCTGCAGGACTTATTTACAGTCTGGTCCTTCTTATTTTCTCATGGGATTTTCCAGACCTTTCGTATAGTAATTTCCAGTGGAGCCTCTTCACAAACAGTCTTTGCTTTTCAGATAGTGAGATTATCTTTGGTTTGGGCTGAGGCTTCTGCCAATGTGCTTATTGGCTTCTCACAGAGATCTCAAAGTGAGAGAAGTTGTTATCCCCCTGTGTAATAGTGTTACTCAGTCACTAAAAGGAGTAGCAGTGGCATATAGAACTCTACACTTATCAAACAGCTAGAAATAAATAAATAAATGTTTATAAATGTCCTGCAGAAATTTCTTTTGGAAAAGGATTCAGGGACTGCGGATTTCAGATGACACCATTCATGTGTGCAGCAGAGAGCAATGGTGAACAGACCCCAGCAGTTTCAACTGAATGAGTTGAAAGAGAAAGTCTTGTTATTGCAGCTGAACTCTCTTTAGTGCCCTCACAGGTTGGCACAGATTGCCTTCACTGTCTGCTGACTGCAGTGGGCAGAGGAGAAGCCTCCAAGGGAGAAGAAACTGCTGGACAAAGCTGTGCTGCCTGGTCTGGTCTTTCATAAGCAGAGAGGCAGTCACAGGTCCGAAAGCTAGGCTTGGTATCTCATTTGAATGTTAATTATTTTAGTTATTTCCTAACATGCTCGTAGTTATCCCCAGGTAATGACCTTCTTCACATGTGACTGCGTGTTGCCTCATTTTAACTGAAGCTCTGCAGTGATTCTGTCTTTGCAGAGTAAAAGTCTTCCTTCTTGGAGTTAGCATACTGCCTGCAAGAGACACCTGCAGGTAAAACTTTCACCTCTAGGGCCAGCAAATGGAAAGAATATGTAAAAATCTCAGAAAATTAAAAGACTTTCTCAATTTATACAGAAATTTTCTGTTAAATGACACATACTTGCATTCAATCTGCTTGTTTACTATAGCATTTATATCTACTGAGGGGCACATAACTTTTTCTAAAGAAGTCAAGAATACCAAACAGCCTAGTAAATAGAATTTTGCACAATATGGCTCAAGAACAAAATAAGGTATAATACATGCCATTTTCTTCGCCAAGTCTGCCATGGATTTGATTAACCTTCTTTTTACTGTTCTTGGATAGACCTCATGCTCTGATTATGAATATTTTAGTGGTGTTAAACCTGGAGAAAGATGTCAAAAGACCCAAGCCCTAGACTCAGTAAGGGTGTCAACCTTTAGACAAGAAGTAAATGTCTTTGTCTTGTGTAGATTATTGTGTCAATACAATACATTATAAATGCATGTACAGGAAAGAAGAGTGAGACAAGAAGGTATCTGGGCCTGCTTTTGCAGCAGAAGGTCAGACAGAGCTTTTAGCTCCAGGATGTCCAGGAGGTTAAAAGCCAATAATAGAGAGAGTCTAAAAATCCTTTTCCTCTTTACTGATCCAGAGGAACCCACTCAACCTGATCCTCAGTAAGGAGAGTACTATCATGCCACGCAGAGCTAACTTGTTCACCTGAGAAAGTATCAACACTGTGTTTCCCACATGAAGATTTAGCCCATCCTTAGATATGGGACAAAGAAATGTTTATGGGAATGATTCAGCAGTGTTTTGGTACCACATTGCCACATCACATCTGAGATGAAACTGCTCACCTTGCAGTTTGGTCTTTTGTGAGATTGCGACTTATCACTGTCCCTGAGACTGGAAAGAGTGAATAGTAAGGTGGTGTCTGACTAAGCCTGGACAGGAGGCCAACAAAGTAGCTTGTTCAGGGGATGCTGGCTGAGCAGAGCCCAAGTCCAAGAAGACACACAGCAGCTACAATCCTGCCATCAGCTGGGATCTGGAAGGGAGACGGGCTTGATGTTCTCCTCCAGGGGACAGAGACTGATGTCAACTGTGTAACCCCTTCATCCGTGGTGATTAGAAGTGATGAGTAAAGAGCTGAATATTTAGTCTGAAAAATTGCAAGAGGTTCTGCAGGTCTTCAGTCTAGCTCTGTGCAGAGGGACAAGGTGCTTCTCATTCTGTTTAAGACTGCTACTTCTGTGACTCAGTAAAATGAAGCAGAGCAGGTTAAACACCCTTTTTCTGTTCTGTGTTCTCAGTTAATGTTGTTTCTAAGTTCTCTGTAGTAATGGTTTCATTTCTAGTCAAAAGAAGTTACAAATTTATAGTTGTCGTTGACTTAGGTAAATAACATATTTAATCTGAAAAGAGCCTCTGTGTGGAATCAACTTCAGCCACCTGCGATAACCTTTCTGTTTAGTGTGGAACCTCTCTGTATTCCATGTTGGATGGTTTCATAATGTTCATTGTTCAACCCGCTAGGACAATAGATTTTGGGATAATTGTGCTTTAAGAAAGAAATACCATACCTTTGTTACAGGATCCTCCTAGACCACACACCATCAGTCTGTCTTTTTAGCTATGAATCACCTGAAGGGTCCTCAGGGCTAATTTATGATGTGCTATACATGCTGCACACACAGTAGAATACTTATCGTACCAATAAGCTATAAATTATGGAAAGATCTTACATATTCCACTACCATAAGCAACTAATGTGATGCCTCTTGGAAGAGTCTATGTGACAAGATCCTATACTATCCCAGTTTTTGCACTTCTGAGCTTTTAATTACTACACGGTGTGACTTGTTGAGTGCTGATAATTTACTGAACTCTGCCCTAACCCTCCACTGAATGGAATAGATTTCTGTTGGTATCTCTGAGATTTCTTCAGCACTGCTGCTTGGCATTCCTTTGTAGTTTAAAAGGAGACTGAATGTAGCCATCAGATAAAATTTTCAATTATTATCTTCTCTTTCACAACAATTTCACACTCCATCTGAAGGGCACAGATAACTGAAACGGTAATTTTTCTGGATTTTCTAGACCTCAGACCATGTCCCAGTTGTCTCTTTATGCCTTCTTTTGCGGTTGCTTGCAGAGGCTGCTGATTTGGAAAATGGTCAGCTTATTACTAATTATACAAGGAGACTGAAGCAATGGCTGGACAGTTATTGGGGTAGATGCCCTGATGTGATGGATAATTTGAAAGGAAAAATGGAAAGAGAAGCATCTTAGAGGCCTGCACTGTTTTGCAGATCGTGATTCAGGATGCTGTACTTTATGTTTCACTGCTCACCCTGTGGCTAATGCCCTTCAGCCTGACTGAACCTCTCTTTTGTGGAGTCAGTCAATGCCCTGGTCACAGTTAGAAGGCAGAGTTAAAGAAGAGATGAAAAAGGATAAATCATATCTGCCCGTATTTCCCATCTACAGGTATCTACGGGTGCTATAGCATAATCCCTAGGGTTATCTTTCTGCTAAATGTCACAAAGCACCTTGAAAATGAAAAATTAGTACATAAGCTATCCTTGCAACAAGAAATGCAGGAGGGACCTCCTCATGTCCTGTAGCGGTATGCAAGGCATCGCTGGTTTTAACCGGTGAACATTCAAACTAAAACTTCTGTGTACTTCTATGCTTGTAAGGAGAAATTTACACTGATCACTCAGTGCACCTGAGAAATAAACCCAAACAGTGTTTCTGTCAGGATACTCATAGTTCAGCTCAGTCTGTGATCCCAGCAGTAGCGGTCAATTTGACATTTCAAAACTCAGATCAAATACAAAGTGATATCAAGGGCAATGTTCTGCCAAGAAGAAACAAGTCTTCCCAGTGGGTGTGATTTACTTTCAACATAAAAGCGGGATTGAATGCTGTGAAATACACAGATTCCAATTTTGAACAGCCAGAAAAGAGAGCCCTTATCACAATGCCACAGCCTGCTTTCAGGACATCTTAGGAGTTCAACAGGCTATCTTCTATCAATGGCTCCAGAGGACATCATGGGAGAAATCAGCTGACAGGTATTTCTAAATTTGTTGCAGGTAATTAGGAATATATTGTCTCAGTTCTGACAACCCCCCCAAATTTTATTTGCTGGGCTTCTGCTTAGAAAGGATGCCAATGGTCCAGCTCAGGACATGGATGGGGAAAGGTAATTACAGCCTAGGTGTGTGATAGTTTGCAACATTCCTGCTAATTGGGATAAGTGTAAGGATTTCATTTGAAAGTAGAATTCTGTGATACATGTATCTTTCCTAATATAAAAAAATGCAACATCTGGCTTAAGTCAAATTAAATTCTTTAAAATACATAAAAGAAGTTGTGAAATTGCCCTGTATAATTTTTAAATGAATGAAATTTTCTCTCTTCTTGACATTTTCTTTTATGCAACACAGTGCAACTTTATCAACACCACTTTTCATTTAGAAGATGATTAGATGCAATTACAGTGTAGAGATGACAGAGTTTAGAAATCCCAACGTAATTCCTTGTACACTTCTTTTTTGCTCATTTGTATTGTATGTGGCTTCTGCTGTGTGGAAATCCTAGCTCTTCTGATTAAAGATGCTCAAGTAATGTCTTGGTCAACATGGAATCCCCTTTTGAGCATGTACTGTCGTAGGGACCTCCTGGACAAAGACTAGAGCAGCCTGCGAATGTGTCCTTTCTGCATTTAGATAGATAGATAACCTCACATAGATAGATTCATAACCTCTATCACCTCATATTGCACTTTCTGCAGAAAAGGGTATCCTGCAATAGGACCCAGGCTCATCCTGCCCCCTCCACATGGAGATTCCATTACGGATACCTGTATGTATTGTACACTGTGCTGGGAAGATGACTGCCTAAAAAGTACATCCTTTCAGAGAAGGGGGAGTAACTTATAATAGACACTGCGCTGTTATTGCCATTTTTCTTAACATTCCATTTATGGATCTATCCTGATATATCTCTGATATATCCTACAAAGAGAGACTGGCTGGTTATAGGTCCTATTAGCATCCACCAACTTATTCATTCAAAGAAACCTGATAACAGGACAGGCCTGGACCAAGTGAAATTAATGTTTCTTTGCCTGTAGCTTCAAGAGGAAGAAGAACATGGTCCTTGTGCTCTTCAAAACACCAAGTTAAAAAAAAAAAAGACAATCAACAAGTTCTTTCATCAGTACCTTGACTAACCAGGTTGTTTCCACATAGCTCTGCTATTAAAAATACAGCTCTATCATTTATAACTTGCCTTTAAAAATAAAACCAAAGCAGAAAGAAACGCCACATATTAATGCTGTGACCACACCTCATTCCTTTCTTCGCCTGTAGGGCAGAATGTTTCTTGCAAAAGAAGTGCTCACAAAATGAGTGTGTGCCTTTTTCACAGGCAAAAACCTTCATATCATCCTGATGTAATTACCTAAAGAATATGGTAAATGTATACATATTATTCTTCATTTTTATATTTAATTATTCTTCATTTAATGATACATATCTACTGGTATAATGTGTTCTACCCCATCCAGATGTATGCCAGGTTGCTCATTGTCTCTGGTTTGGAAATGTATCCCTATGGACATACGAGCCTTTGTTGTTTCTTAATCTCTGTGTTTCCAAATCTGGAGAATTCAGAAAGCAGTTCAATCATTAACATTCCTTTGAGCATTTTTTTCATAAAGAAAATGATAAGGTTAGTAACATCTCCTTGTCAGATAATGAAAAAAACATCTACAAGTTCAAAATGCAAGCTTTTTGAACCTTTACATTATGGTATGAGAGGGAGATATGAGTGGTAAGCTGATGGTCTGGTGGATGTGTTCACTCTTCTGGGAACAACAAATCAAGTAAAGGATTCTGTCACATGGGAAATACGGGAATAATTTACATCAATGAGGAAAGTAAATAGGATATTTATGTCTCTTTCCCAGAACCACCTTAAGTAATGTCTCATAACCAGAATACATGTGCTAGTCAACTCAGAAATGTGCATCACAACAATTATAGTCAATTGCATGGAACTGAATTTTATCTTCCTTCAGATAACCTAAACATGAATGACTTTTCTACTGAATTGTTGCTGACTACTGATCCTCATACACTGTGTCTCTATAAAGTAAAAGAATGAAGATTCTATTTCTGAGATGGCTCTGAATCTCTAATACTTTATTTAAGAAATTTCATGCCAACCCCCTTCATTGTAATTTATGCAAATTTATCTCAAAACTGCTAAGAATGCAAAGTCAAGTTTTCAAAAGAAGAAATGGAAGTGAAGTGTATGACTACATGGGAAAGAGGGTAGTGTAGTAGATATTTCAAGTTTAGCTCCAGCACTTCCAAATTTAGGTGCTCAACTTTAAAATCTATATTGTCAGAATACGGTTCAGCACATAATTATTTGCAATTTTATATATTTTGGCAGTATATTCCATGCTTTAACAAATTGTCTTTTCCTATGCCAATCCATCCCTAAAATAGACTTGAATGAAATGGCACATTATGTCGTCTGGAAGAAATGGATATATAGCAAATTTGGGACAGGGATTCCCAACCTGCCGCCTCTTGGCTGTTTTGTGCCTTTTGAAAGCTGTGAAGGGACTTTCAAATGAAAGCTGTCCTTGGCAGAAGGAGGAGCAAGCTGAAGGATGTCAAAGTTGTCAGCAAACCACAATCCAGAGACAGTGGTGGTTGTACTCTCCCAATCCCTGCTGCTTCCCCGGCCCTTCATACTCTGTAGGGCAACAAGAAGTCACACAGAGAAATTGCAGGCTGCCTGTGGAGGAGGTGTAAGCCTCTGTGTCAGCAAAAAGTGTCACACTGCCAAATTATCAGGGGCTCAGCTGCACCGGGCTTGTTTTGTACACCTGGAGGTAACTTCACCCTGCACTTTGGAGAATGTTGCTTCACATGCTACAGTATTTCTAATTTTTGAAGACTCAAAAGCAATGGCAAAATTTTAGGGTTATGTGGCAGAAGGTATTTTACCAGCTTCATCCAGCGCGATGTTGGAATTCTTTTCTGCATGAGAGGTACTGAATAAATCTAAGTTGTTAGTGACTGGGGAGTGCAGAGACTGCCTGAAGGCAGTGAACAGATGTGTAGGCTGAGTGAGAAATGATAAGAGAAAACTCAGTTTAGAGTGTTTGGGTTTCATCAAACTTCACATTACTTAGACCATTAACAGAGGAATAGGGAGAAGTAAGAACTGAGGAATGTTATATATGTAAGGACTTAACATTCATGACTCTAAATCTTTTACGCAACCCTTTCTAGGATTTTTAAAAGAGGGAACGATGCACTGTTAGCCTCTCACAAAGCAATATGTTTGTTAGTCCCACTTAGGACTGAAAAGTATTTTACCCGTATTTTTAGCGTAGCCTCTATTTACAATTCTATGGATTCCATTTCTATTCAAAATTCTGATTTTTTTAGCAAGGAGAAATGCTTCGGTTTTTTACACCTGTTCTCAGTAATGACCTCTGTGCTTTAAAACCAATGGAACAATTTTCAGGGTTTATTGGGCTTTTGCCTTCAACAGCTACAAATAATCTAATTATCTAGCCACTGTGGGTACTAGATGATTTAAGACTTAAAGACACTATTAGAATTTGTTACAGTAATTAGAATCTATTTTAAACCAATTGCCTATGGCATTGCATGGTGAAAGAAAGGCTGCTAGCTAAATGCTTTTCTTCCACTAAATGCGAAAACAAATATTTGCACACATTTGTTTTTTTAAACTGAGAAAGTCAAGATTTCACAAGTCAGGTCAGTTAAACTGCGCTTTTTTCTGCTGTTTTTAAAATGCTTCCACTGAAGCCAGTGGAAGGAAAATCACTGATTGACTGGGCTTTGGATCAATTAACTGAAAAAAATTTATGAATGTAGTGAATAGAAGGAAAATTACAAATGTAGTGAAAAAAAGTGTAATTATTTAGGTAAATTAGAAGTCATAATGAAGGAGATGTGGCTAGATTGGGAAGCACTATAAGAACTTCTGCAGACCCTACAAATCATGTACAAGTATTTGCAGGAGTCTGTAAAGCAGGTGGATAAGGGTTATGCAGCTGATATAATGTTCCTGGATTTCTAGAAAGCTTTGACAAGAGTATTTTGTCAAAGGCTGTTAAAGAAATTAAACTGTAATGCCAGAAGAAGTAAGATCCTCTTGTAGAAAAAGGATGGGTTGAAGAACAAAAAATTTAAAAACAAGTGGTGGGATTAAACAGTTTGTTTCCATAATGAGCTGGTAGAAGGTAGCAACCACCAACCCCCTGTGTTCATCAGTGCTGTTCAATCCAGCCATGACCTGTTTGCATGGACACTGGAACTTATTAAATGTGCTGTCAACACACAGCTGTTGGCTGTTTCCCTCTCTTCCTCTGCTAAAATGAACCTCTGCACAGGGGAACATAACATCTTTCATTTCTTCCTCTTCCTTTTTACCCTCCATCTAATATATCAGAGTGTTCATGGAGCACCAGCTCAGTTGCAAACTGCAGGAGCATGGGGAAGTCAAAGGTTATCTATCTGAGGCTGGAGAGCAAAACCTTGGATCTGAATCTGTAAGTCAAATGCCAGTCACACCGTGCGCTGTGCAGGGTGTGTTGTGCCTAACACTGGCTGTGCCAGCTAGCACAGAATGGTTTGTGTTGGAAAGGACCTTCACGATAATCTGGTTCCAGATCCCCTGTCATGGGCAGGGACGCCGTCCACTAGACAAGGTTGCTCAGAGCCCCATCCAAACTGGCATTGAGCACTTCTAGGGATGGGGCATCTACAACTTCTCTGGCCAACCTGCGTCAGCACCTGAGCACCCTCACTTCGCCCTGGAGAGAGTTCTCAGCCATAACTACGTGAAAATGCAAAGAGTTAAATAATTTGTAGCCCTGTCACTTCAAGTAGCACTGATAATCTAGAGAGTGGTAAATGATACACAGACAACCTCTTTGTTCAGGAAGCATGTCCTACTAGTAAACAACATAGAAAGAACCTTCAGAAACCCATTTCCTACATATTCTGAGCTGGATGGTGACAGGTCAGGAGGACAGGGGTTGATGAATGACTCACAGCAGGTTGCATGGATGATCTGGGATCTATCAACGTTCCTTACAATAATGGCTTTTTTTTTTCCCCCCTAATAATATAGTGATGTGCCACGGTGTAAACTCAGTCCAGCCTGGCAGTGACTAGCCCATCAGCTTCTTTATAGCTTGCTATATGTTTTCTTCCCTGTCTGTACTCTGGAGTGCACATGCCATTTGCCAGAGTTTATCCATGACACAGTTTCAGGCTGGGAACTGACCCATCTTCCTCCAGCTGATCTCCCCATGCCCCTTGCTTCCACAGGACTAGAAACCAGCTCAGCACCATTTCATTCCTGCCCATGCCACTGTGCTTGCTCGCCTTCATTTATATCTATTTAACCTTCTCACTCCTTTGATGACAGGCTATGGGTGAATGAGATGGAGTTTAGCCTATCAGCCCACCTATTTTCCTGACATCCACTGTTTGCTTACTTGTGTCCTTAGCCAGCTTCAGTAAAGCAGGACTCTGTCTCCTTCACTCATGCCACAGCTGAGGAATTTCCAATAAAATAAGGAGTTGTATTTTTCAGAGTTATAAAATTTATATATAATATATATATAAATGTATATATATATTTATATATATAAAATTCCTAAATAGGAACCTTGTCACAGTAATAACAAATATCTGCAACTCATCTTATTGCTGTTAAAGTTCTCTAGAGAGCTAAAAAGGCATTTTTACAATGGATAAGTTATCAGTTATTACTGCAAAGAAAAGTCATAACTTTTGAAATTAAATATTAAGCTACGTCCTGTTACAGGACATAAACCATTTTCTAATTATTAGGGCATAAATAATAAATTTTTCTGGATTTATTTGAATAGGGAGCTAATTCAGATACTCTGGAAGTGAGCCCCTGTCTGGGAAAAGATACTAAACAAGCTGAACCACTGGTTTGCCTCTGGAATTGTCATTCTGACCATTCTGTGAATTCATATTTCAAAAGGATAGTAATTTTACACACACTAAGCATGAGGCACCACACACAAATGCAGACAAACACAGTACATACAATTTTAAGGACTGCTTGACTTTCTTATGTTTTTTAAAGACTGAGAAAACTAGACAGAATAAATAATATGTTTTCTACTTGATTGATAAAAATGTGACTGTAGAGAGACAAGGTACGATTCATCTAATCTAAATGAAGATATCTACATCTAAGTTGCTATAGGTTTCCTTTATAGTTGAGAGCTAGGCATTTTTAGGGTGGGGTTCACCTGGCCTCTGCTAGACATTTACATCTAATTAACTGAATGTACCCCAGAGGCACACATGATGCAGTTGAACTTCATCAAGCCTTGGAGGATGCAACGTCCTCCTGCTGAGTGAAGGCTCACACTATTTCTTGCTGTGCAGCAGAAGATACAGCTATTTTAAATCATATAAATCCCAGACGCTATTTCTCAAACTGTGGGAGTCAGGGGAGGTCAGGAGATGATTTAGAACAGCAGGTAGGCAGCAGTGGAAGGCATCATCTCCTTTCCTTCCCCTTAGAAGAATGGTAAGGGATCACAGTTACCACTTGCAATGATTTGTATTAGCCAGGGAAGCAGCTAATTACATTTGATTGCTGACACTCATTTCTTTCAGGGCAAAAGAGAGAATTTTTCCTGCTTCTGAATAAGTGAGCTGCTAGAGCTCAAGGGTCCAGAAAGTCAGAAGAGCAGAAAGGGAACTGTGTTTTCAAAGCATTTGGGAACCTCCACCCCAGCTGTGTGAGGAAATCCCTGGTGGCATCACACACCAAACTTCCACCTCCCATGCCATGAGACTGCTCTGCAAGTGCTGCCACCATGGGAATTGAAGAGCAGTGCTCCCATGCCTAGTTTTGGGGATCTGGGTTTTACCAGTTCAAAAAGAGATTCATGTACTGGGTCATTCAGAACACTGTTTTTAGACTGTAACTCTGAACTGTCCTCTGGAGAAACTCCTCTCATTCACACTGTACACAGGGTATCTGTTGTCTCCTAAATAGGGCACATAAATTCCCCACCATATGTACCAAGAAAGGCAGAGAAGATCTGCCCATAAGAAACATCTTTAAGCAAATTACCCTTGTAAGAAACTGGTAGCAACTGACTTAAATAAAACATCAAAATATTTTTTTCAGTTGATATAGGTTTTTTCTTTTCAGATGTTAGGGTAATGATGGACAATCAAAATGAGAAATAAATAACATCTTTAAACATAATGATGGACAATCAAAATGAGAAATAAATAACATCTTTAAACAAATTCAGTGCAATAGTCCTATCACTGATATATATTCTTTTAGTGACAGTGCTGCTCAGTTCTCCTCCCTTTCCCATTGTCGTTGGTTTCCATTACATAATTGCTACATGACAGCACTTCTTAGACTATTGATAGCGAAATATTGCAGGCAGAGAATAAAGTTTTAGACTGCAGTATATATGTCAGATCCTCTCAAAAATTAGAAATCTGCAATTACATGCTGAAATATTACCTCACTTACCAACTGATATGGTCCAAACAGCAATTATTTTGGCAAAAGCCTTAGTTCTTGAGTTAAACCGGCTGTGGTGGATGGGGTTTCGAATGGCAATGTAGCGATCCAGTGAGATGGCACAGAGATGCATGATGGAGGCAGTGGAGAAAAGCACATCCAAGTAAATCCAAATGGCACAGAGCTTTGTAGGTAGAGGCCATGTGTATCCTGCACAAGAGAAAGTTGACATCAGATAAAGAAGTGGAATACATCTTCCGCTGTGACACATGTCTTAGTGGGGAATGTCTGTCTAGGAGGATAGTAGTAAGTACGAAGTAGTAGTAAGTGGTAGGTTCAATAGAAGCTGCCTGACACTGTTTAAAGAAAATATTTTCATTTGCTTGCAGCCTTCTAACTCTGTAGATTCAGGGTTAACTCTGCCTCTTTCCCAGGCTACAGGCAGCATATGTTTTTTCTTTTTAATTCTATTTGCATAATGCTAATGCCTGATGCTATAATTAACCATTTTTGGCAGCAAATCTATGGAAAGAGAGGCAATTTTGTCATTGTAAACCTACAAGTTCTCAATTTTGTTTCAGGACTTTTTATCCACATAATTACTGCATTATCAACACCTGCTGATACGCAAAGCTGCCTGAATTCTGAAACTGAAATGTTGGATTTAATGGCAGCTGAAGAAAAAAATTATTTTTTTGCATACCAATGATATTTATCTCACCTGTCTTTAAGCATCGACCATATACTTGAATAAGGATATTCCCTCTATCAATGAATATTGATAGACTCCTCCAGGGAACGCAGTGAAAAACAAATGCATTAGTGTTTACCAATATCTAACCCTACAGCTTCTTCGCTGCAAATTAAGCCTTCCCTCTTTCTTTGTTCTTTCCACTACCCATGAAGATTAATTGATTGCTTTCCTTTCTGGAGGCTATTGGAAGATGGCTATCATGTCTTACCTAGTTTTGTGCTTACTTTTTTTTTGTCTTCCAGCCTAAGAAAAGCCATGTACTCTATCTTTTTCTTACAGATCATGCTTTTAAAACCTTTGTTCTTCTTTTTTCTCTGCCCTAGAATCTGTTTAATTTATCTGCATCTTGTATACCATTCAGTGACTAAAACAGGACTCGGTACTCTTGCAAAGGCCTCCTGACTGCTAAGTGAAATTCAAGATTCCTTCTTGGGTGTAAAAGGGAATGTCTTTACTTAGGCGACCTGGAATGATGAGTGCCTTTTGTATGAAAATATCATGCTAGTGATGCATGTTTAGCTTATGATACATTTTGACAGCCAGATCTTTTTCATCATTCTTGAAGCCTGGAAAAATTTCCCCAGCAGAAGTTGGTTTGCTTCTTTGCTTCTGCATTTACTTACACTAAATGTTGTTCGTTGATTTCAGACTTTCTCTTCAGGGGTCAAGATGCTTATTGAGGATTCTCATCCTGTCTCTCTGAGTGCTTGTAACCTCTCCCAGCTTGGTGCTTTTAGAAAGCTGTGTAAGCTCAAGCTCCATACACTATACAAGTTGTTAGGAGCAGTACTGAGCGGACCCAGGCTAAACAGAACCCTGCAGGACCCCCATCCAAAGGCCCTTCTATTCCTGCAGGGAATCACTAATAATTCTCCTTGGAGCAAGTTTTGCAGTTATCCATGTCCTTATCTGATTTGATTTAGTGATTTAATTTAGAGCATATTATCCAAGTGGCCTGTGACAGTGCAGCATGAGGCAATGTCAAAGCTTGTATTGTTAGAATATGCTAGTATTTTGGGGAGTGCCTGTCTCCTTTGGAGACACAGTACAAGATTTGCAACAGCAGGAATGGAGGGAGAGGCAGAGGAGCTCTGTGCCTAATTAAATTTCGTCTCAGTGGGCACTGAGGAGACATATTTCTTGGTGCTCTTGGATTGCTCTAATATGAACTGACCCTGACAAGCCATACAGCATTTATGGGTGTGTTTTATCATGATTTCTGGCCTTTCAATGGGAAATCTGGTCTCATGGTTACATGATGGCTGGCTTTCAGAGTCATGACTTCCCAATGGCATCCCTCTGTCAGGCCAGGCCAGTTTACACAGGGAAAAGTATTAAAATGCTTTTACACTTGACAACATACATCTGTTCTCTTGCTTCAGTGACCTTTGGGAACACACTTGTCACATCCTTCTAGACCTCTTGTCCTTGCTATAAACCTGGATGGGGCAGGGATAAAACAGCTTCTGCCAGACAAACTTCCTTGAAATCTACAGGTTCAAGAGAGGGGAAAGTATGAGGGAGAAAACTCTGGATGCAGTAAGACCTTGGAAGGGTGTAGATAATATCCTCCAGGCAATTTTCTGCTCTGTGGGCACATCCATCTTGGTAGGACTTGCTGGGTGTCTTTTTTTCCAGCAGAGACTGGTGCTGCTGGGTGGATGGGGAAACCTGCCTGGCCCAAAAGGTGCAGACTGGGGCAGGCACATAGCTGGTATGGCTGGGCACCGGAGCCAAAATTGCCAACAGTAGCTGTAAAGCTCTCAAGAAGAAAATCCTATCTCTCTGGAGCAAAATAGTCGCCATACCCCTCTGAGTGGTTGTGGAAGGGGTGGTGGAGCACCCTTGTTCCACAGCCTCTGAGGTGTCCTGGCAGAGCAGGTGTGTGCAAAGGCTGCCAGTTTGGGTTCAAGACTGTCAACATGCGATGGGGCTGAAGCTAAGCAGCTAAGGCCAAGCAAATGCTGCTGTGTAAGGGGAAGTTTCCCTCCATGCCATCACTGGTCATCCTGGAGGTTGACAGTGCACCACACCCAGACGGCTCTCCTGGTACCTGTGTCCATCACCATGTGATTTTCTACCCCAAGTTACGCTGCAAAAGCCTTCTGTTCCTGGTCTTGCAAGGGAAAAAGGATGAAGAGAGGAGGCGAAGTCATCACAGCCCCTCCCCTGCGTGCCCTGCTGCTCCACCGCGCCGGCCGTCGCCAGGGAGGGCGGTGCCGCCTTTCCCCGCTGTGGGAGCTCCGGCTTCACGGCGTGTGGGAAAGACATCCAGCGCCCCAACCTCCAAATCCCTCCCAAGCCGCGGATTTCGGGCGCCTCTTCCCTCGGCAGCGGAGCTTGGCCAGCAGGAGTCCCTGTTGCTTGTCTCAGGGAATCGCGCACGACTCAAATCTCACCCATCGGACAATTTCTGTTTTACACTGTTTCTCCCACCGAAGGTAATCGCACACTAATACACTAAATCACAGTGTTACACCATCGCTGATGCTAGATGCAGTTTGCAAATGCTACGTAGGGCAATCTGTGTAGAAATACTGAAAACGGAAAATAAACTCCCAGTTTTCTGGATGAAATTTCCCTTAAGTCACAGGTTCATGCTTAGACCTTAAGTCCCAAAACAGTGAAGCAATAGAAATCTTTGTAAACAATCTCACTTTCCCCATGACGTTGTGTAGCTTCTTCTCGAACTGTAGCAATTCAGTTGTGGCACTGGAAACTCATTTCTGAAGTTTACACATAGTAGCAGCCTGACAATATTATTACTGAACACATAGGGTGCTGCTTTTTCCTACGTGAGCTTGCTGCAAGTGGCTTTGGTGAAAATGAGAAGAGCGAGCTGCTATTAATCATCTGCAAGGGCATGAACTGTGAGCCATTATTAACTTAATTCTCAAATAACTTCTCTTAAGAAATCATGGCTTTGCATTTGTAAATGTTACTAAAAAAAAATTAGAATTAATTCCTTCATCCGTTTTTTTAACTCCCAAAATATTTATTCCAGCATTTGCTGGTAAATAGATGTCTAAGCAGGGTCTTGGGGAAAAGAAAATTATTTACATTTGTATTACTTCATTCAAAATAATTGAAGGGTTACCTACTTTGAATCTAAAGGTGCTTCTGTGCATATTTGCAGAGCAAAGTAACTGGTAGGACCCTGCATTCTTATTAGGAATATTAAAATTATAAGCCAGGGTAAAAATCCTGAAAGCAATAAAGAAAACAAAGCATCTTCATAGACATTTTGAGACAATTCATTCAACAATTGAGTAATAAACTAATGTTCTGGACTGTGTTTAAATGCCTGTAACTAGAAATATAAAGTAGGAAAATATTCAAGAACTTCACCTATTCCATCCATCAACCAGTTACATATATTTCAACTTACATGAAATGATTACAATTTTTTGTAGTGATAGTGAGAGAATGAAACAATAATTACAACAGGATGTGCATGCAATGTTTAAAGCTTTTCAATACATGCAGTAGGTTATACAGCAAATACTCACCGTACAGTATGGTTAACATTGACACAGGCATGACAAGGAAACCCAGCAGCATATCAGCTATTGCAAGTGACATGAGAAAATAGTTAGTGGCATTCTGTAGTTTTTTCTCCAGTGAAACAGCCATGATGACAAGAATATTTCCAGCAATGGTTAAAACAATCACTATCACTGTCAGCAAGGCTGGCCAGTTTTTCTGTGAAAGCTGAATCAGAGAAGAGTAGCACGGTGGACTCGTATTACTTTCACATGAAAGATTGGTTAGATTTTCAGAGTCCACAGTCAAGTTAATGAGATGCGATATATTAATCTCTCCAGCTCCATAAACATTTCTGTAAAGTCTTCTCTCCTGATTTATTTGTATGAAGGAGTTTGCAGTTGGGTTCACAGAGCTCTCCTCATCACAAAGAATATCCATTGCTAAGTCCAAAACCACAGAGATAAATAGTGAAAAACAGGAAATTATCACCCTTTGTCACCATTGGGCATTATATTCCTCAGCTGTCCATGCCAGAAGTTGAGGGAGCACAATCTTTTGTCGACTGTATTCTTGCCACTAGTGTGATGTAGAAGAACATACCAGAATTACTCCAAAAGCTGAAATTTTTGTTTTCAGTTTTCAGTTCCATAGGAAGTCCAGTGTTGGCATACATTAAAAATCCAGCTGAAAAGCAAAACCAGGCTGTAGGATAGAGAGCGTGGATTTGAGGCTTCAGAGAGCAATGTTGGAGAAATAAAAGAGAAAAAACTTTTGCAACCACTAGGACTCCTCTGGAGCTACATCTTATTGCTATTGGTAACTGTAATCACACAATTTTAAACACAGCAGTATTAAAATAGCTTGCCGTATTAAACAGCAGAGCTCTTCCTTCCCTATTAAGAAAGTTGATTAAAGATTCCATCCAGCATCTTTCTCTTGAAATAATTCAATATGTCCTTATTTATAGTGCAGCTTTCATAATATGGCTGATAGTCTCTGTCTTCTGTTGTATTTCAGTATCATTTTCAGCTTCGTATCAGAGATTACACATTCTGCTCCATGCTGATTTTTGTGGCTAATTGTACCTTTTGGCCCAGCATGGTTTCAGAATGGAAATTAAACAACTAGATACTATTACAAAAGGATACAATTTAAGGAAGACTTACATTGCACTTCAGAGCCCACTTTCAAACTGCAGTTAGATACACTTTGTACCCTGGTTTACCATATTCTTCACTATATTTAGCCAGTTTTGTGCCATTTTTCTTCAGTCTCCTCCACAAGGCTGCAATTTGAAATAGTTTTTTGACTTCTAAACTGCATACTTGAGTGAAGCCAGTTCCTGTGCTGTGAGTCTTGCTCTTTTCTTCTGAGAGATAGGCTGCTTGCCGGCTCTTTCCTTGTGCATTTCCCCGCCCCAGGGCAAGCTATATTTAAAGTAATAACAATATCAGAGCCCTTCCTGAGGTGACACAAAAGAAAGTACATGCACACACTCACGAAAAAGCAGCCTCCTCCTCGGAATTACTGATTTCAGCAGGAATGTAATTTCTTGCTCGCTGTCTTGTTCGGGTTGTCAGACCTCCCACTATCTGGATGTCATAAACTGCAAGGTAGTGACAGCAGAGGAGAATAGGGGAGGGCAGACCAAAGAGGATCTTTTAGGTAAACCAACAGCTTTCTCAACTCCTCATTTTTCAGAGGTTGTCTGCTTGGGGGCTTTTTCAACGCATGCTTTCAATTTGCAGCGAATGGCTCACAAACAGCTGCATGCAATTACAGGGATTTACAGGATGCAGGCTTGAGAGAGAAAAAGGCTTGGTAGATTAGATCTGGTAGTATCTACATTAGATGTAGTAGATACTAGTGAAAAATGTAAGTGAGAATCTTTTTCCATATAGAGAGGAAATTACACCAGCCTTAAAAGGAAGGTGTAATATTCAGTCCCCTTCAGTTTTAAACTCCTGGTCTGTACTAACACGTTAATGAAATTGGCAATATATATTTACAAAAACTTGAAGTCACTCTGATATCACACTCATTTGTCAGGAGATGGATGTAACAGCTAATCCCAGTAGCCTGTCCCAAGCAAGTATCCCAATGAAGCAGTTCAGTAAGGTAAAACAGTATACAGCAGAGGGGAAACAAAACAACCTACCACTGCTTCTGCCTTGTACCTCTGCTGCCAGGACACTGATAAAGAAATAGCCAACTCTTCAATTTGCCACCTAACACAAAACCTACTCCCAGATTTTCTGAGACTTAGAATTGTCAAAATTTCAGCTGAGTGGATCTGCTGCATCCTGAAATATATTGCAGATTTCCCTCATGTGGAGGGCAATGGCTTTATACAGGTAGGCTCAGGGAGTTTACTGTGAGAGCTCAGACAAGTGTGAATGTCACTAGGCACTGATGGGTCCAGGCAGGCCCTTGGGAGCTACAGGCTGCTCCCATAGCTCAGGTCTATGTGCAGCATCACTAACTCCACTGCCGATCCCAGGGACCTGCAAACACATGAAGCATTACTACAGCTCACGTGATGTGCTAATCTCTTCATGGACCAAAATCTTACCCAAAGTGAGTCTCGGAACACCCGCCGAAGTCCATTCAAATAATTGAGGTACAATTACTGAGAGCATGTCACAGCAAAGTTCCTTTGGAGCCAGTTTTACTCCCAGATGATCCCAGTGAGGTGGGGCTGACAGTCAGTATCTCTTACTGATGTCCGTGTGGGATTTGGCAATGTATCATCCCAGTACTAAAGTTTCCCACTCGCATAGGTGAGGCCAGAAGACCATCAGGCAACACAGACTGGTAAAAAAAGGTGATCACGCTGAATTTAGAAATGTTTCAGCCCTTGCAGTCCTTCTAGAATCCAGAAGAGGCCTTTCCTTCTCTCCTTTAGTACAATAACCACATGGGTTACTGTGCTCACCAAGTGAATTTGTCCTCCCTGCTCTAGAGGGTCAGGCAGCCATCCCTGTGAAGATGCCCTCAACATGAGAGTGCAGATCTGATGCAGAGAGTGGACTCCACTTCTGTTGAATGCAGCTACTGTGAAAAATATGGCACAAGACCTGTTGGCTAGGACTACATATACTCCTTTGCGAGGAACCCAAGTGACCTGTTGTTTTCTTACATTGCTGCTTCTGGGCTCTGACAGTTCTAATGTAACAGTCATGGGTGTGTTGTGGATGGACTTCACCTGTAAAAAAGAAGTAGCAATATGTTTGGAGATACAAACCAGCGACTTAACAAAGCTCGATAGTAAGTGCAACACTGTTTTAATAAAATTTGATGGCAAGGTACACTTAATTATTTACTGCACAGAGGACAAGGACAGACAAATTGTTGGGGAGACCCACCTGTTGAGTCATGAGGTTCAGAAAGCATTCTTGAGTTCTAAACACCTTCTCAGGAGGGAGTTTATGTGTGGTTAAATCCAGGCTTAGTCCCAATCTTGGTCAATAGTTTATGTCTGAAGAATTATATGTGCACAATCCATCCTTTATATCACTTAGCTAAGACTTCAAAGTTTAGCGTGCCATTAAGCACTTACTGAGAATCTGTTGAGTCAAGGAATCCCTTAGCTTCTAGGAGTAACCTTGAGAGGAGTCACTACTCAAGGGAAGTTCCTGGCAAGCAGCCCACTGTCCTGCATGAGAGCTCAGTATTTATGAAGTAATATAGTTGACTTATAGTCATGTTTGTGTACCAACTATAGAAGTCACATTTTTCCAAACTTGGCCTGAGTTGGACCTTGACAAGCACTACGATTGCAGGGGGTACAATGACTCATTTAAGACTGCAGCTCTGCTCTGGACAACAGGAACACAAAAGTGAAATGCAAACAAGTTGAATGTTTCCTTGTCTAAGATCTTTGCAGGTACAGTCATAAGTTCTTCATATAAGGACTGCACAGTTTACTTTGGTCTAGCTGTAGACACATGACCACAAGGTCTGAGAGCCTTCTGAAAACTAATCTGTCCCCTCCCCAAAACTATTTGACATACTGAGGCAATATTTGAAACTGAGGCAAAAGTATATTAAATGGTTTTTAAGCTTTGCACATGAGACATGGATGAATCAGAAGCCACTTTGGCATAGGTCAGTATATCAGAGAGGAATCTGTAATCTTGTGTCTTCTAGCAAAGTATGTTGGATATGCCACTGATCCCAAGTTTGGTTTATTATTTATCTCAGGATTTATTTTTTTTTACTGCAGAAAACACCCCTCCCACCTCTCCCCCAAGAACTCAAAATTATTTTCCTTCCATATACTATCATTGCAGGGGTCCAGCGAAAAGAGAGTACCAGGGCTTCCACAAGTGCTCTCATCCCTTGGCAAAACTAGGCGTGCACTGTACCTTGAAAGAGCAGTGTGGTACAACTCCTAGGTGATTAATCATGTCTAAACCCAGCCTTGACCATTGCATTTCCTAAAGGTGGAAAGTTCTGGTCCCATGATCTTCCATTTTTAAAAAAACCATGCTTGCAAGTTGATAGCAGCAGAGCCTCACACACTGTGACCTGCAATCCCAGGCAGAGAGTCTGCACTGAAAAACAGGCAGCTGCAGTCGGTCCCAGTCTATGTAAATTAAGTGAAATCTTAGCTTAAAATGGTGATAATGTGGTCTGCATTAGACAGAAAGCAGTCTCTAGGAACACAGCTGGCATGAGAACGATCTACATATTGCTTTTTAATTTCTGGAAGGCACCAACGTATCAAATTCATGAGAGCCTCTCCTCTGTTCCCCAGGTCTGCTTGGAAATTTTTTGTAGGACATTAATCTGTTCTCTTGGGCAGGGTTTCTATGCTTGGCATGGTGCATATAAACACTTCCTGGAAAAGCTACTTTTCAACAATTTTATCTGAAAGATTGGAAATAAAAAACCTAGTTTACATTACTCAAATTTGGTGCTCTCAGGATTATTTCAGGTGTAAAATTCCCCCGTTTTTGAGTTTGCCATTGCTCTCTGATGTGTTGAGTACACTGTGTAATCAGTAAATGTATAAACTGCAGAGATTAATTGTTCACTCTGGTATCTAAAAGTGAGGGAAGTGGAATGTGAATAATTTATGTTGTGGCTACTACAGTTTGGTATGTCTGTTTGCATTCATCGGGGGCTGTTGGACATGAATCAGAGGCTAGTTATTACAGACCAGAGCAAATAACTATGTACTTCTGCTCTCTTTTTGATGCAGTTGAGCTCATTCTGCGCCTCTCAACCTCCATGACCCCATGCCACTGCAGTGAGGTGAGAACAGCTTGACATGACCTTTCTGAAACCCACACTGGAGCAGCATCCCTCAGCCTTGCTGTCCACAGGCAATGTTCCAGAGCAAGCTGGGTGTTGCAGCAGCAGCACCCTGTGTCCTGACGACTGTAAACCTGAGGAGAGTAACTGGTGTGTTGTTGCAGGGCTCTCTGCTGTGAAACTGGCTGTCTGTATTGATTTGGTCTGGACTGCTTTTGAATGACAACGGAATATTAGAAGCTGGGGCTGAAGAGGAAGCTGGAATAATTCCATGTAACTACAATTTCTAACTGCAATATATTTTAAGCAATCTGTAAGAAATAAAAATATATCATATATATATAGATATCTATATATCTCTCTGTATATCTATATAAATAACTGAAACTCTCTAAACTTTCACGTCTGTCTCACACACAAATGCTGGTTTCAGTCTCTCTACAATCCCGGAAGAAGCTGGGCTTATCTTCTATATTTAAAAGCCTGATTGTCTCATTCATCCATGAGTTTTGGAAAGATGTACAGTATTCCATGTGGTTTGTAGGGTGTCCTCCTTTCTAACCACGTGTTATTGTTTCAGGATCTGCAAGCTCCTCAACATACTTTCAGTCCCAAGGAGAAGCTAAACATGAGAGACAAACTGGAGCACCTTAAGACACATCTTTTATCTACCAAAAGCTGTGCACTGAAGTCAGATCAGTAACATTGCATCTCCAGTCCCTTTAGGTTGATACAATTCCAGTGTCATTCCAGAGGAGCTCAATGGAATTACTGTGTCATCAAACTGATATAATGATTAGTTGCTTGGAAATTAGAGTCAGAATTATTTTTTTTCTCTTGTACAATTTTTACTATTTAAACATTCCTTTCTCCATATCAATTTTTTTAATTGGAGGAAAAGTTACAAAGAACTTCAGTTTGGAAATATCCAAACATTTTGCTTCAGTCTTGCTGATCTAAATGTAACATTTTAATATTGTTGAATTAGTGATATTTTCTTATGAGCCAGCTAGCCAGCTGAGATGCAAATTGTCTTATTCCATATTCTCCTGGGCAGTTCATATCCACCATAACAGCACACCCAGAGGCAGCTTCAGTTGAACTGAGTTGAAATAAAATATTCTTGTTCAGTAAAAAAATGAACTGAAACATATGGTTTGGGTCAAGCCCACATGAAAAAGAAGAAAATATTGTGTTTTGATTTTCCCAAAAGTAACCTGAATGCTTTGGGCAAAATTAATTTTTTTCTTGAGTTGGTTTTGTGGAAACTTAATTCCCCACTAGAGGCAGAACTGCTGGGGAGTGTCCCTAAGCTTTTCTGCTGAAGCAATGAATGGCCTCTGATGTTTTAAAGAGGAACTCTGCAGCCTTATTCAAAGAAATCTCTCTAAAAATCTATTTTAGCTTTATTTTAGAGGAACCTAAAGGGACCGTTTTTTCTCCATGTCTTTCTCTCAGCTGTAAACATTAACTATTTATGTAGCTGAAAATACCTTTTATATCATCAGAGGCATCTGCATACATTTGATTTACTGAAACACATTTGGCTTTAGATATTTTCATTTCATCTCTTCTAGGAATAAGCTGACAGGTTGGCTTCCTCTGAGACAATATTATGCTGTGTTCTGATCACCTGAGTTACAAATGGGCCAGCTTTTCTGTAGCTAAAATTTTATTGCGTCCAGACACACATCACTGCAAATCCCACGACATAAAACTCCGTATTCCAACACTAATATGTGAACGTCCTCTGCTATTTTTTTTCTCAGTTTAAACTGCCAAGCACTAGTGAGCATTTTCCACTAGATTTGCTTCAGCTTAATGCTTAAAGATGCACTTGCTGCCCACAATTAACACTGGTCATCATCCAAAGCGTGTATCACATCAGCTGTTACCCAGTGAAATAACGTCTTTTTAATGAGGTGATCAAAACCATACACCATATTGCAAAGGTGGCATTGTGGAAAATTTTGCTGGCATCATCTGTGGGGAGTCTTACATGTCTGTTAAAAGTTGTGTTAGCCTTTCATCAGGTGATAGACACTGCAGAAGAAGGTGGGTGCACTTCATTCCTTCCTTCCTTCCCCCTCCTCAAAAAACTTGCATCACTTTGTAAAAGATGACAGTTTTCATTTTTTCCTGTACTCACCAATGATGCTCAATTATAATTTTAGATCCTGTGGTATTCTAATTAGACATTTCTCCCTCTCAAGATGAGTACAATATTACAAAAGGAAAACAAAAGCTCTTTCAAATTTTTTTTGTGTTCCAGGTACATTGCCTGTATTTCTCTGGGCTATTTTTGTTTGCTCTTATTTCTCTAGTAGCACACAAGCACAAAAGCAAGAATAAAATGAATCCATAAGGACCTTACTACATTTACACTTTGACATTGATGGATGGAGAAGCATTTAAGAAAAAAAAAATCAATATTGAATCCAAAGAGGCAGGTCATCTCTTCTGGATTAGAGACATTGCGTGATGACAGAGATTAACCCAAATATGTTTGTACTTCACATCTCCCCAGAAGCTCATGGGTTCATCAATGTATGGCAGACAGTACCAGAGATCTGTGAAATAGATGGGGACCTGCCAGACCACGGGAGTGATGCTTAAATTTTTTTTTTCCTCTACATATCTTTCTTGCTCTCTCTCTATATATATATTTGCTATTTGTTACAGCTCTCTATTACAACTGGCAGGTGAGGGCTGTTATGTTTTCCCTCTGTTATTCCTGGGATAGCCTGTTTTTCCTAGTCGTTAAGTTTTGGTATGCAATTTATAACCATCAAAGTAGAAAACATTATGCAGCACATAAATTTGCATCAGTATGAATGTCTGTTATTGAAAATGTGCTATATTTCTAGAAATATGCAGTTATTCCTCCTTGGCAAACCTAAGTTTTTTACTACTGGGGTTTTTAAAATTATATTTAACAGAGTAGAACAGCTTTAATGGATGCATGCAAAAGTTCTGTAAAGGACAGTCCCCAATAGGTAATTTAGTGTGAAATAAGTAAAGTTGTCTTTATGCAAACATAGTCCAGCTTTAAATCAAGGTTATTTCAGCAATGTGGACTGATAAGACGGTGCAAACACAGGCACACTGTCTGATTGAGCTCTTAAATATTAGTCATGATATTGTGACTATGGATTGTCAGTAGTGTTGGTTGGCATTATAGGCTGGGATCCTGTCTGCCTGTTTAAGACAGATACCCACCTAAGCTGTAGATGCATGGAGAAACAGTTACCTTAATGGAAAGCAATTGCTTCCACTGAGTCTGTGGCTGGAAATTCAGGGCCACTCATTCAGTGGGCTGCTGAGCTGGATCCCATCCTCCAATCATTTCACTGATGGTGATCTACATATCAAGCTATTAATTGTATCTTCATAGCATCTGGTTTTTAAAACAGTGGAAGGCAAGACAGATCTACAAAATGTCAGAAAATTACGTTGCCTCCAGATATGTAAACAGTCTTTTACATCTATATGCAGCACTGTCTGAACTAGTTGACTTGGCTCAAATGAACGTGCTGAGATTTTGCTGTTCCTTCCAATATTTTAAATGCTGTGTTTCTTGCAGAATGATCTTACTATAATATAAGGTGTTCTAGAGGAAATGTAACATCCTTTTGGTTTTATGATGGAGCTAACTCCCACCTTCTTTTTAGACACAACATGTGAACAGGTACTCTGCAGAGCCTGCAGAATTCTGCTGTGAAGGTCCTAAAGAGATCACAAAAACCTACAACTTGATTTATAGAAGAAGCTGTTATTATTATTTACCTAGTTTAATAGACACTGCTTTATCTGTGCTCTTGTTTCTAAATATCACTGGAATCCAAATGTTTTTCTTTAGAACACTTAAGGCAATCAAATCTATTTACTTAAAGCACTGAATCACTTAAGGAAACAATACTACTAAAAGCTAAAATATTTTTCCAGCAGGGTTTGATATCTCTGTAAACGTTTTGGATTTAATTTTCTTCCTACTCATTTTTGAGTCCACCAAGGGTCCAAATATCAAGTTTTCTATCAATTTCCACCAGGGATGCAAGTACTTTAAACTGGACTACAAGTGAAAAACTGATCACTTTATGTAATTTAATTTTTACCCTCTTCCATTCCAGCATATGGCTTCCTTGAAAGCTGTTGATGAGAGGCAGGAATGAGGGAACAGTCATCACCATTAAGAATATTAAATTGTTGAATGGGAGAAGTTATTGCCTTTCTTCCAGCCATGAGTTTTTATAGTGTCTATTGATACAATATAGGGCACTGCAGACTTCTGCAGCACATGAAGAGTCACTGAACTAATGCACAGATCACTGTCTTTCACATCAATAAATCCCAGTTAGCTGCTGGTCTGCTCTGGCCATCTGTGAGAAGGTACTGAGAGACACGCTGGCAAGGAAAATGTGCGTGTACAGGCATAGGACTAGAACTGGGGCAGATCAGAGTACTTCCCACATCCTCATGAAGATGGCTGCTAGCATATTATGTAGCCTTGGCAGCTATCCCGTATGTGACATCAAGGAAGAGCTTTGTGAAGATTACCAGTGCAGGACAATGACTGCAACAGCAGAGAGGATTCATGAGCACTCTTGGGCTGCCCATAGGATGGATGGGAGCCATCCAGGCTGACAGCATTCCCTGGGATATGCTGGCAGATACAGAGTGGTGACACCCCAGTGCTCCAGTGACTGACTGGGACCTGCACTACAGCTCTCACACAAAGACCAGAGGCACGGGCAAGAAGGGAGCCACTTCAAACACATATGTGAAAGTAGATGTTCAGGTTGATAAGGAGAAGAGATACCAGGAGCACGGGCTACTGCAAAGTGGCAAGGCCCACAGAACAGAAAATGCAGGTGTATAGGAAGATGGAGAAGGATTTGATGTTTGGTGGGTGAAGGAAAAAAAGGGGAGGGAAGGATCTGTGAGTTATGGTGTGCAGATTCATGATTCAAGTACCAGGCATGCAGAGTCAGATGAGTCTTTGACAAAAACTCCCTTGTAAGGCCGGGAATAACCCTTTCCAACATCCGTGGTTTGAAGTTTGTTACTTCAAATGCAAAAACACTCAGAGAAAAAAAAACCTCCAGAAGAATCTTCAGGATCCTGTAGAGCTTTCATTAAAATTTTAATAATTTCTTGCCTTTCATACAATCTCAGGCACTAATTTTAATGTCCATTTATTCTTCAGTGTTTCTTAGACTGTTTTATTTCCAGTATTTGTCAGGCATGCTGTAGAAGAAAAACTTCTCTGAGTAACTTAAACCCAAGCCCCTGTTTGTACTAAAAACAGAGAGCTTGACAAGGAAGCATGGTAGTTTTCAAACTGCTGGTAAATCAATGTAAGTGGAAAATCTTGTTTTCACTCTAACATGTCTTCAGGTGTGGGATAGAAACAGCTTATCTGAGCCAGGTCCAGAATCTGGTCCTTGGTGATCTTCTTACTGCCATTTACCAAGGTACTGTGCCAGTATACTTTCCTGTCTGAGGCTGACTTTAATATTTCTAACAATGGAAATCCAGTAACAATCTGAGAGAAAACAGTGAGGAACCTGCCTTTGTAAAGGAAGGCTTGGAATAAACAGGTGAGCTTTCAGTGGAAAATATGTGTAGGCAAGAAGTCGTAATTAGTTGCACTGACTATAATGAGGAGCAAATTTAGAACAGGGATTCATGATCTTTGGTTTGCAGAGGCAGCTTTCTAGTGCCACTAGAAGTCCCATCACAGACTGCTTGGCAGAGGTCAGAGACTGCATGTTTGATGTGTCTGGTTTTATTTATAGGAAGTTTTGGAATTGCAAAATCCAAGGGAGAAAAGGCAGTGGGAAAAATCCATCTCCTATCCTGGATGCCTTGTAGAAAAAGTTATTATGAACACAACTCGTTGCTCAGCAACATACTGTTTATGAAAGTCAGAAGTTGTGTGAAGAGCAGTTTGGAAGTTAAAAGCACAGAAGTACCTAAAGCACTTTGAACAGACACTTCTGTTGTAAGGCCTATTGTGGCTTTTACCATATCTTCAAGAAACACATCAAGAGGGGAAGAGAAATCAAAATGTTCTGTGGTACTGGAAAATTTCTGGACAATGACACAAAAATGGCACATACTAGGTGGAATCAATACATCACATGAGAGAGCTGAACTGCTTCCTTGATGCCCTCTGTGTAGTGTTCAATGTAATGCATGGCATTAAAATGCAAGTTTCAAGCCAGAAGTTTTTTCTGAAAGTAAACTGGGCATCCCTCCAAACGCCTAACAGGAGATGAGCCTTGCGTTGTAGCCTTGTGTAACGGTTGAACCCCCTCGCCCCTGCCAGCCGGGCAGAGTCCAAGCCCCAGGTCAAGGGCTGTTCAGGGAATGCCTTTTTCTTGTAAATATGTGCTTAAATACCAGGCTGCTGAACTGGTACATCCGGCCTGACTTAATCTGTGCTGGTAATAGGTGAACGAAGAAAATGGCATGATGCAAGAGAAATAAAGGAAAACTCTGTAAGATCAAGAACTTCTTTTTCCCAACAGTGAATTCTCTGGAATCACTGATGTTCCCACAGATGTGAAGTTAATGGAGAATTGAGGTCCCAAAAAATATAAGCTGGAAAATGTGGGGCAGAAGTTCCTGCACCAAAATGCATGAACTATCTCAGTGAGTCTAAAAAGATGTGATCCAGACCTATTTTATGGGCTGCACTCTGCAAAGTTCTTCCTGGTATGGGGGCACAAGACTTACTGGGACTTGGAGGTGGTTCTCAAAAAAACCCCTTCTACCCACCTAACTGTTCAGGATATGGAAAATTAATTATTATAGAGAATCACAAAAACTAGAAATCAGTCTCTTGCTTTAGGAATGCCATCCCAGGAGGCCCTGAGCTCCAGGAAAATGCAAAGATGAAGCTGAAGGATGGTGAAGCTCCTACTTGCAACTATGTGGGACAGGGCTCCCAATTTTCCATCCTACTGCTGCTCTTCAGATGTTTAGATATGTTGTTCCAAGTTCCCTTAATGTCCTTGGTGTCCATGTGTGCTAGCAAGGGAGACCAGTAAGCTCTGTAATGTCCAAACCAACCAGCAAATTACTGCCTGAAGTTTGCTTTCTGAATGTCTCCCCACACAGCTTCTGGGATGAGCTATTGGTCTGGGTTCACATACACTGTGTAGCTACTGACTTCTATGAAATGAAAGGCCCAGTGCTTGCACACTGTGTTTCTGTCTCACACGTGCTCCCCAGTAATGAATAGGAATGAACCATTAGATTCAAAATTTGAAAATTGGAAATGCTCTGGTGTGTATCATCAGCTGGAGAAAAATCCCATCATTACACAGCTACTACAGCATCCACCTCATTTGTGCCTCCAACTCAAATGCATTAAATTTAATTACACAGTAGTACAACTCCAAGACAGAATTAATATATTGGGATACGAAGAGCTTTAAAAAACCCACTCCTTCATTAATAGTTGAAGCAGTGCTTGTACTGGCAAGAGAAGAAAGCAAAGTGGTGACAGCCTGCGGGACACAGCAGAGAAGCAGTCGTAGAACCATAGAATGGTTTGGGTTGGAAGGGACATTAAAGATCATGTAGTAACAATCCCCCTGCCCTGGTCAGGAACACCTTCCACTAGACCAGGTTGCTCAAAGCCCCATCCAACCTGGCCTTGAACACTACCATGGATGGGGTATCCACAACTTCTGTGGGCAAGCTGTTCCAATCACCCTCACAGGAAAGAATGCCCTCCTAATATCCAGTCCTACCCTATTTCTGTTTAAATATATTGTCTTCTATCTATTGCTACATGTCCTTGTAAAAAATCCCTTTTCAGCCCTTGTCATGCCCCTTTAGGCACTAGAAGGCAGCTTTCTCTTCTCCAGACTGAGCAACCTCAACTCTCTAAGCCTGTCTTCATGGTACAATCTCAAACTATTTTAAAAAATACATATGTATATTGAGTTTGTGATTATTTAATCCAGAACATGGAGTGAACAGATGCAAAAACCCCATTAGGTCATCTACTTTGTGCCCCTGGAAGTGTAGGACTAAGGCAAGCAGTGTGCTTCTGTTGAATCACTCCAAGCAATAGGATGCCTGCTTCCTAAAATATGTTCCTCTGTAAAGAGATTTTGGTTTTTTACCCATAATAATGGGCAGTTTAAATTCACCTTGTGATTTCATCCACTGTTCCTAATTGCATGCTTTCCCCTCAAGGAGGTAACTCCCCTTGGTGTGCAGACCCTTCAAATATTGATAAGAAAATCGCTATGTCCCTTTTCTTTCGCAGATATGTTTAAGCCCAGTTGTATTCATAGGTAGCCTTTTAAATCTTTCCTGCTGCAACCCCCGCATCCTTTTTGCTGCTCTACTTTTACAGTTTCTCACTGGGCATATATCTTAACGTTTCAGTTTTTATGCTAATACAGTAGCTGGACAGGTTTGCCAAACCCTTGCATACAAAATGGAAGATAATAATACAATTATTCTTCCATTTCACAGTTGCAGATAGACAGTTTGCTTTTGCTTAGAGTCTCTTCCCACCACCTTCTGAGCTGGAACAGACTGTCCCCTCCAGTGTAATTTCAGTAATATTCAATTCTTCAAATTTTTTTGCATTTTTCCCCCTTAGAAACACTGGGCGGGAGGATGGGGGTGGGGGAAGAGGAATGAATGAGGAGCTTTTGCCCTTCACATTTCCCAGCTGTTTCATTCCATCATTAACCCTATCTGTGCTAAAAAGGTTTTGGAAAGGTCAGGCATAGGAGGAGGCTGGTAACAGGTGAAAAAGATAAAGGAAGGCAAATGGTTTGGAGGATTGGGGAGCATCAGTGGGAAACAGGCACTTTTGAGCAGGGTGGCTGCAGAGGGTGTAGCAATGACTGCATCGGCACGTTGAGCTGGGAGGCCAAGTAGGCAAGAGGTAACAGGAGGAAGTCATAGGTCAGTGGCAGCTCAAGGGACAGAGGGGGAAAAGGAAATGGTTCAGCACCACTGTCAGCTGAATTAACCACCTGCTGCACACGTAGGGTGAGAAAAGCAATCCTTGTGGTGCAGCAGAGAACATGAGAAAGCTGGATTTGTAATTTGAAAGAAAGTTAATGCTCTGGGAACATCTTCTGTACTGAGAATATGTCTTGATATAGGATGATGTAGCATGGCAAGATGGAGCAGAGTGAACAGGCATTAAAATGGAAAATCTTCCACCACTGTGTGCTTGACATGACATGTCACTGTAACAAATGAGATTGGCAGAGGTACAAGGAGTTTTAATGAGTTTAATAAAACTCCTCTCAGAGGAGCAAGAGGACTCCAAACTCTGAAGGGAATCTCTATTTCAGAATTCTCCTTTATTTTATAGCACTGGAGGGGGAATATTTTGCTTCAGAACTGCAGAAACATGACTCCAGAGGAAAAGCCCAGGGATGTGCATCTAATGCAGCAGGATCTTCAATATTTGGATAAAGTTGTGCAAACAGCCTCATCTTCATGGATCCTACTTGTTCCTCTAGGATGACAGATATTCTAAAAAATAGTCACTGTTGCAATTAGCATAATTAACATTAGTCTTGTGTGTCAGTTTGTTTGGGCTTTAACTCTGTGATGCTTAATGGCCACAGGAATATCCTAGTGGGTGACAGCCAGAGAAGCACCAAACAAATCACTGGGGTTTGCAAGAAACCACCTGGACCAGGTTAGCATGCAAAAATAATGATTGTTTTGGTTTGTTCTGTTTCTAAGCAATTTTTACACATCTTTAAATGTGCAATCCAGATTTTCCTTCCAGAAATAGTATCCAGCAAACAAGTATTTAAGGGTTGAGCAAGCTTGATTCTTCCCTATTTAACTCTTTGGCATTTTCACACCTATAAGCATTAGGGACAAAAAGTGAATGTAATTTCCCAAACCATCATTGTAGAAGTTCCCAAACAGTTTGGACAATTCTCTCAGGCACATTGGTGTGATTCTTGGGGACGATTCTGTGCAGGGCCAGGAGCTGGACTCGGTGATTCTTGTGGGTCCCTTCTAACTCAACATATTCTGTGATTCTGTGTGATTCCGTGATTTGAAGTAGGAAGTTCGTTGATCATTTTGATAGCCTGCAGTAATTAGTCACAGAGGTATCATCATCCCCTGTTCCAGCTGCATATGCTTGGGCACAGTTTTGGGCAGTGCAAGCAGTCTTATTTTACAGACAATCCAGCTGGAGGTCCCATGGTATATGGACAGGCATTTTCATAAGGGTTAACTGCATGCCTGCTTGATCACAGGAACAAGGGGTTGGGCAGTACCTTCATGTGAAGCAGTTCAGCAGCCAAAGTCACTGATTACTGTGAACCAGGAAATATCCCTCTTCCTGTTCCAGGCAGGCAAATATTTGTAGGTGCTTACCCTGTCTTATACATAAAAATAAATGAGCAAAACAAAGTAGGACTGCCCCTGAGTGTAATTCTGATGGCTTGCTTCTGTCCCAGTACGTCAAGAAATGTTGAATTATTCTTGACTTCTGGGAAAGAGAAATGAACCTATGCTTGAGCAGACTCATAGGGCAGATTTTGCCCAAGGTGCCTGGCCTGTCATATGTTCTTATCTGTATTTGTTACACCTGCTGATTTCAGCCCTATCAGTATGTTTTATAAGTTACTGAATGTGTTTTCCTTACAAAAGTCTGTACGTTAGGTTATCCTAGCTTTGACTCCTCTGTTTATTCAGTGTGCTGGTTTTCTGACTGCATGTACTCCCTGCCACAGAAGGATCTTGAGAAATGGCTTTTAACAACTGATCTGAAATTTCAAGGAGACTCATGTCTCTGTTTCCCAGATTTGTTTACAAAATATTGTACTGGATCTGGTACTATACTTTACATGCCACACTGGAACAGCTTAATACTTTAAGCTTTGTCTTAAATAAAATTTTAAAAATCCTCTTTTGGTTTGAAAAACAAGTCTTTTTTTCTCACTTAGGATGACTAAATCTCTCTGCAGCAGCAATTGGCCAAGGTGCAGAGCTCTGGTAATAACAGACAACACCTTTCAATCTGAAGGGAAGGTTAAAATTCCCAGTCTCTTCACTCTAGGTAGCCTTATGTGAAGGATGGCAGAACAGCAGACAGAAGCTAGGCTAGGAAGACCTTCAGGTGTGACCTGTTTTGGCTACAGCACTGTTGGAAAGACAGGTACCACCTCATTCTCTCCTCACAGTGGTATTGTCCAAGCTGTGACCCACGCTGGAAGCCATTGTCATATGGATGACAATGCTGCTGTTGAAGAACCATGGAAGAGAACATGAGATATTAAGAAATAGCAGTGATGAAGCAGCAAACATGCCACAAACAGGACATAATGAGTTGAGTGGATGCAATCTGGGGAGGACTTACTGTGAACAAAGAGGTGCTGACTAGCTTATCGTTACTGTATGTTTGATGCAAATGCAGAGTGAGGTATTTTTTTGCTAAGCATAGAGTGGTTGGGAATGAAAGGCCTAGACAGAACTGCTTTAATTTTTTTATCTGTGTAAAAGGCTGGTCCTCCAAAGCTGCCTCTTACAGACTATGAAAGCAGGTGGCAATCATATATAGATTTGAGGACTGGTAGTGTTTTTTCACCCTGTTTTTGTTGGGGTGTCCTGTTTGGTTTCCATTCATACCTGGTGAAGCTGTGTAGAGAGATGTGGTATTCCTCTGCAGACATGTACTACTTTGGTGTTATTGTACAATGTAAACTAAACATACCAGGACTCAAAAAAAACCCCGAACAAGTAAGTTTAGGGGCTTATCTCAAGAGGAAGTATTCAATTTAGTTGATTGTTAGTGGAGCTATACAAGAAGGGATGACAGAGACATGAAATATTTGTAGAATTCTACACAGAATAAATGGAAGTAGCAAAGTCTAAGTAAGGAAAAGGGTGGATTAGAAACATGTTGAAGCAATGAGACAATTTTTCTTTAATGGTCTTAGGTCCTTCCCTTTCTGAGAAATCCATCTCAGGGAACCCTGTGAATGAGGATTTTAGCAAATACACATATGATGGCAAGGGTTTTGCATTGAATTAGACTCAGTGTCTGGAGAGGTGTTTTTTTCTCATTTCTAGCATCCAGCTCTAACTGTGACACCCTAGAACATGGCAACAAAACCTGAAACCCTGCTGTACTTTCTTCTTATACAGAGTAAATCTTGTTCAGAACAATATCGGTCTGAGGAACCACAGAGAATACCAATTTCTGACATTTCTTCTTCCATCAAAATCAGATGAAAAGCTGGACTCAAAATAAATGTACTGATTACAGTATTAAGGTAGGATTTGTAAAAACTACAGTACAGTCAGTGTAATACCATACTGATTTGGTGCTGTATGAGCTGTATTTTTTACAGCTCTATATCCTTATTTTCAGATTAAATTCTTCAGTGTTTATAGTATTTCCAGCTAAAACATCATGCCATGGTTTAGAAGACTAAACTCCTCTTCATCTCACGGCAACGGCTCTGATTGGCATCCTAACACTGCTGTTGCTAAATGATTTTATAACGTTAGATGTTCATATTAAGCTAAATTAGCAGTAGGAGTCCTGCACTGAAGTTACAGTGTATAGCATCATCACAGAGTGGGAAATTGTTTGATTGAAGCAATTTCCTATCTAACCACAGTGGGCAGCTCATAAGCTGTTCAGGGCTTTTGCAAATGGGAAATATGCAAAGGAATTTAGGACTGAAAAAACCCCCACACTCCTGCCCATACTTGCATCACCAGTGGTGCATGCAGCCCTGATCTGAATAGGGAAGGAGATGTATAAGACTCAATATGTTAATCTTTGAAGGTTAAGTTGCTGGCATGGACAGAGAGAGGACAATGTCATTCAGTGGTACAGACTTCACAGTATCTTGGACAATTTGATGCCTGACCATAACTTGTTGGACTTCAGCAGAACTAACGTGCACTACACAAGATCATATATTGACCTTAAATGATAATCAATTACATAAGTAGTCATTGGCATAAGATATCTATTAGAACTGTTTGGAAAAAAAAGTCCTTTATAAGATACTGAAATTTTGTTGGAAAAAAAAGGAATATTTATTTAAGAAAAAGAAAGTTTTTTTCCTCAGAATCTGAAAGCATCTGAAAGAGAGCAAAGCTTTCTGAAGAAACATTTTATTTAATAAACCCTGTAATTTTCCCATTACTACAAAGTGTAAATGCAAAACATTAGTTGAGTCCCAGTGCTTGTGAGTGATGATTTATCAGACTTCTATAGGAGCAGAAACACAAGCTCCCTTCCCTCCAGGGTCTTTGTTCAGGAAAGGCAATGAGAAGGTCACAATTGGGAACTTCAGATGCAACAATGCATGCATATTTTGACCCCTAGAGAAGACAGCATTTGCATAAATTACATAAACGTGCTTTTGCGCATGTGGCTTAAAACTGCACTTACCTCTTTTCCCCACCTCTGAAGCCATTTCATTCATATGCATTCACCTCTAGACTGCTTTTTGTTTTAGAGGAAAGGCTTTATAATTGTAATTCACAGAGGCTCAGGACCTCATAATAGGTATTAAAAACATTTTTTGACCTTTTTAATATTATGCCAAATGCTGCTAAGCAATTAAGGCAATAAATCTGTGTAAACTGAATGTATGATTCCTCTTATGAATATAAATGTGAGAAAATAAATGTCAACATCTTCCTTGATGTTTACAAGCCAGCCATAGAATGTGAATTCATTGTCTTACCTAAATTTCAGTATTATCTATATTGCTGTTAGAGGGACTTTATGCTGTTGTAGGGTTGGTTTTCTTATGTTTTAGTGGGTTTTTTAAGAAGTTCAGATACATAATCTCTGGTAACACTGAGTGTCCCACTTGTGAGGGACTTTCTCAGACACTGTTTACTGCTGACCTGGTAGAAGCAGATGCGAAAAACATCTTACGTGATTTTAAGAGAAGCACAGTTCCCAGCTCTGGCAGTGGATAGCCTGGGTGACATTATTTTACCTCTTTGTGTTCTGTTTCCTTTTACAGTATTTCTTGTCTCATTGGACTTAGAAACTTCTAAAGTCAAGAACTGTGTCCTGTTCTGCTTTTATACCATTCCTGGGGCTATCAGGGGATCATGTGCTCAGTCCCAGACTCAGCTGAGGCTTATACATGGGAGATAAACACAAACATTAATAATGCACACTGCCCACTCCTGTCTGCCTGTGCACTGGGAGGGAAAGGGGAGAGAAAGCAGGAGTATTTTTACATTAAGGCACCATCCAGAAGCTCTTTCTGTTTGGAACTGAGACTGTAATAGCTATGTGCTTCCTAATGACTCAAGAATTCACTGCAACTAAAAAAGACAAAGAAAAATTCTTCCCTTGGCATATCTTGTTGGCATATCTTGTTGCTATGTGGAGTGCTGATTCCATCTGAAAACATGGTGGATTTAGGTTAGAAGGTTGCTATTGAGAGTTTTTTATTTGTTTCACTCCTAGTTTTGTAATATCTCCTCAGCTAGCTAGTTCTGCCAGAATACAGGAGGAGCCTACTGTTATTTTAGGGTAGACTAGTCTAGTTGTTCTTCACTATTTGACTGAATTTGGTTTACTTAATACAGCAAAGGAAATGGACAACACTACCGTGGACATCACTTCTGTGTCATCTACTGGCCTGAGCTCAGGTAGGTCAATTGCCACAGCTGCATGATGAAGCTGACAAGAATATTTCATCACCAAAATGTGAATCTTTTGCCCTTTAATGGATTTTTTTCCCTTGACAGTTAAAGACATAGCCTGATGATCAACTTGGTGTCAGTTTAATCAGTGTTTCTATCATTTAACATTGCGTAAAGAAGGGAAGAGTTTGATTTTAACATTCAGTTTTCTTGCATTTTTATGTTAGTAAATTATAAAAATGCAGTGGATGCCACTGTCTCAGACTGATATCCTTGGAGAGAAATAACCTTGCTTCTGGTGCTAGCTGAAATGTAAGTAAGAATAGCATTTGGGAAGTCAGGCCAATGACCTCCCTTTTCTGAGCTTCAGAAAAGTTGATTCACCCAAATCCAATTAAAAGAATAACTCCGTGAATTAATTAGATTGCACTTCCACTAAAGTTGAGGCTTAAATAATTTGCTGTACTTGACAGAAAAGCAAAATAACATTTATTTAATAAAGGGTGAGCTGAAACAAAGTTTCTGCCTTCGAGGTAAGCTGGGAATTGAGTGCTGAGCTCAGAATAAATTATGAACTTGACTATTTCCATGTAGTTCCTTGATGGGTTCATCTGTACTTGCAAGTGCTTGCATGGTCACCTACAGGGTGTAGTGATGTAGTCATTACCTACAGGGATTAATTGCTTCTTATGTGTACAGTGATAATCACCTTGCACACTTACAAGAGAAGACAGTGTCTTTCCAGCAGACATTCTGTTGCCTACATGTCAAGTTCCCCATGTTCACAAGTGCAATGCTGTTCCCCTCCTGATCAGGACAGGGAGAGAAAATTGTGTAAAAAATCAGGAAAAAGACAGGGAAATTGCTTACCAATTAACAACATGGGCAAAAACTTGGGGAAAATAAATGTAATTTATTGACAAAGAGAAATGGAATAGAATGGTAAGAAACAAACCCAGATTTTTTTTTACTAGAAACTAGGAAACATTTTAAAAACAGACTTTTGAAACCTCTGTCAAGAGCTGATAATTAATAGAGGCACTCCTGTACACCAGTATGTTGTTCCCTGTTCAGAGAACTATACAATAGTTAGCTGCACTCAACATAATTTAGAGCTTCAAGTGTTGGTGAAAATAAAATTAATTCTTACCTACTTTATGCTGATTCACACTTTGCTTGATGTTGATCAGTTGTAAAGCCCCCTAAAGTTAAGAGCACACTTACTGTGGAAACATTAATCTTTCCATAGTTTTTGCTACATTAACTTCTAAAAGTTATTTACACACCAGTGGACTCTTATGGATACACAGAGTCAGAGCAAAGGTCATAACCAAGGAACTGATGTTTTATTAGTGAAATCAAATAATATAAGGGATGTTGGATTGACTTATTTTATACTTTTGATGTGGTTTTTTTTCAAAAACCCCCACCCCTCCTTGTTGAATAAACTTACAAAATAACCTACATGGGTATGCATATGAGTGAGAATAATATCTGAGAGCAGAAGGTTTTGGTAAAGCTGGGAAATTACAGTGATAACAAAAGAAATGCTTTTTTGTCTAATCATTATGTACATTTTGCTTAAAGACAACAGATAACTGAAGTGTACTAAAAAGGCTGGACAAAAATTTAATTAACAAGCAAGTAAAATCTCTTCAAACATTGAATTTGATGAAGTATTGCAAACTTAATTCGATATTTCCCAGTTGCATACCAAATTAGTACCCTCCTTCTTACAACATCCTATGCATAGTACTATATATGGAAAATATTTCTCAGTGACCAGCTTTGGTATTAGAAACTTGGTGGAGTTTCTACCCTTTCTTTATAAAGGATTTCCTCCTTTGCCTGTGGAACTGAGGTAGTCTTCTCTCCTAAGAAATATTACCATAAAAGTATAAGATCCCAATTTGCATGTTATGAGAAACTTAAGTTGGGAATTCATGCATAAAAAAAGAAAGCTACCAAAGGTTCAGAAAGCAGACACTGATCAACACCAGAACACTTTGGAAGTATCTGGAGTCTCTATTTCTATGGTTAAAGTTTGTATTTTAGAGCTTATTTGAATGATGACTGTACCACCTTCTGTATCTGCTTCTGTAGGGCAGTTGATCTGACTGGTCAGATCACAGGTCCAGGTGAGGCTCAAAGCTGTGGTAGAGGCAGTTTGGAAGAGCTGGCTGTGAACTGCAGCCATTTCTCTGACTGTCACCAGGTTCAAGAGGGCCTCAGACTTGCCTGCTGCTGCTCCACTCCCAAGCAATGCTACCCTAGGGTCTGGTTCAGTGGGTGATTGTTCCTCTCCGACCTGCTCAGCCTTATACCCCAATCTTGTACCCTAGCATCTGGAACCAGACAGTATTTACTGGGCAGAAGATACTCCCCTTGTCAGTGATCTAAGGTAGGTTGTTGGAAAAATGCTTTAGACTAATAAGCTTGAAAATAAATGTAAATAAAACACCTGACCCTCCAGTCATGCTGTTCCACTGGTTCTTGGAAACCACAGCCAACTCAACTGGAGCACAGAAGCTGTGGAACCAAATCACTTCTTATTAATTTCTTGCAACAAGTGCTAACAGCAGCTCATGGGGGGTGTAGATATTTACTCTTTTCTTTCCCTTTTATCAAAGGTTTCTGAATATATCACTGATGCCAAGAGATAGATAGCTGAAATCCTATTGAATCCAGGACAGCAAAAGTTCTTGGAGTGCTGTTGTCTTCTCCTGGGAGAAATTACTATTCCTTGTAGTATGGTAAGCAGAAGCACATACCTTAAATTTTCACCGTAACATTTTCAGTTTCAGAAGTTTGATATAATATTATGAAAAAGTAACCCCTCTCAGCTTCCAAAATGTTTTTCTCTGATTCATTTTCTGCTGCAGCTAGAAAAATAGCATTAGTTGGGTTTTGGGTTTTTTTTTTGCCCCCAAGTAAGAAGAGAAACTAAGATCTAATTCTTCAGAGGGGTTGAATAAATTCATGACACTTGGTTTAGGGCTGTAGTCATTTACAGTGATAAAATCCTCTGTTTGTGTAAGGAGAAATGTAGCAATCACCACACATCTTGCTGACACTGGGTAACAGAACATATGCCCATGTTTTGGCAGGGAGACAGCAGATGTCATCCTATGGGAAGTCCAGGGGGAAAATGCAGATGTGACCTCAAACTGTACTTTTGCCTTTAGCCTGGCAGCACAAGACTCCCTCTATCACCCACCCAACTGTGTGTTGTGCCTGATACCTGCATCACCCAGCACTAACAATGCTGGAGTCAATGAGGAATGTAAAGAGCCAGAGTTCATTGCTTGGTGGTTTTATGCTGCCGGTCTTCATCATACACTTGTCTGGTATTGTGAGTGTCTGGCTTAGATGCAGGTTCCATAGGGAAAAGGATGTCAGGAACCATGTGGGTCTCCATTGACAAGCTATTCCCCACTTTGTGATGTGGCCACAGGCAGGGGGCTGTGTTAGCCACTCATCCTAAGAGCAGTGGCGTTAAATTTCTGCCCTGCTTTCCTGAATATGGACTCTGTGATGACCCTTACTCTTCCATGGCTTTGGAAGCTTTCATAGTGTAACCACTGAATGCACAACAAATCCGGATCACACACAGGTCTGTGCATCTTCTGATTCAGCAGAGCAGATGCAATTTCTGTGCATATAGGGAAACCAAATATCCCGCTGAAATACAGAGGCAAACTCCTTGGGGAGATGTGTCATGTTGCAAAGAGCTGAGGATAAATTAAATTTGAGAAGAGAGACAGCAGAGGGTAAAAGCTCCATGAATGTATAAGGCAGGGGGATTTCTGCAGGAGGCATTACTGCAGATTCAGCTGTAACTAAACTGTCCACAGCTGCTGTTTCTCTTGCCCTTTGGAAGGGCAAGATTTTTAATCAATATCAAAGGAAAACTTTAGGTATAACCTAACATCTCAAGCTGTTGACTGTGACCTAAGAGAAAACTACTTCATTTTGTCTTGTCACCTTACAGATATCCATGATTAGAATTGAATAAACTGCTTTCATTTGGAAAGATTTTGCAGCAGATTGCCTTGAAAATATCAAAAACACCTTCATTTCTTCTGTGCATCTTGGTGTTTTATCCCCCTTCCCAGTCATAAGAGAAAGAGAAGATTAAAAAGGTTTCAGAATTTACTTTCTTCCTTTCTCTTTTGAAAGTGTGCTTCTGAAAGATAGAGGAAGTGAAAGTAAGAAAATAGAGGATGAGACTCTTAAGAGGGAAAAATTGAGGACTTGCCCCATTCGCTCCACTGCTTCCTATTCACTCTTTTTCCTACTTCTTTCCAGCAGAAGTGGAGAGAGAGGGAGGAAAGAAAAACAAGTAAGTGAGGAAGGTGATGTTAAGGAATCCAAATATTATAGGTTTTGCTTTTAATAAAGCAACTGTATTTGTTCTTAAATTTTTGGTCAACATTTCATATGGAAAGTATACTTTTAAAACCAGCTGTATTTGTTACACGTAATTTTTTGTATATATGGCACTCTACATGTCTGCAAGCACACAATGTCATTCTGGAGGGTTTGCCTCAGTGCTGACAGATGAGGCAAGCATTCTAGCTTTAAGTTACATTAGTAGAAATAGATGCTGTTATTGTTGACACATGATGGGTCTCTCTGAGGTAAGAAGATAGAGCACTGCAATGCTGCAAAAACTGTTTGGGAATATACAGTTAATGAATGAAGTGAAACTAAGTTTAACCTAGGGAAGCTGGAACTGAATTTCCAAGGTAGCACTCAGAAAGCCTATCTGAGGAACAGAGTAGGTCTGCATATGTGAAAGAGAGCAAGGTTTTACAGGCAGGAAGTACAAAGCAAATTGATAGTCATGCCATAAAGGCAGGGGTTATAAAGGACAAACCTAGAAGAGGAGGGAAGAAAGCACAGAGTATGGCAGACCATTATCTTCAGTGGCAAGTATTGTAAAGCGTGAGAAGCAGTTTGCTTTTGTGTCTTTTATGGAAGGATCAGATATAGAAGGACCAAATAATAACTCTTGGAAAACAGGGTTCCCCAGGTTGCAGGCAATATTTCACACCATCAGTGCAGTAAGCCCTTCAGCATTCTTCCAGTTAAAAATCGCTAAGTGCATAGTTCAGATGCAAGATCCCAAATTGCTTTCTGATAAAGCACACCAGTATAAAATACATTTGCCATATGAGTATTTCTTAGAGTCAGTCATGAGAACTACATTGCTAAATGGCTGCTTTCCTTTTGTAAGTGTTTTGCTTTTATCTGTCCTATTATTTCTTAGGAACTTCCTAATGGGACAACTGAAATTTTCTTAATTAAAGATATAAGGTCTGAACATGGTGCTTTTAAGTTATTAATTTTATATCAGACTATCCTTTAAATGCTCTACTTTGCTTCTTGAGGGATTCTGCAGCAAAGTGAGATACTATGATCTCTTTAATCAGAGACTCTAAGGCATCAGAGTTAAAGCTAATTGGGAGTTATGAGATTGGAGGGAATATAATTTGTATGCAAACACTATAGGTGATAAGGGATTTAGGATGATGACTGTGGATCTTAGCTGAACTCGGGTACCACAGTTTTACAGGAGAAGTCATTAGGAGTACATTACACATTATTTTTCCACTTCATCTTATTTTCAGTCAGAAGGCTAAGACAGCAAAATACTGTGCATGTGACACAATTTTGGGGCCCACCTTTTGTTACAATCTAGGCTGGGACTGAAGCAGCAATCAACATCTCCTGCTTAAAAAGCATTTTGTTTCAGTAAAGTCTCAGTTGCTGAAACAGCACCTTCCCATTCAAATGTCTATCCTGCTTTCCTCTTAACGCCTGGATCGTTAACACATCAGGAGTAGGTATGTGCTTGCTGAACACTGACTGGGGGCTCTGTCAGAGGAATACAGACCTGCTCCAGTGATTTTAGAGTAAGTGCTCTTGAGAGCTCTTTGAACCATGCACCAAATCCAAGGCAGCTGTTCCATTGTAAAAGTCAAATTAACATATGGTTTATGGAGATAATATACAGAATAAAATAAAACAAAAGGTGCTTGAATTCTATGAAGACAGCAAATTGCTAGAAGTAAAAATGGGGAGAGAACATTGATTATATGTAATCTGTACTAGACTAGCACGAAACATTACCAGGAATAGGAGAGGAACCAGGAAAGAGAGGACTTCACTACTAGGACAGCTGTCTACTTGGCAGCTAATATCAGCAGGTACTTAATGAATGAAATCTCTCTAGGAGCCTCTGATGATAATAGCAACATTTTTAAATTGGCATACTGTTTCCATGTTGGGGCAGCTTGGTGGGATACTCTGAAAGTTGAGCATGTAGGATTTCTGTTGTGCACATATGTGAGTATATTAGTTAAAGAAAATAATCCTAGAAGGGTCTTGAAGAAGTCCTTTTAACCACCTCCCTTCTGTGGAGACGGTTAAGTGCATGTCCTTGGCACTGCTTTGAAAGTGCCAAATATTTCTAATATCCATGTTTCAATATACTGCTGCCTTTGGATGGTGTTTTTCCCTCATACTTGGAATATTTACCTTTTATGGCAAAGAATTTTCCGTTCCATACCTGGTATAAAATCAAACCATTGATGGTTGAAACTGTTAATTTTGGAAGATGCAGAAAGCATTTGACCTCTGTTTGTCTTTAAGTCTCTCTATTCTAGATAGAAGAAACAACATTTTTGACAATTGTTTCTCATCAGTCTGTTTTCTAAAACTCTCAGAAATAGTGTTACTCTCTTCTGGGATTTTCATGTCATTTTTATAGTTTTGTACTTCAGGCAGATTCTCACCAGTGCTGTGTAGGGAAGAAAAATTACATTCTTTGCCACTTATGAAACCTCTGTTTGTACATCGCACAGTTGGATTGAAGTTTCTTGTGTCACCGTGTTCTTGACTGAGTTACTAACCTACTATAACCTCCAGATATTATTTTTTTCCTTTAATGTCCTTCCTTTGTTAGTAGTGACAGTGACAACTAGCAGATATACAACCTAGAAGTCTGTTTACAAGATGATCCCTAATCTACATGGCTGTATATCCTGGTGCAATCTCCAGTCAGGGTCTTAAAAGGCAACAAAGTCCCTAGACTGGGAATGAGGATCCATGACACAGGAAACTCTAAAAGCTGCAAAGTAGCAAACAGAGGGAAATAGTTGTGGAGTAATTTTAAAAATATAAGGCTCACTAAGTGTCCTAATCATACTTCTTGTAGAAGAAAACAAGTTATATTTAGGACACATGGTCAAGAGTGGCAGTGATAATTTTGAAGGCTGGATTTTGGAGCTGTTAACAACATTTCTATCGTCTGTAAATTACTTGAGAAATCTAAGTCATCAGTTCAATAGTAGTAGGTACTGGCAGTGTTCTTGGCTTGTTTCTGCACTATTTTGGGATAGGTGTGGAGAAAAGGGGATATCACACACAGTCAAAGCTAATACCCCATGGAGCTTTATATATTTTTCCCTGATGATCTTGCACAAACCTCGAATTGACTCCAGAAAATTACAACAGCAACTCATCAGTTTAACTCAGTTTCCTGCCATGACAAGGAACTGAACAGTCATAACCAAAGGAAGAAAATTATGAGTTATTTTGAGACAAGAATGAGACAATGTGGCTTTTTTAATGGGAAAGGCATCTTCTAGTGAAGGAAACAGACTTTAGTGACAGCTATGTAGCTGTTGTTTCTTCTGCAAAGAGTTTCATGCTGCATTTCTACTTAATTGGCATCAAGCCCACTTTCAGAGTTACACTTTCCTCTGAGCTTTAATTTGCACTTAAAACTAGACTCCACTGATGGAACACTGTCCTACAATTACTATTTTCTCACCTACAACTTTTGCTTTTAGAAAGAAACTCAGCTCTCACCTAAGCTGTTCCCCTCCTGGTCCCTGGCCCTTTTTTCTCTGCTTCACTGCCACAGCTGTGCTTGGAGGGATAAACCCACGCAGCAAGTAATCAAACAGTTGGCAGTAAAGATGGTACAAGTCTAATGGAGAAGCTTACTGGGAACAAACAAAGTTGTACAAAACTAAGCAGTGATAAGTAGTCCTTTTTAATATCCCTTAACTACTTTGTTATCCAGGGAGCAGTGGGTATTTGGGGCATATGTAGTGCCAAACAGTACCCAGGTACCAAGCCACAGGCTGCATGTGCATTCAGCTTTCTGCTTCAGGCGTCAAAGGTTCCTTATTCTGATCACTTCTATAATTTTTCCAGTTCTTCCTTTGAGGCTGGTAGTGCTTTCCTCAGCAGGTGCTTTTCCTCTGCCAATTCTTATATTCCTTTTTTTATACTTCTTCTGTTTTGTTTAGGGAACGGTAAATCCCACGGTGGCAGGTACTCTTTGTTTTCCTTTTGAGGGTGAGGTTAAGAATAGTTGAATTTCTGTTGTTGGATAATAACTGGGTTTCTCACACCAGCTACAAGTTGTTAACCTATACCATCACTCTTGACTGCTGTCCTTCATCTTACCTCTCAGGTGCTGTTCAGCTGAGCAGCATTTCTTAAGTTACCATGGGATAAGTCTGAGATACAAGTAGCTGGATTCTTTTGAAGGAAACAACTATTTCAGTTCCAATTGATCTCAGTAAACATGCACAGAGAACAACAACATACATCCCAAGGTATTGTTTTTCCAGACCACAGCAGCACAAGAAAACATTTGTTAGACAGAACTTGGCCTTAGCTTGAAGTGAAGTCACGGACCTGCTATCTGCTTCTCTGAGAACATGAGTAAGTTCAAGCTATGGTTACTGCCAGATTTTGGGAATGTATTTGTCATTTTCTTTCTTCTTCTGTACCGGAAAAAAAAAAAAAAGTATATAACTGCAAATAGAAAATATGTCACTCCTTATATGAAGAAAGAGAGCTTTGAAATCTCAGTTCTTAATGACTTCCCTCCATGTATGTACTAGAGTTCTCCTTGGGGATCTTGCTCAAGTCAAGGACTTGGATGACAACGTTACTCTCTGTCATGGATCTCACAAAGCAAAGTCCAGTTGAAAGAAGAGGGGTAATACCAGAGCTATTCTGCCAGGTAAAAGGCGTGATGGAAAACCTATTGCCATGAGGCTGTCATCAAGTTAAACCTCTCATAAAGGATGATTACAAGGTACTACTTGCTTTTCTTGCCACTTTTGCTAGAATCCTCTGGCACCTGCAGAGGTGTAGGCAGAAAAGTCTCCCCACATCATTTTGACCATGTTCCTCAAGCCCGACACACAAGACTGGGCTCCTACCCAAGCAGTCAGAGCTGAAGTATGGCTTTTAGATGAATGCAGCTCTCCAATTCCTTTGGTGGAACTAAAATTTCAAGTTCAGGTCCTTTCATCTATTTATTTTTACTCCTGAGAAATACAAATATGTGTCCTTATGTATATAGACAAGTAACATGCTAACATGTATGAGAGGAAGGGGGAGTAGGGGGAATGGAGAAAATGAAATTATTCTATTTACTGGTTTTATACTATTTCCTACAACAAATGATGTTCTTCTGTCCTCTCCTTGTTGTTCTGTGTGCATGCTTACTGAGATCAATTTGAACTGAAATAGTTGTTTCCTTCAAAAGAATCCAGCTACTTATATCTCAGGCTTATCCCATGGTAACTTAGGAAACGCAGCTGTATGGCATTACGATGTCTACAGTAACTGTAGGGTAGTGTTAGTGACAAATGCAAAGCTCAGTTGCTGTAAACAAGGATTAAACAGTTGTTGCACAGAAACAGGTAACTTTTTTTCACAGCTATTTGAAATGAATGTACATTTTCTCAACCCATGTGCTAGCAAAATAAAGACACATGGTTAGAAGCCATTTTCATTTAGTTTGCTTTTATGCCTGCATATTTCACACTCCATTTACTGTCAGTACCCTGCATGGAATCTGTCAGCACAAAAGTTCCCTTTTTTTCCCTAGTTGCAATGGAAAGCTAACAGGGATATGCTACCGAGAGAAGTAAATAAATAGAATTTCTTTAAAAAGTGTTGATTCTAGAGACAATATTTCTAATTGAGAAACTGGTGTCTTAGAGAAAAATATACTGACAGTAAAAATGAAGGACAGAGTAAGGTAGACAACTTTACGAAATGAAAATCTAAGAATCAGAAAGAAACTGGCTCACTGAAACAATACCTTCAAAACTGGAAGAGGTAGTCTAGGTATAGCTTAAACTGGACATAATAAGGTGGTTCTTAAGCTACATGGTTTAGTAAACTGAAATAACCAGAATTTTAGGGTAGAATGTTACCTATTTCCTGATACAAAACTCCTGAAATATGTATAAATCTCTTATTGAATTGTTCAATACGCAACATTTTTTTACATATGTATTTTTTATAATCTAACCTTTTGTCAGGTTTCAGTCTTTCAGGAATCCTTATGATTTCCTTTAAAAGTATTTTTTTTATTTTTTTATTTTTAAGAAATGAACTAAATAAAGATATTGTTGTTCCTCAGTTTAAACTGAAGTTTATATGAATTTTATATTTCTAAATAATGTTCCACCTCCACTTTTACCTGCTTCATCATGTCATAATTTAAATAAGAATGGCATTCTTGACCAACATACCTGATGTTGTTTCTATTGTATTTTACTTCTCAGTGAGTTCATAAACTTCAGCACGCATGGAGTATTCTAATTTTGAAAGAGTTGTATGTGGCATTCAGTTATTAAGGGAAATAAACCCCACCAAAATTATGTCTGCTTCTTCCCAAAATGTACCATTTTCAAATAACTTTAAAGTTTCAAGGGGAAAACATCAGCCATTCTGTAGGAACTTCTCCTAGCAGAAAACCATTTTAATATTCTTTCAGTCACAAGATATAGAAAGAGCCATGGTGCCTGACAGCTTCGTAACAACTGAATTTAGGATCTTCAGTAGTTATAAAACTTGGAATTACAGGGGAAAAAAAAGTCAAAATCATTGCCATACAGTGAGCAAGTTTATCTGTCGATTTATCTTTTGAATGTTTTGCTGCATTGTATAGACCAAGGTATTTAGCAAGAAGAAACTATTTGTTGTCCTTTTTCACTTATCTGTGGACACCAAGGTATATCCCAAAGTCCTCATTAGCACTACAGTTATAATGTTGTCACAGGTGATGCATTACCAAATTCAAACTAGCTGATTGCAGTACACACTTCACAGTTACAAGCATTTCTTATAGTTTTATTGTTGTCTTGAACTTTATGAAATATTCCCATGTTGACCATAGAGTATATCATAAACACTCTGGTATATCCATGGTTTGAATGATCAGTGGTAACAGAAAAAGGTTTGTCATTTTGTACATTGGCTTTAAAGTCTTTGTCAATTGAAAGGCAAGTTAATATTTTGTGAACGATGCCTGAAGTTGTTGTCTTAAGAAGACAAAACATTTTAGCTGATGGCAAACTTGGAACAACATTATTCACTTTGTTGTCAAGTTAGAGTGACCTGTATTAAAAAACTTTATGCAAAATATGGTTGTTATCTTAGCATAAATGTTTCAAAAGTTTTCTTTTAGCTTATGTTAGGAATTATTATGTATCACATTTAGAAGCAATAGTGAAAATTGTGTCTGTGAAGTGCGGTAAGTCTTACGGGAATTACTGCTTTCTCTACTGAACCATAAAAAGTCACTTCTGTGCTCATTACAGGAATGTGTATTCCTCTGTTTCAGCTTAATGACTGTATCTTGATTAACTGATAAAATGCTGTTATCACGATCTCTACTATATCATTAGCCACATGACGAAGCAGTGTCATCAACTACTTCTAAATTAATAATGTGCAGATTCCTGCTTGGATATAATCAGTCACTCTGGTCTACTCCAGTTGGGGTAATAAACACTTTTTGTGATACAACCAGTAGTTAAGTCTGCTTTTGATAAACATTTTGCATAAAGATCTCTTCAAATATGAAAAAGTCGCATGTGTGATATAAATTCAGCTGCAGCTTTTTGCATTGCTATGGCAGATGAAACAATTTTTGTAAACAATTTGTAAAGAAGTGCAACATCCTTTGGTTTTTAGTTGGACTCTGAAGATGTAAACTGATGCCTGAGATTCTGCCCAAAGGCCCTCCCTTCAGACGATAGTGTGGCTTGGAGGAACGATAGCCATCTTCAGAAACGGACAGTTCCACTCCAGCTGTACAAAGTCCCTGTGAAGTAATACTTCCTTCAGCTCTTCCTAACTCTTTAATGGGCTTCTTGATTTGCCAGCAAAATTCTGAGGCAATTTCTAACTTTTTTCTTCTTCATGTCATCTTCCACCATACTTCTCTCAGAAACACTTCACTGTGAGGTTGAATGTGAAAGGAGCCCATCCATCACTTCTCCTAGCTCCAGCTTCCTCATCAGCCAAGGACAGGCTGACACTCAGCATACAGAGCTCGATGGGGCTGGAGTCCTTCTCTCCTCATAAGCTGATACAAATATCCGGTGGTTTCTAGTAAGACATCTGCCAAGGACGTCTCGCTTCTACAAGTAAAAGGGCTTATTCGCAGGTTCAATGCTCCTCCTTGCAAACACTGTGTACTAAATCTTTGCATTAAGATACCTGATATCTGTGTAGAGCAGCTGTTGCTCTTCATTAGTCTTTCTGGAAGTTTCTCACTTGTGTGCAATCTACCTGAACTGTAAGTGAAGGGATGTTTTGCATATAAATGCCGTACAGTGTTCTAAAGATTCTCAAATAGGAAGTCTCGACTGTGTTTTTTTTTAATGTCAAGTGTGCATTTCAGAGTTGTATTAGAACAACAAAAATTTCCTTTTGGGAGAATGTGGGCTTATGTTCACAGAATCACAGAATGGCTCCACTTGGAAAGAACCACAGTGTGTCATATGGTCCAACCTTTCTGATCAAACAGGATCATCCTAGAGCACATGGCACAGGATTGCATCCAAATGGTGCTTGAATATCTCCAATGAGAGCAATTCCACAACCTTTCTTTAAATTTTCATTTAAAAAGTACATTTTATAATACTGAATTCTATTCTGAAATCAGTATTTATTCACTAGTTACTTGACTCTCTGATGTTCTGGCCAGGTTTCATTAATGGTTGATTCAACGTTCCTTTCACTCATACAAGAAAAGAAAGGTGGAAAAAATCTCTTAAAATAAGGGCTCACTAGCAATCTTACAATTGCCTGTAATAATCTTCTGTCTGCCTTTACATTTTTAACAGTTGTAGCAGGTTGCAGTGGTACACAGTTGTAGATTAATTCAGATTTTTGTATGCTCTAAAGTTAAATTATACAACTCAGATTAATTGTTCATTGGAATTTAGCAGTGTCTGAGCCCCTGCAACATCACTGTCACAGTTCCTGATACTCAGGAGAAAATATTAGAGGAGCTAAATGCTTTTAACTTAGGTATGTGCTGACCAACTGCAAAGTTTTGAATACTACAAGCACTGAACCTGGTGAAGGTGTTTAAAAAATACATAGTAACAAAGGCATGAAATTATAAGCTATCATGTGAATTTTTAATTTTTTTTAAAAAGAAACTATTTTTGTCAGGCAAAAATTTCTGTCAGTAACATCTGAAAGAGGGGGCAATAAAAATGCTGTTAATTCATTTAAGATAGCTACGATATTACTATATATGCTAGTAGTGACAAAAATGTAATAATAATAATAACAATATTTTTATGGTGCCAGGGGCATCGATTAAACAACACAACAGTTTTTCTGACTGTAATGAATTTTGTAGACAAAACTAAATCAAACAAAATAGCTCTGTGACACTTCAGTAACAGGAAGTTAGGAAGAAAGTATAAAAGAAAATTTGTCAAAGGCATATCAGTCCACCAGTATTTATTGTATGTTGTAGGGGATAAAAAAGACCTGATCAGCATTACAAGGCCCCAAAAAATGAAGGAAAAATCATATCATGGTTGCATGTGCAATCATTATTCTCTCTCTCTGCAAGGAATATCATTACACTATGTGGGATGAATTGGATCACAACAAGAGAAAAAAATAGAACAGAGGAATAAAAGTAGACTATCTCATGATGGATATGGAAATTATTCATGTGGTTATAAATTTAACTTTTCTCTTTTTAAGAAAAATCTTGAAAGAAATCTTCATCTCTGCAACCTTAACAATCTCCTTCTCAGGAGTAGGTTATCCTGTGGGACTTAGCCTTGCTGGCCCAGTGGTCCAGTGCTCCTCTGTTAGCCAGAGAAGACTTCTCTGTTAGACAGAGAAGACTGTCATCCCAGACAGGAGATGGAAAGCTGGTGCTCGATGCCTTGTCTTTAGAGGCTGGTTAAATGTGTTGTTGGACTGGACAGGTTTTGCTCTGTGTACCAGGATATGAAGGGACTATGTATAGATGTAAGGAGACGTATGGCCAGAGCAACCAGACCTGGCTCAGGTTCCCGCTATCTCGTGTTCTCCAGAGCCCACCAGTGCTGCTCGGCAGTGCAATAAACCAATGCGCAAAAACCTCTTTTTTAACTTGTTTTGTCGCTTTGTGTCGTGGCTTTGCTCACCAGCCCGTCCCTGGGGCTGTGAATGGTTTTGCCCAAGTAGATTTCCGGACAAAACCCAATCAAAACTCGCAGTGACGCCTTTGCTAATTACATATTTAAGAAAAACGGA
>JAYRBT010000001.1:54639606-54656833 GCA_036023395.1 Myiotriccus ornatus | reverse complement strand
ATAAACCTTCTCTCAACTAATAGTAATTGTGTGGGGGGTGTAAAAGCAAATTGACCCAGGGCAAAACCACGACACTTTGCCAAAAATAAACTTCCTTGAGGATTTCAAGTTTTAATGGCGAGTTTGTGGTTTTTAACAGTTTATGACTCGGCTGGAGTTAAATGGAATTTGATGGGACAAACTATTTCTTTAGCCTAAGGGCTTTCTCTCTGCTGAATTTTGACAGTTTCCTGCAAATTGCAGGGATGAATTAGAGACGCTTCGAAAAGCAAAGAGTCTAGCTAGAATGAAACATGTCATCCTCTCTAATGGAGGCTACTTACCCCCTTGCAAAGGGATCTCTTGGTCATTTTAAGGGCCTCCTGTGGTCTATTGGCATTACTGTACAATCTCAGGTATGGAATACCAAAGTAAAAAGAGTACTTACCAGTGACTGGAAAGCCTGTGTTCCCAGACTATGTATTGTCCTCTCAGAATTTGTGTCACACACCAGCAAATAGTATCAGCTATATGGACTACAAAGAAAGCAAGGAGATGTTCTGGAGCCTGGTGGTTGGGGAGACAGATGAGGTGTCCCTTTTGCCTCATTTTAGGAAAAAAATCCCTCATCTCTGCTGCATCAAATCTTAATATTATAACAGATTTGTCCAATCTACATTTTAGCTTCTGCTAAATGTGTAGGGTGAATCATCTCGGATGACTAGTATGTCTGAGCACTCGAGGTATTCCTTGCAGTCAGTGGAAAGAAATAGGCACTTTTAGGGCACAGTTCCTCTTACAATGAACCTGCAATGAGATGGATCACACCTCAGGAATGATATTTCTCTCTTCAATTAGGAAGAATAAAGTTGTTTTGTGGTGGTCATCTACAAATTAAACAGCAAGACTAGGCAGAGAACTTCCCCCAGGGTCTGAATTAAGGTGAGGAGGTTGCCAGGGATGTCAAGATGGCTTATGGTGCCTAGGGCCTAGAAGCAGCAAATCTGTCTGACTCTCATGGAGATGATAGAGAATCTCAGGGCTTCCAGTTGCCCCAGCCCCTTAGCAACATGAAGATCTGGGACCCATCTTCCCCACTGACTGATGAAACCACTTCAGAGCTTCTTTGGACTGTCCATCTGCTAACTGTAAGATAGGGGGACTAGGAAATAATTTGAAAATATAGAAACCCTGATAAAACTGAAGCATTTCAGAGTATATGTTTGTCGGGGATATTTAAAAAATTCAGTTTTGTGACTTCAGAGTTGAGTCTTCCAGGGTATTCTGCAGAACAAAAATCCTAACTGTTTTCTGTCTCTAAGTGTATTACTTTGATGGAGAATAGAGGGCTTGATAACTATCCAGATTATTTGGCACAGTTCTCAGTAAAGTGACCTATTTAATTGTCTTTCCTTGCTCTCAGGCAAAGGGCTGTCAAGCTTGTACAAGGAGGAAGCTCAGGGTTTGTGAACAAAGGGCAGGTAAGGCATGCTGGAGAGGTATCTCCTTATGTTGCAGTTGAAGCTATTGAAGACTGAAGTACCTGTCTCATCTGCATCTCATCTCTTCCCTGTCCTATTGCTACCTTATATGTGGCAGCAGAATTAGTGGCATGAATATGCCAAAGAGTCTCATGGACAAATAAAAAAATTATAAAATTTTTTGAAATCCGGTGCATGGAGCAGCTGCAGATGTGATGCAGCGGCAAGAGGGCTGTGAAAGATCCTGAGCAGTCTTACATACCACTGACTCAGCTGTTTGCTGAATGCACATCTGTCTATATTTCACTGAAAAAGAAATACAAGCAAAATGATAGCACTATCACTCCCACTCAGAACAGCTTGATTTCAGACTATACAGTTGGGGGTTTGTATTAGTGTCTTAGTTTTACCAAACTTCTAAAAGTCTTGTACAATAAATTAAATATGCCACATATAGACAGGTGTTGGAAAATAGTGCAAAACACATGTAGGCATTTATGCCCTGTGCCCTATCTCTTTGCTTTATTGAGGAGGACAAAAGCAGCTTGTCCACTTAGGAAGCATCTGACCACCTCTGCTTTCTCATACGTTTTGTGTTATTAGTGACTGAAACATCTGCAATTTCACAATACTCTCCATTAAATAATTTTTCTTTATCCAATGTTTCTGTTAGCTGTTTAACAATTCATCTTGCATGCTATTTCTTCCACACAATTATAATATATCTGACAGTGCTTAATTGAAGGTTTACAACTGATCCTATTTGAAACCCAAGCAAAATTTCTAGGAGGCTTTAGGGGATCTCAGATGATTTCCCATACATCAACTTGCGTATTGTTCAAGGGCCAGGTGCAATTGCTATCTGTCCCAAAGGCAGAAAGTGAATCTGAGCTCCAAACAGTAACACTGGTCCAGGCCTTTATCTCTGCTGACTTCACAAGCTGATGTCCTATCTGTACCTTTAGAAAGTTAGACCCTGATTCCCTTGGCATGTCCATTGAAAAACCAGATCTCACTCATCTGTGACTTGACTTCTTCACCTTGAGAGCAACACTACTGGCCTTGTAAAACACTTGTAATTAAAATGTTACAAAGGCAAATATGGGAAGATATTTTACCAAATTGCAGTTTAATTTCTGTGATCATATCTCAAAATGGTGTGATTCAGCATTGTGGTACTTTATTTAAATTCCTACTTCCTATTTCTTTCAAGATGCAAGAACAGTTATTTGAATTGAAAAAAAAACAAAACAAAAACAACTATTTGATTCATTAGCCTTTCTGTATTACAAATGATTTTAAATTTACCTAACGAGACAAGTACAAGGAATTCAGGTCTAATCCTAAGATAAGTAACTATGGCTCTGGCAGAGAATAGGTTTCCTATTTGTTTTTGAGTTGACTGTAGCCCAAGTACTGCTCAGCTTGGCTGAGTGCTCTGTTTAAATCAACAGCCTATTTATGGGTAACAGCAGTACTGAGGTATGTTGAGTTGAGCATATACCTCTTCTTTCTCTATTATCTTTGGTGCTTTCCTCCTTCAAATAATCACTGATGTAAAGTATATGAGAATGTAATAAAGTCTGACACGTAGATTGAAGCAAAGTATTCAGTCTGTATGAAGTGCTAATCTAATTTTCTCAGAAGGATTTGGCAATAATAAATAAATCTTAATAGTTCCTTGAGATAATATACCCAGAGCTGAGGGGTAAACCAGTTTTCACAACTGTGTTTTTGGGACTAGTCATCTTAATGAGTGTCAGTTCTTGAGCTTTTAGAAATCTTGCTTACAAATCAGAAACCCATGGGATTGGTTTAACAGAGAGAGTAAGGTTCCAGTACCAAAGAGTAGTGATGCAAAGCATCCTTAGAAAAGACACTACAGTGTAAATGGAAGTGTAGTATATTACTAATGTCCCAACTGTAGGAGCTGCCTGAGCCATCCAGGGAAGGAAAACTAAGAATCACATTAAGGATTAGATCTTCTCCCTGCTCTCCTTCAATCATTTATTTTCTCCTATTATTGGGCATTCAGTCTTTGCAAATGCTCGAAGGGGATGTCCTTACATGGACAGAAGCTTCTGTCTCTTTTGTATTCACAAAGTCAGTTTAGATGCCCTCTCCTTACCGGTAACCCTATTCTGATCAGGGGAAGAGCCACTCTTCTTTCCTAGGGCTGAAGTAGGATCAGGCTCAGAGACCTGTAGGTGGGCTCACAGTAGTTATCAGCCATCCAGACCAGTCTCATATAGTCCATGCACGAGGGCCAGAATGTAGGCCATCCTCGACTCCCATGCCATCCTCTGGGAGGCCTGCCTGCCAAACTTATCTCCCTATGGTAGTATTTAGCACAAGGAGACTACCAGCATCCCCTTTCCACCCCCACCCCTCAGTTCCTCTCATGTCCAGAAGGAGAGAAAAGACATCCTTAACAAAACCGTAATACAGCTCCACTCCATTTTGATAAGGAATATTGTGTAGATAGCTGTAATATGTGTAAAAGGTTTGTTATGTACCTGAGAGTCCTTGTAGATAACTTCAAAGCTGACCTTAATAACCGATGTAGATATATGTCTAATGATCACTCTGTGAATTGTTGTTATCTAAAAATCAAGGAGCAAGAAAAAGCAGAAGCCAAATTTAGATCACACAATTTTAAGCTGTGTGTATTCCTGCCAGCAAAATTTATATCTTTTGAGATGTAAACAGGCAGCTAAGTCCAATTTGAATGAAACTGGAATCCATAAGAATTATAAACATCATTTTTATTCCATATCACAGTGGTATGGCTGCCTCTAAAGATAAATGCATACACAAATAATTTAAACCAGGGCTTAGATATATGATTGAAATCTCCATTTGAGCAAGAATGCAGACCATTACATAATTTATCCACAAAATCAAGCTATGCACTTGAGGTTTTTGCAAATATATGTACTGCTAGAATTTCACTATGGGATCCTTAAAATAATTTTCTTCTAGTGCCCCCCTTCAGCTTCCCCTGTGAAGCTGAGAAAAGTTTGACCAGACTATTTTGTATTGTAAGGTTTACCTCAGAATATTTGTGCTTGCCTTTTAGAAAGAACCATTTTTGTGACTGTATTGATAACCACAGCTGTAGTGACAATACCAAACACGGCTGCCTAATCCCAAATCTAAGCCCAAGAGACCTATTAAGCCGTTTGTTATCCCAGGGCTGCAGAACTGGAAATTCTGACAGTGCAAGACTGAAGAGAAGTTGATGGTGTTATGTTGTTATGTTCAGATCTTTCTGTGCCTTGCTTTGCTGCCCTAACAACCATCTCTCACTGACTATATAGGGAGACCTGATTCTGGGCAGAAATAGCTCTGAACCTCTTTTCTTGGATTAACGTGCCAGAGTATGTGGTGACTATAAAGCCGTGTAGCAGATGAATGAGGATGAGGATGTAGGACCTTATAGACTTAGCGGAGGAGCCAGAAGTGCCATCCTGTGACAGGCACACATATTCACCCCTACCCCCTGGAAAAAACAATGTGACAACACTGCAAAATACATTTTCCCTCCAGAAATGCTAATACTTCAACCAATTTCTGCTGATGATTTATTACTATTCAGGGATGAAGTGAAGTGAGATGAAGTCAGGAGAAATCAGATCAACTTTCCATTAGTTTTGGTGACATAATTTGAAGGAAGAGAAGCTGAAGGCTCTCAGTATATGCAACTCAGTGCATTTTTCCTTATTATGAGCCCTTCCAGGGGAACTCACTTAAAGCATGGGGAAATGTCTTTCTGTCTAGACTAGCCTGGATTGTAGGAAGTGTTTAGGTTGTGCATGAGATCAGTGGGAATTGAAATGAGCATTTATCAGTGAAAGGAGGTTTGTCAGATTGAAAAGTGTATCATCACCTTTCTGATGGCAAGAAGAGTGGGCTTCTGCGTGTCATGGACCATGAAGTTTCCAGTTCTCCTTGGTGGTACACTGGGACTAGTCACACTGCATTGAAAAAGAGGAAAGCCCAAGACATGTTCTGACAGACTGGGTTATAGTGCTGTTGAGACCAGAAAACATGAATGAGTAGAGTTGTGTATACCTAGGCTCCTCTCACCCAGATAGAATAACGTGGGAATCCAAACCTGTTTTACCAATTTCCTTTATTTTTACAAGTCTTTACTCTACACTGTTGGTGAGACAGTGACTCTGAACAAAGTCACAAATACTCAATTGCAATAATCTATTCACCAAATCGTATCAAAACCCACAAGCAGTAGAATGAGCTCCAACCTGTGTAGATATGTCACTACAAACAGGGAAAGAAGCCAAAGTGGTCAAGAAGAAAAGCTACTCCCTATTGATGAAACAGCTAGTATCATTGCATACTTAATAGTAATGAAATCACCTATTTGACATCAGCTCTAGATATATACAACTTCTCTAAAGTGTATCATGTTCTCTAAAGCTGGTGAAAATCTCCACTTCAGCTAGATGTGCAAATCTAGGAGGACAGGTCTTTACAATAACTGAATACTATTTCTGTGTGCTGGTCTAGAGGTTCAGGCTATTCTGCTGTGTTCCCAGTCTAGAATGAGGATGGAACAAGGGGAGGACTGAAGGAGACCATTTTCCCAGTCCCACTCCCAGCAATGGTTGCTACTTAATTTCTGCTTTCTCCTGTCTCGTATTTGCCTCAGTTTCCTCCCCTCTGCTGCTGATGCCTGTTTTGAAGCCACAGTATTTGGCTGCTTTTTCCCAGAACTGCTTGTCTTTTCATAAAAATTCCCTTCATCCCTCAACGTCCACTTTTTCTATTTTCCCCCCCTTTTTTTCTCCTGTAATGGGTACCTAGCATCAAATGGTCACATTCATCAGGAGAGTTGCAGAAATTGGTAGGTACAGTAACCAAACCACACTCTGTAATCTTATAATGCTTTACTTATTCCACTGCTGGCATTCATAGTTTTCTGATGCATGATAGACAATAAAGTAAAAAAAGGCCAAAATGAAAAGCCTACTGGTATTAACAGTAATTGCTGTAGACCTGCATTTAGGCAACAGTGGTGACTTAAAGGTCTGCTGTGACATTGTGTTTGCTTGATTTCACAATATCCAGACACATAAGATTTATTCTCTAAATATCTTTGTTACAGATTGCTGAAAATTATTATTAAAGCAAGTAAAAATTCTTAAAGCAAGTATAGTTATTTTTATTAAGGCAAATATATATGTATAAAGTTATTCAAAGTTATTACCAGAAAACCAAGTATGTCCATATGTATATGTATACAAATAGTCACAGTAATCAATACTAACAACTGGTATATATTTAAATATTACAGGTTACTAGGAAATTATAGCTAGTAAAGCAGTAAATACAGTCATGATTAATTAGTTATATGTACACCTAGTACCAGTACAGCTCTCACCAAACTATTCCCAAGAGAAGAACCTCAAAATCAGTGAGAGACAAAGCCACACTTCAAAAATTATCCCCATCACAGGGTTTGCCGTCAGTCAGGTGTCCCCAGTGATGGTCCAACCTATTCAGGAAATCTCATTGAAAAGTTCATGCAGGTGGAATACTCAGAGAAGAAGGCTCCGTTTTGGGTAAAGATCAAGTCAGAGTTATATCACAGGGATAACAGGACTCCAGCACGTGGAACAGCTAGTAGCTGATGTTAATTTCTATTTTTCATGGGGGGCAACCAATAGACAATGTGCTTTCTCACAGACAGTTTTTGTTTTTGCAGATGGCTTTCCTATTATTTCAGCTACGACAACCAGCAGCAGTTGCTGATTACTGCTTCCCCAGGATTTTTTCCCTCTTTTCCAGACTATTTTTCACCTTTCTAAGTGATAAGTTGCTGGTACAGTTTCTTGGTCTTGCACTTACCAATAGTATTTCAAGATATCTTTGTGTTTTAGGTATCCACCTGTACTTCAAAGGTACCAGCTGTGCTTCTCAACTATGTTCACTCAGGTCTGGTTGCCACTAGCAAGAATTTTCTCTGTCAGTATTTTTCACCTAATAAAGAGGTTGCCTTTATGACTCTTCCCATCAGCAACTGAAGCTCTCTGATCTAGAAAGGCAACAGCACTCAGTAATTTTCTGGGGCACCTTAATGCTCACTCTGAAGAAGTAGCGAAAATGTCCTATAGTTTGTTTCCCTTCTTATGTGAAACAGGATCAGCCGTTACCACAAACAAAAGCAAGTGCTGAGGACTCTAGTCCTGGTGCACTGTGAATATCTGTGAACCAATAGATAAGACAGGAGAAGTGGCACAAGAGTGCAAACCTGCCAGAGAATCAGTGAAGCTGTGATCCCTAAAACTCACCTGAAGAAGGAGGAAATGCATTTGGGTTTGTATGTTTCTATGGAGAGTATTGCTGGGAAACTTCAGCTTGTGTTGAGATGAGGAATACTGGCTTCAAAGTGAGAAAAATTAACATATAAACATTATACAGAAAGGTTCTGTAATTAGATTGTTGCCTCTTGGTTCTTGATACTAAGTGCAGCTATCTGCAGCCCCAGAGAATGCCCCCTGTAAGTAAATAGTAGGTCAAGAAGGAAATTTTATTTGGGTCAGAATTACACAATACAGGAAGGAATATATGTCACCAGTAGTCACTGGCAGGGTAGGGCATGCTGGCAGAACATTGCAGCTGGAGAAACTTGCCATCATTTTCTGAGTCCTGTACATTGCTCAGTTTTTCAGTCCAGATTCCAATCTGCACAGAGATCTAATGCTTTTCTTCCTCACTGGGTGGGGGAGTTTTAAGATAATACTGAAAATATAAAACCCAGTAGAATCTCTCAGTTGGTGAAATATCACAAAGAGGAGGTCTCTGCAAGTATTTAGATTACATCTTTTCTGTAAAGGGCTTTTTCCAGAGGTTTCTCACTCTGTGTTACCTCCCAAATCATAACTTGTGGCTGATGAACTAGAACAATGAGATGCACATTTATACAGACTCGGAGTTGATGGAAGCCATGTTCCCATGGCTACCCAGCAAAAAAGTCTTATTCAACAGGGTGGAAGTGTTTTGACAGAAACATGCCCTTTTTCTGAGGCCGCTTTAGGTTCTGCAAAAGTATTCTGCAGGAGGGATACCAGAGAGTGCGTGGTAAGTATGTGCTACTTGTGTGAGGGGAAAGGAGTTAGACAGTCTGAATTAAGCAGTTCCCAGAAATACATACGTGTCCTGGGGCTGGTGCAGGATGTTGGTGCAAGCTGTCAAATGAAGAGGGATTTAAATAGAGCCAGTGGAATTGATCTGAGCAGGAGTTTCTGGCAATATTTCTTTGCTCTCTGGTCCTCAGTTTTAATTGCTTTATTCACACTGCTCTCACACAATTACCCACAAAACCAGCTAAGGGATTTCAGAGAGAGTTAGCAAGATAACTCCTTAGAACATACTGTAGTTGTGTCCAACTCATCATATTCTGGAAGAGTAGAGGAGGGATCTCGAAGGTATCATGCAGTCCACCCATCTGTTTTGTGGAGGAATCAGATCTTAAATCTTCTTCAGTAGCTGTTTGGTGGAGACATTGCAAGAGTACAGTGAATCATCATCATTCCTACAGCAATCTTTTGCATAATCAAAAATTTCTTCAATAAACCCAGTTCTTTCCTCCTAAATCATGTTTCTGTGTCTCTTATCCCTCTTGTAGGCTCCAATAATTTTACACTGCTTCAGTGTACAAGGATCACGCTGGACCCACTACTCCAGCGGTGGCTTCCTCCATGGCAAATAGAGCAGAATAATTACTTCCTATGTTTTATGTGTAACTCCCCTGTTAATAAGGATATAGAGTTGTCTTTTTTACTCTGCAGGTTCACATAGTTGACTTTTATTTTCTTACTTATCCATTATACCCTGTAGTACTGCTCCTTGCTACATAATTTCCCATTTTAGACTCATTCATTTAATGTCTTCCTTAATGGACCACTTTGCTCCTCTCTTTGCAGAATTCTATCTTCCAGATTTCATACTATTTTTTTTCAGTTTATCAAGTTTAATTTTTTTGAACCTGTCTGCCACAGTGCTTACACACTTTTCTGCTTCATGTTATCAGCAAATTTATATGTACTTTCAGTTCACTACAGTCCACAAAAAATACATCATCAGTGGGGTCAATGTAGATTTCTGCAGAGCTCCATCCTTTTCAGTGTCACAAAAAGACACTGGTAACTACACTTTCAGCTCAGTTTAAATGTGTATGTTTAGAGCTCACTGTTTCAGCTGCCTTCTTTTCACAATCCCACTGTCATCTTCTTTCTAATTCTCTTTACAGATTGCTCTGTCTGATATGCAGGTCTAAGGGACAGTGGGAAGGGGACTGAATTAACAGTGAAATTCAATTAAAATGTTTGCTAAATAAGCAGACCTGCAGCAGGAAGAAATGAGTTATATGTCCTCACTGAAGTAAAGTCATCAGAGCAGTGGGCAAAAAAAAAATTCATCACCGAAATCTGAAGGATACAGCAATGCATCAAGATCACTGTTCTTTATTTGAAAGAATTAGCCCAGCATTGTGAGGTTTGGATAAGTGACGTGATCAGTTCTTGGAGCAGCTCCAATTCCATTACAAATTAGAGTGGAAAAAAGAACTGTTGGCTACCTACAGAAAACTCAAGGTACATTCACAAAAACATAGAAATATTGGAAGTGACCTCAAGAAGCCATATAACCCTGCCTTCCTCTCAAAAAAGGACCTATACCAATTCTTAGTTAACACTTCTGGCTTCATCCAGACAAATCCCAACACCTTCCAAGAGTGGAGTTTGTACAATTGCTTCAGGTATCTGTTCCAGCTCTATGATATCTTCCTAGTAATAAAGTACTTCTTAATGTCCAGTCCTGTTTACTTGGTCACATGGTGTTTATGTCTCCACTTCAGACAGACAGCACAAGGAAATCATGATGAAGGCGGGTGTTGGACTCTGAATAAAATCAACATATTCACAGACAGTAGCTCTTAAAACAAATGCAAGTTGCTTCATAGGTTTCTGATGTGAAAGGTCGTGATTAAACACTCTTCCATCCTATCTGTCATCTCTATAGCCCCCGGGCTGACTCATCTGGACCTGCTATCACACTGTTATCTTTTGACTGCAGGAAGCTCATGACGCTATGAAAATGAGAGCTGGGTGGAAACACATGGCAACATCTCCTAAGTGACAGCTGCAGTGGAGGTGGCTGTAAAGTTGTGATCGGGACAGTGACAACCCTGTTGCCCTGTTGATTAGAGGATATCTGTTTTTATTCTCCCTAAAGATGAAGGGACTAAGAAAACAAGACATATTTGTATGTGTGTCCTCCAGCAGTATTTGACATCTGTCTATTATATCATACAGTGGCATCACTGAACTTCATGGTATTCACTGTACTGTTGAGGTCTTTACTCTGAAGGTATGATAATAATTGTGAAATACAAATATTGCATTTTAAAATTTCATAACACTACCAAGCAATTCCTGTGGGTTTTTAGGTTTTACCTGCATCATATATAGCAGAAGGAAAGGTATAACTTGAGAATAAAGAAATAAAGAATAAAAATACTCTTTTTCAAAGCATCCCGTATAGATACATAGGCAATATAGGTATATCCTTTTTTCATTTTCTCCAAGAGAAGGAAAAAGCTATAAAGATACAAATATTCAAAGATGCTGACTCCTTCCTGGGGCATGTGTAATGCCCTCAAATATGACTTTTGCTAGCAGGTGCCTTATATGAAATTTGCTGTTTACTTCTCAGTGTTTTCCTAGTGTCTCACAGCTTGAAAGTGATGTTACTTCTGGTGAAGTCTGTAGAGCCTGGTTGACGTTTGCTTTGATAGGGCAGGAAATGGCCATACCCCAGCTCCAGGAAGAAGTTAGGAATAAAAAATCCAGATTCAATCAAAGGCTTACTTTTCCCAACAAAAATGATTTCCTATTATCATTGGCAGCATGTCATATCTGATGAATTCTCTCAAGTTATAGGAAGCAAAAGCAATTATAAAGTACACAGGTTAAAGCAGAAAAAAAATATGGCTTTACTGGCAAGTAGACTAACACTAGCACCAAACTTGCTTTTGCTCTTCCATTTACACTGACATAACTAGGGGGAGCTCTGTCAAAATCCAGAAAATGACAGTCATATCATAGTGCAGGACAACAAGGTGACAAGGAATTTATTCCTTGATTTTAATTTTAAAATGTTCATGAAACACTGCTCTGTTCCTCTCCGGGAAAAGAGCTAAATGTTAAGAGTAAAAATTCGCCCTCACCCTCTTTTTCAGAATGCCGCCATTGGTGTAAGCAATGGGCATTCAGATTCTGTGAAATAATGCACTGGTTCTTCTTTTGTGTACTGTTCATTAGCATTTAGAAAACAGGCAAGGTTTTTTGTTTCAGTAAATGTCAAGAAAAACTGTGCATTTGATTTTTTCCCCTTACAACACACACCTCCCATCCTAGTATTTTGTTCTATAATTACACTTCAAATAAAAGCAGGGAACAGGTCACCATATTGAAAACGCCTCCTCAAAAATCAATGAGTGTTTCCTATTCTGGATTGCATTACTGATAAGAATGCTGCAGTAATCCTTTTCACGAGGGAAAAATATAGAGACCTTTATATAGCACTATAAATTATGTCTCTCCAGAGTGAACAACTATTCTCAAATAGCTGCTAATAAGACCAAATATGGCAGAGCATTGCAGTGAATCACAGTGTTATACTGGGTTATGCAACCCTGTAAGGTCACTTACATAAAGGAGAGAACAACTGAAGTGCAAGCGAATTCCTCTGTTAATTAATTTGTAAGGCACACGAGTGGCATTTAAAGAGAAAACAACTTATGGATGGCTCTTGCTATGGGATGCAAGACTGACACCAGTGTAATTGTTCTTTGTGTTTTCTGAGCGGGTCTGAACCACTGGATCCATGCACTGTTGGGAAAAATTCTGGTTGAGCCTGCTCAGTCCTCTCTTGGATTCCTACTGGCCTTGGGCAGAAGGGAGGTTGCTGATGTGGCTCCAATTATGTGGCTGATTGTGAAATTAAGTTGTGGGGAGACAGGAAAGAGGAGGAAATAAATACACCAAGAAATGTCATACTGTGAAAAGTGGTGTCAGGAGCCTCTTCCTGTAAGTTTATAAGGTCTTTCCCCTTCCTGACCCTGAATATTACTGACCTCTAAAATTCATATTGCTACCAATATGTGCTGTTTAATAAGAGAAAACAAATATCAGGTTGTTAATGGCAAATGAACTGCCTCTATGTGCTTTCTGTGTTTCAAATTCAAAATTTTCCACCAGAATAGGAAAAGAGGATCCATAGCTTTCAATAACAGGTATAACTTGAAAGCTGATGTGCCGTAGAAATACATCAGAGCTTATGAAATGTGGGGATATTTTTGCTTGCAACATTTCATTTTTGTCTTTTAGGGAACTTATATACATGGACATTTGTGTAAAATGATTCAGAATCTGTGCAAGAATGAAGTATATCAAAGACAAGCTGTTTATTTAACAAGCGCAAGTTTTATCTTGCATCAATTAGTTGCACCTAAACTTATAACAAATTAGCCAGTGAGTTATTTACTGACATTGTGGGTGACAATCCAAATTGAATGTTCGTTTGCTTTACAAACCACATGATCAGAAGAGAAGAGAACTACTATACAGAGGTTTTTCAGCTTAGGCTCTGTATTCAGAATCTCTCTGGTCACTATTGTATTTCAGAAGCACAACACATGCCCAGAAGGGCTGAGAGACTATTTTTAATCCTGTGGCAAATATTAGTGGTTTCAACCTCCTCTGTGATCTGAGAAGTGTTGAAGAGGATGCAGGTCACTGGAGAAGAACAAGATAAACTTTAAATTAAAAAATGTGAATCACTGAAGTGTTTTAAAGGTGGTTTTTTCCACGCCGGACCAGGAAAAGGGATCTTTAGATTAGCTCTTCAGAGGGATGTGGGCAGCTGCTATAATTGATCCAAGCCATGAGTGAAGAGATAACACAAAACAGTGCATGGGCCACTGTCTCTTAGACATCATTAGCATAGAGGTGAAAGGCATGAAATGGACTTCTGCCAAGCTTTGTCAAAGAATCTGGATACAATTGCTCTTTACACAGCCCATTATGTTGCATTTTCCCTAGCTTCAGCTGTGCCATCTTTCACTTGTTTGCAGAAAACTTCAAATGCTTGTGCATGGAGGTACTCTCCCTGTTAAGTGTGCCCAGAGATAATGCATTTCACCTTCTCAGACACTGAGAGATGGGACAAAGACCTTGTGTGATATCTGTGCTCTTTGTCAGCAAAGATCCTGGTTATTCATCCCTCAGTTCTTTTTCTTGCTGTCAGCCACAACAGAAGGTTTCAGTGTGGTTTGTTCACTGACTGCAGTTTAGATTGATCGAAGTTATTGTAAGGACTCTCACAGCAATTTCCGCTCTCCGGTAAACACTAGGTGCTTTCCTTTTACTTTTGGAAATAGCTTGCATGGAGCAAGCTCATGGCTTGCTCTGTTCATTGTGGAGGATCCCTTTGATTCTTTCAACAGCTATGGGATTTCCCTGAGAAAGTTTAGCCAGTTTTCACACATTATTTTCGCTACCACAGGAAAAGCTAATTACTCGGCAGTTCAGGGAAGCAGTAGAAAAGTCAAATTTCTAGATTTTTTTTTTTCTGGATGCCAAACTTGTACAATTTATAAGATATTTTAATCTTGAAGGAGAAAACCCCAGAAATGGACAGCACAGGGCAGAGGTTTCATCCATTCAACAGGATCAGCTATTTGTTTATAAGAAGCTGTGGCTTGTCACATTACTCTGTTTAAAAGGTTATAGTACAAAGAAATTAGAAAACAGCAGTGGTGAGAACACTGTTGTCTGTTGATGTGGTGCCTGAAGGTGCTGGGGCAGAATTTACAACTGAAACATTTAACTTCGAGTATAAATTCTTTTATACATAGACTATAAATTCTTTCAGGTTAGAGCCTGGCACCATGTGTCCCTCACCTTGACAGAGCACAGAAATGCACTATAAATTTTAAAAAAGAAGGAGTTTATAAAAAAATGCATCAGTAGCATAAGGAAGCCTAAGAATAGGTTGAAAATATTGCAGTGTAACAATGGACTATGACAAAGAGCTTATCTCTGTGACAGTTTATCACTGTACCACGATTAACCCAACATACTACCATGGGGTAAGAGATGCTTTTTCAGTATTTCCACCTACAAGGGTTTGGAGAAGGAAGGTCTTCTGTCCATGGATCTCCGGGGAGGGGATGGCATAAGGAAATCATTTGAGTCAGGATGATCAAGATGCTGATGGAGATACCTTTTTCCAAATGTCTCTTTTACTTCTCTCTTTCTCTTTTACTGGAGTTTACTTAAAAGAGAGGATCTACCTGACTACTCTTTTATAAACATCCTGCTGGCTTTTGGTCAAGCCTTGAAATAGGGCTTGAAAAATTTATGTTCTGGAAAGGCTGAAAAATAGTTTGTTTTGGCAAAGTCATTCCCATGAACAAGCCCAACAGTTTGGGCAATTTGTCTTCCTAAGTTTTAAATGTAAGTTATTATAGATAGGAAGGAGAAATTCAAGAGAGGGAGCTAATGAGAGGAGAAAGAAGCTGCACAAGCAACAGAAAGATAAGAAAGAAAGAAATGTAATTAGTTTATTTAGCTTTTTTTTTTTTCACTTGAAAAAGAGCTTTTGTTTTAATTTTCTCTTGTTTAAAAACTGTGCTGAAAGGTGTGAAACAGCATGAATCCATTTTTCGCAATTTCATGTTGCCTGAGAACTGTTACAGCAGCAGGTCTGGATGCAGGGTGGAAAGAGACAAGTAAGTGCAAATAGCAAAAAAATGAGCAGGGGGTGACTTATAGAGAAAAAACAGCCAACAGTTTATTCAGCACAGAAGAAAAGTAAAGAATAGGCAGAAGACAAGGATGTGTCCCTTCCTTCTCCCAGGCACCATGGCTAGGGTGTAAGAAATCATGATTATTACATTTGCACCATTCATTATTAACCTTAAATCTGTAAAAAATACTTGTGACGAGACTCACTTGTAGACACATATCAACATTAGCAATCATTTTTTAGTTCTCAAGGAATGTTTTGACTCAAATGAGAAAAATTCAGTATTATTCTAGATCTCAGTGACAATTGCTGAGAATAAGTCTGCTTTTTCTCCTGGGAAGTAAAGGGAAAACTCTTAAGCTTAGATTTACCAGAGTCCTGCAAATAATGACTAAAATTTTAAAAATGCTAGGCAGAGAATTTATGTTAACCAGTGTCTTCTCATGTGAGTGTGTTTCCTCCACCAATGCCCGTAAACTTTGATTTTGTGTAATTGGGAGGTTAAACGTTTTCCTAATTAGCATCCAGTTCTATTGGAATGTAGAACCTAGCTTGCAATCATAAAGGTGAGGGTTTTTTGAAGTGCTGCTAATTATGAAGTAAATTTGCCATTTGAAGAAAAATTCAACTGTGGACCCAAATGAAGCCTCAGAATCACCATTTTTTGTCAGTGTCACACAAAGGTTAGACAGCTATATTATGACCATGCAAATCGTAAAATGGAAATGAAGTGGTCAAATGTGTCTATTTAACAAATCATTTAATGATTATGACCAATTAATTTGGTTTGCCCTAAATATATTTTTTGACTTGTACTCTGTCTCCTAGGGACAGAGACTTCTCCATGGGACTCTAGAAGAACAACCTGCTGGATAAATGTTGGGGCTAGTGAGAATCACTAGAAATAGCCCTTAACATAGTCTTATCAGCTGTTATTTCAAATGTTGAGCACATCACTACAGACTTCTATCTTCTGAATATTAACATTTATCATAATGGGCTTTTTCCTTTTTATTTATTTCTCCTGTTGGAGTAGAAATGTAGGTGAAGGTTTATACTTGTAAATCAATGAGACATAATTATTTTCACTTTTACATATTACATGAACTTCTTCTCAATGCATTATAAAAGGAGAGCAATTCATTGCAGAGTAACATACACAAGTACTGCAGTTTACCTACAGAATTACTTGATGGATATGGCATGGAATAAAATATAATTTCAGAGCTGCACTACTCAAATCTGAACATAAAATTATGGACTAAACTCTGCCAATCACTGGCCCTATTGTTTCTAAAAGATGCAGGGTTAGATAATATTCAATAAACTCAGTTTTTGTTCAAGACTACAATAGAAGTTATGTTGCCAAAGTATGTTTTCCAGAGGTAGAAAGTTTGGGAGAAAGAATGAAAAATTGGTGCCATCTTACATTCAGGACCTTATGCTGGAATTTCTTTCATGTGCAAATGACAAATTCAGTGCACATGACCAGTCTATCTTCTTGTGAATGACAAGTTAGTGTCACACCTCATTTTGTGAAAATGCAATAAGACAACAGGGTCCACTTTTCATCAGAGTGGTGACAGCCTGACTTTTCTATGTGGCTCTATTACATGTGTATTACATACCCAGCATTTGCTATGGTTCCTTGAACAAAACATACACAGGTATCAGATTTTAGTGCTTGTCTGTTATTTTCAGTGTGTATTGGAAGGTGATGTGCTATCATTCATCACCTTGTTCAAAGAACAGGTCTAGTTACAAGGTATTTCAAAAATAGGCAACAAATAGAAAATGGTAGGCATTGAGGAAAGTCTATATCTCTCTGAGTCAGAGGACAGTATCAAGGAAATAATGTTTTTGGACCAAAAGAAGCCCTGGACTGGTACAGATTACGTATTGGATGGGAATTTTAAAAATGGTGCTGAAAA
>JAYRBT010000001.1:54618132-54632187 GCA_036023395.1 Myiotriccus ornatus | reverse complement strand
TTCTGAAGCCAAGTGGCTCCTCTGTTTCTGTGTTTTTCTGGATCACACTCAGAGGCAAAGCAGAAAGAAGTAAAGACGGAAAACCTGCATACGGAAAACCTGCATACAGAAAACCTTAAAAAATGCAGGCTTAATATTACATGCCATTAAAGGGGTTTAAGCACATCTTGCTAAGCCCTTATTGCAGGAGGTGAATATTTGGAATTTGTTACTCAGAATATCCCTATAGTAACAAGGAAAGCTTTTCCTTGATGAAAGGTCAGACAAGGTGAGAAAGAAGTGGAAGAGGTAGCTCAGCAGTCAACAATCCTCAAGCTGAACAGAGCTGAGGCCAGCTTTCTGCCTGTGCAAATTCTGTGTGGGAATTAGGTCCAGCAGCAGCATCAGACAGCTTTAACTTTCTGTTCCAGATTTGTCACAGCTCAGGTCATTTCGACTTAGGTACAAAACAAGATGGAGATATTATTTTCCTAATGCCATGCAGCAACTATTTTTCCTTTCATCCAGAAGATGTTTCTGACCACTCCCAAGAGACACTTTGAGGTGTTCATGAAGGTGTCAGAGAAACAGGTAAACTTCCCTGATGCTAAGCAGTAGCATAAAGCTTTTATTTCACCAAAGTCCCACTTTAACATGCAAAATAGGATTTACAGAGTGCTCAAGAGCAATCTGCAATTAGCATGCTTTTTTCCTCTCTTCTCTGCTTTGGTACTGTTTATCCAGCTCTTCACTTTTTAATTGAGAATAGACAGTAGCTTTAACCAAAAAAATAAAGAAAAGGTAGGAAATGAATGCCATGGCTCCCACAAAAGCAAGAGCTGGTAGTCTCAGAGAGGCATATCAGACAAAAATTTTAGCTGATATTAGGCTCACAAGCCTCCTAAGGTCAGATAGGGCCAGATCCCAGGGCTCTGAAGTACACGGGGCTCTCAGGAAATGTGGAGGCGGATCTTGGGGGAATGGAAAAGCACACAGAAGATAGCTGAAGCCTGAACAAGACCTAAAAGTGTGGTTGACTTTAGTCTGGTCCCAAGTGCAGCAGCATAGGGCTGACAGCCCTCTCTGTTTTCTCAGACTGTCAGGAAAACCGGATGAAGCTCAGAGATAGTGAAATCCTTCCTTCAATGTTAGGGGAGACAGAAGGCAGCTCTGGAGCAGTTTTTTCCCAGGCGGAAGGGAATGAGCTGATATCATTCCAGCCTTGACTCAAAGTTCCCCAAGGGCACTGACAGACAAACATCCCAGACATCCCTGAGCAGTAAAGAGGTCTCTTTTCCTGTGGGCATGTGTCCTTCAAATTTTATGTATTTGAAGCACCTTTGGATGAGAATAGTTTAAAGGTCTAGCTATGAGAAGCCAGGTTGCTGCCTGCTAGCAGATTCAGTCAGTCCATTTTTCTATACCACTGAGGCAAGACATCTCTTTCAGTGCCTTTCCTTTACTTCTTCTCTTTCAGTCCCTTTCCTTTACCTCTTCTCCTTCAGTATGTTTCTGTAAGCTGTATCTTTGTTGCCACTAGTACCAACAAACAGAGATCCTCGAGAAACTACACTTATAATTAGATGTCAGAATTATGTGGATCCAGATAAGGAATTTGTTTAGGAGGAAAAAAATATATTCAGGAACTGTGATTATATTACTAAAATGGCACTATAGTCACTAATAATTGGTGTGACAGATTAGACCTAGTCTAAATTATTATTTCTGACTTCTGTGTTTACTCATTATGTTTTTCCAGACACTATCTATTTCTACTAAATCTTTCTAATAATTTTCTGAGCCTTTCTTGTTCAGAACCTTTTCTAGGAAGTTTTTTAGTTTCTAAGTCAACAGTATCAAAAAATCTACCATTCATCTGTTTTCTAAAAGGGCACTGTAACCCCATCACTCAGAATACCTAAAAAGCTTCTGAACGTTTCACGCTTGCATAAATTGTTAGTTTTATGCAGAGAGCTTCCTTGGAGAACCTCATGACCAAGGGTTAGCCTAGATATAATTTTGCATCTTACTTCCACGATATGCTCTCTGCATTCTCTTGAAAATATTTCCATTCTTTCTTCTTCATATGCTGATACGTGTTAAGAATAACAGATGATAAATCACTGCTTTATTGACTGACAAGAACAGAATCCAACAAAGCACCACAATACCAAGATTATGTGACAGTCAGCATTCTTTGACCAGCTATGGGAACTCATCTGACTGTGCCAGGTACCCACAGCAACTGAATCATAGCTTTAGAAAGGAAATACAATGCTTCAGAAAGACTGGTTTTTTGAAAAACAAATATTTCAGGATTGGGGCCTCAAACTTTACCTCCTAGAAAGAAAGACTTGAGGGAAGAATCAGATTAGCAACATGAATAATGATGCAATACTGTTTCCAGCTTCATTTTATAAGCACCTTTCCCCAAACATATCCTGTCTCCCCCAAGTCCTTCATGAGGCACAGCACAACATATTTTGTCATTCTCATCTTTCCAGCTTCCAGCCAGCCCCTACAAGATTTCCATATTGTCACTCCTCTCATTGCACTTTCATCCCCTTTCCATTTTTCCATTATCTCCATGTTTCAGCCCCCGCCAGACCCACTGTTCTTTCTCCAGTTCCCACTTCAATAGCCCCATACACTTCTTCAATTTTGCCTGTTCCTGGCCTTATGCAGAGATGAGTATAAAGTCAATGACTGCTATAATTGTGCTGGAGGTGTCATGCACTGGTGGGTTGGTTGGTTTAGTGCAGAAGGGGTCACGTGTGAATTCTACATCTTGTACCCTGAGATATTATTAAATGGTGACTCATATCCAACCATCCATATCCATGAAGATCTGAAAAACTTTATGCTTGTACATGTCAAACTTGCTGTCAAATTAAGTAGAAATTGACCAGTGGGTTCAATGAATGTGAATTGGCAGAAGCAGAAGAAGAGAAACAAGCTAAGCATATATAATTTTATCATCAAGAAGTTGGGTAAGAAGTAATGTAAAAGGGTCTACCCTTAAGACCACTTCTTTCCTCATGAAAATGATGAGCTGCACTCACAAGTGGGAAGGAACGAACATCAGATAGTTTAACTTCCAGAAGTAGTACTCTAATAAGAGTCACAAAAATGTCAGTCATAAAATGACCATAAAGTAAATCAGACAATTATCAGGGTAAAAATCACTGCCTAGAAAATAAACCTGCCTGTTACCAATGTCAAAAGACCACACCAAAAAAAGAAAAAAAATGTGTATATATATATACATCTATTGCTACCTTCTTAGAACATCAGTGTTTCAAATGCAGATTAGGAATATCAGACACTTGTTAGGAGTATCATCACTAAGTTCAGTGTCTAACTGGGATACTTGTATATTTTATTTCTCAGATCTATTCTACTATTTTTTATGTCTATAACTGCTGTGTATCAGAAAACATTTCTGCAAATGCAGACCAGCCAATTTGCTTTTACTTCTGCAAAGTTCATGTTGAAAGGAAAGTAAATCACTTCTTCACATGGCTTCTTTGCCTGAAAAACTGCATGGAAATGGAGGAAGTAATGTACTGCAGGGGAGAAGCCATAAACTGTGAATGCAAGTTAAATTAAGAGCTCACAGACTACCGTTAATCTTTTTACATCACACATTCTCCAGTAAAGATGGGACCGTAAGGAGACCTGAGCACACCATCCTTTCAAGATACATAATTCCATGACTTCACATGAATTAGCCCCAGCAGGTATCTACCAAAGCAAAGGAGAATCAAGTCTCCAGGCAGCAACTTTCTTTAATGTATAATACCTGGTAAGCACAAAGAAAAGTACTTAGCAGAAAATTTATGCTGGTCTTCAGCATCATCCTGGCTTTACTTTGGAAAGTCCCTGGGGGATGAGTCAGGTACCCAGCAGTGACATTTATGGAAATGGTTTGTATGTGTTAGGATCAGAATATCCACCTGGAGGCTGGTAGTGCTGCTCAGTGGAGAATTATGCATGCTGCGGATATGTTTCCTTCTAAATGCATGCATGTATTTCTCAGCTCTGTCATGGGAATTGCAAGAAGCATTTGTAGACATAGGAGCCTCAAGATAAAGTTAACAAGACAGACAGTGGGACAAGATTCTGAGGTGGAGAAATAACACATGAACTGAAAGCATTATAGATTCTCTGGTTTGTACTAGCTGAAAGCCTTGTTTGGAGACGAATAACACGTTAAAATAGCACCAAAAGAGAAAAAATTCTAACCTCAGCCAAACTAAGGATCGAAACTTTAGCTTCTTCATGTTTCATGTATTTCAAAGAATTAATAGTTGTTTGGATTCAATGCTACTGAAGCACAGTACATCTGCAATTGTCAGTGTTGATAGTAATAAAACACATGGTTAGAAAGATACGAAAATCTCCCTGTCCGTGTCCTCACCTGGCCACTCAATGTATTTCACTTACAAAAAGAAACAGGGAATTATTTGAAATTAATTGACGGCAAATACAAAGTGTAGTTTGCAGGAGATGTGACTGTGTTTGCTCTATTGAGGGTGAATAGAAGAGGGCTCATGGAGGGAATTATTTTGTCCTGCTACTTCCTTTAAAACAATTTTAAGGAACAATTTTAACGTGCTACTCGTAGCTGTGACAATATCTGACTACTCACTACCTACTCCTGGCAGTCATTAAGGAGCCATAAGAGACATTTGCTGGCACTTCACCTCCTAAGACTGAGATCCTTCATGAATTCTTTTTTGAAAAAGGAAAAGAAACTTCATGTGACTGCCTGTGATGCTGCAAGGGGTGACATTAGCCCCACTTACTTGTTACTATGGAGATGCATTCTGTCATCCTGCTATAATCATTTTGTCAATGACATTTTATTGTTCGCTTATGAGCCTGCTGTTAGGAGAAAGCATTTCTGTCAGAGATGAAAAAGACCTGTCTGAGATTCCTGCTTGCACGTCATGCAGAAGAGGGTTGAACCAGTGTGTGCAGAAGTGCTTCATCAGAGATCTTCCTCCACTAGAACTGAGCAGGGCTGTGGTGTGCCTGAACTAGAAAATCCCACACAAAAGATGTGGATGCATTTACAAGTGACTACAATTGCACTCATTGTATTAACCAAGGACAAATTATCTGAATAGCTGCACCCCCATTAAAAAAAAATAATGTTACATGAGGCATGGATTCTTCTTTTTGTTTTATCATGTTCTATATTTTTATAATTCTTGAACAAAAAAAAGCAGTGGATTTCTGCCCTGTTCTCACCACATGAATTTGGTAATCCTTGGGCATCTACAAGGAATTGTTTGTTCTAATGTCCCAAGTCAGGATTGTTTCCATTAGCACTGCAGAAATTCTGTAGTAGAAACACAAAAATTGGTCTATGATTCTATGAAAAGCACCAGAGAAAACAGCAGAACAAAGTTTAAAAGGAGAGGCATGTGTTAATCAGTGAGGAACTTAGTATCTATGATTTCATGTGGAGGATGAAGAAACTGAACTAAAGTTAAACCTGACAAGTGGATTAAAACAGGACTACAACTTATCAGGCAAGGAAAATAAAAGTTGTGAAATTCAGGAATTTTGCCTAACATTTACAAAGGTTGAGTCAAAATCACAAGGCAAACAATCCAGTAAAGCATCCACTCCTAGAAGACAAAAAAAAAAAAGAAAACCACCAATTCAAACCCCCAAGATGCATGTGGAGTCTACAGCTGCTGATGTTGTCTTCCACACTGCGTACAAGGAGTCCAAAACTTCTTGGTATTGTGTCTTGCTACATATGACTACAGAGGAAAGTGTGTGAATGAAACCTGGGAGAGATTGAGAAGGAGTGGATAAAAGTGACTTAGAGATTTTTGTATTGCAAAATCACCTTTCTTTTCATAAGATCAGTTGCAGAATTCATTAACAGTAATTTCTTACAAAGGCCATAGAGTAATATGAGTACAAAGGTCTGAAATGAGCTTAAAGATTTTCTCAATATTAGGATTCCTAGCATGGTTTTGTAATTATTTCATTTTCTACTGAGCAGGATAATCTTTTATTAGACTAAGTAGTATAACCAGGGGGAAAAAAAAATCTAGAAAATTTTCTGCAGAGTACTTCATTTCTAGGATGGAAAAAGGAAAGAAGAAGTTTAACTTTTTGCAAGTAAGGAACTCCTGCTCTGAATTTATCTTAATTATGTTAACTGGTTAGACAACTTCAAGGTACAGTTGCACAAATATTTGCCTGCTGGCAAATTTATTTGATGTAGATTGACCCCAAGCACTTCACAGCAGCATTGTATGAGGGCTGTGCCATAGACTGGATCAGCAAAATAAGCTGGGGTTAAAAGAGCAACTAGCAAAAAACCAACAACAGCAACAGCCCCCCCTCAACTTTTTCGATTTTAGTCTTTTTCTTTGGCAGTATATTTCCTTGGTTTGGTTTAGAGCACTCAGGCCCTCAGAGAATCAGTGTGGAAAATGGAGGAGGCAGGAAACAAAAGCATGAGAAGGAATGATGGAATCTTTGAAAGTCACAAAGAACTAATCTGCTTTTCCTTATTCACTTTGAAGTAGAGTCATTCTGATCAGCAGTCTCTGGCTTGCTTCCTTTTCCCTGCGGCTTGCCTTTATTTAGGGATTTTAGAGAAAAGAAAGGAAAGGTCAAAGGGCCAGGAACAGATAATATGGGGCATGGTGCTGGTGGCTTTGTTGTCCATGGTCTACCAGGCACAGATAAGCTCCAAACACTGCAGGCAGAAATCAAGCATGGCTGAACTGCTTTGGAGACCAAATGGTTACACACTGTTTTAAGGGCAACCTTAAACCTCTCGTAAGTTCTGACACAATGGAGCTGCATTTGACACGTGTGTTATGATCAGGTTCTTTGAAATTATTTGGGAGATGCCTCTGTCCAAATTAAAGTGCAAATGAGACCATAGGCCAAAGTCAATAGTCATCATGGCTAGGCTTCATGAAAGAAGATTTGAAAGTCAATAGTACAGATTTTTATTTAACAGTAAATGTGAGGTAGAGAGAAAGAGAAAGAAATAAGAAAACAAGAGAAAGAGAGTGACAGAGACAGATTAAGTAGAAAAAAACATCATCACTACATGGATTCCGATGGTGTCTTGTTGATCCTCTTCTTGTGGTCTTCTCAGTGATGAGAGTCCCAGTCTTGTCAAAGTGATGGTTTCAGTCTGAATCCATCGAGGGAAGCCCAGGATGGTGAGGGGAAAAGCCTGTATGGTGAGGGAAGAAGCCACTGTTGTGAGGGAAGTCCTGTGGTGAGCAAAGCCCAAGGTGGTGAGAGAAGACATCCGTGGTGGTGAGGGAAAAGTATTTTTTATGCTTAGTCTAGGTGTGAATGCCCACAGTACCTCCCCTGGAAAGGGAAGTTTTACAGTGGATGATGTAATACTGAATCACAGGACATTTCAGGAGTCTTTGACACTTTCTAAGACATTACAGCTGCCTGTTATGGCAGCACAGTTGAGTTCATTATGACCCATCAGTAAAGATGAGTATCTTCAGGCTATGTGTGAATTTTCTTCATGCTTCTCCAGAGTGGAATAATTACATCTGAGTTATTTGTGTAAGGACAGAGCAACACTATCCCAACTCACAGGATTTGCCTCTCTCCTTACTTGTTCAACAGCCAACCCGTAGCCAAAGGTGATGGGTGTGCATGCCCTCAGCACTTGGGTGATTACTTTGCACATTGTCGTCTTGCACCTGGATTTTCTGAGCCATGAACATTCCAGACACTCACACTTGTGGATACATTCCTCTCCTGTGATAACTGGACAATAATATCACCCTTATCTTGTCTCAAGTTTCTATATTAGGCATATGAGGGGTGAGATTCAGTGAGCAGTTGCTTCTTTGCACAGTTTGCTACAGTAGGGGAAAGTCTTTCAGTGATTTTAACAATGTTTAGGCCACAATCCTTTTCAGTGTGTCACCCCATCGCAAGTTACAAACCTGCTGGAGGTAGCGTCCCCCGGTGGACCTTCTTCATATGGATATTAGCAGGTCTAATAATGAGTGATCTTGTCTTATTCTCATAGACTTTGATGAAAAGGTAGCAAACATTATATTCCTTCTCAGTTTGGCAAATATCACTGAAAATCCTCAGAATGGTGAGTAATCAAAGAGCAGCCTAAGAAACTGCATAGCCAGCCACTGGGCAAGGCAAACCAGGGCTGTGGAAACTCTGCCTGGCTGACATAGCATGATCTTTGTTTTTTGTTTCTTAGGACAGCCACAGCTTTTTGCTTGGAGCAATTGATTTTTTAGATGATAGTCTAGTGTTGAGGGACTGTAACAGGACTGGAATAATTTCTCTGTACAGTCACTGACAACTGCACAGGGACATTTTAACAGCTGCAAAGTGAAAGCAGACAAGGAGGACAGCAAGAAGGACTGCATGGCATGACAAAGGCACGACTTTTGCTCTGTCTATTTTCTAGATGACAGTTAAGCCAAATTTCTCTTTTTTGGTCACTGAAGATCCTGGAAGAGTTATTACTAGGCTAGAAGGTCTAGACAGTCTCAGCTCTCTCTTTACATTTAAGTATTGTCATTTATAAAAGGAAGTAGCTTTTGTTTTGACAAACTAAGCATTCCGGACTTTTTCAGACTGCTTTTTAACACACTAAAGTGTTAGTATAGTTAAAGTGTGTTCCTTGCTTTGCACACTAAATGTAACAATGTAGGCTGTATGTAGTCCAGCTTCATATGAAAACTCAATTCAGTGGCAATTAAGGTCAGCACCTCCTGGGAAGGAGTCCATGAGCCTGAAGTACTGGTGTCAGCCATGGCGTGACCGACCAGTCTTTTCTGCAGGTTAGGGCACACTGAAATCTATGTTAAGCAGTACAGAGGGACCAAAGTCTAAGCTCAGCACTCATCTTACACGAACTATAACTCATATAAACCCTGCATTTGTAAGGACGTGATCATACAAATGTTTTAATTGTGAAGTACTTTTAGCACCATTCCAGCCTGCCACTTCTCCTGAAAACTTTGTATGTGGACAATTTCCAGCATCTGCTCTCCTTTTGCTGTCTTAAGCATGAAAGTTCTGATTGTATAAAAGACCCAAGGATGGTGTCACTTTTGCATTAAACTGTGGAAGAGATAATTCCCTGTTCTTTTCTGGAAACACCACACTTCAGTCCAGCTTAGCTTTGAAGTTGTCTTTCAGTGACTGCCTCTCAAAGGGCCTGAGAGTCACCCTGGACCTGGACACTGTGCTCTTATCACTCTGTTATTTCTGGCTGGTTCTTGAGGAACTTCAGCAGTAGCCCCACCTAGTCAAAATTTCCTCTTGTAGTATCCCTCCCATCGTGTCCCATATAGCACCTTTCTGCCAAAACATGAATTAATCTGCAGTCTCCTGTTTAACTACAGTATCAAATGTTTGCAGAATTTCAGGTGTATGAGATGTATTGCTTGCCCTTTTTAAACTGAAGTAAGGACTAAGACAACATTTCACAGAAAAAATTTCATTTAGAGTTCCTTAGTTACCTCATCAGCATCGAATATTTTATTGCTTAAAATGGTTGCCAAAGCTTTACACTGGAAAATTAGTTTTAGTGTGAATGAACTTTGTAAAACCCAAATGTCTACACTTAATGATTCTTGAAAGATTTTAATTTCCAACCATGTTTCTTTGTTCATACTTTGTATCAGACTTATTAACTTTCAGACCAGATATAGAAGTATCTTCTTTCAGATTGTAGCCTCGGATTTGTTGAAAATATGGGATGGGGTGGTTGTGTCAGATCTATAATATAAATCACAGTATTTTCTATTGTTAGTATACCATTTGCATGGTTTGCAACCAGATGTGATTTTCTCTGACTTCATCACACTCCCATTAGCCACAAAACTGACCATGTATTTTGTAGCTGTTCAGAGAGCAGTACACTGCTCTACTTGCCCAGCTTTGTGACACTGTACTAGAGGGGAATAATACCCTTATACCAGTAAAAACCTGCAGGACCTGCAGCACAAGTAGTGCTAAAATGTGCCTGTAGGAACAAAGCACTTATCCGTAAACTCTGAGGCTACTGAGATTCGCAGACAGGCATGTGCAACACCTGCATTCAGGTGCCTCTCTGCCAGTGGGATGGATGTTGGTTTGATTTAGAACCCTTCACTCTCCATCCAGGGCTGGGAGACCTGAGCTCCTTGGGACTGGACCTGCAGCCAGCTACAAGTGGAACAACTCAAACCTGTCATCAGTGGTCCGCAGTGGAGGTGTCATCAGCCCTACCTTGCTGGTCTGTCATGCAGGAGCTCTGGGTTTGGATCCTCCCCAGCTTTAAAGACAACCTTGACCCTGAGGTCAAACACGGCCGAGCCTTGAAAACTCAGGACATACAACACCAGCAGGGGCCTCCTGAAGGTGAGAGCATGGGATCTCCCCCACAGACCTTCACCTTGGATATGACTTTTCAATGAAAATGGAAAAGGTTATGTTCCTGGGATTGGATGCTTGAATTCCTTCAGGTTCTTCTCAATCTGTTTTAATCTGAGTTTCAGTCTCACTGTCTCTACCCTGCAGTCTAATGAAATCTACCTCTTGTAAAACAGAAAATAGTTTGGAAACTCAGCTGTAGAAAATCATTTTTGGGTCCAGGCTAGGAAGCTGTGGAATATTCCTTGCCTGCAAGACAGTCCTTGTTGAAGGGTTCTTAACAATGTGATTGTCCTTTTGAAAGAAGAATCTTATACACTTTGCTGTTCTGTATTGTGTATTGTGGAGCCAGCTCCTGTTATCAGCAATTGGGTACTCCTTTAGACACCAAGTTTTGAACAGGGATGGTAACTGTACAGTATATTTTTATTCAAATATGAAAAATAGAGAAGAGAGAAGGAGTCTGTTAACAGAAAAAGTTGCCTTCTCCATCATGCTGCTCACACTCTCTCTGTGTTTAAGAATAATTCTGCCTCTACATAATGAATTTTTTTATGTGGAGAAGAGATTCTGTGTGCTTCAAAAATGACTCTGTTGGCCAGTGTTTATGAGATGCTACAAAAAATTTTAATTAAAAAAAGCAAAATATTGTTTGCGTAGTCAGCATCATAGTTCTGCCAAAAAAAGCATATTAACTTTGTTCAGCGACATTAATATTGTTTGCTTGCTAGAGAGAGAGCTTTGATCACTTCACTAACTCTTTTTATGAAATTTTGGATGCAGATTTCATCAAAATGTGTGAAATTACTTATGAAACACCCTCAGTTCTTAGAAGTAAACAACCAAAAATCTTCCAGAAAGAGCACAGGCAATTTCTTCTTCTTTTATGTTTTGGCTTGCTTTTCACCATAATACTTGTGAAGTTATGGCTATTACCTTTTTTACTGAATATCCCAGATTGTTTTCCAATCATCTTTTTCCCTCTGATCATCTCACAGTTAAGTTCCCATGTCCTGCAATATGTAGTAAACACCCCGTGCAGATGACTTATATAGATTTCAGAGGTAGGTGAAATGAATCTTAAAGGAACAATAACTTTCCAAAAGTCACAAAACAAGGTCAGAGTAAAGCAACACAATTGTGATGGCTTGTCTCTGTGGAGAAAATTGTCACAGTAGTTGTTTGAAAGATTAATCTTTGTCACAGATGATTGTCACGCAAATTAATCTAGAGCAGAAAGAATTAATCAGAGATCTGCTCCTTGTGACAAGAACTGTCACTCTCGAACCTTAAAATGTATTCCTTCCAATATCAAAATCAGTAAAAATGAGTCCAGGAAGCACAACATAAAATTAATTATTGGCAATGTGATGGCAACTTTGTGTCAAACTTTCTTCTGAGAAGCTGGGAGGGGGGACATGGCATCCTTGGGAAAGGTTTGGGAGCACAAACCTTCACCAAGCTAGGAAAAACTGCTCTGATAGCTCCAAAACCCAGTTTGTCCCTGCCTCTTGTTGATGGAAGAGTATTTGGTCAGATTGAACCACATCATACAAGTGTTTACTCCTTGCCTGGTGTGCACTACACGCTGTGCGCATTTTATGTGGTGCCAAGGTATTGCTGCTGCTGGCCAGATGCAGTGCCACCCTGTCACAGACGTGTGCAGGTCTCACCCCACCTCCTGCTCTGACAGGAGTTTACGGCTGTACGGTTCTTCCCACACATTGGCTGCTCTGGATGGTAGAGGGAGGAGGCCTCTTCTAAGCTCTCTGTGGTATATCCAATTTGCTTCCTGACACCTCCTCTTCTCAAAGCATAAGTGAGCAGGGAGGTACCTGACTTTCTTGGAATAAGAACTAAAAACTCCTTCATATGTGATAAAGCCACTTTAAGCTATGATTCTTGAACCACTCACTTCTAGTGGAGTTTAAAAGACTGAGTGAATAGCTAATGCTGCCTCCCTGAGGAAACCCCCAGAAGAGTGTCTGAGATGAGAATTAGAGCTTCAAATTCTAGATCCTATCCAGCCTTAAGTTAAAACCTGTAAATCCTACTCTGGCAACATTCCTTTCCAGATACCTGTGGATTTAGCTGAGGAAAGGTTGATAATTTGCTAGAAGAGACCAAAAGGTCTCTGAGGTCTCCTGTTACCTCAAGTAGCCACATTACAAGATCTCCTGGGCATGCACATGAAGGGTGTTTCCTGTGCCTGTGTTAGCTGGTACTCTGCTCTTAAGGAGTTCTTCTTGCAGGTAGTGCCCTACAGCCCTTTTTTGTTAGGGGCAGAGGACAGATTTTTGCAAGTCTCTTCTTACCACCTCACTAATTTCCTGCCTGAATTTCTGTGTCTCTTTTTTTTCCTCTTTCTTCTTTGCCTAACAAGGCCTGTTTAGATCCTGTAATCCCACTGATATTTATGGTGAGTGACCATATAGAGTGTAAGCGGTTGGGTTTGTGTCATGCTCCAGGTATAATCCTCATTGGTTTACTCTTCTCATCTGTCCATGCACTGGAAATATCATTCCTGAGATGTCATACAATTGCATCAACCTTTCTGTGGCTGAATCATGTAGATGACTCATGGCCATACTGTGAATTATTATTTCCAGTCTGGGCCTTTTCCTCTCCTCACATTATCACAGCTCAGCCTCCAGCTTACAGCAGATCTTTTTTATTAGTGTCTATGTGCCTGACCTAGCACCTCAGGATGTTAAATTTTATCTGATTTTTATTGCTTCATTGCTCAATATTATCAGATTCCTTCTATATGGCATTCTAACCATCCTTTCTATTAACATCATCTCCCAAATTTGTGTCATTGATTACTTCTATTATTAATTTTTGTGTCCTAATATTGTGCAGAATTGACATAATGGCTGATCCTGATCATATTTCACTTACAACCAGCCTTTTGCTGGCTTTGTCTTCCTTCAGTGTTAGCTGCTGTTATCTACCCTGGAGCCAGGTCTTTCCCTAAAACTAAATGTAATAATTTCCATGTCTTTGCCTTAAGCACTAGTAATTTGTCCTTGGAATGTATGTGAGGTTTAGAAGAAGGTTCATTGTGTTGTCTTTATCATGTTCTTTCATCTTTGTGTAACATAGACCAGTATATTACAGAAAGATACCAAGTTTGTCTGTCAAAATTTATTGCTGTGAATTCATGTTATATTGTATCCCATTTCCTGCTTGTCTTCAATTTGTTAGGTGGTCTTTCTTTTGAAATTTGTTCCAATACCTTACATACACTGCAAACCAGGCTGATAGTCCTGTAACTGCATGGCTCATTTTTCTCTTTTCAAAATACAAGTGCTGTGTTTGCTAATTCCTAATGCTAATGCACTAGCCACAGATTAATAGATCATTTGGAAAAGCTTTGCTGCAGGACTTGAGATTTCACTTGCTAGTACTTCCTGGCTGAAGATCAGTCTGCTCCAGAAGTTTCAGTACACTGATATTAGATTTTTTTTTTCATCTTTGTCTGTCAGAATTTTCCGTTTTGAATGTTCATTCCTATTAAGCCTCCTCTCATCTTTCCCATTATTACAGATAAAGGTAATGGCCAGTCTTCGCAAACGAAGAACCAGGGAGTGTCTTTATACCTTCCAGCCTGCGCATTGGATTTTTTAGGTGAGTTACAGTGTGCGCGGAACTGAGCCCACCCTTTAA
>JAYRBT010000001.1:54606111-54618032 GCA_036023395.1 Myiotriccus ornatus | reverse complement strand
GCAAGCTTGGACGGTGGCAGTGAGGTCCTCAGGACGTAGATGGATTGCCTTATAGGGCTAACGGGTTCCATCTGCCCGGGGAGCGGCCCTGACCAGACAAAGGTAATGCTATATAAACAAGCCTAGTTATCTTCTATCTCAAGTACACACTTTGTCCCAGCATAAGTATTTTCCTTTTACCACAGACTGATCTAGCAGCAGATTTTTATTGCTATGATTTTTGACTTAAAGCCATAAAAATCTGATTATTTATCTTAGACGCTAACAAAATTTTCATGTAGACTTATGTCCTCCATTTGTACGACCTAGTCCAGAAAGCTTTAGGCAAATATCATAGTGCCACTGAGATCTATCAGGGTACATCCATACTGATCTGCCTTCGGATAGACCAGTAATGCCTTTTGCTTGATTCAGTTAATGTTTACTAGAATCACAGGATCATAACTTTTAGAATGGTTTCGGTTGGAAGGGACCTTAAAGATCCTCTAGTTTCAACCTACCACTAGACCAGGGTGCTCATAGCCCATCCAACCTGACCTTGAACACTTTCAGGAACGGGGCATCTACAACTTCTCTGGCCAACCTGTGCCAGTGCCTCACCACCTTCACAGTGAAGAATTTCTTCCCAACATCTAATATAGATCTAGACTCTTTCACTTTAAGGCCATTCCCCCTCGTCCTGTCTCTACATACCCTCATAAAAAGTCCCTCCTCAGCTTCCTTGTAGCCCTCTGTAGTTACTGGAAGGCTGCTCTAGGTTCTCCCCAGAGCCTTCTCTTCTCCAGGCTGAACAACCCCAACTTTCTCATCCTGTCTTCAGAGGAGAGGTGCTCCAGCCCTCTGACCGCATTTGTGGCCCTCCTTTAGACTCCCTCCAACAGGTCCATATCTTTCCTGTGCTGGGAACCCAAAACTAGGTGCTCAAGGTGGGGTCACACAGGACCAGAGCAGAGGGTCAGAATCACCTTTCTCTACCTGCTGGCCATGCTTCTTTTGATGCAGCCCAGGATACAGTTAGATTCCTGGGCTGCAAACATACATTTTTCCTGAATCCTGTATGCTGATGTGTTTGCATTGTTTTGTTCTGATCAGATAATAATAAGCTTTTTAATCAACTGTTCAGGAGGAAAACCATTTATCTTCCATTTAATTAAGACTGTAATCTTAAAATCCTTATCATTTAGTTCAGCTTAATTTTTGTCTTACCCATTAACAGATACAGATTTAAGTTTGCGATATTGGTTTGTATAGCAGATGTCATTATACAGTCAAACATGTCTCTGCATCTGGACAGTTTTCCCATAAGGTGAACTACATTTTGACAGCTTCCAGTGCCAGATGTTGTATCTGAGACAGTTAAAGTGGAGGCTTCTTTTAGCCTGTATAGAGTTGCTATTCCTTTAGGAGTTCCTTGAAAAACCAGTTAGAAAAAATTTCAGTAATCAATTTTCCAATGAAAATTCTGGTTTGGCAAAGCCTCATTGTTCAGGAAAGAAGTTCAATATGCATTAACTTCCACTCTAAAAGATATTTTGTGTCTGTACCATGACATATATTTCTGATATTAAAGAAAATTCACAAAGACTTTTTTTTGTCAGAAGTTCAACTAATTGCACTAATAATACAAGTAATAATTATTAAGTCAATTTTTTTTCTGAAAATTAATCCTATGAATTCCCCATTTTTTTCAGTGTTTGTCTTCTTTGACATATTTTTAATATTGATTTCTAACAGAAGGGAGAAACCTTTTCCAACCCAATCCTCCTTCCTTAAAAAAATGAATCTTCATATTCATGCAAAAAACTTCCTCAAATTCCCTCTGCTTAAGCTTGTACAAGGAGCTCTTTGGACAAGCAATATGCAATACTCTGTGTGGATCCTGTACTGCCTTGGTGCTGTCTTGCTGCTGATGCTAACACAGCCTGCTATTGCTGGCTGTCATGGAAAGCGGCCTGAGTGCTATGTCTTGTCATTTCTGGATACGTGTGACACCTGCTGAGGCCCTTCCAAGGCCATTTTGTAACCCAAGCCATAAGAAATCTGCATTTTACACTTATCTCTTCCCAGAATTCAGTTTTTTTCAACCAGTCATAGTAGGTACTTTGAGGTGATTTTTGGTACCACTGCTTTAGACCTATTGCACAAGAGAAAGTTGAAGGAGTGCCTTGACAGGCTCTGCTTATAAAGAGTAAATAAAGTGCTCGCAGTAAACTTCAAGATACTGAAGAGATGTGGACACAAGCACACCTTAAATATTTTAAGGCATAAAAGAATAATCTGCAGTTTTGGTGAAGAGACTAAAATGATTTTTTTGTATTCCTGTTGGAAAATTCTTTTAAGCTCACTCTCTCCCCAAAGCTTTCTGACTTTTCCTTGTCCTTTTCTTTGCTCTTGTACAGCTCAATGCCCAGCTGTCTAAGCAGATGGCATATGCTGTATGACAGCTGTGAACTGGATGTTTCTGACGGGTACCATCACAGGGACCTACCTTGCAGCCTCCTGACATACATCAGAGCACTGTACATAACTAGGCTTGATGAATATATAATGAAATAATGAAAACAAGGTGGATTTCAGCAGGATCTTTGTCCCAAAGGAGTCTTAATGTGCTCTAGACACGAAGGAACAAATGCAGGAGTCTGATCCCTATTTCTGAATAAGGAATGCTAGGATGGTGAGTGGCACACTGAAATACAAAAAGGCTGCTTAGACCAGGAATTAATGCAAATACTGCGTCTACTTGAAAGTTCAAAATTACTTGACACTGGGCAGATTGTCACTGCTGTGATAAAAATGTACCTGGAGCTCTGGAGCTGGCTCTTGGCAGACAGCCTCCAAGGAGTGAAGATGACACCAAACACTCAGGATGGGACTTTTCTGCTTCAGCAGGTAGAACAAATCTAACAAAGCACTACCCTTTGACACTAGCATCAGTGTTTTTTGCTGTCCAGCATGCCAACCAGTCCAAACCAGGTTCAGAGCATTTTGGTTTTTCCAAGCTTCCTTGCCTCTTCTTTTTTTTCCTTTGCTCTTTTGACACTGCTGGTGACATGGGAAGTCTGAGTTGTTGGCATTTTCTACCATGTGGCCACATACTGATCCCTCGGCCATCAAATCTCTCCGAAATGCATAAATGGAGCAACAAAAAAAAAAGAGCAGTTTTGTGTTTCATAATACTGGGATCTCATCCTTGAACTGCACTCAGATCTGCACTAATGACATAATTTCAGGAGAAAGGAGCATATTGTAGACATTAAGTAAACTGGCAAATGCTAGTATGTTAACAATAATGCAAATTATTACATAGAATAATTACAAATAATAATAGAATTATTACAAAAAATCAGTAATTATCATGCATATGCTCCTGAGAACTGTAGCAGAGGAACTATATGATTCATTTCTATTTGCTATTTGGGTGTCAGGTCTGATGCTACAGATGATTCTCACTCCCTAGAATTGGCTGCAGGAAGTCAGGTAGGATAGCTTAGGGTTTCTAACATAACAGTTATGTCTCTAAGTAGGCAAATTAATCATGCCACAGATGATTACCTGAACCTAAACACTGCACTGTTAATTATTTAAGGTTAAACAAGGTAAAGCCAACCCTAAATTTTCCCTGACTTACTTTGGGAGTGTCCAGTGTTTCAAGTCCTGTGGTTTCTAGCTACCAAGAACCCATATTAATTCCACTACAATGCCTTGTGGAGAGACCACAGTGGTTTATACTACCACTTGGGTGTTGATTCCACTGCTTTAAACCCAACTCCACCTTCAGAATCTGTGTTATTAATGACTTCTTGTTTGCACTGAGCTCTTTGTGGTGGTGCTGGACTGCTACCTGAACTGGACTTATCTTGGGCTCAAGTACTTCCATGCTCCACAGCACTTGCCTGTACTGCAGACATACCCATTGTGTTTTCCTGTGACATGAGAATGAATGTAAATGAGCTTGACTATTTTTAGTAATCATTTTCTGCAATGCCAGCTTTGTACAGTGAATTGTTTAGAAATGCTTATTATTGACATGCTGAAATGAAAACGCAATAACTATATACTTGTTGTTACCAAACACAGTTTATGTATTCCTGGAAAATGCAGATGGGATGTGGAAATGGCATATTTCCCACATGAAGGATCAGGGGAAACACACTCAAAGATCTTTCTCACTCCCTTTTCCTGACACTCACTGTCCACATATTCTCTCTCTCCCATTAATTTTGTCTCTCGCCAGTAACTTTCTGAGGTTAGCATGTATCATCAAGGTCATAGTCCAGTCTATGCATACTATTGCACACACAGTATGAACCACATTACTAGTAGAGAATGGCATCCTCCCTGGAATATAATAAAAGATATTTGGACTTTGCTCCAAATATTCCTTGAACTTTTTGTTGGAGACTCCTATTTGTGAGTTCAAAGACAAAGGAGAAGTCCCGAAAGATGCAACTTCCTAGAATACAGGAACCAAAATACTGTTGTTTAACCCCAGACAGGTCTTCAGGATGGGCATAAGAGTCTTACTGACTTTGTCTGCCAGTAATGATAATTTCTAAGAGAAGTTAAGTTCCTGTTACTGAATATGACTGAGAAGTTTATTCCTGGAATAAAATCTTAGGAGTCTTTATTCTTGAAATAAATTTTCAACTAATTCTTAGAAGAAAGAATTTCTCAAAAAAATTTTTTTCCTGAGATGTATGAAACTACTTATGCTGCAGCAAGGCCTCTTGTTTTTACTATCACAGATCTTCCGTGCAGCAAGAATCACCACTGGTGCTCTAAAGTATCAGAAATAGTGTGTCCAGCAGGATTAGTGAAGTGATTCTCGCCCTGTACTCAGTACTGGGGAGGCCATGCTGAGTGCTGAGTCCAGTTCTGTACCCTTCACTTTAAGAAGGACACTGAGATGCTAGAGCGAGTCCAGAGAAGGGCAGTGAAAAGTGGTGAAGGGTCTGGAACATGAGTCCTGTGAGGAAAGGCTGAGGGACCTGGGCCTGTTTAGCCTGGAGAAGAAGAGGCTCAGGGGAGACCTCATCCCTCTCTGCCAGTACCTGAAAGGAGGTTGCAGTCAGGTGGGGGTCGGTCTCTTCTCCCTGGCAACCAGAACATAGTCTTAAGCTGCACCAGGGGAGGTTCAGGTTAGACATTAGGAGGAATTCTTCACAGAAGGGATGATTAGACACTGGAATGGACTGCTCAGGGGAATCACCATCCCTAGAGGTGTTTAAGGAAAGACTGGATGTGGCACTTAGTGCCATAGTCTGGCTGACAAGGTGGTGTTCAGTCACAGGTTGGACTCAATTTTGGGGGTCTTTTCCAACATAATTGACTTTGTGATTCCGTGATTCTGTGATTCTGTGAAGTAAGCATATGCCAGTTCTTCCATTTCTACAGCACTATCTCAGTGATATGGGCATAAGTTACACGGGAGCATAAAACTATGCAGAGCACTGTAAATACCAGATGAGTCGTACTAACCACAATTAAGTGAGAGGAACGTCACTGTTCAGGCTTCAATATTGCAGCATAGGATAAGAGCAAGAGAGGGTTCTCCATGTACAATACAAAGAGAGGAGGTGTGAGTAGCAGCCCAGATCTGTGAGGCAGAAAAGGGGCTTGGAGAGGTCATGTGGTCCCTCCATGATAAGTGACTCTGGAACACACTGCCATGCGCATTCCTTTAAGTTGTTTTGAGTCTTTGAAAAACTTGCGCAGTCCTTTGCACACCCTTGTCTTTGGGCATAAGGAGAACTTTGAAATATCATAGGCTATATTTCCTACAGAAAAATATCCAAATGCAGCAAAGATCAATTTATTTTTAGCCCAATTTCCATGGAAAATGTGGTGTACATAATGATCTTCTCAACATATTTCTGCCTTTTCCTGGTAATGTTTTGAAGGAATTGGCTAATTTCAGCCACATGGGAAAGAGGAGTGCAGTTCTTAAGAATATTAATTTTCCCCATATTTCATGAAAATATGCAGTCAAATGAAGTAGTACTTTTAAGTATTTCAGAAAATGAAGGACTGGGGGGGTTAGTTCAACTCTGATTAGAAACCAGAGCATCCATATAGGAATACTTTCCTCAAAATGTAAATCCTCAATAAGCTCAGTTTTAATTTGTTCTGCTGCTCACAGGGCTGTGTGTTTTGCTTTAGCTGCACAAGCCTTATCTCACTTCCCTCAGCTTCCTCCTTCTTTACCTATCTGCCCTTCCTCTGCAAGGGAGTGGAGGCCTGCTCTTTATTTTCTTTAGTCTCCAAATCGGAAATATGGCCTTTGATTAGGAACCACACATGCCCTGGGGAAAGATGGTGACAGTGACAGTGATGAGGGAGAATGCTGGGAACTGATAGAAAGTTTTAAGTTTGGGAACTTCATAGTGACAGACCTCAGGGAGAAGGGATGTGGATATCTCCATACATGGACAAGCAGCAGGAGGGAGTGAAGTCAGGTGGTATTGGTGTATCACGTCCTGTGCTTGGAGACAATCCAGAAGCAACAAAATGGTCCAGGTGTAGCATGAAGCAAATGATACTTTCCCAGTATTATCACAAATAAGCAGAGCATGCATAAGCCCAGAGAGCAAAGATGAGCATTTAGGAAGCAGCCCTGCCAGGTCAAAGCACTGGTGCTCTGCAGCTGCAGCAGAGCAGTACTTGTATAGCTTTGAGTAAACATCACCCTTGCAAAAGACCAGTGTGCAATGACTTATTTGTTGAACAAACCTAATGAAACCATAACTGCAAGGATGAGAACATTTCTGTCAGTTCGTTGCTGTCCCTCTACCTACCCACAGTTTCAGTGATCACAGTGACTAGACCTGTATTTAAATTGCTGTACCTGCTGGGGAATCAGGGGAGATTAACATACCATAGGAGTTCATCATCTATGACTTTTTCTTCCAATAGTCTTTAAAAGTTGCTGCCTTCTCCAAATACTAGAAAATTACAAAGGAACAAATTTAAAGTTTGTACTTCTTTATTTTTATGGCCTAATAATTGTTTTATTTATATGTTCATCGGTCACAGCGTGGTGGGTTGACCTTGGCTGAACACCAGGTGCCCACCAAGCCTCTCTCTCACTCCCCCTTCCCGGTTGGAAAGGGGAGAGAAAATAAGACGGAAAACAACTGGTAGGTTGAGATAAGGCATTTTACTAAAGCCAGCACAAAGGTTTACATGCACATGAGCAAAGACAGAAAACAATAATTTTATTCTCTACTTCCCATCAGCAAGTGATATCCAGCCAGTTCCCAGAAAGCAGGGTTTGAACACGTGTGGTGGTTGCTCGGGAAGGTAAACATTGTAAATGACAAATGCCTCCCACTTCCTCCTCCTTTCCTAAGGTTTTATATCTGAGCTGACATCATATTGTACAGAATATCCCTTTGGTTAGTTTAGGTCAGCTGGTCTGGTTGGTCTGGTTGGCCTGGTCCCCTCCCAGGGTCTTGCCCATCCCCAGCCTATTGATGGGGGGAATGCTGGGGAGACAGTGCTGATGCTGTGCCAGCACTGCTCAGCAGTAGCCAAAATACTGGTATGTTATCAACACTTTTCTAGCTACCAATGCAAGGCACAGGACTGTGAGGGCTGCTATGGGTAAATGAACTCCTTCTCAGCCAGACCCAATACAGCCTCCACCCTTTATTCCATACCATTTGGGTCATACTCAGATTCCACATAATTTTATATATATCTTCTAACTATTCCATTGTATTTATACCAATACATACAACATACAGATTAGTAAATTTTCATTAACTACTGTCCCCCATCCTTTCACAGATAGACATTGTTTTCCTATTTCACAGGCTTTGTCCACCCCACCAGAGGTTCAAAAACTGGCCATGACTTGGGGTCCATTCCATCAGGGTGGATGCTCAGGACAGGAGGAACAACACACTCAGTCCTTGGGAACCAACACAGGCCCAGCCCAGACCATGGTCACACTCTCCTTGCTCCTTGCAAAATTCGCTCCTTGTTGGTTCCTATCATTCCTGCTACTTTATTTCCTGCAATATGCAACATACATCTTACACCACAAATTTTCCCCCCAAGGTTAAATCTCCATGAGGCACACACTGGGTGTCCTCGTCCTTCAGCATTACCCACCAAGTACACCCAGGCCCTTGAGCAAAGACAGTCCTATGAATGGGTTTGCCCTTTCCCACAGGAGGAGAAACCCGCACCAATTTTCCCAGCCACTTCCCTACGTGTAGGGACCTTATTTCCTCCCACAGTATGTAGGGATTTTGTTTGCGTAGAACCGGGGTGGTTAGCAGATCCTCTAGTGTTAACCAGCCAAGTGACTTCTGCTGAATTTGCATCCCGGTGCTTCCATGCCCTGTCACCTAACGCTTTTAACATGTGCTCTTAACATATGCTTCATGTAATGCTCTTTGGCAGTCCATTATACATTTCAATCTTTCCAGAGGCTTGTGAATGATAAGGGATATGATATATAACACAGTTGTACCAAATTTGTTGTCCCAGAGTTTTGCCTGCTGAGTTTCAAGGAGTGATAACACCTGGCCACAGGCCTCTATTGCTTTGAGCACCCTCAACCACCTGCTCACAAAAATTATTAAGTTGAAAAACAAGCTTGTTTTGTCTGCAGTTTTCTAAGCATTCAGTTATTTGCACTATTCTTTTCATTAGAAGACCTCTACATTGAATTTCCTGTGGCTCTCCTGAACTTCAGCCTGAATTTCAGACTTTCCCGAACTTACCCATTTCCCATTAACTTTTGCTGCCATCTCCTCTGTGGACTTCTCATTGTTGCAAGGGGAAGTCATGTTCCTCCAGCTTAGATGAGAAAAAAATGAACTAGGTTTGTCCTATAGATGCCACAAGGCATTGTGTGCCTTTGTCTCTTGTGGGATGTTTATTATCCATCAAAGCTGAAAATTTGCAAGGGCAAGCTGGAGATGAAGAGAAGCTCTATTTCCTCACGAGTATTTCTGGTGCTCTCAAGACCTCTTCCTGGTGCTCATAGTAACCTTGCCACCTTGATAAGAGGGTATTTTAGTGGGACTGTTTGAAGGTTGTATTTTAGAAGTTCCCTGGCCAAGGTATGAGCTTTGCTCCTGAAAGAAATTACCGTAAGTAATCATACATCTGCATACCTTCCAGAAATGCTGCCTGTTCTTCTTTTATTCCTTTCTTGGTTTATTTCAGACCAATCACTGTCAGCTGTGAAACCCAGAAAGGCTTTTGGCCATATGAGTTTTGGACAGTTTGCTTGAATAAAAGCCTGTACACCTGAGACACTGTTCTTTCCAGCCCATTAAGTTGGTGTAATAGATTTGCCTCTCCTTAAAATTTTTCAACTTGAATTTGGAAACTGTAATGGCTACACTGTTGCAATCTCTGTATTTTTCAAAATGTAAATGTGTATAAATAACCTAAATTGCTGGAAAGCAACGTCAATCTGAATTAATCAGGTTCTGACTTTCTCAAAGACTCCACAAAATATGGGTAGAGTTTAATAAACGGGCAATTACCTAATTCTTACAGTGTCACTTACCTGCACTCCATATACCATCTGTGCAGAGCTACAAAGTGGAGCCTTTCTACTTCAGCTGACTTCACTTTACTAAATCCCAAAAAATTAGGTGAAGCAGATATTATATACTCTTAAAAAACCTGTGATGAGAATTTGTTTACCTGGTAATTTTCCTTAAGGATCAGAGAAAACAAAGATAAACTAACTCATCAAACTCTTCTTTTCTTTCAAGTGTGCAGACTCTGAAGCCTTTTGGCTTGTGTAAACCAGTGATTCACTATTGTTGTAGAAAAGAGAGGTTAGACTCGCAATGAATGCACATTGGGAATCAGCCATTAAAAGAAAGGGGTATGCTGTAGGGTTTTGTTCTTTGTAGCTTTAGCCAACAACTCTGTGGTCTGGGGGAATGTACCACCACTGTGCTAAAGGTACACGCTGCGTTGTTTGCTTACATTTTCGTTAGTAAAAGCAATGAGAACAGCCTACAAGAACATTTCAGTGAAATGTCTGCAAATACTCTTCCACCATGGAGAGGGGGAATGCTCCCTGTGAATAAAGGAAAGCAGGAAGGCTCCTCAAACCTCAGTTTTCTTAAGGTGATAAGATGCACTGATAACTCTCTTCCATTCTCTCCCAATCATGTGGAGGTAAACATCTGCTTTATCTTGCTGTCATTATGAAAACTCTCTTTAATTTTTCTTTTTGTAGTATCTATAAAAAATTTTGGAAAAGCTTTTTTTTTTTGGCAACCTCAAATTCTGTCCAATCTTACCAATTGGAATTTGTTTCATTGAAGAACCCTCTCCACCACTCTAATGTTATTGATAATCTCTTGTCTTCAATTTAAATAGTGACCTTCTGTGGGGTAAGGGACATCTTTTATTCTGTGATGACCTCTATATGTCAAAAGATAATGGTCATAATAACAATAATAAAGACAACAAATCTGTTCTAAATTCAAACTCAACTTCAGAAGATTTAGTGGCTTTAAAAACTGGCTAAAACATCCTTCACGTGTTGTTTTGGCACTAATTTTACAGCTTCCTCACTAACCACAGCACATTTTGTATTGAGCCATGTTAGCTGTGCTGTATAAGCAAATAGATAAACGACAAAAAAGCATCACTAATAAAGAAGGTTTATCCTTATTTTTTTCATATGACTGGGACAAGTAAATATGAAGGGATACTCTAAAAACACCTTGCAAAATCTCCTGCTGATGACTGGGTGGCATTGCCCTCTCACTGCCTGAGCCATCTGCTCTGCTCTCAGCAAACTCTGGCCCTCAGTCCCCTCCTCCTTTTCAGCTGTATTTCTGTGGAAGATTTTATGTGTTTGTGGTTACTGACTGGTGTTCCCTTCTACCTCCAATCCATTTGTTGTCAGCTGGTTTTCTTTTCCTGAATCCTTTATGTGAAAATTGCCTTTCAACCACTCTGTTGTGTGCCATTTTTCCCTTGTCTAAAGTGGCAAATAACATGACGTCCTCAGCTCGTCTAGCCTCCCGGCTCTGATAGCATGCTGCCCTGCCTGCCATTTTGTGCACCAGACTGATAAGAAATTTCTATCTGCAGAAAGAGAAAGTAAGCAGTGCAACAGCTACTGACATCCAGTTTTTCTGTGCAGCCGAATTCTGCAAACTGCATGTTCAGAAAAAGAATGGCAAAGAGCCAAGTTCTCTGTGGCTCAAGGGAGGAAGGGTTGTCCTGGGCACAGCTGGCCTTATGCCAGCCCCTTGTCCTCCCTGCCAAGAAAAAGGGTTTGCCTTGGGATGCACCAGAGTTCAGTAGTGACTGTAAAACCACCTCTTCAGCATCATATTTAGACCGCTTTAAAATTTGGTTTGGGTTATTTTGACCTCTTTCTTGGAGTTCCAAGGTCAGAAGCGTGGAAAATTGGCAGAGGTTTGGCCCCAGGTTTCCCTTTCAAGAACAATCCAGCTGCTATTTTGTTAAGATGTTCGATGTTTTACCGAACAGCATGCGGCAGAGGCCAGCTCACTCTGAGATAACGTACCAGGGCACTTGTGCAATCTGAGGTGACCCGCTGACTGCTGTTGGGATACAAGGCCACATGCGGTTGCCATTTCCACTTGAGCGCCGCAATTACTGGTGGCGTAAAACTGTAAGTATGGGGAAAAAATTAGCTCATCATACTTACAAATTATATTCACAGGTACTTAGTTGGCTGATTAAGCTCTCAGTTCATAATTCTTCAGGTTGTGGTGTCATCTTCCATAAACAAAATACACCTACTAGTAGATGTGTAATTGAGTATGTTTCACAAAAGTAATGGGGATAGCTCAGACTAGCAAAATAAAAACTACTTAAGAACTCTAACTATAACAATTCTACTTAAGTAAAAGTGCTATGTATTTACAGAAATACTCCTCCCCCCTTTATATCAGTCCAAG
>JAYRBT010000001.1:54586963-54606100 GCA_036023395.1 Myiotriccus ornatus | reverse complement strand
ATGTAATTAGCAAAGGCGTCACTAAGAGTTTTGATTGGGTTTTGTCCGGAAATCTACTTGGACAAAACCATTCACAGACCCAAGGATGGGCTGGTGGGCAAAACCACGACACTAATGTACATACACAATCACACAAGAATCAAGCCATTGCAATGCATCCTGGAGACATGTAGAGATGAATATGAAAGACTTCTGTTTGGTTTTTTTTATTTGAAAATGCCAGTTTGTCAAAACTATACTTTTTTTTAATGACAAAGGATTGCTTTCAGTATTTTATTCCAAGTCAAAAAGATTTGACCTTTGTTCAGTATCTTGTTCCAGTATCTTCCAAATTATATGCTTTTTCATTTCAGAAATGCTTTCCTTCTGAAATGTAACTACAGTGAAAAGTCAGATTTTTTTCATGAAAAAGATCAACAACTAAAAGTAAGCATTTCCACTACTCTAAAACTATATTTGTAGGGGAGAGGGGTTGTTTGTTTGTTTCATATTGCTCTCTTGGAAGTTCTTGGGTTTTGTCCCAGTTTGGTAGAGGAATTTGAAATATTCTAAAACTGAGAAAATGTGAAAATAGCTTCTTGCCCTATGTAGCAAGAAAACATCTTATTGCAGAATTCAAATAGGGTAAAGCATGAGTGTTGTGTGATGAACTGCAGCACTTGGTCACCTTCTAACCTCTGTAATTATACTGGTGGGATGTACATCAAGGCAGCTTCATGCGGTATCCAGTCACTGGATATAGTTATTTGCCTATTTTCCTTACACTCTACGACACAAAGGTTTGATTAATTACCTTGTACTTTTTCTTCTTAAAATCCATATGAAATTGTATTAAATGTCGACAAAGAACCATCTCAGGCCTGCAAGTTGACTAGATATATTTTGATTGAAGAGTCAGTGTAAGGATTCAGCATAGAGACATACAAAACTGGTATCTTTTATAGATCAGGTTATTATTTTTTTTTCAGTCAGTTTCTGGAGAATTCCAGTCCAAGCATTTAGTTTCCTGAAAAACTTCAGAGGAAAAATTGTTCATCAATAAATGGAGACTAGATATAAGGCACGTGAAAAAATTGTCTCAAACTAGTCAATCAAATTTATTAGGAGCACTAAGAGAATTTAATGAATAATTAAGAATGTGTTCAATATGTGTTTTTTTTCAGTTCATCTACTAATTTATATTAAAAACTTATCCAGAATTTAAAAACTTGATGTATTTTAAATGTTAATCCAGTGTGGGATTCCCCTATAAGAATATAATAACTAATGCCACTTTGACTTTAAGGAATTTTTTTTAGATAAATATTACTGATGTTGAAGAACAGCTTTTATATCCAATTTTCTTTTCACAGTAGTGCATAAGTAGGTAATTCCAAAGTTGAAGAACATATTGTCTTTAGTCATATTAGACTATTTAACTGCAATTATTATTCGTTCAATTTCCGTCAGTCATTTATTTTTAAGTCACTTTATTGGTAGGAGAAAGCTCTTCTCGGTATCTGACATTTTCATTGTTGCTGCAGTTCAGAATTGTAAGTGACTCTTCTTAAGCTACCCACTGTATTGGCAGTTATTGATCATAAATTTCTTTTCCAACAATTGCCTTCATATTTGCATAAAAAAGAACTTGATTTTAACAACTACTTTGATACTTTCTTCTGTTTGGGACACTGGATAATAAGAACTGTAAGTGAGCAACCGCGTTACTCAGTGCACAGCATCAGTTCTTTCCTCTTCTGTGAATAAACTAGTTGCATAGATCAGATCTTTTGGTTGGTGAAGTCAAAATTTATAAAGTGTGCAAATTTGTGCCTAGACTCACAATTCAGAAGACAGGGAAATTGGGATTTATCACATTTAGGCCTTCAGGCAAATTTTCCATATTTATTTTCTCCAAATCCCTCTTTCTGTTCTTCCCCACTGCATAAGGGACTGAGGTGTTTTTTTATCTTCAGAATTAGCCTGTCTCATGTCCTTTTGCATGAGACCAGATGGTCAACTTGTTTACCCTTTGGGCAAAAGGGTCTGTATTCCTGTGAAGAATCTGAGCCTGGCAAGTGGAGGTGAACATTATTTTTTTCTCCTAGTATTTAAGAGAGCAAAGTTGTGGGCTTTTAGCAATAACAGCATAATTTCTTTCATATTAAACTGGATGGAACTAAAATTTTTTTAGAAGGTGTTTTACCTTCTTAATACTAATATTCCAACTTTATTACCATTACTATTACAGTTTCTGCTGATGAGTATATCAAACTGTTTTCCATGCAGATTCACTATTCACCTGGATGCCTTTTCTGAGGGTTAGATAAGGCACAACACCTTCTGTAAGACTTCATCAATCCAAACTGCATAAACATCATAAAATGGTGAAGAGTATAATGGCAAACACTGCACTTAGAAAATACCAGAGTTTTGGCTGTTTATGCAACCTTGCATGTATGTATTGTGATGCAGACTTTAACTCTCTAGTAAGAAGATGCCATTTTTCATTTGTCAAAGACCTCATCCAGTTTCCACAGTATTTCAAATATGATAGAGAAAAGCCTTCTTTTTGCTCATGTTCTCTCAAATAGTCTCCAACTCATCCTCATTGCTTTTCCTTTTCCTCCTTTTAACCTTTCACTAAGCACAGAGGTCTGGGAGACATATATAGTGAAGACTGAGGCAAAGAAGGCATTGAACACATCAGCTGTAGCTGAAACTGAAGCTGAGATGTCAATAAACTTGAGCTGGGATTGCACAAAGAATGGTTTTGATACCAAATTCACATATATGAATGTCGTCCTGGATGTGTCATGCGGCAATGGTAGAACTTCTTAATTAAAAAGTATTGTAAAACTTGTGAGGAGCAAAAGAAAATATTATTTTTCATTAATCCTTCTTTGAAAAGGCCAAATGTCATTAGACACAGTTTAGACAAACATGTTCAAACTAAGATGCTTCTTGTGAAAACTGTTGGCCCAAAACATTCAAATTTGGCAAAGAACTGAAAATAACAGAAGTAATCATCTGTGACATGAAGACTCTATTTGCATCTTAATACAGAAGTGTCTGTCAGCTTGATGGTGTTTAATAATAATGATGTCCTTTTATTTTTAGCTAGTACTTTTGAAACAGCTCTCTCTAGAAACCAGTAGAGAAAATTACTTGTACTTCCAGGCTCAAAAATACCTCCATTACAGTCTATCAGCAGTCCCCTATCCAGCCACCCCCCCAGCTTCAACTATTTACAGTTGTTTTTTTCATTGCCAGGATAATGCCTTGTTTATTAACAAGGGTTTCTAAGTGTAAAAATAATTCTTCTAATTGCACTTCTACTGCACACTGAGCAATGCCAGCAATGCCAGGAGTAAATGATTGCTCAACTCTCATGCTGTATTATATAGAAATGGTGTACATTTTGTTGTGGATAAGTTAAATGGACGGATCACATATGATATTTGTATGATTTAATTTATTGGGCTGTTTCTGTGTCAGCCCTAAAATTCTTTAAAACTTATAGTGCTTTTAACATTCTGTTCTTTTTGGGTTTTGTTGTTAAGATTCTTTGTATAGAGAAGCTCTCCTGAGTGCCTGTTACAAACATAGTTAAAATTCTAAATTATTCTTCTTTCTCTCTTAAACCTTGGCCTTTACAAAATGAAAGGAACATTTTCCCTCATTTCCTTTACATTAACCGTGGAGCTGAAGAAGCATCAGCTGTTTTTAAAGCATTTATGAGAAAAAAAGGTATATTGTAGCTAGATATTTTTGCCAAAGCTGGCTTCAACATGAATTGCTCCAAAACGTAAAATTATCAGTCAGAGAGAATTGAGATCTTATGCAATTATATACAGTTGTTGCTAGAAAAATTTGATCTTCACATTTTTGCTTTAAAACTGTTTGACATTAATGCTGCTGTGTCCACAATTTTTGTCAAGCATATCAGAAACTGCCAGTCCACCCTTAAAATAAAATGTTATCACCACATTTCAAAGTAACAGTTGCAATTTTCATTCATTTAAATTAAAAATTTTAATTTGAAAAGTTCGTAAATATTAGTTGGGAAACACTGCTGAAAATGAGCCTGGTTTGAACACTACTGAGTGTTTGCAATTTTTAAAACAATTTCATAACTATTTTCTCAGTTCCAGAAGCTCTCATTCATCCTACAATCTGTGGCTGACACTGTAGACCTAGGACAGTTTTGCAATAAGATGTTTTCTGCAGAATAACATCTTATTTCCTTTTTAGTCTCTTTGGATGAGGTTCACTCATATATACTTCTGTACTAAAAAGGGAGTATTCCCGGAAGAGAGGTTTTAGCATGGGGCCCTTCAGAATTCATTTTTCCTGGCAGGTTGATTTTCATGGAGTCAGACTGGCAAATAAGGGCTTTTATTGAGACAGTATTTTTCAGAAGTGGTCACCACCTACCATAACCTAGGGAGGTGTATGGGTAATTACTTGGTATTAAAAAGAGACGAATGAGAACAGTGAAAAACTGCTTGTCTTTAGAAATATGGTTCAACAGAGGGATTACTACCCACTGCATATTCACTCGAAGGTGCAAACTACAGAGCTTGATACTTGATTTTATTTCTTTTCTGCCCTATCCAGCTATACGACACCTAGTGCAAATGCCTAACTGTTGTTTTCAAATCAGATGTTAACATTTCCAGTTTAAGGTTAATTGAACACCCAGTCCAAGGCACACTACAGAACTCTTTTTCTCCTTTAATTTCCTATGGCTTAGTGTTGTGGATGGTAGTAACTTTAGCCAAGTGAGCTCCTTCTGTTTATATGTTATTAGTTTAATGAGAAGGTGTTGCAGTGACTCATCCCCTCTTTTGCTCTAAGCCTCCTGCCCTTAAAAACCTGGGGGGAAAAAAAAAGAAAATCACAAGGATCTAATAAAAGCAAAATTGAACTCTGTCTCTTCTTTCTTTCTCTCCATGCTCATAAACATAGGGTGAGAGCAGGTTCTTAGCGTCATTTAACACTCAGCCAGATGATCAGCAACTTTTCAGGGAGAGGGTTGCCTAAATCTGATAAGATGTTCATCCTTAGGGGAATTTCTCTGGGAGGACAGATGGTTAACACATTCCTGCCCTGTGAGCAGGAATGGTATGGGAGAGCCAGGGAGCCATGATTTGCTCTCTCTTTTCCCTGGCAGAGGTGACTACCCCAAACCCACTGCACAGAAAGACAGCTCATTTCCCATCTCAGGAGGTGAGACTGCAGACACTCTGCAAGCCTTTCTGGGGAGGCAGTGCAGCTGGGTGGTGTGCACAGAGGGCAGTGCCAGGGTCGTGACCAAACGATTAGTCCTTTTTGTTCTGTCCCACTTGCCTCTTTGACATTTTTGCAGAGGAAAAACTTGCTGTTAGTGTGCTGCTGCCACTGGGCAGAAATCAGAGCAGATCAGCACTGGAGGCTCAGATGTCTCAGATGTAGGACTTACGGGGAAAGGAGCTACTCTAGGTTGTCTCATTTAGATCAGTGTAGGTAAGGGGGAAATATTCATATGCTGGAACAAGTGGGTCCACATATTGGATTAATTGAGCATAGTTAGTGTGCTGGATTTCACAGAATAAAGGAAAGGTTGGGGCTGACTGGCATGTGTAGGGGTCATCCAAACCCCTGTTCAGAGATGGGCCAGTTAGAAAAGGTTGTCCACAACTATCTCCAGTCAGGATTTGAATCACTCCAAAAATGGGAGCTCCATAGCCTTCCTCAGCAATCTAAACCTGTACTTGATCACCCTCACAGTAAAAAGTTTTTTCCTCTCTTTGAATAGAATTTTCTGTATTTTAATTTGTACCCATTACATTTTGGCCTTTCAAAGGATACCACTGAGAGGAGTTTGGCTTCATCTTCTTTACTGCTCCATCAGGTATTTATACACATAACCTGCTCTCCTCCACTCTTATGAGGGATGTTAGAATTCCTTCACCATCTTTGTAGCTCTTTGCTGGACCTACTCTAGTACTCCTTCTTGCACTTGGGAGCCCAGGACAGGACTCAGAGCACTCCATGCACTACTTGTTCTGAAGGAAGATTTCTAGACAGACATGACCTTCACTTGCACTTCCAGTTGTACTACTATATGGCAATGCCCTGCCCTCTCCCCTAAGACACCTTTACCCTTCCTCATCCAGACATAAGATAGACATAAGATATGGCAGAGCTGGAGCCTTTCTTCATTTCTTCTGCCAGAAACATTTTATTGTCTCAGAAGCAGCAGCTGCTGTTACTGGTTTGGGTGCGTGGCTGTAAGCAGAGATGGATGTGTTTTAGCTGGTGGTTTGAATTGGTGAAGATTTGTCTGTTAAGAGAGTATGAACTGAACTGGCAAGGAAGGCCAAGGCTGCCTAGCTTCTAAACTGGGACTAAAGGCTTCAAAACATCAGAACTATTTGACAGGAAATAAAAGTGTGGATAGTTTCACTTGATTCATGTTATAAGATCAAAAAAGACTGAGTTGACAAAAAGCAGTCCCTTCTCTCAAAATCTATTTGCATCAGCCACAGCAGATCCTTTCATATTTGATACCACTCAGCATTCAAGCTGTGTGTCAGTTCAGATACCAGCATACGATTTAGTTTTTAACCACTGTCAGCCATAAAGCCATTAGTACCTTTTTTCGCTCTGTTTTTCTTTAGATTCTCTCCTTGCCTCAGGTGACAGGTAGTCCTCACAGGGTATTTGTTCCACTGGGACAAATGATGCAAAATGTCGAAATGAAGTAGAATTTTTGCTGACACCCTGTATCCCTATGAAAACTACCTTTCACTTCCCTCTGTGAATGTTCTTTCACCTGTCTAAGAGCAAGGGCACCAGAAAACCTGTTCTCAGCTTAGTATCAAATATAGGGTAAAATTGTTCTTGCTTTGCCTTTTGTAGCACCATTAACCCTCATAAAATAATGTATGTAAATAAAAACAACATTTCATGGCACCTTTTTCAAGTCTCACGTGGTCACTTTCTAATTATTTTTCTTTACAATTTCTGCTATGTAAGATTTTCCTAAAGTAGCTGAAAGCTAGACAGACTGTGTTAACAAAAGCTAGTTAAACAATGAAGAATATATATTTATATGAAATAAAAGATAAAAGTAAAATAAGACAATATCTAAGCAGAGACAATCCCAGAAAATCTTTATCTCAATACGGTCCTTGCAATAACATGAGTATTGTCCTAGAGAGAGCATTCATTAATTTAATTCCTTCATTAAGAATTTATTAAGTTGCAAGCATGGTGAAAACTGAACTCCTCCTTTCTCTCCCAGATAATAGTTTAGCCAGGATGCTGCTTTGGTAAACAAGAAAGATGCAGGACTATGGCAGTGGTAACAGGTATATGGATCCTGTTGTCAGGGACCCCAATAAGAACTGTCTCCTGGAATAATTTTCTCCTTAATCCACCTTAAACTTCTTAAGTAGGGTATATAAACCAACATTACTGCTCAGCATTTATAATGCCATTGCTACATCCTGAGACAGCAGGCCTTGTCTCCATGTATTTTTCTGATTTTAAAAATTGACTTTGTTTGTCAAGCTGTTTGGCACGTGTGGCTGCACAGACAGACATTTTGGTCCAGTTGTATTCTACTACCTACGGCTGATCCAGCACCAAGCTTATGTGTTGTTAATTGAAACACAGCTGAAAAACTGGAATTCCAAGTGGCATCTCCCCTCCATCAACACCATCAGGTGATAGCTAAGCCAGTGAGAAGCCTATGATGTTCCAATAGTAATCTACATGAAAGAAAAGCAAAGTAAATCTACCCAGTCCAGAACAACGGTATCTCTGATCCTGCAGGCATGCACACAAAATTTTTTATTTTCATAGAACGGGACCCCTCTTTAGATTGCAATCAGTATTTTAGATGGGATTTAAGGAAACAGACTGCTATTTATGGGGATCACTTTGTCCTCTTCACTCTGCACATCTTTGCAGTGCTGGAATAATGTGTTGTCAGCAATGGCAAGCCAAGTCCTACCACTAACTCCAGCTGATGATGTGTTGCACATTTTCACTACAGGATTTGATTTGAAATGAATGCATTACAAAGGTGAAGACAACTAAGATTATTTGACCAGTAAAAATGCAAATATTCCAGCTGATACTTCAATTGTCTTCCCACTCTCCTTTGTGGCAAAGAAGTTTTCTGACAGGAGCATTTTCTGAAACAATTTCTTTGTCACTGCACTGGGTATCAGCAAAGTCCCATTTTTGCTTCTTCCCTTGTTCTCTCTTTTTTAATACACTTCTGCTCCTTGTCATTGTTTTGGTCTTTTGTTTTCCACTTTCTTCTTCTTCTTTCAATCATAAATGTGGAGGATGCACGGCAGGAATGAACAGCAGGTACTGAGGCAATGAAACACCAGCCATCCTTTCTGGAGGCTATTTTCACAATCTCTCCAGTGAGCTGAAGATACACATCCCTCTTCTTTCTTTAGGTACACTGTTAGAAAATTTCAAACAGGTCATATCCTTCATATCCTTTAGTTCTAAAATTAAAAAGTTGTTTCATGGGCCACTTAATAAAGAATACTTTTAGTTGACTGGATTTTAATGAGAGAAAAGGGCATTAGGAAAATTGTGCCTAGAGGTGCTATATAAAAATAAATTACTAGCGTGAGATATATTTTTCTGTAATTGGTACTCTTGATGGGTGGGTAGTTTAAACACAGTGGGAAATACAAAGACTTTAGGAGCTCAATATGAATTCTACATTACTATTTGAGCAAGCATCTGACATAGCACTGTATAATTGAAGCATCCTCCAGCTCTGCAACATACTGAGCAGAGCATAAAAAGGTCTAAATAACACATAGCCTTTATACTATTTTGGAAGAGTAGAATTGCAGCAAATCTTCCTAAAGATATCCTTGAATAGGGCTGCTCCCCAGTCCTCAGTACAGCCACATTTTGGATCATTTTCTCTGAGAAGACCTCCGCAGGCCACAGAACCCAGGCACGATATTCCGGTTTTGATTTTCACTAATGGGAAGAAATTTCTGGATGATGGTGAGCAGGAAAGGACAGGTTACTTTTTTGGTGCTTTTTGGCATGCTGATTGGTATCCTCTACAACTATTCCTGCAGAATGGCACGTGTTTTCGATGTCACTTGTCATATATTCCAAACACACCTGAATATCCTGCACACTCTGAAGTATCTTTTCTTTTGTGTTGAAATTGCTAAACAGAAGTTTGCCTTTAAAAAGTTTTTTCCCCCCTTCTTGTACATGAAATACAATACACAACAATATAATTTATCATTGAGAGCCCCAAACCAGAGTAAGACCTCTGCTGAATCTGACTGCGTCAGAAACTGAGTGGGAACAACTTTTGTAAGAAGAGATTCTGGCACAAGCTGTCTGTCATTACTGCCTCAGCAACTGAGCACACCTGTGTTAGGATGTGCCGCTTGCTCCTTGCTTAGGATCCCGGTGTGTTCCCAAAATACCTGAAAGTTTTTTTTCTTTAAGCAAATACCTGCATTATCAACTTCCTCCCTAGGAGGGACCCAGAAGGCCTTGGGAAGGAGGGTTTGTGTGTCCATTTTAGACATATCTTTAACTAATAGCAGAGATAGGTCAAACCACCCTCAGGATCCAGCTCTATGCTGGGCAAAGTTTCCCAAATATTTCCCAATATGCAGGAGTCTGATGGCTTGTATCCAGCTTTTCTGGATCTGAGCCCTGTATCTTCAAATAGTCTGGATTTCTGCTTTTTTCTGCTCTTTTTTGTGATGTTCATATGCCTGCACACACCGCATCAACACTCAGCTTTGGAGTCTGAGCTCACATCTTGCTTTTGCTATACAAAAATAAAAGTATGCTAGAATATTAATGTAATTTATGCGACAATAAAACTATCTGTAAGCAGGCTGTAACATTCACAGACTCCAGGGTGTAGGGGTTAATTGCAGGACACCAGCTGCTACCATGTTAAGAAGCAGATTTCTTCATTTTATTCTTTTTAAAACATCTGTTCTGTTTATAGAGCTTGCTACTTTGAAGATTTGGTACTCCTTTCAAGTATATAAAACAATTATATCTGTCAGTTTCTATTTTATTTACTTGCAAAATTTTGGGTACTTTTCTTTTTTATAATTTTAAATCCCAGTAAGAAGGGTAATCAGTCATTTGCAGCGCTATGTAAGAAAAAATTTTGTCATGTTGTTGCCCACTCGTACAGTGGTGCAGTGTTTCATCAGATTGACATAGCATATCAATCATGTAAAAATGATAGTGGCAACTCCTGATTTCCTTGAAATCTCTGAAGCTGAAGAGACCCTGGAGAACAGGACAGATTCTTTTATAATTATATCAAGCTGAATTGAGGGCAATTTCTGTTAATAGAAAGGAATTATTTGTATTAATACCAGCGAGAACAAAATGCGGCAGCTGTCCAATGGGAAGAAAGTCTGCTCTGTTTCTGCAGTTATTTTTTTATTCACATTTATCGTTGTGTTTACAGTATCATAACTACCAGAAAAATGTACATAGGCTATAAGTCTGCAGGTAAATCACTGGTCATCTGTTTTAGTGAGACACCCCAGTGACATGGGATGCTGTTTGAAGCAGCCAGCAGCGTAGGCACCTGAAATCCAAATTCCCTCCTCTAATGTAAGACACTTAACTGAGGATACTAGATCTAATACTTCGCTGCCCATGATAAATTACAGGCATCTCCCAGGTAATTCAGACTTTGGGAGGAGATCAGTCACTCTGAGAAGATATCTACCATATTCTCTGTCTACAGAGACATGAGGAGAATTGTGCTTCAAATCCTAGAGTCTGATGCAATAGAACTGAGTCTACATTGTTTTCCCTACATGAACTGTTTTAACTAAACAACTTGTGGTATCTGTATATTTCACTGTGCTAAAAATATATGTAGTCTATAAAGAAAGATCTTTTATGCATTAGTGGATTTTTTAAGTTTTCTCATACATATTAAAAAAAATAGTAGAACAGCATGAAAGTAGCAATGAGAAAAATCTGTGCAGTATTTTCCCACAACAGTCTCCAATGTTTTGGGAACAAAATAATAGCTGTCTTTGCATCTCCATGTGCAGATCTTAAACAGAACAACCAAAGATGTAGAGAAAAGGACAAGATTTCATGGGTCACATTTGCTAGATTTTGGGTACTGAAAAGCAGGGAGACTTGAGGATAGGTTTTAAACGGGAGGACAAAACTTTCAGTGTGCCAAGAAACAGAAATATATTGCATGTTTTATATATATATATTTATATATATATTTTTATATATTTTTAAAAAACAATTTTAAAATGGAGAAATGCCATCTGTCCTTAAATTTAGTATACCAGAGTCACAAAAGGATTTAGGAACATGGCATATGCCTACTGTCGATGCTCATTAGAGTCCTAACATTCTCATTTCCTTAGTTACTGCCCAGACTTTCTCAGTGATTTTGAAAGGTCCTATGATATTTAGACATCTGTTTTTGGGCATGACCAGAATACTCCTCAACATACTAGTGCTAAGAAGCTACACAGGCTTTCTCTTTCTCACTTGTTGCTATTGTACCTGATAATCTCTTGGTCAACACCTTCTGAGGCTGTGCTGGTCTTGGGTTCATTTCTTCTCTCCAACCGAAAATAACTGAACCTGCTTCAATAGGAGGCTCTGTTTAGCGGATGCTGCTTGGCTCTCCTGGGATGATGATCAGAATGATTATCCCTTGTTTCTGGGCTGAGGAGGAGGAGGAAAGGGAAGAAAGTCCTCTTAAGCCTTAGACAAGATGGCTGATTTGGTGGGGGTTCAGTTGGGAATTTCAGCACTTTAAATAATGGTATGTATAAACTCACTTTTGTGCTTTGTGAAGCTATAAATGCAGTGTTAAAAAAAAAATAAATAAAATGAAAGGGACAAGTACCTCTTTCCAGCAGGAACATTAGCACATATGATCCTGAGAGGCAATAGTGACATTCCTACCATAACATCTCTTGCCAGCTTAGATGTCCTCTCTGCACAGCTCCTGTGCACTGTACAGGCAGCCAACAACCCTCCTTCAGGAGTAGGCAGCACACTTCAGCAGTTACCAAGAGAAATCTCAGAGCTGTAATACTAAATATCTTTTAGAGAGTTTTTACTAGTAACAAGCTTCTACTTCCCTTTTTATTGTAAGGGACAGACCTACATTATTTCCCTTCCACCTATCAAATCGTTGATAATGAAAATAGCATAGACAAGGTACAGTGAGGTTTGGAGACATCAGGAGAAGACCATAGAATAATATAATTGTCCTTTTCTTTGCACAGTACTTTTCTGTACCAGACAAGAATACTAAAATAAGGCAGAGCAACCTCTCTCAGCTCCAGGTAGGACTCCATCCCGTGCTTCACTGAAGAGCTCAGGACAACAGCAGCATCACTTCACACCCTACCACTGTACTGCTTTTCATTATAAACCTGTACAAATGCTTATGCATTCATTAATTTATTTTCATTTCCATCCTTTTTACTACCTTTTAAGTACTCTAAATTACAGTGTCATTACTCTTTGTTGTTCAGTTATCTTGCATCATTTTCATACTTCTTTGCCTGGGTAGGCAGGAGGAATAGGAACACTTAAAACTAGACACATTGGAGAATTTCCCCATTGCTGAGTACTTCATGTGAATTGCTGCATAGAATAAGTTGCATGCAGTAAAAGGCATTTTACTGATCCTACTAAAGATGACACTAGTGTATGGATTCTTAAATACTTAAATGCCTATTAAATTATTATTTGCCTTTATATTGATGTAGAGTGCTCTAGTAACAAAATTTTACCTACTGCCAAAGAACACTCAGGCCAACTTAATTTCACAACTGCTCACTTCTACTATTTTTGTCTGGCCTTGTAGATTACATTTAAGGTACTCAATGCTAATACAATTGTATCCTATTGAAACAAAACAAACAAATAACCCCCACCAAAAAAAAAAACAAAAAACAAAAACAAAAACAAAAAAAAACCCTACAGCCAAAAAACCCTTCAACCAAAAAAACCCAAACCATTCTAATGCAGTAATACAAGCTGCCAGCAGTACCTTGTGTTATCACCTGAGTTCTCTAAAAATCAAGGCAGTTTGAGTTGGAAATGTTGCTCTGTCCAAGTTTTTCCCTTTTGTAGATTGATTTTGGTTTATAGGAAGCAGGCTGGAAATTAAGAGGAGAACTTATTCTCAGCAACAGAGGACCAAGGACTCCACATTGTTGCTTACATCCAAAAGGGTCTGGACACCCACAGTACCTCTGCAACTCCCTTGGGTTGAAGCCAAAGTGGATGCTTCAGACAAAGATCTGCTTGTCAGCTTCCCAATAAGACAAGTCCCCTGACAATTTTCGTGTCTCAAATGTTTTTTGGTCACTGACAGACAGAGCTATCCTCTAACTGGATGACAGGAGGGTACATAAGAAATAGGTCAGATGGCTCACTCTCTGGAGATGCCCACTCTTCCCCTGAGCGTAAGGGCAGGCTATGCTGATTTCATGTCCCTGTCTGCAAATTAACCCTCTGAAGCTAGTCCCTCTAGTCTCGGTTACCACTGCAGGACTGTGCTGCCATAAGTCTCCGTGCAATCCCACCTCGGTGCAAATGCCAGCCATCTCCCGGAAGAATAGCAGAGTGAGACACAGCCCTACCTTCCTGTGCTCTGGTTTCCCTGGAAAAGGAACTTGGGAGAAAGGATCCTAGGCAGAATTTGCAATATGGTGCAATTTTCCCTGCAATTCCTTCAGTCCTATCTCTAGATGACTGGATGACTCCTGAGTCCCCCCTGTATGGCGTTTCCTGGTCTTCACACTAGCTACTGGGAAACCCATTCCCCAAGGTAGCTTGTGTTCGTGAATGGCACTGCAGGACATGGGACAAGGGACACTCAAATATACAGCCTGAGATGATCCAGCTCTTCTTTTATGTTGCTATTTCGATGGGAATGTTTAATTGGGTCTAAATACAAGAAATATTTATGTGCCTTTAGCAAAAGAGGCAGATAATGGGTTCCAATACCTTTAGTTTGCCTGTAATTGTCAGGTGTCTAGTAAAATCATCTGCCTAAAAAACCCCACAACTGTGTTATATACACAGTCAGTGAAGAGAGGGAGGTGTCTTTGGAAATATCCAGCAAGAGATTCTGTCTCAATGAAGTGAAGTTCCTAAATCAAGAAGGATCCTTCAATAAAATTTGGATAGTAGTTCTGTACTTAGCTAGGCAGACTGGACATTCTTCCAACAACCTGAAATAATATAACCCCATCATCAGCATTATGTCTGCACACTTGTCTTCCTCTTTCTTTCTTGAAAATTTAGCAAACAGGTTGGATATCTAGTTACAGTAATTACTCCTTCACTGCAAGAACCTAGTTGGTTTTGGGTCCTGTCACAAAACACTTTTCCCAAAGAGAGAAAATTATATGAAAGGCTTTTCCAGGATGGACCCAAAGCTGATCCAAGATGAGAAACCTACTATTCCTGTGTACGAGTCATGGTTATGCTACTATTCAATTAGTTGCGATAGCTTAATTTCTTGCAAAATCCAAAGTGCCTCGCTGCCTAAATTTGTGCTCTCTTGCATACTCAGAGGTTGTCACACAGTCTTAACTAGCTTTGTCATGCATCTTCAGTCCATTCTGCAGATGAGAATGCAAAAACCTGTTCTGCCTCTGCTCACATGCAGACCCTTATTTTCTGATAAGTATTGCCCAACTGCCTTCAATAAATAATTCCCTTCACATTGCTGCTCAAATCCAAGCCAGTGTAGGTCAGAAAGGGTTAAGGTTTCCTCAATGGAATTCTTTAGTGACAGTACTCTTTCTGGGATTTTGGTCAAATACATTTCATTAGCCTGTGTCAGTCTCTCCAATATTGTTGTAGGCTTTGTAAATGTATCAATGATACTGACATTTTTCTGTGAGAGTTTATACATAGGCAATATTTCATGATGAACTTGGTAGAACAGCAAAGGCAGAGAATATTCTGAATAAAATTAATTCTCTTCTGTTGTAGATCCATAGCTGGAAATAAAATTCACTGAAGGATGAGCAATAATATAGCTCTGGGATAATTATTGCATCAAGACAGTACTCTGAAGTATATACCACAGGAAATGGCTAATGTGTTTCAGTTTGTCAACATTTTAAATACAGCCTGATGCTTTAGGAATAAATCGACATAATTTCCATGATTTGTCATCACTAGAGCTTTGCTGATCTACAACAATCAAGAATTAGATCTACGGTATAGTAATATTAGTATCATTATTGCTATTTAGGTGCCCAAATAGTTTACCTACCCGGCTGGAATACAGCATGAAGGAAATATGTTACTGTATTTGGACACAACAGATCCATAATGGCATTTTACTGTATAGGGCACTAAATACAATGATATCAGACTATAATTTTCTTTCTCCAGGTTCTGCTACCTTTTGCAAGCTTAGGGCTGATATAGGAGTAGATTGGCACAAGTATAAATGTGGGGGCATTGTTAATCAAATATCTACAGCCCAAAATTGATCGAACTCCATACATTAGTGCAACTAACAAAATTCTCTAGTAGATCCATCCACCTATGGGAATCCTTACTTCTAGAGAAGCGGTTTTCGTTTTTAGGTATTCTGAAGTTTGGAAGATAGTAGGAAATTTTTTTTGCATTTTTTTCAATTTTTTTTTTCATTAGGGCAACTGAACAGTAGATCATGTTGATCCAGTCCCTTTCTCAGTTTAAAAGTTTGAGACCACTATTATTCAGTTGTGGGGTTGTAACTAAAACTCAGCATGTGGTGACTTGGAAAGTAAAAGCAGCCCCCATACAATGTATACCATCAGGGTTTTGGGACTGATAAGCCACAGAAAAATTCCAGAAAAATACATTTACTTCATTCTGGACTTGAACTTCCAGTAGGTTGATGGGGACACCACAACAAGGATCTGGCCCCAGTGTAGCACAGAGGACTTCGAATATGGAGACGTCAGATCATCTAAGGAGCTGTGGGAGCCCACATTGCCAAATAGGAAACTGAAGAAGAGACTGAGGAGACTCCTTGTAGGTGATCTGGCTGCTCCCGTGCCCACACACAGCTCACACACAACTATGATCTGGGGCATGGAGGAAGGACAGCAGGTAGGAGGCAGTCTAGAGGGCAGCCTCCCAGCCTTCCTGCTGCTCAGCAGAAGTCGTGGGGAAATTCCAGCAGAAAACTGTCTCACCAGGAAGATTTTTGTTACTCTACACGTGTCAGAGCAAAGTCCATTTTGGCCCCATGAGATTTAGGATGTCTCTCTTGGACCATGAATTTAAAAAAAAACAAGCCCCAAACAAATAATAATAATAAAAAAGAGGAAGATATTAAGAAATCAGAAACGCTTGTCTGTATGGCAGTAAAGGGACATCTAATGAGAAGAGCTTGTAAAGGCAGTTTGTCTAATTAAGAAATAATATGAAACGTCAGCTCTGAACCAGACTTTATTCACTGACTTCAGCAACACTTCTAAGAACTCAGAATAATGATTCCTACTGCTCTGTTTTCCAGGACCTGTCTTTGCAGCATCCTTGGTGTATAAGCAAATGGAAAAGACTGATTGGAATGTATTGCTTTGAAGGAAGTTGTTAGCTGAGTGCTACTTCCTTCTCTGGCTGATTCCTCACAAAGCTCCTTGTCTTACTTCCTGCCTATTTCAGCGGGAGGGATCTGAGCTCTACCACAAGCAAGACACACACAGTACACTTTGGAAATAATGAGATGAGCATCCTGTACTCTGCTATTTCAAACATTCTGTGTAATTGCTGTTATTAACCCACTTCCTTTGTTTTGCCTGAGAACTATATTCTACTCTGTTGATAATAATAAAGTGTAAAGAATAGCAGAACACTTCAGAAGAATCTCAAAAAAGCTTTCACTTGGTCAAAATCCTTTTTTTTTTTTTTTTTAATCCTCTCTATTATACTTTTTGCATCACATTTAGCTGTATAATATACTTTTTCAAAGACATTATATACAACCTCAGATTCAGATAGATTAGATACAAATTTGGTTCAGGTTTAAATCCACATTGTCTGCAAACCAATAATCACTGTTATTTATGTACTGGAAGGACAAAACTGAGAAGGTAGTAGGTTTTAAAGGTAGGATAACCTAAGTAGTAACAACTAAAGAAAGAAGAGTTATACTTCCTGACAAGTCAAAGGTTGGTCAGCTCTTAGGAGCTCTGTATGACCTTACTCTTTCAGATCATCTAGTGTTTACTAACTGATAACTTCGTGGGTGTAAGGTGCTCCCTACACTGTGTTCTCTTGGCTATTGCTTATGCTACCCAGAGTTTTGCAGATAAATCTGACTATAATACTGTGCATGTTTCCAAGCCATACATAGTCACACATCATCCTAGACCTTTAAACTGAGCTCTCTGTTAGAAGTTCAGATTTCCACAGATCCTAAAACCAGTGCCTTGCCAGCCAGTATCTTTTTGCATAATCTAGCCATCATTCTTAGGTTATGTTCACCTTTAGAATCCAAGTTAATCTGATTTATGGACCTAGATATTAGAAACACCACATCTTAATAGAAGTAATTTTTATTCTGAAACTACTAGAAAGCTGAAAATGCCTCATCTAGCTTCATGCCTTCACTACATCTGAGACTTCTATAGAATTTTAGCTACAGAAAGCATCCATGTCATTTCTCTACGCTGTGTAAATACATTGATATTCTGCCTTCTTACTCATCAGTTTGCTTCCTTATGCAGTGTTCCCAAGCTGTTGACTTCCAGCAGAAAATTAAGAAGAATCTGTCCCTGGCAGTGGGTCACCAAGTTCAGGCACCTGACTTAGTAATGCAGCATCCCTGGTTTCCCTTCATGGTCTTTAGAGAGGTATAGAAATCTGAGGATGACACAAGAATCTGTATGTTATAGTTTTAGTACAGAACATTCTCTAGAACTGCAGGAAACATTGTGTTGCCTTTCCAAGGAGTTTATTGAAACCTCCTGAATTATCTAATTTGCATGCCAATACCTTTCCAGATTTCCATCAAAAAATACCATTTGGTAGAACCTAAAATTTATTCCAAACACATCAGGATAGATGGACTTTGGAAAAGAGATGTAAAAGTTCAGAATCTGTGATTCTGCACCACTCACACATCCAGGAGTTTTGAAACTTCCTATTGTGAAGAGAGCAATCCACCCAAGTTCTCTTTTCCAATCACCTCAACCAAAAACAACCTCACAGCTTCAATATGTTCACCATGAAGTTACTTTTTTATCAAGAATTACCAGCAGTCTTATGGTCAGGAAGCCATTTTTTCCTTAGAAACTCCTGTGAGTTGATGTTTGTCTGAATTTTCAGATCACAAAACAAAAATTTTAGTGTCCTTAATATTGCTGAAATCAAGGAAAAAGGAAGATCTGAATCTTCAATTAGTTCTGGGTGAAATACATCACATTATTGGTGTATAAGACAAGATCAGATCTGGTTTGGCACTCAATACCAGCTAAAAAAGGCACTTTTATTTCCTAATCTACTGACACTGAGAAAACAATGGGAAAAATTCTGCCTTGCGTGTTTAGCCAAGCCACGGGAAGCTATTGGTCCAAGTGCTATACTGGATAGGTAAATGAGAATCATAGAATCATAGAATCAACCAGGTTGGAAAAGACCTGTGAGATCGTCAAGTCCAACCCTTGATCAAACACTGCCGTGGTTATTAGACCATGGCACTAAGTGCCACATCCAGCCTCTTCTTAGAAACCTCCAGGGGCAGTGAATCCACCACCTCTCTGGGCAGCCCATTCCAATATCTGATTACTCTCTCTGTAAAAAATTTCTTCCTAATATTCAACATAAACCTCCCCCGACAAACCTTAAGACCGTGCCCTCTTTTACTCCTGCTTCTGGTTGCCTGGGAGGAGAGACCACACCCCACCTGGCTTCAACCTCCTCTCAGATAGTTCTAGAGAGTAATGAGGTCTCCCCTGAACCTTCTCTTCTCCAGGCTAAACAACCCAAGCTCCCTCAGCCTCTCCTCATAGGACTTGTGCTCAAGTCCCTTCACCAACCTCGTTGCTCTTCTCTGGACCTGCTCCAGCACCTCAATATCCTTCCTGAACTGAGGGGCCCAGAACTGAACACAAT
>JAYRBT010000001.1:54534611-54586577 GCA_036023395.1 Myiotriccus ornatus | reverse complement strand
GTGCCCAGCCTGTAGCGCTGCAGGGGGTTGTTGTGGCCAAAGTGCAGGACCCGGCACTTGGCCTTGTTGAACTTCATAAGGCAGAGAAGCATAAGGCAAAAGAACAGAGTGGAGAGGAAATGAAGAAGGATATGCAGAGGCAAAACTAATGAAGTAATGAGACGTGGGAAGGAATAAGACATTTCATAAAACTGACTGTAAAAAAATTAAGAGGCAGAGAAATGATAAGAGAACACAGAGGTTAGAAGAATGATAGGACGTGGGGGCCGTACCTTGATGGCTATTTAAGTACCTCCTGCAAGGGTAGAACCTGAACTAAGTCCATGATTTGGGGCTGAGAAAACAGAAATGCTGGAGTCAAAGGATAATACTCAGTGTTCCTGTCCTTGCAATCAAACTGAGCAGCTGATCATCAAAACACAGATAATTTTGTATGCCAGATGACTTAAAGATGCCCAAACCAGCAAGAGAGATTTACAGCAGAAGCCAACCTCAATTCTCAGATAAGTTTTTTAATGAAGCCTCGGAGACTAGCAGTGCCTTCTTCCATAACAATGCTGCACAGCTGTGCACACATCAGTTTCATCCTCCAAACTGTTAACACTTGCTCATTTTACTGGGAAAACTGGGCTGTTTACCTTGTCTTGATAATTTGGTCTGTGGTTGATGCTTGCTAATTCTTTTTTTCTTAAAGTGTTCTAATTTAATAGTTTTTTCTCAGCCATCATCTTGTCGTAAGTTAAAAACATTTTAAAATCACTTGTGGTTGAATGTACAACATGAATACTGCAAAATAACTCTTGTTTAAGATATTTGAAGGGCTGTAATGATCTTGGGACTGAGATGTGTTGCAACTTGAACAATGAATAAAAATGTGTGATTAGGAGCAAGATGCAGATGTAGTGAGATTTTTTTCATCACTTTTTGAGTCATTTTCACATGTGTCTGTTCTGTGGGTGCTTAGAAGCTGAGAAACAGCCCAGAACAAAACTTCCTCTTCATAATCGCTAGGCTGCAAAGAGGAGTAGGAGGCATTAGGAAATGCAAACCTTAATGTTATTTCAAGTATGTTTTTCATAAAATTGATTGAGTAGGAAAGATAAAAAGTTCCTACAGAGAATACTGGCTGTATGAGTGTAAGAGGAGAAATAATTTCTGCAGCTCTGTCTAGACTACCGTTTATGTAGTCTTACACATTACTTTGGTGTATTGCCACCTAATTCTACTTAACACTTACACTGGAAAATTATGACCCAGCCACTTCATAGAGCCATGTGTTTAAATCTGAAGGATTTGGATTTATGTGATGCATAGGAGAAGCTCTCACAGAGTCTTGCTCCAAAGCACAACTCCAAAGCATGGGCTTAATTTAAGCTATGAATGCTGATTTCATCCCAGTAAGCAAGCCTACAACCACAGATGTTACTAAGAACTTTGTGGGACTGGGACCCAACTAGCCTTTTCTCATTCAAACTCCTAGTAGCCATTCTTACAAAGCAAATCTATAGTAATGAACATGTAGAGAGCATGAAACTGGGAAGACTGAAGTAACCATGATTCTTCTTGTCATGTCTAGAGATCAAAGTCTTTGTAGGTGAGTCCCCTCAGTGAGTTGTCAATGGATTTCTGGGACACACACGGTGACATTTAGCATTTAAAAAAAATGAATCGGAGTAAAGTGTTTCTGCATATTTTATTTGCTGCGATGAACAAATCTGGAATTTGGTCTCATGGAGCATTTTATATGGTAATTGTTACATTTACAGGAGAAGGCTCAGTTTGGGCTCAAAGCATTGAACAGAGAGAGAATCACAGTTTTTCTGGTGCTGCCTCTCTCCTACTGCCTTTTCATTGAAGGGTTTCAGGTGAATGATATGATCTTACCTTAGCCAAAGCGCACATTTTTCTTCACTGTTGAGAAGCTGTTCCTCAACTTTGAGAACTGATGTTTTCACACCTTGCTCTGTGTATGAGAGACTTGAAGGAGAATCAATCTAAGGCTTTGCTGAGAGCAAAATAAATCATTTTATCTCATGAAGTATGAGGATTCCTGAGGACAGAGTACAGCTAAGCCATCAAGCACAGACACACAGAAAGCAGCAGAGTGGGTACTGTTTGACATTCTTGTGACTTCTAATTTTTGTTAAAGTGCTCAATCTATTAGTATAAGGGATGGCTTTTTATACTTACACACGCACATCTTGATTTACACACTCACAAAGGATGCCCTGACCACTGACAACCTGGTGTGCCAATATTTACAGTTCTGTCAAGGGACTTCTTGACCCTGAGATTAGCTCAGTTGATTAGAGCATGGTGCTAATCATGCCAAGGTCATGGTTTTGATCCCTGTATGGGCCATTTGATGACCTTTGTTTGGTCCTTTCCAACTCAGAATATTCTGTGAAACTTCTGTGAAAAAAATGTCCGTTCTTGTGACCTGACAGCCTGGAAACCCTACTTTTAAGTCTGGCAATCAAATCAATTTTTGTCCATTTAAGACAGTCTTCAACTTTGCTATGACTGTTGTCATACTCCCAGTTGAAAATCACTGCCTGCCACACAGCACAAGCTGATGCGATTATCATCTGCTGTGACACTTCAGTAATCAGGAGAATTCACCCATGCCAGAGGGCAGGGTTGCTCATTCATCCCCACCATCACTAGGCACTTCCATGTTGAAAGATTTTGGCTTAGTATCCTGTAAAACAGACAGAGAATGCAAAGTCCATCAGAGAGTCCAGGAGGTTCCTATGTAGTGTTGACCAGTGGCACCATGAACCCAGCACAACATGACAGCTGGTTCTAGGGGCAGACAGCTAGGAGAAGGCTCTGGAGTGCCTGTTCTAGGGTGCAACCTTTCTTGTAAATAGAAAAGTCATACCTATAATTTTGGGTCATTGTCTAAATGTGGATATACTCTAGTCAGGTGGGAATTTATGGTAAGTGAACATCCATGGGCAGTTCTTTGTAATCTAATGACTCGGTAGAAGAACAAACAAGACTGAAATTGATAGCTCTTTTCTACTAAAAAACAAAGCTAGCTGGCATAGAAAGAAAGCAAAGAAGGTTTCTTAGATTGCCCTTCAGCCCAGGAAATTAAAGGAAAGATTAATTCCCTCCAACTTCACCTGCCTAATTGTGATTGCTGCATAAACATATTGCAAAGGTGCTGGAAATACGAAGAGAGCTCAAATGCCTCCTGGTAACCTCTCAAGGACAAAGACAGAGCTTCATCTCCAACCCCAACTGTTATCCAACTCTTCCTACCTGCATACTGGGAGAGAGAAAGTAGAATCAAAATGGAGCTCCCTCCCTTTTGAGGTGAGTCTTGGTTCTGTATAAAGTAGCACCAGTGGCAAAAGCATGACTTTATCTTGTTAAGGGAAAAATAGGACTCAGTTAAGCTGCAACAGACCTGTCGTGACATCTGCAGAGACCAGCTCAACGGTATTTGCAGAGTTATTAAGTTTTTGAAGATATTCTGAAATCTAGAATGGTAATCCATCAATATTTAAGCAATTCTAAGGAGATGTGTAAGAATTTTTGTAGACTTTTAAGTCACAAGTTCTTAGTTTGTGAATACCTGAAAAACTCATTACAGAATATGCTTCCAATTTTGTTTTACCTAAAGGTCATATTATAGACCCTCAAAGAAAACTTTTTATGACAGGCCACATTCCAAGGCTACTCCATTTCTCCAAACAGTAGTTAAATTACCTTTCATAATGCCCTCCAGGAATCTGTACACTCCAGTAATTATTTTTCTTTTTGAGAAAATATAAGTTAACTTCGGTATAATCACTGATATTTTATTCATAAAGCATTTATTTATTTTTTTTAAATGGAGTCTGAGAAAGGCCACAGAAAAACTTGTGCAGGTAATATTGACTCACCGAATAACCTAGTTCGGAAGAAGCCTTTAAAATTATCTAGTCTGCTCCCTGGCTCAAAGCATGGAAAATCACGAAGTTAAATCAGGTTGCTCGTGACCTTGTCCAGTAAAGCTTTGAAAACTACCACAGATGCAGATTTCCACAGCCTCCTGGGGTCCCTCTTCCAGTCCTTTATAATTCTCACTGGGAGGAATTTTGTCCCTTTGCCCAGATGGAATGAACATTTCACAACACGGAAAACAGCATAGGTTTTACTAGAGAGCTGTTCAGATTACCGACCCTGAACTGCACCAAAGTAAGGCAGTGTTGATTTGAAGGGAAAATGCATGTTACATAGCATCAGGCATTGTTTCATTGTCCTATAAAGGTAAAATTAGATTAAAACACTTAAGATAAAAAAGATGTTCTGAGTGATTTTAACAATCATTATGTAAAACTGAATGGAAAATACTTCGCAAGCAATACTGAGGTGATAAAAAAAGGTGGGTAAAAATTGTCATGTATCTTTTTGGAAATAGGTTTGTGGTAATTTTTCTCAAAGGACATTTTGTTCTCTCAGATCACATTATCAAAAAAGACCAAAGGCAATAATTGTTATTTTAAACTAAATTAGTCTTAGCTCCCATTTCTTTGACTCCTGTGTAATTCTTGGAAATAAGGCATTCATACAGAATTATTAGTACAATGATTCAATGAACTATACATGTGAGAGTCATTTGGAAACAGCTTTGCAACCAATCCGTATTTCCTTTATCTTAGTGCATTGTAGGAGTATGCAAGGAAAACCTTTGCAGTGGAAGTTGATGGACTGTGATGCAAAGGCTTGATTTTCCAGGACCACTGAAGAGCCATCATGATTTATATTAATCCCTATATCTCAGAAAGGCAAACAATGAAGTTTAGTCTATTTGTCACATCCCATCTTTGCAGTAGCAAAACTGTCCTGAGGGAGAGAGAAGAAACCACACAGGACCTAACAACAGAACGATAACATTAATCTCTATCCCCTTAATAGTGTGCAATTCTTCAACTCATGTTTTTCTGGGAGGTTTTCTTCAAGGTGTCCCAAAGTGACTAGTGACGTTCACTGTATTTTGTGTTGTTGCGTTGACTTGTGCAACAGCATTCGTGTCTGGGCTGTTCCACGCTGGAAGTCAGGCTTAGGTGGCCTAGGTATGATCCTGAGAGTCTGCAGTGAGGTTTGACTTGTGCTTTACTAGAAATAGAAATATATCTCTTATGGCCTGAGTTTCAAAATCTGCACACTCCAACACCTTTGAAAACAAGCATCTCTTAAGGGGCCTGAGGTTAGTCACTTCATGGCATTAGTCGCATTAATAGCCTGAGCAAGCCAAGAACAACTTGTTTCTACCTGCTGTAATTTTCCCTCCTTCCTCCCTACACAACTCTGTATGGCAAATACCAGCGGCCTCCTTGTGCCACACTGAAAATGCTGAATCCCTTGCTGAGCCAGGCAGACAACAATGTCAAGTCCAAAGTTTTGCAACTTTATATTTTAACCAGTGGTACACCTACAAGCCTGAAATTTGACTCAAGATCTGTTTAATACCAAACCCTGACCTCTTGAGTTGAAAACCTTGGTCCAAGTAAGTGTCAGATTCCCACATCTTTTATTTTTATTGTTTGCATTCACTTTGATTGCTGACAGTCTGGTTGCGTTGGCAAAGTGCATTACATTCAGGTCATATCTTAGAATGAAATAAAAAACTTTCAGTCAAAAAAACCTCAAAATTAAACAAACCAAACCAAACCAAACAAACCAACCCAACAAAAAACCCAAAACAAACCAACCAACCAACCAAAAAAAACAAAACTCATTATCTTATGATTCCAGAAGAACATACACAACTGCAGTTGTTCAGGCTCAATAAAGAACTTTTTGTGGTTGTTGTTTTTTGTTTGGTTAGGGTTTTTTTTGCTTTTGTTTGTTTGTTTTTAATGCCAACTACTTAATGAGTTCTCAGCTTTCTGCAAGCTATTTGTAACCAGTGCACATTACATACAGCACACTCAGGCAATGGCTAATGCCTTTGCCTCCTACATTTCTGTTCAACAGTAATAAGGGCTCCAGCAAAGCCTTAAGTTGATGAAAATAAGTGGATAAACAAGATCTATTGTGATTTCCAGTGCTATTTTCAAATGGTAAAAGGAAGTTTCTTGGTTTTTTTCTCCACTCAAATAACTTGCTCAGGGAAACTAAGGAAGATGAGGATATTTTTGCTTGCAAATGACTATATTTGGCCACAATTCGCAGTATTTCCAGGGCAAGCAAAGTCAAGATAGATTGAACTGCTCCTGTAGTTTATGTTACTGTCACTTTTGTTTCTACCAGAACTAATTGCCTTGCAAAATTTTTGAAATGAAAGAGGAATCATAATATTTCCCACTTCTCAGTATCTCCAGAGTAGAGTAAAGCACAGACATGAACTTGTTCCTCTTCTTTATAACCAGAAAAACACCCTCTGTTCATAGAGAAGACAAAATAGATTAAAATCATGGGGTTGCTGTTAATAACTTCCTTTCAGATTATCACATATGCTTTGACATTGACATTTCAGTATATCATGTGGCCTATATTATTGATGAAAGGCACCACTGTGTTGTCCTGTGCAAAAAAACCAAACCAAAACAAAAACAAACTCAGTGTGAGAAATTTTTTTTTGTCTCTTGCCTAGACAAATCTTCAACAAACGTAGTTCTATATCCACATTAAATTGGGATTTATTTCCTCCACTGGTCTATATTAGAGACCGTAGTAGTTAGAGGCATCCCAGTTTGGTCATCACTTGGTTGCTTCCGCTGAGAAGCAGATGTGGAGACTGATCAGACCCTGTCCAGTCCCATTGGCTGCTCTCTGGAGTGCACACTAGCTCTTCAAACCCTCTGGTTCTTCAAAACTCCTGCTTAACAGCTACCAGTGCTGAAGTAGTCTAAATTATGGGTACTTTGCTAAGGCCAGGTTTGCACCCACAGCCAAAGGGACAGAGGACAGTTTTGGCGGGGGGGGGGGGTGGGGGGAGGTGGGGGGGGTGGCAAAATCTCTGATCTACATAAGATAGAAGGGGTGCACACCTACTGCAAACCAACCTTTGTTTAGCAACAAGCTGTCTTTTGAGCAAGATAAGGAAAAAGGCTGATAAGAAGCAGATCCTGCAAGGTGAGGACGTGGGATAATGTTTTTTATCATGCCAATGTCCTCCCCCCACAGAGGACATATCGCATAAGCCAAAAGGTATTCTCCCTTCTGATAAAGGCATAAGTGGCTCAACTAAGCAAGGTCAAACGGCAGTCATGATATTAGAAGGGGCCATAAACCATCAAAATCCCTGAAGCATCCCCAGACTCATTTCTGCGGTCTTCCACCAGAGGCCTGCACGTAATCCACAGTGTTGCATCAGGCAGTGTAAAACACCCATCCAGCAGAGATACATGGGCATTATCAACTGAACTTGAACATACATTAGCCATCAACCTTTTTGTTTCATGGGCTTCCCTCACCCCCGACAGATCAAGACTGCAACCATCACTTCAACCAAAGGACACCTAAATTGCGAAAACCAAATCTCCTGTGGGTGGAGATGCCTTTCCTCTCCACTATCTACTCTTATCCTTTCTTTCTCTCTCTTTGTTTTCCTTATATGTTTTCTTAAGCGATGTCTTTATACTTTTATATTGTTTCATTTCTATAGATAGTAACCAAAACAGCTACACACCTCCTTTCCACTTCAACGAAATTGTTCTAAAATAAACCAGCCATATATATATATATATATATAAATATATAAACACTGGTTATTCAGTGTCATTTCACTCTAATCTGCCCCAAGGGATCTATTAACAAGAACCTCAGTTGCCTCAACTCGGGGGCAAGTAACACATGCCAAATTACAGTAGAATATCCCAGACAGTATTTCTTTACTTATGAAAGCCTTGTTCAGTTCCACACTGCAGAGTCATCTTCTCAACATTGGCTTGGATGTTTTCAGTCCTGGCCACCTGAAACCAGCTGGCAGAAACCATGCTCATATTTGGGAAGAAAAGGTCAAGTGAGAGTGATTGTCTTGGGGGGAGAAATTGAGCTTGTCTCTGGTGTTGGGACTCTAGTCCAAATTCCTTATTACAAGTATGAAGAGATGGAGGGTCCTTAAACTGTGCTGTGTAAGATTCAGGGTACCTCTACACTACACAGTTCCACAGAAATATTTGAACTCGCTCCAAACCCAGTAACACTTTAACACTGTTTCAACACTAGAGCTGTTTATCCCAATTATGGCCACTATGCTATTTCTAAAACCCAAGCACCATGCTCCACAGTGTGGTGTAAAGCTGATGTATTAGTAGTGCAAGGAACTACATGGTGAAGTTGTCTCCAAGGATACAGACAACTCATGACAGTTATGTGAAATGAAGAAGTTTTACACAGATGACTCCCCAAATGGTTCCCATCCTCCAAAACTCATATCCAAATTATCTGCAATGTAATTTCATTCAAGGCAATAGAGACAGTGTTGAAGTCAATGGAGGGTACAATAGAGATTAATTTGTCCCTTAAAGCTTTAATAACAGGAAATAACCATCTGGCTCTACACGCCTGCCTTATTTAATTTTTATAAGACACAGAGTGACAGTTTTTATAGAAAGACAGATTATTATCGTGCACTATCCAAGCATCTTTCCTCAAGGCTGGGCTTTATTTGGCTGAGGAATAGAGCTCATGCATGCTTGTTTCATTTACTGTTGTCTTTCTTCTTTTATAAATGTCGGTGGTTTATATTATTGTGGCTGATGTCAGTAAAGTCTCAGTTTCCATAATCCTCCTTCCACGCAAATGATGCAATGCTTGAAGCCTGAAACTCTATTAAAAATATATAAATAAAATAAATAAGCATTCCTTCAAGGATCATGTACTCAGAGAAGTGGACTTAGTTTATTGTCTTTCTGTGTCATTGCGTTCTCCATGTTGTGGAAATGAGATAGATTTGCCATGTCTTGCCATATGATGGAGACGTATTTCCTCATGGGGATTAAGCTTCATGGGTTCATCCCAATATTAAGAGAAATTTTATAGCAAGATCCTCACCAAAAAAACCCACAGGAAATTTACCCTTTCCCAGAAAGTGTGAATTTTTACTAGCAACATAAATGTGAAGGCCATAGTTTTAAGGTCAAGAAAAGTAGTTGTATCAAATAAATTCATACTAGTGGTGTTCTGTACCCCACCAAGAGTAAGTAAAATGTATGCAAAGAGCTTCAGGTAGGCACTTTCTTATGTTGCCATGTTCCCAGAGCCTCAAAGGAGCCCCTTTTCATCTGGTTCTTATCAATAGGCACAAAATTGCAGGTGGCTTCATTGCCTCTAAAGAGAAGACCATAGTCTGTTAAGTTTGGGATGCTGTCTTTCTCATAACCCTCTTTAAAACTGCATAAAACTTAAAACTTTCCCACCCATTTTGAATATGTCTTGGGCCTCAGTGGGGATAAATTTACACGTGTGTGAGGAGAAAAGTAAAAGTTTAAGACATCTTAAACTTCTTCAGGGGAAATTATAATTACTGGTTCTTACAGCTAATATGAATGTTTTTCATGGGAAAACTATGGCAGGGCTGGTTTCCTCTGTGTCTTTTTATATAAACTGCATTTCATAGCATGATTCAGTAGGCAGGAAACTGAGCCACTGAAATAAAACCCCCAGAAAATACAAACTACTGGAAAGGTTAACAATTGCTATTTTCCTTTTAATCGTCTAACTTTGTAACATGATTATGATGGGATTTACCAGAATTAATTCCATGCATAAAGGAAGCAGCCCATTCCCCATTTTACCATCTGTGGTGTCATGCTGGGTTTTTAATAGAATTCTGTGAGTATGATATAATTACAAATCTAGTAAGGAGTTTGTATCTGCAATATTTTTCATAATGCAATGTGTAAAGTTTTACTAGGGTCTCTTCAGAAAGCTCTGAGTTACAAGCAGCCAGAAGCCAGAAATGTGCTAATTAAAGCATACAACAAAATATTAATCAAGAAATCTGGGGGAGGAGAAGTGTAAGAAACAACTTCAATTAGTCACACCATTATGCGGCATCCAGCATAGCCTGAAAGAAAAGGCTAGCTGCACTGATGGAATAGTCAAGGAAAATAACTAGGAGACGTATCTGGCAAGGAATATGAGCATGGGGACCACAAGTGGATTCTGTAGATCCACGTGAGCTACTGACAAAGACCATTTGCAGGAGAAAACAGAAACACCGAGGGCACTCTGCATGAGCTGTACCAAAAGCACTTCCCCACATTTGCTTTCCCAAGCCTCATGTTTGAATAATAATCACAACAGGGAAGTTGAACATGTCATACTACAGAAAACAATGGTTAATTACTCTGTAAACCTCCTTTCACTCTTGGGTAAAGGCAGCAATGTTCCTGTCTGTGCTGTTTACTAGGGCTCAGTTGTCTCAGCCCTTCTGTGCATGTTGCTTGTATGAAATTCAAACAAATCAATATACTACTGATTCTTATCTCCATTCCCTTCAAAGTTTGATTGTGGAAGCCACCCAGTGTGTGTGTTCCTAGAATTTGTGTTATGACCCCATGTAGACTTCCTGTGCCATGCTATTTGCAACCAGTATTTGTCATCGGTCACTACCAGGCTGAGATGGAGTGAATTTTCCTCACAGTGACCCTCACAGTGTTGTGCTTTGTATTTGTAGCTATAAAGGGGTGGGAATCCTGGCCCAGACCTCAGGACATCTGTGTGATAGATCAAGGACTCAACAGCATCTTCTCCCTCAACCCTGAAGGCATGTGCTTTGATAGACCACTGGCCTAAGGTTGGACATTTACTACGTCAACAAGGGAGAGAGAAGACAGAATGGAACTTCATATAGCAAAGAGCTGCATATAGTGAAGTTGCCAGCTAATTTATGAGTGACTGTTACAAACAATATATTGCAGGGAATGGCTGCTTTTAACTCCTTTCCTCTAACCATCTCTTTTCAACTATTTTAATTTATTGCTGTTGGGTTAGGTACAGACTGGTGTGCAACAACAGGGGCAAAGCAATATCCTTAGCTTTCACCCACCTATTCTGCTCTGTATATGCATTTATCTTTTCTTTTGCCTCAAGGATGGGGTGATCATCAGAATAAGGTTCAGATGATATTGTGCTAAAGCGTTTTCTATCAGTCACATTACAAGCATTCTGGTTTTGGTTTTGGTGGGGGTTTTTTGTTGTATTTGTTAGTTAGTTTGTTATTTTTGGTTTTGTTGTCCTGTGAATTCTAATGCATGTGCATTCTATAGCAAACAACTCTGTTTTGCCAAGGAGTCAAATTCCTCTATTCTTTCCTTGTGAATTCTGGAGAGTCACTACTTTCTGTTCAGAATAGAGCCAATGCCCTGCACTAGAGCATCAGCATTTGTCTACAGTACTGTAATTACACCATCAATTTCTTGGGATATTGACCCACTAACCGGTAGACAGTTTTAATGGCAGCCCCTGCAATTTTTTATCCAGAAAAATTCTGTGGATGCTACTTACAAAATAGACCTACAAAGTCAAGATGAGGTCTTGCAAAATTCCCACCTAAACATCCAAGGTGGTAATTTTGTTTTATTGGAACAAACCAGGGAGCAGGATGCAAGACAAAACAGTTTGGATTCTTGCCTTGGGGGAAAGAATCCTATGGGGTTACGTAGCATGCATTTAATAGACAGTCACGGCCTCTATCACCTCTGCTTTTTAGGACCTCTTTCAATCAGACAACATGTTCAGTGTTTTCAGCTATAGCACTGAAATTCTTATTCACAGAATTATAGAATTGTTAGGGTTGGAAGGGACCTCTGGAGATCACCTAGTCCAGCCTCCCTGCCAAGGCAGGGCCACCTAGAACAGAAATACATCCAGGTCAGTTTGGAATATCTCCAGAGAGGAAGACTTGATGAACTTCCTTGGGCAGCCTGTTCCAGTGCTCTGCCACTCTCAGCATTAGGTCCTTCCTCATGCTGAATTGAAACTTCTTGTGTTTTAGTTAATATCCATTGCTCCTTGTTCTGTCACTGTGCACCACTGAAAAGAGTCTGGCACCATTTTCTTGGCATCCACCTTTCAGATAATTATATGCATTGATGGGATCCCCTCTCAGTCTTCTCTTCTCCAAGCTAAACAGGCTCAGCTCCTGCAGTCTCTCTTCATAAGAGCAATGCTCCAGACCTATCAACCAATGCTAATCAACTTTGTGGCCCTCCACTGGACCCTCTCCAGTAGCTCCTGGTCTTTCTTGTACTGAACCAGTACTTGTACAACTTTCTTGTACTGTAGTCCAGCCTTATACTCTTTTTCTTCCCAGAATAATTTCAGACTGTGTGCTGAAGGACGGAAATCTGCTTAGAAGTTTTCTTGGCTTTTCGCATTATGGAAAGATTGTGTCTGAAGAAATGAACCCACATAGAATCATCATCTGCATCAGCTGAAGTGTGTGGGTTTGTAATGATTTCACAGCACACTGTTCCCACAGTTCAATCTAGATAACATAGCATTTAACTTAGGTAAATGTACAAGTCAACAGGGCATTAACTGTCTCGTGAGGACTATCACCTCTGTATCGTGGGCAAAATCCCATTTTGCTTCTAATTTACGTCTTCTGGAAGTCTTTTCATCAGCATGGTGATCATGATATTGATAATTTGAAAGGCATAAACTGATTTTAAAAATTGTTGGACTAGTATTAAGAAATAATATCTCTATAAATCTCTCCTAATAAATACATAAGATATCAGTGAGGTTCATGATAGAATTACACAAGTCAGCAGAACCATGATCCCATCACCCTGTGCCTAGCTAAATTTCAGATACACAGTTTGACAGCAGCAGAATGACATGTCTGCATAACTGGAGGAGCTGTTTTACACTTCTATTGCTAGAAAAACAGCTTGGAAGTTCTCAAATCTTTAGAAAAGTAAGAAATGACTGTTTCCTTGATGTCCTAAGAAAAAATAGGTCCTTAAGGATGAGAGTCTAATTCTGCAGCGTGAGCCTTGTTCACTAGAAGGTTAGTTTTAAGGCCTTCAAGAGTATGTTCATGAGCACATAAGTGCTTGTCAGTGTGAGTTATCTCACCAAGGCAGGTAGTCAGGTTAGGAACAGATACTGGCCTTGCCTTTATTTCCAGGGGTGTAAGAAAGGGGGTCTGAATCAAAATGTTGTTACAGCATCACAAAATATTTTTCTTTCTGGAAACAAATGATTGGAAGATATCTTTAAAACATTATAAACTAAAAGACAGTAGCAATTAGTAGGGTAGCACAGCTGTAGCTGAAATTGGGTTGTGGATTTTCTGGAAGCTTTTTAGTCTTGATGAGGTTTTACATTCGGTACAGATGGAGTTTCCAGCAGGATTATCTTTCAAAGCATCTGCAGCACTAGAGAATCTTCTCTGTGTACACACAAATCGTTCAATGAAACACACAGAAAAAAACCACTCACTGGATCCTGGCAGATAACTGACCAGAAGAAAACTTCCTCCTCTGAAGCTGATTCACCTTCAAAGAGAAACATATTTCTACAAATATGTGAACTAGTGCAATTTATTCTTAAAAAGTCTATCTTGTCCCATTTTCCCTATGAAAACAGGGTTATTCATTAACAAGTAGGGTTCACATCTGTTCTAAGATGTACACATACATTGCTCTGAAGATGGACCTATTAGTCTGCCATTGAAGAGCCAGCCTAGGCTGCAGTGCCTCTTGGGTTGTACCTCAAAGGCATCATAACTCCATGCTGCCTCACCATCAAGGCCTCACTAATTAGCAAACACTTTATGAAATCATGTGAACCCCAGTCACTCTCAAGTGCCTTTATTATGTTGTTTTAATATTTTTTACTGACAAACAGAGAAGTGTGATTATTGAGGCCTATTATTGAGCAAAGGCTTACCCTGAGTTTGCTCTTGGCTGTCTTGCATGACACCATGAGTGCCTCTGAAGAGCCAGCTCCAGCTTCAGGAGGTGCATGAATTAATCTGCGAGTAATTCCTCGTCAGACATGAGCTCTGGGCAATCTGGAGGCATTGACTACCCCCTCTCTCCAGTCAGCTGCCAATTCAAGAGATCTCAGGCATCGCCATCTGCAGAGACCACATCTTGGCACATTTCATCTATCTTGGCACATTTCACCCAGTTCCCCTCCCATGGGGAAACCACAAGCTGAGCACCTTGGGTGCAAACACAATTTAGTGACAGAAGAAAGGTACACTGGGCTCCCTCCACCTTTCCTCACATGACCCAGAGGCATAGTGAATCTTTATGCTTGTTTCACACATTCCAACAGGAGCAGCTCTTTCAGCAAACTATGATGGGTCACAGAGATGGAGGCATTCAATGGTTTATACAATTCTATGTAGCATCCTCATGGTGAAAATGCTCATTGTCAAAACAAAGACCTACGTTCAAATTCTGCGGATATTAAAGTGCACATCTGTGTCACTGCGTTTTGGAACTAGAAGGTGACACATTTTTGAATCAGTTAGATTAAATGCTTTCAAATACATCATTAAAATGGGGGAACATATTCCCATAAATTATTCTGAAGGCCAAAACTTGCATGAAATTGAACAGAACTATCAATTTATGAGATAATAATGACTGCAATTAAATAGATGAGGTTTTATATATAACCATTATTTATGTGACAGAATAACACTGATCTATTTATATACACTGTGCATAAGTATAACCTACAGGGACTTGAAGAGGGCAGTTTTCTTATGAACACATTTTTCAGTATTTGAGTGTGGATATCAAACCCTATTTTCTATCTGCACTCAAGACTGTGTAGACTGTATAATGAAATCTGGAAGGAGAATTATATCTAATATGAAAAGAAATCTATCTGATGAATTTTCTTGGAAAATGGTAGAAGTAAAACATAAATAGCATTTTTTAATAGAAAATGCTGAAACAAATCTGTGCTGTTACCTTGGAGTCAGCATTCTGTACTGCACAAGAATTCCCTTGACTACAACAAGAATACCTTTCAGGCTACAAGGAGAGGTAAATGGACCAACAGAACAAGACCAGCTCCTTTAAACTTCTTGTCAGTGATGACACTGTTTAAGTAGCACTTGCTTGTTGCTGGGAAATATGTGTCATTGCAAATTAAGCTAGTACACTTCAAGAACAAAAATGGAAAGTTTGGTATAAAACTGTACCCACTGGTAATGGCATTAGCTACTGTTAATGATGCCAACTACAGTATAACTGACTGGCTCACTGTTCAAGCTTTTGTGGAGGAAGCATTTGGGAGAAGTTACCTGACTTGCAGCTCTCTGAGGGCGATGTCATGGTTTACTGGACTAGAAATATTCACCATAAGACATGGACTTGGCTTTAAGCTGTAACGGAGTTTGGGACTTAAGGGTTTTGCATTGTTGGTTCTTTTAATTATACAAAATATTCTCCATATATAAGTACCTCTTCAATGAATCACAAGAATAGTTCTGAGCAGAACTAAATTAAATACAGCATAAATTTAAACACATATAATCTTATTGTACATTACCAAGATAATATTTCCATTTGGCCAAATGTGTTTGTGAGAGTAACTGTCATTCCGGAGGGGGGGAGGGGGGAAAGTTCCATTTGGGAGGATCATTTGTTCTCTTTATTGTTCAAACTTTTAGTTTGCAAAGTTTAGTTATAAGTGAATGTCTGTAATGGTCAATTTTCTTCTCCGAAGAAGTCTAATGTTACAACGTCCTTATAACTACAGGGTACACAGATAGTGGTACACCAGCATACCTGAAGGCCACAAGTTTAGTGATGCATATTGAGTTTCTTGGTGGGCTGAAGGAGCCTTAGCAATCCTAATTTTAACCTAAACACAGGTAAACAGTATCATCATACTGCTGTGCATGGGAAATAACTTATACTCTGTATGCTTGTGTAGTCCTCACTCTAACCTAGAGCATTGCATTTGGTTCAGTGGCGTGCAATGCTGTGTTTGGATTACCATCTCAAATTGCTTGTTAGTTTTCACAGCACTCTTACTCATTCTCAGTCACACAAGCATGTTGCTGCAGGTTAGAAAACTCTGCTGTTGTTAGAAAGTTGTTGTTCATAGACATGACCAATAGATATAGACCAATTCTCCTCTGCTTTTGGACTTAACCACGCAGTCTGGTCTCAGGATAGTTCATTAGTTGCTGTGATAAATGCTTCATCTACTCAGTATTCACAACAAAAACCTGTACAAACAGTGAACGTTCTGTTAAATTACTTCGAAATATGAACCAATCCATGAGTGAATTTCTTTCTTATTTCCTGGAGTGAACCAGCACCTTGCGGGGACACAAGGGTTTACTCTGTGGCAGGTGTAGGATCAGACTCATCCCTTGCTTACAAGCAGATAAGAGGCAAGCCTAAGCCAGGAAGCCAGGAGTTCTCAGTCCTGCAGTGTTATAAAAGTAAAGCATCTCTGCTAGGTGGTTTGAGCTCCTATCTAGTAATGACCCTCTCTCTGTACTTTGAAAATGAGGCAACCTGAATAAGCCCATGATGCCAGGTTGAGCACCTGAGCTGCAGGGAAGTGGGTGTGTGGAGGAGCCCAGCTGGTTCTGGGCTCTCTGTAAGCTGAGATAACGAAGATGGAACGTCTACACCTGGCAGAGGGTCAGTCACGGACAGAAAGGACTGTGACACAGAGTGGATTTCCTGTCAAGAATGCTGACTTATTGTGTTCAGACGTGTGTGGCTATATGTCCAATGGTGGGTTATTTACGTTAGTAGTAAACCAGTGGTGCGTGTACATGTGTCACCTAGAACTGTATAAAGCAGCTACACTGCTGTAATAAAGCTGCCGGTATCCTGAAGCCGTGTCGTGTACCCGCCTCAACCGTACATGGTGCAGTAAAGCAGAGTTTTGCCCTAATTGGTTATTTTTGACTGTCTGATCAATTGTAAATCATTAGTGCTACCCAGGAACCCTGCAGCATTGCAGTACACACACAAACAGCTTCTGACCTAAAGAGTAAGCAACAAATACTTTTAGAGAAGGCCACTCTGAAGAGGTGATATGGCAGTGCTAGCAAACTTTTGAGAACTGTAAGTGGCTCAGAGAATGTGTAAGTTAAGGTTTTATATGCTAAGGCATGGGCCGCAGACAGGAGGCTGTGAAGAAGAGCTTTTTCAGCTTCTCAGCAAGAACTCACTAGTGAATATCGTCACGACTGGGTACCAAATGAAAGTTAAAAGTTAGATCTCGTCTGTCTGGAGACCAGGTTAAACATTTCTTGCTTCTGTATTTGCAGGGTAATTTTATAGAACATTTAGTATACTAACACAATTGTATTGGTGATTAGATAAAGAAGGTCTTTGCCCTTGGGCAATGCTCTTTTGGCCTGGCACTCAAGCTCAGGCTGCAGTTCTTTTTTATGGGTAAAATAAACCTTGCTACTCTCTACTTAAAATCTTATGCCTGTGTAAGATTTATGCTTAAGGGGCTGTCCTGTGTTTTAAGAACTTTAAAAGTATATGAATGTCACTAGTAAAACTGTTTTCTTTCTGCTAAATTACACTGCATGTTCATTCTTTGATGCAATACTTATTTTTTTATTATTTTGTTTGCCCGTTGTTTTCAACAATTAAAAGGTTTAGCAAAGTTCTTTTAAATTTAGGGAGTTTGAGTATTTTGGAAGCTTGGAGAACTGGTTCTTTGTGCTCTTTTCCCTCCCAGTTGTCAACCCTCAATATAATATATGTTGGTACAACAATTGCTTTCACAGAGACAAGTAGGATAGAGAAATTTCAGCCAGTTAAGGTTTCATTACAGGCACAAAAAAAAAGATAAAGCAGAAATATGTTGCTTTCATATTAAGAAGGGAGGGAAAAGTAGTGTTATTTGAATAAAAGACTTTTGGAAAATATTTTCCAGCAACCTAGGAAACTTTACACCGAAGAGCTCTGCATATTGCACATGCCTTGAGGATATGCTACACAGTCTGTCTAGGAATAGAGGTAACATGGCAGGGATAACTTAGCAGAGCAGAGAACACTTCACCTTGGAGAATTATTATCCACTTCCTTGAATCAGGGAAAGAATATCAAACACCATTATAGAAATACACAAAGGTCCAAGTCTGGGGGCTAGTCCTTTTCAAATCCTTGTCTGGAGCACTTTCTGCTGAGTGTCTGCTGACCTTTATGAATCCTGACAACCTTCAACTTCTGTAGATGTTAAAGGTAGCAAGTGATTGGCAGAAACATACTCATAATTATAAACATGTTTAGGTTTTTCAATTTTTTATGTGTGATACCCACTGAAGGCCACACAGTATGGATTTGCACTGCATATTTTTTGCACAACTGGAAACTGAAGAGATAGTTACATAAAAGGCCCTTCTGCACTTGCAGATTTTCCAAAAGCTCTGTCTTTCAGTAAAGCCTGAGCAAGGTGATTCCCCTCTGGATTTTCCTGGAAACAGAAATTCTGAGTAATCTTCCCTGCAAGAGGTTCTGGAAGCTTGAAGGAGATAAGAAGGATGACACCTCTGTCAGCACTTTTAATTCAGTCTAGTCCTTGCTTTCCTCAGTGACATATTCCAGCTCCATATTCAAGGCTGGTTTTTCCAACAAGCTTATCATCCTTGCCTAGCATAAACTGTGTGGGATCCTATATTCTGGAAGAATAATGAGTACTTCCATCTGCTTTAACATGTTCAGTCATTCTTCTCAGAGGAGTCTCACTCTGAAGCTCTCAAGCTACACACTACTAGATGATTGCTCTGAATCTTTAAATGGTTAATCCCACTTCCAGTGGCAATCCAGTCTTTTCATAGTTGCCAAGTAGTTCCAGTTCACAGTTCCCAAGCAGTTGGCAATTGCTGGTAACCTATGACTGAACTCGCACAATAACAAGAGCTGCTCCCACCACGTGATTTCAAATTCTCTGGGTAAAGTAAAAGTAGATATAAGCAGCTGAGAAAAGTATATTCAGAGCTCAAGATCATCAAACTGTGTTCTCAAACAAGCATAAAAATTAAAATGTCATTTTCTAAATAAAGCATGAAGTTCTGCAAATGGGGGTGGGAGTGGTCAGAGCTGTCCACTGTTTGGCAGAAACAGCAGAAATGTCCCTGTTCCTGAATCACAGAAACCCTGAAGACTTAGGGTTAGGAAAGTGACTATCTACAGAAAGGAGGCTGGAGGGTTTGGGTAATTCAGACCTCCCTATAATGATTCAGTTGCTGTCAGGGGTTTCTGAAAATACCACCAAAGTGAATGAGAATGTGGAACAAGAGATGGCAAATCTGGTGGCTTAAAAATAGCTGTCTAGTACCAATTCTGCAAAGTCTGGAGGGAAAAATGCTCTGTGCTATTCTAAGGCATGGATGTTTCAACTCCCTAATTTCAAAATGTTTCTCTTAAGGCATCAGTAAAGTCACTGTGAGTCAGATATGAAGAATAAAGGCTTGGTGAATAACTCAGAACACGTCCATTTCATAAGATTTTTACAAATTACAGTATTTGAACACTTCACATTATGTTAAACTTTGATTTCTTTTGAGATATTTATGTTTCTGAACAAACAACAAGATTTTTAACTGCATCTTTGAATTTGTGCAATGGTGTAAGACCTTCCCTTTCCACTAAAACATTTTTTGCCCTGAAACCACACACCATTGTTGTACCAATGTAAAAGAAATAAACAAACAGCAAGAACACACATTCAAAGAAGACAAAGTATTTCAGTTTTACTGTGCTGCAGTTTTGCTGAGTTTGGTCTATGCCTTTGCCTGAGGTTATTCTGACAAAATATTTATTATTTGGTTATGTCTCATGAAGAAGAAAGGCAATTGCAGGGAAGAAAAGGGAGCTGAGGGGCACAAGGTTTCAGAAATATCATTTCAACAAAATCTTAACTGTTTTGTTGCCTTGTTTCTGAGAAGAAAAATCCACTGTTGTCCCAGGTAGGCTGTCTTAAACAGTTTATATAACCAGTTCAGTAGTAGATGAAGAAGAAAGATTATTCTGAATTTCTTGCAGGCCAGGCCTGTCCCCTCCCTGCTGGATTACAGAGGAGGCTAAGCAATCCTTCTCTCTTATCAATATGGGAAATTATTATGGGGATTATTGTTGGCCTTTTAAATTTTTTTTCTTTTTTTCTTTTTGTTCCTTTTTTTTTTTTTTTGGTGTGTGTGTGTGGTGCAGAACAGCTAATAAGATGAGAAGAATGGACAAATTTGCTTCCTCCTGAGAAGATCCAATAAACCAGTAGGTCAGCACTCACTCGAAAAGTGGAGTACAGCTTCATTTGCTACTTATGCAATCAGTCTTGGAGATTCCATAAACACTGGACTGTTTTCTGTTTAGAATTACTTGTTTTCTCTCTCTACCTTTTTAGAAACCTCTGAAAGATGTTAATTTTCTCCTACAGGGCAGGAAGGGAGCATCTTTAACATCCTAAGTGTGCATGTCAAGTGGGAAATCCAGCTGTGCTCAGGACAGCTCAGCACATTCATTAATTCAAGACAAAAAGGGCTTTATTTTTGTTGGACTAAAAGACAGATCTTTAAAAACTAAGTCATCTGATATTGCTGGCCAACATGAAAATCACCTTTCAGGTGTTTGACTTCCCCTGAAAAAGCCGAAGACTTCCAGTGAGCTTTCATGCTACATTTCTTTAGTATTAAGCCAAGTGTTTCTAGGCCTGAACCAATATCCACTGAAATCAGTATCTTCAATACACATTGGGTCCTTTTTGTATCTGGCCAATATACAGCAAAATGTCTGAATTTGACTTATTCTCTTGCCCAATACTACTCTTCTGCTAAGCTTTTCCTACCCTATATATTAAAATTTATTGATTTTTCCTTTATGTTTTTATTTGTATTTTCCACACAAGCATAAACATTTACATTCCAGACACGCAGTAGCTGCAAAATTAAAGTGAAGAAACAAACAAATACATTTCACAGAAACTGCAAGCAATCATTAATATTGCCAAACCTGGTTATTTTTTTATTCATAAAAATGTATTTTTTAATTTTTTTAATAGGATCTCAAAATAATTGTGTCCGTTTCTCACGACTAAAGAATGCATGCAATATTGACACTTGGCACATACTAGAACTGTAACGTTTTCCCACACATTTAAGCCTGAAAATGTTCCTTAAATGTAAGATAAATTCTTAAAGATCCAGAATTCCAAGTACACTGAGAGCTCCTAAATGTCTAGAATTTTAAATTAAATCTCTCATTAAAAGCCTACCCCAATTAAAAGCACTATTATTTTGTAGGTAAAACTGATCAGCTGGACTACATAATTTCTGTCTTCTGATTGTGTTAGAAATCAAGTCAGATTTGTGCTCAAGGGACTGCCTCTGGGAGCCTGTGTTGGAGAAGAGTGATCTCCAATGCTCTGTTAGGAACAGAAGTGTGCATGGCCTGGGAATACAGTGAGTGAAGGAGTAAGCCATACTTAGAGTTGAAGACCCACATGGTCACCTAAAACCTCACAGAAACCTTAAACTGTATCTTGTAAGGGTCATAATAAAGTTTGACCAGACTTCAGGAGGGTCCTACCTCTAGAACTGATGTTACTGCAAGAGGAAGAGAGAAGAGAAATATGTGTCAGCAGTATCACCATAAGTCACAACTGGACAACGCACCCATCATTCGTCATGTTTCTCATTCTCATATTCTTTTGGAGCACAGGAGAAGGAAGCCTGAAGAAACTCTCTGCCTGCATTCTTCCAACTATAGTTATCTTCTCAGGAAATAGTAAGAAAAAAATTAGAAATTAGTGTCCTAGATTCTGATACAGATGATCAGTTACGGTCTTGATAAGAACCAATCTGCCAATAGAGGCTGTTGCAGGAATAAAAGAGCCCATTTTCCATCTTCACTCTTCAGCTGAGTGCCACGTGCCATGGGACTCCCCAGGGCAAGAGCATACACCAGAGGAGTTCCTGCAGGGAAGATCCTACTCAGTGAGACCCTCTGCTTCTCTGCATGTAGCTATCAGGGAACATATGACCATATGCAAACTGCAACCACCTTGTGCCCCTCTGCAAATTACTTTCCCTCTTTTGTCTTTCTGAACTCTTGGAAAAGCCTTCTTCTCTCTCTTGAGTTTCACTCATGATGGTCAGTGCAACAATTTCTCCCATCCATTTGCCCTGAAAGTTATTCCTAAAGAAGAACTTCCCACAGCAGTGCTCCAGGCTTAGTATTTATTCCAGCTAGTCTTTACAGCTGTACCCTGCTGGCACATCCAGGGTCCTATCCACCAATCAAGTGCATTACTATATACTAAAACATGCACTGGCCCTGTTCATTCCTCATGATCTTAGCCAAATATACCCAGTGTTTAATACTTCACCAATTTTAGATTTAACTATAGCGCTGGACTAATACTCTTTTTAGGTTTTGGCCTTTCTTGTGCATCTATGCAACTCCAGACCTAACGTCTTCTTTTTGTGGCCATATTCTGCTCTTTCTGAGTCTTTTTATTCACCTTAGCTGTACCCTGACAAAAAAATTATTTATTGAGTAGCACCCCATGTTGAGCTTCAGCAATCCTCTTACTGCCACCCAGAGCCATAACTCAAGTCAGGAGGAAATCTCTGCAGAATAAGCTTTGCCTCCTCTTTTTTAATTATCAGGTCATATGGTTTTACTCCTACTGCTGCTCTTGACATCACCAGATAGGAGACATCAACATCCAGCATTGCTGGCAGCCCTTTCACCTCTAACTCACCATGCAGCAGCTCAATAAGCTCCTTCTGAATTCAGTCCCTGTGTCTGTGGTCAGTCTGACTCTGGGCCAGCTTCCCTTGCCACCGCAGGATCAACCCAGCCTTTTGCACCACAATTAGCTTTCTCAAATGGGACTGTGCTTGCCATAGTCTCAGCAAACCAAGAACCAGGGCTTTAGCAGATGCTCCAAGCCTAGGAATCCTCCTCTAGGCTGGTTCCCCACAGCTACTGGCAGCAGGGAGTGAGCTAGCAGTGGCACTATGATGTTTTCCAGGCTCTCTAGACTCTTCTCTCTGAAGTCTCTTCTAGCAGCAGGCACCCTTTCTGTCCCTCTGTTTTCCTCCTTTAATGAGCTTGGCTGATTAGCCCCCTTGCTGCTTCAGTTTCTCCAAGCCACAGTAACACAGGCACTCCCTCCACACACTTTCTACTATCCTAAACAACAATTGCTCTTTTCTCTGTCTTGACCTTCTCCCTGTTCTCCTTCAGCTGTCTTTTATCAGCAAACCACACAGGACCTGACTGCTTTGATTTCAAAACATGATAGCAGTCTGTATCCTTCCAATTAATTCATGCTTAGTGAAACAACGTGCAGGGTCCTCTCAGCAAGCAGCCTAGCAGCCAACCAACCCCAAAACCCCATCTGCAGATATCTCTCATCACCAAAAATACAGAATGATGGAGCAGAAAACTTTTTAGTGCTTTGTGCTTTGACTTTCTGGTGAGACAGTGGGACCACAGAATGACATTAAGGGCTGTCTAAGGCAGATCGCAAACATGCCAGAGAAATTTAAGAGAGTGCACTTGAGAGAAAGCAAAACCCTTGCACAAAAGAAAAAAAAATAAAATAAAATCTTCATATTTACTCTGTGTGGTTTGAACACAGCTGCATGAGCAGTGTCACCACTCTTGCAGCTCATGTCAGGCCTACTTTTATTACTGTTACTCTTCACAGAGCTGGTGGAAGACTTTTGTTGGAGGCCACAGAAAAGTTCTGTCCTGCCTGACTAATAGCTTATCACTTCTTTATGTGTCCCCAAGCAGTATTCACACATCTTAAGAAACAGAAGAAGAACTTGTAGTTTCTAGGACCTGATGGGGCATAATCTTACATTTCTACCAACATTTCTTTTCCGACTGAATAGTTGTAGATATATTTTTCCTTGTGTGGGTGTTGTCTGTCCTTTCAGTTCCATGGCTGGATTTTTTGCTTTTGCCAAGCTGTTTCTTATTTGTCTCTCCTAAATTTCATTCTCCATATTCCACATCCCATTAACCTATTATGAACCAGAATATTATGGTGCCTGTTGCTGACTTTGTTACCCATTTCTGTGTACCAGGAACAGGCATGGGATTCTTGGTGGGTCCCTGCTGAGAACAGAAACACAGAGAGGGAGAAAGTAGTCCTTGGGCCGTAACACTGGAGCCTCTGCTATTCTCACTGACTCTTCAAGCCTACAGAGCACGGAAGAAAAATTTCTGAGATTGCTGGGAGCTCTCGTTTGCTAGCACAGTGACAATAAAAAAGACTGATGTGACTGGTTTGAGAAAGGGGAGTGAGTTCAACAGTGTCTCGCATCACACGACTTATGTTGTACGGAACAAGATGAATGAAACCTTCCCTACAGACAAGGGGAACAAATCAAGAAAGTAATGCTATGCAAGCAAAACCTGAAAATGAGAAACAGAAAATGCCTCCCTGAACACAACTATATTGTTGTTCTTATTTTTTGCAGTCAAAGGTGCTTTAAAAGGTTTTAAAACGTGTGTGCAACTTCCGAAACCAGTTTTGTGATTATGCATATTAAAAAGCAGAGGTAGATTTAGAAAGACAACAATTCAAAGAAAAGTCAACTTCTAGTACATTCTCTACTTTATGGACTTTTCCTTCCTAGGAACATTTGATTTCTGCTGGCTTTAGTTATTTATGATCTAAAATAATGACTTGGAAATTGAGAAATGTGACCTCAGCTCAGGACAGCCTTAAAAATGTGTTTCAGCAGGTTTCAAACTGTTCTTCTGAATTGACCTGAATGCCCTCAACAAATTATACAAAACTATATTCTGGGGTGTTATCTGATATGCCACATTTATCTAATAAGTCAAATAATTCTTTGGTGCTTGAAGGGACAGATGTGAGATTTATGCATCACAAGCATCTTTAATAATGCATAGACTATGGAAAAAAAAATTACAAACACATAATGATATGAGAGACTCAGGACACTGTATGAAGCCATGAATAGGGGCACCTGCAATGGCCAGGTTAATACAAAACAATAAATGCATTTGTTTAATAGAATTAGATTGCTCCTTGGCATGCAGGGCTGCCTTCCTGCCTCCGTGACAAACATGCTGAATGGGAATGCAATCTTTCTGGCAAAACTGTGAGACTTTTAATTTGCTGGAGCAGCAAAGGGACTGAAGGATCATAATTCAAACTGTACGTGATGTGGCTATTGCAAAGGCTTATTTATTCTGTTTAGCCCAGGGCCAGGCAATTAGGTGCTGCTGGAGGATTTCAGAAACCCTTATCATGTTAACTCAGGTGTGATCTACCTGAAGTCTGAATGACTCCAGCTTTAAATACAGTTTGGAGATACAGCTTAAGATCTGGGAATAATCCCATTCTTTTTGTCTTAGACTCACTGAGTCATGCAGCTGATTTTACAAAGTCCAAAACACAGACCCTGTATTGGTCCTTATCAGATCTGCCCTTACTGCCAAATGTTTGCAGTTTGCCTGTTCACTGATATTTTCTTCTTCTGCTCCACTTTCCCTACCTCTAGTTTGCTCAAGTGTTTCAGGCTCCACAGCCTCCAACAGGGCGTCATCACCCTTTCAAACTGCGGCCCCTTTTGTAAACTATGCACTCTTTATTTCGCATATTTCAACCAGTGGTTCTGTTCCTTGGTTTTTCAGTGGGTCCCATCCCAGCAGTCTCTCAAGATCTTTTGTCTACTAAATTTGAAGTTCCACTGTTGACTTCCACTTTCCCTGTCTAGAGAGAAAAGAACCATTTTTCTGTAGGCATGCTCATGCAATGGATGAACATCAAACCCTGGCATATACTGCAGTCCAAACACAAATTCTAATGTTATGGATGCCCTTCATGCTATCCAGATGTCAGAGCTGTCCATTTTCTCTAACACCTGATAGAACTGGACAATCTTCACCTGACAGATGGAATAAACTAGCTGTTTATTATGAATAAAACATACATAGTTTGACAAAGGAGCCAAAATTCCTATTGTATAGAAAAAAAAATTATGGAAAAGAAAAAAGAAATCCTGAAGGACTTGAGTCAGACTCTTAAATCAGACACTTCATAAAATACATATGCTCAGGCTTAAAAGATAAGGAAGCCATCAATAAAACAAAACAAAACAAAACAAAATAAAAACCACCCACAAACAAACAAACAAACAAACAACCACACACACACAAAAAAAACCCCCACAAAAACCAAAACCACAAACCAAACAAAACCCCAAACAAACAACAACAAAAAAAAACACTCACAAAGCAAAAAAAATCCCACTCAAAAAAAATACCAACCCACATTTTAGAAGTGTCATGTATTTTGCCCCATACATTTTGATGGTACTGTTGGGTGAAAGATTTGTAAGAAACTTAACTGACATCAGGCCATGGAGAAGGATTACAGGAGAGTCTAAATTTACACCCCATTTCCGTTACTTCTTTTAATCTTCACACCTAGTGCTTCTATGGACTATTTTTCTTATGCTTATGTGGCAGATGCAGGAACATTACTCTCAGTATTGACAAGTAAGCACTTGTTAAGTTCCACATATTATTTTTGAACACTATTTCTGACTTTCCCACAAAGGACAACTCTGGGGTGTGCCTGGGGCTCTTGTCTTTGGAGTTCTAATCCATCAGTGTCTATAGACACTCATTCAAGTCTAACTGCTATTAAACAGTCTTAAAATCCTAATGCTATCTGGCCAAATATGCTTTATTTGTCAGTCACCTTAGCTGACTGGCTGGGACCTAGATCTAGACTTGCTATCTCTATGAGATATAGGAATTAAGTTGCCCTATACCCATTAAAACTTAAAGGTCACAGCAAGAGCTTGTTTTTCATGCTAACCATCACCTCCAGATTTAGACTAGTCTAGGTAACCTTTCAAACCACATACTCCAAATGGAAGTAATCCTTTATCTTTTTTTTTTCTGTTCAGAGCCAATCAAGAACTCAATAAAAGACATCACATAGGCAGCTGTCTTAATAACTTTTCCCAGATTCCCCTCATTTGACCTTGTGAATCATCTTCTGTGGCATTGAAGTGTAACTTCCTTCCTTGTCATTGGATATTTTGCATTGCATTAAAATTAATAGTCCCACAAACATCTCCTCCAGCTTGATTTGCTTCACTTCACAGACATCACCCTTTCACAGTGCAGCTAAAATCTGTAAAATTACCATTTTGACCCTTTCACTTAGCTCTCTGTGTGCTCCATTGTTTCGTGGCTTAGCTGCCTTTTGTCAGTGAGCTAGTAACATTATTTCTGCAGTCAGTGAGCATGCAGCCTCACTACGATAATACTATAAGCTGCAAAATTCTTTCAAATATCCACTTAAAGAAATGTAGAAAAATCGTCTTACAAATAAGAGAAATGTAATATCAACTTTTATCAACTTACAAGTTCAAGAAATGGGGCTTAGGGCAACCCCCAGTATCAATAAAGGCTGAGGGATGAAGGGACAAAGAGTAGCCCTGAGGAGAAGGATTTGGGGTGCTGGTGGAATTGAAGCTGGACATGAGGTGTCAACGTGCACTTGCAGCCCAGAAAACCAACCCTGGGCTGCATCAAAAGCAGCATGGCCAGCAGGTTGTGGAATGTGATTCTCCCTCTCTGCTGCGCTCTAGTGAGACCCCACCTGGAGTACAGAGTCCAGCTCTGGGGCCCCCAAAATAAGAAGGACATAGACCTGTTGGAGCAATTACAGACGAGGGACACAAAACTGATCAGAGGGATGGAACACCTCTACTATTAGGATAGGCTAAATGAGTTGGGGTTTTTCAGCCTGGGGAACAGAAGGCTCCCAGGATTCCTAAGGGAAGCATTCCAGTACCTAAAGGGGGCTGAGAAGAAAGATGGGGACAGACTTCTTAGCAGGGACTATACTTCTTCTATAAGGAAGATGTCCTTTATGATGAGGGCAATGAAACACTGGCACAGGTTGCCCAGAGAGGTGGTCAATGCTCCAACCCTGGTGACAGGCTGGACAGGGCTCTGAGCAAACTCTTCTAGTTGTAGATGTCCCTGCTTATTGCAGAGGAGTTGGACTAGACAATTTCTAAACATCCCTTTCAACCTAAACTATTCTATGATTCTGTGTCTCTGTTTATTCCCTTTGCCATGTTCCCCTGAGGACCAAAACTTGCCTCTGGTGAAGTGAGAACCTTGCCATGGACTAAAGCCTAAACTACACTCTGGTTTCCATTGTTGCAAGTGATGTTCCAAAATCACTTATCAGCCAAGAATGGTATAGGTCTGAGTTACAAAATACTAATTTGTGTATTTCAGTGTGTGGATACCATAAGTTCCCAAGTTTCAGGTCCAGAAGAGCATCGACACAGGTTTAACATTTTGCATTTGCATTAAAACAGTAGCTTCAGTGTGTGCTGCCTTTCTGAGGGATGATCTCTCTGTGTGTCCTTGAGGGAAAGTAGCTATCAGGCAGCACCACCAAACAGCTTGTTCCTGCCTCTGAAAACGAAGAGAGGATTGTCAGGTTGAAAAATTCCTCACCCACAAACAGCTCTCCCAAGTAAAATGAAGGTGAAGAGGAAGAGCACTGCCTCACCAAAGGCAGCCTGTGTCGCTATGTGTACTGCAGTGAGGAGAAGGAGGAGCTTGCATGCAAAACATTCATGGCCTTGACTTCTGCTGAAAATGACTGCTTTAATTACCGGGAGCACTACCAGACTCCCACCTGACAGTCTCTATAAAATTCCCAGTTGCCAGGCTTGCATCAATTTTATCAAGACTCTGAATGCAGCAGCTGAAGAAACCTCTAGCAATGGCTCCTTCTGTCTCACCCAGCTTTAGGCAGCACAGCACCCAATCTTTTCTGGGTGAGACCAAATGCTAGTGTAGACAGGTGCCCTCTCACATGACAGAAATGCAAAAGCTGCATCACCCAGAAGATGTTTGCCAAAAAATTTTGCTTATACACACGTGTGTCTCTCCAAACACCACTTACTTCCACCTGCAAACTTCCACTGCTATTTGTTATTCAACTAATCGTCTCTTTAGTTGCCTGCAATTCTAGCTGTCCTTTGACCTAGGGCTGCATTGATACAGCAACTTTCAGTCTTGAGATATGCTTTATATAGGTATTTCTACAAAACCAGGAAACTTCACCATGTTATCGATCATCCCACAAGGTCATTTTTTCAGCCCTGAAAATCAAGGATGACAAAAGATGAGTGAATTCTTCCTCCAGGAATTGTTCAGTGTGCACCCCTAGTCTTCCCACATGTGCTTTTTCAGTGGAGAGTATCCACAAACAGTAGAAGTAAGGGGAAAGATACTGAGAAAGTCTCCAAAATGCTTAGGGAAGTCTGGCAGATACCAAAATGTTATGGGATTTGTTAATTTCATCAACCTATTGCACATTATTTAACGTGTGCCACCTTTTTTCTAAAACCTCTAGATACCAATGGAATCTCGTTCTACAGGTACTATGTAGCACAACTGCCTTCACCATTTTATCACCAGTACCTCCAAGTAGTCATTATCTTCTCTGCAGGCCTTACTTTTCATTACTGCTGCTGTAATTTATCTTGTAGTCTATTGTCTGTAAATTAAGTCTGTTGCTCTCAAGAGTTTCTACTTGTTTCATGTTATCAGTTTTGATTGCAGTATTCTCCGTGTTGGGAATATATCTCTCAGTAAAAGATTCAGGCAGCATTTCTTTATGAGGACAAGCTACGCTAGCACTGGACACCAAGAATTTCAGACAGTAAATTTGAGTAGCCAACAAATCTGGCATCATGTGTAGCCAATGTAGCCAATTGCTTAGGGTGGCAGACATCTGGAGACAAAGGGTGGCATCCATTCTGCTGCTGCAGTCACAAAGTAGGCAGCTGGCCTTTATGAAGTGAAGGCTCCTGTGGAGTGAAATGGGGAGAAAAGACAGTATGTGGAGCAATATTTTGGAAGGTGGAGTAGTGTCTGCTACCGCAGCGAAGGAGTCTCCCTCTCACAGAGGCTTTAAACATGATGGTATCTGTAGCTAAATTCATCTGGTTCAAGATGTAATAAATACAGTTGTACGCCCTGCTCCTCCACTGACAGGCGTTTCCTGCCAGCTGCAGGGGCAGAGGGAATGGTGCTCATCTGGTCCTCCGTGCTCCCGTAGGCACCGTCGAGAATGGAGTCACTGCTGCATGGGATGATCTCTTTTGCAATCATGGGGCAGGGGAATAAACTTTGCAGCAGTTCAGACTATAACTTTCCCTGCATGCTGGCAGCTGGCAAGCTTCCTTTACACTTGGACTGGATGAAATGGAGAGGAAAAATCCACAAAATTAGTGTGGTGACATTTCACTCCCCATGGAAATCTGTAGGCACCAAAATAGCCCCTACCTCCATCAGTTCAACAGTTTTAGCATTTCCTGCTGTTTTGCAGTATTGGTGCTGAAACACGGTCTGTCTGCAATCCAGCTGAAGTGTCAGCAACTTACTGGTTTTGGAGTCATAGACTTTTAATCCAATAGAAACATAATGAGTAATATCAACTCTTCCTGTTCAACCCTTGCATAATCACATCTGTGTATGTGATTTTCCATGAGTTCAGTGTCATTAAAAGGTCACATCTGGAGATGATGTAAAACACCATAGCTCCACTGACCCGCTCATTTGTCCCCCATTCTGTATTTATTGAAACATTTCTGCCTATATGGTATCTTGCACTTGTCCTTATTAAATTGCATCCTCTTTTTTTTTCACGAACCATTTTTTCAGTTTATCAAGTTTATTTTGGAGTCTGAGCCTGCCTCACAGTCTCTAACAACTTATTTTATAGGCCAGCTTAATACCTCTATTCTCCCCTCTACTATCAAAGTAACAGGCAAAAGCACATAACAGAAACAACACTGAGGTTATCTGACTTCATGACAGTTTTCAAGGAAACTAAATGTTCCTTTTGACAATGAACTATCAACAGTTTCTTTTTTTACCAGGTTTGTCCACCCAGCATTAAAACAATGTATTTTAGTTCATTAAGTACACTAGTTTCAAGTAGTTTACTCCTGACTAATCTACGTTGACAGTTACTCACTCTCTCCTTAGGGGCTTACAGTTTTATTTTTTGCTTGTTTTGTTACAGAGTTTTTTTCCAATAATTGAATTAGGCTAACTGTTTTGGGCTTTTTGATTCTTCAGTATCTTTGTCCTTCTTTTTCAAGATAGGCCACACATATATCCTTTTCCAGTCTTCTGGTGCCTCACCCAGTCTCCAGGAGCCGTCTCTGATAAGGGACTCACTCAGGCATTGCTTCAGCTTGTTTGCTAAGCTAACACAGAGACAAGGTCCATCAGACCTAGCTCACCTGAAAACATTTTTCTCAGCTAGCTATACCCAAGAGTTTCCCTTCTTTAGGTGAAGACTGCTATAAAGACATCATATTGTAAGTGTATTATCCAAACTCTTGGCAGCTATGGCTGAACGTCATCCTCCCTCTCCAAAGTGGTTTTCAGGAGAGACATGCTTAGGGGACAAAACAAGAAGATTTTGCTTAGATTCATAACCAGAGCCCTGTGTGATGGACTTCTGGCCACCCTGAAGGGGACAGACAATTTGGTATGGGGAGAGCGGGGAGCATTTCTCTAACACTGAAAATGCATCTAGGACAAAGGACTAAGGGAGAGCATAGCTACTTGCATATGGGAGCAAAATACAGCAAGTAATTTCTATCCCAGGAGAAAAAGAAACAGACAAAAACATTAACAATTTAATCTTACGGGTTTTTAAACAAATTAAAGTCCCTCCAAAATAAAGGAGAATATTGCAAGATTTGAATCCTGAAATGGATTTTACTCTGCAATTATTTTGTCTATTGTTTAAATTGGGGGGTGGGAAGAAAAGTTGCCAGAGATTACAACTCGTTTCAATCTCAATTTTTCAGGTTAGCTGAAGAGCTGGAAAAAAAAATCAATTGTTTGCACAGGTCCTGTCCTGCAGCCTTGAAAATTACCCTCTAGAGACAACAATTACAGGAGTTATGGTGCAGAACATCATCATGGAAGTTTAAATCAGAAATTACTTTTAGATCATTTTGGAAGATGCCATCAGAGCTGTGTTTTCAAATGGGCCTAAAAGCAGTTTCTGAAGCAGTGATGAATACGGATTGGCCTTCCCTGTGCCTTTTCATCTGTCACCAGTATAATTAATGTAATTAATATATTAATTATATAATTAATATAATTAAGTATAATTACCTGTAGTGCTCTTCATGCTGACAGCATCAAATGACGGGCAGTTTTCCTGCAGTTATAGGTGAGATCTCTAAGATGTATTGTTGTGTGACTATGCTGCCACGAAAGAAGAGTTACTTTTACCATTCATTCATGCTGTTTTTTGCATTCCTGGACACCAGGATATAATAGCCTTTCATAGGGAATTCAACTCTTTCTTGGAGTTGCAGTTCTGAGTTCTCTGATTCTTGAAGCAGTTCTGAGTTTATCCATTGAAGCTCAGCAAATGGGTTGTTGCTTTCTTCAGACATTGCCTAATAAGAATAGATTACATAGGTAATGAGTGAAAAGGTTTATAAGTCTATTTTTTTTCCCAGTAATCAGTGGATTAACTCATCTGTGAATACCATTCCTGTACACGTGATTCAACTAGTTTATTAGTATCATAAGGCCATGGAGACCAGGATAAACCACCTTTTTTCATCCCAACTGCAGAATGAAAAAAATAATCTCTTTGCATGCATACATGTTAACTCATAACTAAACCTTACCAGAGTTTTAAGTGAAATCAAAGAGAAAAAGAGTGCTGTGTGTTGTATTCATTTTCCTTTACTAAAGCATTTTAGAAAAAGCAGTGTAGAAGGCCAGGGATGGGATAGGAGTTTTGTTTACAATACTACAAAAGACTAATGCTGAGAGCACCTCTTCAGGTTGTGAAGGACCTAAGTTTGTGTCCTTTCTCTGCCTGATACACACTTTGACAGCAAACAAGGGCTCCCATATCCCAGAAAGAGATCTGATCCCTGTCTTCAGCATTATCTAAGAGGGATTTTCCATCTCTGGGTTTGGGATTCTTTTCTTTGTAAACAAGTCTTATCCAGTCGTGGAAGTAGCCTTGACATCAGTTACAGAGGTTCATCTCATTTGGGTCCCTTTATAATCAGCGGACTGCCTGTTTTGGGAGCAGATATCCTGTTTTGTTTGGAGTTCATTTTCAAAAGTGAGAGGTGCTGCCAAGATGATTGCCACACAAGGTCTGTGCTTTTGAAATAAATTCCCTTTGACCTAGAAATATGCCAGTTTTAGTGTTGAATAAAATCTGATTCACCCTGACTGTTTTTCCTCAGCTTTGCTCAGAGGTGCACTGAATACCCATATTATTAATACAATAAAAACCTCGCTGGGATTTCAGGTGCTTTAATGTTTCTTATGTGAATCACATAAAAGTAAAAAGAAGCAAACATTGCAGACATTGTAATGTCTCAGTAACTGATATATTGTATACAGACAGTGGAAAAAAATGCTCTGAATCTCACTCCTTTGAGTATTGTTTCATCTGCCCTCAGTGATAAAGAATGAAGGGTTAGTAGTTCATACCTATGGGTGCCCAGCATTTTCCCATAGCAGGCACCCTGAGTAGTTAGGAACATTCCTTATTAAGCTTTATCAGATGACTGTGTTTGAGGGACAGCTTCTTAATGCAGAAAGATCCTTCTGGGTTTTGCTTCTATTAATTTTACATAAGGCATTTTTGTTAGCCAGAATTAGATAGCACTACGTAGTTATGAATAACCCATGAAGGAATGCATGAGTCAATATGAGACACTTTCCCATTCCCTGGTGCTGGGTATTCACAAATCAAGAATGGAGTCTATGCAGAACAATCAACAACAGAGATATTTCTGTGCTACGCCTGGATTAACTTGAAATGAATTATCTTCCCAGATATATGAGTTGCTTTCCCTGAAACATGTTTCTCCCACCCTTCCCCTATAGGGAATGAGTAATGATTATGGTGGAGATTTTTAGCTGTGCACTTTGAATTGCCTCAGTCTTTTTCTATTCTTTTATTAAACAGTTCGAATGATTGCTCCTGAAAAAGGAAACATCTGGTACATGTTGTGATGGGGGAAAAGCAAAGTGATAATGGTAAAATCCTTGCTACTCAAGTTGAGTTTTTTATAGCTGAGACAGTCCTGCCTGATGTGGGACACAGACTCTTTAACAGTCCTTCATTCAATTCTAGAAATTGGCACAATGGATAAAGACCCCCAAAAATAGTGAAGTTCAACACAGTGAAATAAAAAATGTGATATCTTCATGAAGTCAGTTATTTCAACAACACTGTATATGCATTAATGTATGTATGCACGTGCACATGAGCTCACATATCCATGGGCTGACAGTTCTTCACATCTGCACTGTGTCTCGTGAAAAAACCTACTTAAAATAGTTAACCTCTCCTTAGTTTCCCCTAGGAAACATCTACAGAAAGAAAAAGAAAATGCTAAGCTCTTCTAAACCCAGATTAGATTTCCATAGGTTGTTCCTTATGCCATTATAAACTTCCACTTAATCCTCACTGGAAAAAAAAAAAAAAAAAGATAGGTTTTTGTCCTTCCTATCTCTCACAGTCAGTTCTTGCCCTAACCCAGTCTGAAATTTCTATAGAAAAAGAATCTTCTGGCCCTCTAGCCTCAGATTTTCTAATCCATTACAGTTGAGATCTGCAGCGGAGGCAAACCAGCATTTTCAGATTTTCCTTTCTTATTCTTCAACAGTTCACCTGTTTTTATAGATGTACTCTCCTTCCAGAATGTGAAGCAAGTCCAGTGATGTAGATACACAAGCCAATACTAGACAACCTGGTTCCAGGAAACAATTACGTCTGTTTTTAGCAGACTATATATCTTCCTAAACAATCCAAAACCAAAAGTTCCAATAATCTAGATCAGAGAAACATAAAGTCCTAAATAACTTAGACTGAGAGGGAGCTCTGGAGTTGTTGCTCATAGTGAGATCAACTGCAAGATCCGTGGTTGCATCAGATTGCTAAGGACCTTCTCCTGTCAATTATTCAGTATCCAAGGATGGAGACTCTATAACACCATTCATGTGGCTCCTGTATCAGACTGTATCATATGCAGTGATGTTCACAATAGAAACAATTCCCCCTTCTTGTGATACAAACCATATAATCACATTCACAATCAAAAACATTCAAAAGAACATTAACTTTCTAGCTGAAGCAGATTTCCTAGATTTTTAAGACAAGAGGGACAGCTGTGATCATGTAGTCACAATTCCTGAGTAACATATGCTGAAAGCTAGTCTTCAGACAGGTTGAGGTAGTGATCAGGCACCCATATATTCTACTGCTGTGAGACTCTGAGATCACTTGTGGAGCAAGCTTTATGGTCAATCACAAAGGACAGTTTTAGCTGAAATTCTCCAACTATGTTCCACCTCCACAATTTTCTAGTCATTTGTGGAGACTCCTTCATTTCTGTCTATCAGGCAAAGAAGCTTCAAGGGCTCTCTATCTCTATCCTGGCAATCATTTCAGGTTAAATCTTAGCCCCTGTGAACTGGTTGTGAAGTTGTTATTCAAACTCAGTTTCAGCAAAAGGATTATGTGCGTGGTTAAAGGCTGTCAGATTGGCCCCTTTGTACTGCAACTGTAATTCAGGAAGCAGTAAGAGGCTGCATCTGCATTTTAACAAGCTAAAAGACAGGAATTTCCAAATCTCAGCAGGTGCTGTTATCAGGAAGATTTTCAGAAAAGATCTAATCCTTTCTAGTTGCTGGGTAGCTGAGGTAAGGAGCCTTTTAACATTTTATCTCCTGCTGTGTTGAAAGATGTAGCTTTCTTCTCAAACAACATTTTTGTCTCCACATGGGCTGTAGCACATCTGCCACGGATCATGTAATGATGAGGCATCTTCTCCTGCTTCCAGAGTGCTGGTTTACTGTTAGTGTACATGAGAAGCGTGAGCTGCTGCATCACGACTGTACAGCTGTGCTGCCCTCCTACGTTTTAAGGCATCAGTTTAGCGTCTGCTTTGGGGACACGTGCAAGGTGCACATCTGCTCAGCTTCACCTCGTGCTGGACCGGTAGTGCTCCTGCATTGCCTCTGCGAAAGCACTTGACTGTGCACATGTAAAGATCAGCCCTTGATTCCTCTGCGTGTTGGGAGGTTCACTGTCTTCTATCCTTGGCTTTGTCTGTAGGCTCCCACTGAGGCATTTGAAGTTCTGATCACTAAAGGCTCTGGATTTTCAGTGTAGTCCAAGTTTAAATTTCAATGAGTCTGAAGTATTCAGCTCCCTTGCATATCTCTGAATTCTGGTTGATGACTCTTGCTGCAAGGAACACAAATTCTGTCACTGGTGCATGTGTGCCTTTAACATACAATCACAGAATGATAGAAAAATGTGAATTTGAAGGGACGTCTAAAGGTCATCTGGTCCAACCTCCCTGCAATGAGTAGGCACATTTTCTGCTAGATCAGGTTGCTCAGAGCCCTGTCCAACCTCATCTTGAATGTTTCCAGAGATACGGCATCTACCACTTCTCTAAGCAACCCAGGCCAGTGTTTCACCATCCTCATTGTAAAAAAACTTCTTACTTTTATCTAATGTAAATCTACCCTCTTTTAGTTTAAAATCATTACCCCTTGTCCTATTGCAACAGCTTCCACTAAAAGGTTTGACCCCATCTTTCTTACAGGTCCCCTTTAAGTACTGAAAGGCTGCAATAAGGCCTCCCTAGAGACTTCTCCAGACTGAACAAACCTAACTCTCTCAGCCTGTCTTCATAGGAGAGGTGCTGCAACGCTCTAATAGATTTATAGAATAGTTCAGGTTGGAAGGGACCTTTAAAGCAAAGGCTTTATTTCTGGGCTACACTTGGTACTGGTCTAACAAAACTCCTCACAAAATTTCCATTTTCACACCATTCATGCTGCTCAACTGCCTCTTTGGGCTTTCCCTCACCCTGCCAGGAACAAGCTAGATGGCAAGAAAGAGTTATGGCAACATGCTGCAGTCTCTATGCCCATTCACTGCAGTCCTATGCTTCTGGGCTGCCTGAAGGAAGCAATGGCTTAGCGGTATCCAGTGCAGTCTTTATATCTTCTCCTAGTTCGGAATGATCTATCTGAAGTATTGCCATTGTTCCCTAATGACACGTCTTCCTAAAATAGGTTTCTAGTTCAAATATAATGAGCACTTGCTCTTCTATTTAGTCAAAGTCTTTTTTTTTTCCATGTCCCAGATGGAAGTTTGCAGCTAGTGTGGGGTAAATCACATATGTTATAATGCTAGTTATAATGCTTTTATGTTCCCACCTCATTAGACTAATTTAGGACTTGTAATATGTTACAAAATAACTTCAGACGAGGACAAAGAGACTCCAGCTTGAAAAAGACCACAAGATATCTCTTTTCTTTGCATCTATGAATAGGACAGGGGTGGGGACATATGTATTTTAGTGTGCTGGTTAAATTGAGACTAACCAGGGACAAAACACATTTCACTGCTACCCCACTCTTTTAATCTGACATCAAAAGTAAAAGAAAGGTCTGGTAGAAAGTGAAAGAAAGAGGGAAGTTTGGCCAGGTCTTCTTCTTCGTGTCTCTGTTCCAGTTTACCCAATGGATGATGCAGGAGTGATTACTGCCTGTCCTGCTGTATGCAGGTTGTCTCATATCCTGCTGAGGGATGACAACTGTAAAGAACAACTCAAGTGTATTATCCAAAAAGACTTCTTGAACATGGCACAGAAAGTATTTGCAGTCACCTTTGCTTACAGAAGAGGAAAACAAACCACCATGTTACTGGAAGGTGAGTCTTTTTGTGAATTGATTTTGCACAACTCCCTAAAAACTGTATCAAACTGCCTTGTGGAAAGTTTCTGATTACTGGGGAGAAATATTAATAAAGATTCTCTCTTGGATAAGCATTTAATTAGTGACATGCCAACACCAGATAAATGTTAAATCTTTATGAATAAAATATTAGGAAATAAAACCTAATTATATTTTTAAGAATATAATAAAAAAGCGCTGTTTTTTCGAATAAGTTATAGCTCATTTGGGAAATTTATGATTCACCTGCCTGGACTACATTTTCCCAGTACCATCAGTATTACAGACAATGACAAAGCTGTGACATTCAGCTTTTGTGGAGCTGCACAGTCAGAAGTTCTGCAGCACATACCCGAACCCCAGGCCTGCAAAACTGGTTGGGAATTTCAGGAAAGTGAACTTGCAGATAAAATTGGCTGTTGGTCTTCTCAAAAGCACAGTGTTTGCTAATTTTGCTCCAGACCTCCACTAATACACAGGGTCAACAAGTAATAACTGAGTTAATTTAAAGTATTTTACCATCTCAGAGGAAGTTTGTTTTGGGCAAAGGATTAAAGGGTTGTTATTTGCATAAGGAACTTTTCTATCCAGGATTAATGAGCCATAAAACATTTTGGTCTGTTAATCATCACTGCCAACTTAATGGTAAAACTTACCTTACATACTGATAACTACATTTACTTGTTTACTGCAAAGCTTTCCTCACTGTTAAACATGACTCTGAGTAGAGAAAAAGTAACAAGGCCTGTTTCTGCAATTTTTTTCAGATACCTGCTTATCTTCAGCCTGTACATTTTCCCTGTATTTTGCTGAACTAGGACAAAATCAAAACCATACAGCATCTATTGACAAGTCTTCTGGGATACTACTGGATGCACAGGTAAGACTTATCAGGCTGTGCTGCAGCCATCCTCATTTCAGGTATGAGATATTCAGTCCATCCTAAAATTCATTTAGGAATAAGGATTGAGCTGAAGATTTTTGGGAGATCATAGGGCAGGACTCACACAGCCAGCTGTCCCAGCTGCCTGATCTATGGTAGCTTAGAGCAGTTCCATGTACTGCCTTTCTCAGAAACAAACTTCATCATCTTCAGAGCAACAAAGGGGCTCATTATTACAGAAGGCTTCATGGCTTTAGATGAGCTTGGAACATCATAAAGTGTAATAAGCAAGACCTTCAAAGCTGGCTATTTCCTTCTAGGCCTCCGACATAGATTTGATGCTTATAAAAGTGGTTTCACTTTCAAATGTACCTAAAACCCTGTGGAGATGAGGAAAGTACATAGTTTCAGAAAAGATAGCTTATACTTTTAATAAAATTTGCCTGGAATAATTTTTCTCCTAAGTGAGCTTCAAACTCCTGCATTTTTGTAGGATCAATAGAAACACCAAAATTTTCATCCCATGGGAAATTGAGATATTTAGGTAGTTTCTTTCAATATGGAAGCATTATGCTGAATTCAACAGCATTTATTTTTCTCTGTGTTTGCTGATTCTACATGGTTTTCTTTGTGAAAACACTGAAAACAGATCATTTCAAGTCAGTATCAGCTATATGTCCATTTTAAGCTATAGCAAACTCAATCAAACTTTAATTCAGACATCTTAGCCTCCTGTTCTTCCTAACAGAGTCATCTTTAAACTATATCACCAGTGAGGTGTACCGTGATGGTCAGATAATTTGTATGAAATGTTTGGTCTTGGTAGAATAGAAGAAAACAGAAGAAAAATTACTAAGGGAGTTGGAGAACTTGAAACTATCTAATTTATTTGTTTAGTGAGGCACCACAGGATTGTATGCAAATACACATAAACACTCAATTCATCATGTATATGCATTTGGGTTGCACTTTCAAGAAAAAAAGAAAATCCTTCTTATTACTTAATTCCTGGTTAAAATGTAAAGCTAATAAGCAACAGTTAAATTTTGATATAAAATGTCTACGTTCAAAGAAAACACTTCTAATGAAATGAAACAGTTGTGAAATTCCTGAATATCGCTATTCTTTTATGTAAGTAAAAAGGTGAAATTATACATGGTCATGGAAATCAGTCAAAGAAGAACAGCCAGAGGCAAACACTGCATAGCAGAGTGAATTTTTGGAAGGATAACACTTATCTCACCAAAAGGGAGATAAGACCTTGGTTTAACATTATTTTTCTTATGGTTCGAACACATCTAGCATGCTTCTAACCCAATCTCCATGAAAACTTGTATGAATTTCTGAAATTTAATACTGAGGATGAGATGACCTAACTCTTCTTTTGTTATAGCAAAAGGGTTCTCCATATGCAAAATGTTGTTAACCTGTCTTTGTTATTAGACCCTGTCAACTTGAAGCTGAGTGAAGTGATAGTTATAAAGAACAAAGAGCTCTCTGCTAGTTGTCACTTTATGGTGGGGCTCTTTGAGAAGGAAGGCTCTTGGATCACACTTTTCTTGAACTGCACTGCAATTAGGAACAGCTTTTAAGACTTATACACGACTTTTCAATCACTGACTCAGTTTTGCATACGAGACTTATGGCTATTGGGACTGTCTCTGTTTCTGTAACGGACAAGAGATCATCAACATAGAACTTAAATGCTTTGGAGAATGATGGCATGTCAAGAAACATCCAAGTCAGAAAGTGATCAAGAAATACTAGAGGAAAATGCCACCCAAATTTAGCCAAAGATACTATAAATCCTGACTTGTGCTATCAAGTGAAAGATTTCAATCACATCCCTGTTCACTGAATCCTTCTCTCCCTTTGCAAAGGAAATAGCATCCACAAAGAATTGAGGGGAGAAGACACTGAGGTTGAAATGAGATACTCAGGTAATTGCGTACGCTGTGTCACCCCAGTGAAGGAACGACGTTTTTCTCCTAGTCATAGAAAAAACACATAACTAGCAAAAAACCAAATTCTTAGAGAAAAACAAAACCTAAGACATGACACAGAAGATGATTTGTACATGTGTCTGGCAAGGAGCTGATGGAAGCACTGGAGCCTGACTGAGCTGTATGGCAGCAGCTGCCTGCTGTGGGAACAACAGCCTCTTATTCCTTAGGACTCTCAGTCAGAACATTTATTCTCTAGCCTTAAGTATACACACTTTTCCACAGGGGAGCTCCTATGAACTCACTGCGTATGGGAAAGATAATGTTTACTTGGTTTTTTGCTTTGGGACTTCAGTGAAGAAACAAGTTCTTAATACAACATTTTATTTACCTTGCTGAGGACAAGCAACATCTACCAAAAGCATACTTAACCTCACACAAACAGAGAATATGGACAGCGAGAGACTTTCTGAGACTGCAGAAAGAAACTCTATGCTTCCTTTCTAGAAAACATCTTCAACTCAAGTTAGCAACTACAGTGTTTTGTTTGCTACATGGAACAAATTAACAAAAAAGCCACCTGAAAAAATATGACACAGACATCTAGAGTGGAAAAAAATCCTGATCCTTTTGAATGTGGCACACAAGAAAAGCCAATGGCTATTTGTGGGCCATTATTTGTGAGTGTCTCCTAATGCATTTATCAAAGTTAGATAGTGTCTTTGCAGTCTGTACAGATACTTATATCAATTCACTGATCACCCTTTCTAATGGGATATATCACATACATATGGAAACGTTGTTTCTGTTACCTACCTGGATAACTACATTTTCAAAAAGAGAAGAAAAAGAAATGATACTTTAAAAAACAAAACAAAGCAAAAACAAAGGGAAAATTAAAAATAAAAAAAAAACACGAAAAACATTGCTAACAAAGCATGCTTATTTGTCAGTACAGGTAGAGATAAACAGAGTTTCAAACAAGGATTGAGTAGCACTTGCAGAAACAACTTTTTTATATGTCGAAGTTAAAAGTTGGTTGTTAGTCTCAAAGAGACAATCATAACAAATATGCAGTAAGAGCTATATTGGTGTATTTGTTTATTTTGGAAAGACTTGTAATCTAAAAATGCTCTTCTTTTTCCTGAATCACCTGCAGAGGCAATGAAAATGCTGAACGATACCCACGCAGTTCCTGAATCCACTTCACACAAATGTCCTTGTCACACAGATGAATCCAAACTGTACACCAGAGCATTTACTAAGAATCTGACTGAATTTCTATAACACACAAAATGGCTGTGGCCAAAAATGCAAAATACTAGAATTTATTCTTCTACCTTGATTTTAGTAAGCTTTTTCAGACTGGGAAAACAGGTGGAACCCAAAACATTTAGCTGTTCAATTGACATGGAGCTGCTTGACTGACAAAGCTGTACACACATCCTGACACCTGTCAATCATAAGTAGCCCATCTGGTCCCTGTTCTCTTTATTCCTATTCAGTAAAGAGATACTGCTCAGGAGGCAGCTGGCAGTCTGCAGAGAATGCTTCCTTCTCCCTTCATTTCAGTGCCTTTGCCTGAAAAAGGCTATAAGGACCCAGCTTTTCTTTCATGTGACACCAGGAGACATATGTATAATGGCCAGTCTTCACGAACATATGTATCTATCTATAGATATAGATAAAGATATAGATGACGTTGATATAGATGATATAGATATATGGGTAGTTCTGGTGTAATGATGTTGTGGATTATACAGATGGGGCTGTGTTGAAGTGAGATGCAGGTGGGACACACTGTAGCAGGCAATGCCAACCAGGAGATCAAGCTCTGTCTCTCATTGTGCCTCTTCCCCACGTAACTCCCCCACACAGTCCCCATAATCAGAATGGAGAGCAAAGGGATTGTGGTGCCCAGCAATTCTCACTGCTGAGAACCGCCAAGAGAAAAAAAATTATATAGTAGAAAGACTTCCTGGATATTAGGCACATTATATTGTAGTTTACATGTAGTCTTTAGTTCATGGGAGGACAATGTATTTAGAGTGGGGAAGCACACCTAAACACATTCGCTATGTTTTTGGGAATCAGAACCACAGGTCACATTGCCAAGCTGCCATTTTAAGAATTATGTTACTATATGCAGAATATCAGAGTAATGGCCTGGGCAAGCCTGTGGGCTGCCAGCTTTTTGTCCTGGTTACCATGAGCTGAACCACTTTGCATGTGGATTTACAAACTGGGATCAGAGAGCCTGAATTCTGCAAGGGGATGTCCAAATTGCTCCAGGGCTGCAAAGAAAAACCCTGTGGGAGCCCAGGTCCTGCTGCTGCGGTGACAACTGCACCACAACAGAGATGATAGTATGTTTAGAAATGGAAGAAGCTATGCCTTCTTTATTTTGCATTGGCTTTTCAGTTCTTCATATGTATTCACACTGCATTTAAAGACCTTTGTCATAGAAAAATAATAAACATATACTCCTTTGTGAAGGTATGAGCAACAATTTTCCTTTTTTTCTTTATAAGATACTTATCATACTCTTTCCAGAATTTAGTTTTGACAGTACAGAACTATACAGACAATAAAAAGAGCTTTTTCCTCACCTTTTTCCTCACTTAAATTATTCTGAAAACACTGCTTCTTTTTAAATCCATTCAAGCCCAGAACTGCCAAAAGCAATGAGCCTACAGGTTTAACAAGCTGACCTGGAGCTGCTGCAATAGCTACAATCCCCAAAGAAGCATCTTGGGCAGTTACAAAACCTTACCTGAAAAGGATGCAATTCTGACAAGGGTGAACTGCTTCCCTTGAACCCTTTGTCACTCCAAATGGCCCAGGGACACACAGCCTGGGAACCTGAATGACCACCTCAAAATATTGTCCATCAAATGAACTCAAGGGATGTTCCAAACATCTAGGGTATTTGCTGTGAACACCGCAGCTCTTCGATCACATGGTGTAGAGGAGGAATAGAAGTTCCCCAGGTTTGTATTGCTGAGGAATGAAGAATGCAATTCCTCTAGTTTAAATTTCAGTGAATGCTACTCCTCTGACTTGTCTTCAACAGGTGTTTTCGGACAAGAAAAATTTTCCTCTGGTAGTACCTTCTACTTTGCACTGACCATAGGGAGATGCCAGGGTGGCAGGTTCAGATACAGGTGTATCAAACCAATAGTTGGCATACACAGAGCACGTGCACATCCAGGACAGTGAAAGGGTTATCAAATAATGTGATTTTTTTCACATTGACAAATGTGATATTGCTTTCACATTGACAATGGGATATTGCTCTCCTGCTGCCACCCTCACACTCTCGCCGTTCCTTTCCCTTCCCTGAAATCTGATCTCCTGAGACAAAGCAGAACTATCGTTTGGGGAGAGTTAGCCCACGGACAGGATGGGCTTCTGGAGTTGACAGATAGCTACATCTCATGTGCAAATTCCTATCCTTCTGATCACCATTTGATTTCAGCACACAGACGTGAAGTCTTCAATCCTTATGCTCTGCTTCCTCCCCCAAGACAACTTCTTTTTCTACTTCCTAGAATTAGAAATTTCAGAGTCTTCTCAAGTAATTCCCATGCTTGGGAAGTACAGGAATACAGAAGAATAACACAGTGTGTGAAGAACCTTTCTGAAGCAGAACTGATCCACAAAATACTTTTGGAGACTGAGTTCCTACAGGTTAGCACGAGCCTCCAGGACAATCACAAGTATGCAATGAAAATCGCTGCTCTGAATAACAACCTGCTGCTGCTCGTCACACTCCTGTCGCTTCAGGCCCTACAAGATTATTTGGGTTTCAGCAAACACTTCAAATCGTTGTTCCTTCTGTTTTGTTAGGCACAGCAGTGCTCATTTTCCAAAAAAAAAAAAAAAAGGCAACAGGTCTGTAAACACATGACCCAGTGACAGCCATGGCACAGCAATATGATGACGATGAGTCCCCAAGCGCCTGGGTGAGCAGGTGCTGCTGCCAGCAGCAAAACCAAAACCCGTCAGCCCCTTTCAGCAGCCAGAGAGAACACACTGCCAGAGTCAGAGGTTATTTGTCTCACAACTCATGTAGACTGTAAACTGTAAAAGCACGAATGTGCTCGATTTTTATCATTACTTTTTACTTCAGCAGATGTCCTGCCTACAGTAGCTGTCTCCTTAATAATACTGCAGAACAGTTTTCAGCTATACTGTAGGCAGTCCTTCACAGAACCATTTCATTACACTGCATTGTGTTTATGTTTAATTACAGCATAAATCTGGGGTATTTCAGAACTGATAGCTCAATAAAATAACATCCTAGACATTGACATTTTATCTGGGAATTAATAGAAGTGTAATTTTAAATCAGACAGCAAATCAAGCTAAGTTCTAAGTATTTAAACCCATACAAGAAATAAAAAGGAAAAGAAAAATATATGAGTGATTTACTGATTGAAATTATCCCTTCCTCAGGCTCAAAATGAGACCTTGCAAAGTGTAGGCCCTTCTATTGATTTTTTATTAGGGAAGGGGGCAAATCTTATGTGCTTTACCACGGAGCCCAGAGGAGCTTAGTGTCTCTGCTTTGCACCTACCTGTCATCTGTAATCTGTGTGCATGTGGAATTTTCTGGAGAGATTCATATTCCATATTCTCACCTGGTCACTGTCTGTTGCACTACAGAAACAATTGCAGCCAGGATGATGGATACTAGCTGCTGAATTTTAAATATTAGCCAGACAATCAACTTCCAGCTCCCATTTGGCACCAGGGCACAGATTCCAGTCGCCATCAGACACATTGCTCCAGCGGAAATCTGTCATATCAAAACAGTGAATTATATCAAAATAGCAAGTACTTCATTTATCCAGGCATTTCATCCATCCTTTCCCCCAAAAATATCTTGTACTTGTAAGATGGAGGAGGTATGCAGTGTTAGGAGAGGCCATGAGGGGACAGACATTCAGTGCTCTGGAGAAATTGTTATTGATACTTAAGTATCACTTTCGATTTAAGAGGACTTAGGCTACATATGGGTGCTAAGAACCTCATCATCAGAGCCTTACCCAAAGTTTTAAGCACCTGACAAGCCTGCAATGTGAGCAAGCCTGCCTGGTAATGTTGGAGGCTCCATCTGTTGCCTGTTAGCAGTACATATTTTCAGAAGGTCAGGAAAGCTGCCCTCCCACCTTTTCATGCTCTTACTCTGCTTTGCATGGACAAAATTTCAGATGAACATTTCTAGCTTAGCTCAGAGGACAATACGACAACATACCTATCATGCTTTCCCTCTGCTGACATGACTTTTCTGCAGACAGAAAACTGAGCTGCTGTTGTCCTATTGTCTGGAAAGATAAAATTCCATGGGATTATTTTCTCTCTTGTTTTCAGAGGTAGATGTTTCTTTTCTCTGCTTCTTCTTTATCAGTACTTAAATTCTATGTTTTTAATCAATATTATGCCTTGACTTTCCTGACTGTGCTATACTTCACCCTTCCTTTTCATTTTAGCTTTGTGTCATTTCCATCTCTCCCTGTTCCACTTGGACATGATCCTGTCAATTAGGGCACGTGAAGCACCGAGTACCATCAGCTACAATGGATTACTGTGAAATCAGGGAAGGCAGAGCATGAGTCCAAAGGCATGTGGGACAAAAAGTTCAGAAGTGCTCAAGAACTTCCAACACTTTCACTCTGGAGTGCCCAGCCTGTGATGATCATGGCTGGCTGTCCACAGTACAAGCCTCCTACTATGCTTTAAAGTGTTGTTTAGCCTTCAGGACATAGCAAGAGATGTCACATTGCAAGGCGAAATTACACTGTGGAGTGGTGTTAATGTAAACACCACTCCAGTTTGCATGGTCTAAGGTGGTTTGATGACACTCATTTAACTTCGGATGTGTGGAAATTCGTGGTATCAGTTCGTGGTCCAGACCACCAGAACTCCCAAGTTTAAGTGGAATAAATTAGACTGCTATTCTTTTTCCCCTGTTCCGCAGGATGTGGATTCCTGAATTTCTTCTCAATATATACATTCATGAGTGAATGCCATGATGTAAAATAGAGGAGCAGATTTATTCCCTCCATGACCTTAAGGCATGGTGAGAATAGGATGCAGACTAAAACACATTTAAGCCATCGTCCCGTACAGCATTCATCTTGCCAGCTCTGAGTCACACCTTTGCTCCACCTTGGTGCATTTGGTACTCAGGAACACGGAGAAAGAGTCAAGTTATCACTCTGAGACAGAGGCAACAGAGCAACTCTGCAAGATGGTGGCAGAGGAAGGCAGTAACAGGAATATTACAACCTAATACCAGATTTAGCTGATACTAGACATTATTCCAAGTTATTTTTATAAACAAGAGTTGTCAGTTTCTGAAGAGCTGATATAAATTAAAAGACTAGTGAAAGAAAATCCAAATCATTGAACAAACACCACTGCTTAGTATTTGTTTAATGGAAATAAGATAAAAGAGAATTCAAAATATGAGGCAAGCTTTTGTCCTGAGTACCAAAAACTCAAGCAAACAAAGCAAAATGAAAGCTATTCAAAAACTACATCTGTCAGGAAAGAACACAGATTTGTTCTTAAAATTACTGCAAATAAATGTTATAGAGAATGTTTGTCTGATTATCTGCTTTTCATAAATACTCTGGAAGGACCCTAGGGTATTACCGATTTATCACAAAATAATAAATTACTACTTACAGATAAACATTTTAAGCTTATTTAAAAGGGCAATGTAACTTTTCAAGTGTTGTCTATTTGCTTTTGCATGTGGAAAAATAGCAACAAGAAACATACCCTTTTCAAGTACATCCTTTTTTAACAGAGAAATCCACAATGACAACATTCTTAATAAATTCAGTTCACATTACTGTAATGATGTTTGTCTAGCAATACCTTGGGAATTACAGTTAGATTTAGCATTAATTAATTTGGGGTAATTTTCATCTGTTATCTACATATTTTACATCCTCTGATGGATCTGAATTACCCCAGGATAATGGAAAAGCTTTCTATGCATGAATTTTCAAAATGTCTTTCAAATACAACAAAGTATACAACAAAGAAAAGCAATCTCTTGGAAGCAAAGCAATCTCTTGGAAGCATCAGCATGCAAGATGGAATTTCTAGTTCATGAGCTGCACCTATGTTTCCTGACTAGTAATGTGAAATCTTAAACTAAATTGAATGAGACAATAGCCAGATCCCTGTCTCATGGTTATAATATGTCATTAAGAACTAGGTTTTAAAGTTCATGTCCTATAAAAAAGCTGCCCGGGAGAGGAAATGAAGGTTGTGATCAGTTTTTAATAACTCACAGAGCAATTTCTGACTTACTGTACTAGTACAATGAACAATTTTGAAGCTACGTAGTTTTGAGTAGGTAACACCAGTCCAAATACTTTGGGTTTAGCTGCCAAAGAGGGAAAGGCACTGCTTCAGCCACACAGGAGGTAAAAGTTAGGAGTTATGAGAAGAACTTAGGCAATGGAAAATAAAATATAAATATAAAGGATAAAGCAGCTGGCTGTGAAGACTGCCAAAATCACTGTAAACAAAATGTGAAGAAAGAAAAAATCTCAGAGGCAACTATATTGCACTGCTTGGCAGCAGGGGTGGTTTATCTCTCATTTTAATCTGACATATTCCAGACCTGAATCTGCAGCAATTTATCCTTTCATGTTTAAACCATGTTTCCTTTACTGCTTGCAGTTCTTGTAGCTCAGGACAGAAACAGCAGCAAGTGGGACAAAGAAGAGTTTCATACTGGAGGTGAGGTGTTCATGTCCATGCTGCAGAGCACATGGAGAAAGGCCTGCTATTTTGGGGGATATTTATTGGACTATTTAAGACAACCTACCTTTTCATGCTTGTCCACAGAAGGGGAAAAGGGATGAGACAGTGAAGCTGAGCAAACACCTGGTTAGACATGTCCAAGTTGAAGGTGTTTCATAAGGCAGTTACAATTAGTCACCAGAGGCACACCATCACTTCATCTGGATAACGAACAGGGAGGAATTGAAAGAAAACCTTGCTCTCTCTTTGCTGCCATGACAGCCTTATGAAAAATATAACAGAAGATAACACAGCTATCAAACTCAGGATGTGAAATTCTGGTGAAGTCAGGATATTGTCTTATAGACTAGCACGGTAATTCAATAAAAGTCACTGTCTTCAAAAATCATACATACATAAGACCAATGCTTATGTGAAGGAAATGCAGCAGAAAAAATTGCTTCACACTCCAGTTCAGTATTCATGGAAAACACTGAGACAGAGGGATTAGAAACGAAGCTTTTTGATGTAGTCTTCTTTTGCGAACACAGAAATTTTCATAGTTCATTTTGAATGTGTCATTCTGTCACTCTGGCTAGATTTCTGTCTGATTTTTCACATTTTAACATCCTTAGTGCTGAACAGATTTTACCCTCACTCAAAATGACCAGTTATTAAACATCAGTTTTTCAGTGCTCAGAACAACAACCCAACAGAAGGTAAACCCATGGGTCAAACACTTTTTTCTTCGCAGAAAATCAGTGCAGATAAGTGGCTACTTAGGGTCAGGACAAAAGAGGACTTCTGTGTTTAAAGTACTTAGATGGAGATGAAGTCTGCCAGATTGAAGGACCACCTGGCTTCCAACTGTGTCTTATTTTTAATAAAGTTCACAACACCTACAGCTTTAATTCATGTTTAAGTAAGCCCAGGCCTGCACAGCCCAGCAACTGAGCCACGCCAAGATGCCCTCACATGGAACTTGTCCTGCAAGACTGACACTCCTAAAATCTGACAGACAGACTGCATCAGGTTTTGTATGAAAGGAATTATCTGCTGCTTTCCCTCTATCAAAAGCCAGAAGGCAGTGGGAGTGGTTTGGGCATCATTTAGCATTAGAGCTCCAGGCCAGTCTTGAAAACCTGAGGTGCTTCAAAGCTTTATCTTGTAGAAGGTAATCACTTGAATATGAAGTTACAGTGTAATGAAGAAGGCACAGTGTGCATTCTCACACCCTCCTTCCATGAGACTGAAGGCAGAAGGAGCTCATGTGTGCACAGCACAGGCTGTACCAGGCTGGGATGGCTCACCTGCAGATTGAAGCTCATGGCCCCAGCTTTCTGCTTTGCTTTCAGACTTCATGTGGCATACAGCACAGGACTCTCCCCTGTCTTATTAATAACCACCTCAGCTTAGAACTGGTCTAAGGAAAAGCTCTAAGCATCAAGCATGTTTTTGCTGCACAGTGGTATAGCTTCATGAGGAGAGGTAGAGGACACTCTTTCCCTTCCCAGGACTCTCTTTGAATTCTAAAGGGACACAGTAAGAACTGAACCTGGTACTTTAGCTGTAGTCTAGTAGCTTGATATCTCACCATGTCAGTCAAAAGAAGCATCACCAGCTTGTCTCATCATCTTGAGGGAGGAGCCTCAGCATCACATCAGCTTCTGAAGAAGGATACCATTAGATCAATCAGACATGGTCACCACTTTGGTAGAAGCATTTTCTTGAAACTTTAGGTCAGATTTCTGAGCTCTAGAAAGTGTACAATTTCAGGCCAGTTACTGTCTGAGCATTTCCTGAGATGTTCTCTAACTCCATTCCATTCTGCAATGAGGGAACTTCTGCCGAATATGCTGCTATATTGACTCTTTGCCTGACACATCTTAGTCTGTGTCTATAAAACTAGTTAAGAAGGACCAGAGAAGGATTCTTGTTCCATGTAGTCCTCTGTAGAGCAGAATGACCGCAACCAGCCAACTCTCAGCAGGTCTTAATATCCCACCCCTGTGACACTCAGACAAAATTACTCTTCTTTGTGAGTGGTTTGGCAGCTACCAGAAAAGTTGAAAATGCAGCCAAGCTGAGTGGTCTTGCTATAGCATGCAGCTAATAGTGTGTGTAGCAGGTCACAAAGTGTGGCACAAAGGTAGTGCTGTGGGGGTAACGCTGTTGGAGATACCTGGAGGGGTTATATCTCCTACCTGCTGCATTTTGAAAGGGTTCCTTGAAATGAATCATCCCCAGCAGCTATGTCTTAGCACTGTCTTGAAAAGAACCCACTGTCATTGTCTGAGCCATGAAGCAATGGAATACAGCCATGCTGTCAACCTCTTCATGTGCAGCACATAGCCAGTGAACACACAATGTTGGATTTTGCGCCTAGGATTTGGCATGCTAAGGTTAGATGACACAGCATACTGCTTTCAGCCAAAACTCTTTCACATCCTTTACAGCCCTACAGCCGCTCTGAATCCTAGTGGGGCAATACTCAGTAACTTTGAGAAACACAGTGCTATTGGTAGTTTACTTCTATAGGCTGATTTTGCAAGCTTTCGGCAGCTAGCTGTTGCCACTTTGGCCAAAACCTATAAATAATTGAGACAAGAGCTATTGCTTTTGCAACTGTTTGCACTTCAAGCTGCTGCGAACACCTGATCTTTTCTTTGGTTCCCATTAATCTGCCAATTATGAGAGACATGAATTTTGGAGCACATGGAGAGCTGTGGGATTTCTCATTGCAGTTTGATGTGTACTGGTGGCTGTCCAGGAATGTAAATCTTGAAAGATAAATTAGAGGCAAGACCAGGAAACACAAAAGAGAAATGGTATCCGAATGAAAGTGCCTATACCATCCCAGAAAATAAAAAGGCATGAAGGAACATCACCTTGCAGATATCATCCCTCAGCAGTTCAGTGAGATCTAATCTAGGCCCTAATTAACATATGTATTTATTTTACTGCCACAGATGAAATATGACCCTTTCCAGGGCAGAAAACAACAGGGGATCACAATGGCCTTATAAAAGAGATTGTAAACAAAAAGACCTGCTGGGGTCTGTCCCGCATGAATAAAAAATTCAGAGACCAAGAGATGCTACTTGTAGCCCCAGCACACAATCATGTACTAGGGTATTAACACAATTTACTGAACATTTCAAAGGCACAAGTAAAACCAAAACCCAGCTGATTACATTTCATGGAACAGTTTTCCTGATACAGTTTCTAGAAACCAGAAATTATGAATTTGATATTCCTAGCTGTCTTACTCCTCATGCACACTGCCACATTGTTTTTCTCCTTTGCAAAACATATGCTGATTTTGAGGAAGGCCTTATATTTCCTAAACCCAACCCCTCAGTAAAAATGCATACTTTCAGAACTGAATCAGTGCCGTGCCAGCAGTCTCTGCCAAAGGCAAGCACCAAGCCAGCAGCATGAAACCTTATCAGCTGCAGACGACTGGAGGACGAGGAGAAGTCAGAGGTGGCCCTTTTCCCGCTGAGAAAGCTAGTCTTTTCTGGTCCTAGGGACTTTGTTCTTCTCTATGTAGGACAAATGAACTGAAAAAACTGCCTCTTCATCTAGCCCATTCTTCTAG
>JAYRBT010000001.1:54507210-54534511 GCA_036023395.1 Myiotriccus ornatus | reverse complement strand
TCCTAGGGACTTTGTTCTTCTCTATGTAGGACAAATGAACTGAAAAAACTGCCTCTTCATCTAGCCCATTCTTCTAGAATGTGCCATCTAATTTCACCCAGCTATCCTTGTACTGAACTCAATAACCTGGTTTTGGCTACAGCATATCTTCCAGAAAGTCCTCCCGTTCTAATTTGCAAACACAAATGAAAAATTTGCTGCTTCCAAGGCTAGTTCCTTCCCAGTGATGAATCACCGTCCCCATTAAAAATGTGTATCTTACATCTCTTCTGATTTTTAATTGAAATACTCATATGAATGTTACTTCTGGCTCCAGTAGCATTAAGCCAATTAATCAGCACAGCTCTGTTCCAGCATGACAGCTCCTATATGTAACAAGGAAACCCATAGGCTTATGAAATGCAGAAAGCTAAACGTTTAAATGCCTCTTGTATTGCACATCCACTAGCACATGAACCCCTGCGCACTGCACTGAGCTAACAGCATTCCAGGGACAGGCAAGCAGCAATTAGGATATTTTTTTAATCTACTACCATGACCAAATGTTCAGGAAGACAAATGCTCAGGGTGTTCAAACACAAATAGAGATCTTCCTGTAAGAGTACCAAATCAGCGGACTACAGAAAAAGAGACAAAGACCATATCACATATATATCTGAGGTTCAGGATGCTGCTATGAGGCCAGAACAATCTCATCAAACATCTTTTTATCTTGGATGGTTTAAAAACTATATTGGAAACCACCCAGTCTTTCCACAGAGTACTAGACTTGAGTTCATCTTCCTCATCTGCCTGCTCATCAATTTGTTCTGCAAACATTGAGGGAGACTAGCATTATCCCTCAACTCTCTAGAATGGTTTCTAGGTTGGTTATAATAGCTCCTTTTAGGGAGAAAAAAATTGTCTAAAACATGCTTTCACACAAAGCATTGACTCATAAGGGCTCTGCTTTCTTCACTTGGAGGTCTGCCTACCCAGCTCAGCTTGAAGAAAATGAGGGTCCCTGTGGATTCCAGGGGTGTGAATGTGGAGAAGAAATGCTGAATTCCACAAAAAATAGTCACACACAAGATAGATGCCTGCAACCTCTGAAAACACTGAGCATGGGATTGTAACTAAAATCCTTCCTTACTAGAAAGTCTTGCATTGCTCCAGCAAAGACACAACTTCCCAGTGCTTTGCTTCAGGTTCATTTGAATGCCCTGAAATGTTCTTGCATCTTCATTTTGTTCACTGTGAGGCCCCACACTCTTGGAACAGTTTACATTTAAATATCTGCTTAAGCCTCACTGAAATCAAATTGCAGTTAAGTAAATATTGTGAAAAACAGGGCTACACTGCACTAACAGCTTTAAACAGTGCTGTTAACAGAAAATACTAATATTAGTAAAGCGATAAGCTTAGGCACCTTCACTACTGAACCTCTTCAGTTCATATACTCAAACCACAGTGCAACTAGCTTTTTTCAGAAGAGCTTTGCGTGCAATGCCAGCAAGCAACACCAACTCTGTTTACTACAGAACTGAGTTTTTCAGAAATGTGCGTGCATACTTTGTGATGACTTCCTAATTGGAAGTACCAGTGCAGACGTGTCCCCAGAGCAATGTCTGATTAGATATTATTACTCCCAAGTAACTGTGACTCCCAGGTAATTTTATTCCCTAATTATGCAAGTATCTGTTCCGTTCCACTTCTGAGAAACAGGTCCTTTAAAATAATCAAACACATCAGCCATGGCAGAAATCAGGAGTTCCCTCCTCTTAAACCAGGTCTTGCTACACTGAAGCCCCTTATGTGCTACTTCTCTTTGCAGGAACCGTGGTGCGAACAGAAAATCGCTGTAGAGGCTGTCAAACTCAGGGAGTGTATCTGAGTCACTGAAAGTGCATAAAATTATTAAATTATGCTGCCAGTGCAAAGACTGGGAAAGGGCTTCATAGGAGTGCTTTGCAGCAGGGAACCAGGCTGCTCCTGGCCTGCTGGAAAAAAAGCTTGAGTTCCATCAACTAATACATGCTATAAACTGAGATTCAAGTCTAGGTGCTTAGGAAAACTCAAGATAACTACATGTATCACAACATTTTAAAGGTGCACGTAATAATGAGTCTAGCATGTGGTTTATGTACTCTCACACTACCTAGGCACATATTTGTGCTAGCTTTTTACCCTTCACAACTCCAGGGAGCAGCTTGTTACCGTCCAACACACTGTGACTGTTGAAATGTAGTCATAGAACCTAAGATGCATGGAAATCTCTCCACTTAATGGTGAAGAAAGAGCTGTAAATAAAATTTCCTTCACTTTTTAAAGTAGTTGGAGAAGAAATTTAATGACAAGTTAAGGGAATACTTACTTTACATAAGTAAATGGAATAAGGATTTAACGATAAAAGTCCAGAAGATTGAACTAACAATCTGAAGAAACAGGTCACTTCAGTCCTCTCATGACAGGGAAAGGATAGCCATCCTAAAAAGACATGCATGAAGTTTAACTGCAGAAACTCTTATGTTAAAGAGGATATCAGAGTAGAGATGGATAATAAAAGACCCCCATGCCCACCACTGCATATTCCAAATAGGAATCAATATAAAAAAGCTACTTCACTGATTCAAAAGAAATAAAGTTAAACTGATTGGGTTTAAATCACGGAAATTTAAGGAGTAATTTCTTCTGTCACATCATGATGACTTAAATTATATTTAATTATGAGCTCGTTACCCTTGGCTCCCTTCATAGCTGGAGAGCAGTCACCATGCTGATAGCTGTAATGCCTTTTAGCTGGTGATGATTTTATGGATTTTTTTTAATAGACCTTGTATGTACATGTGTGTGTACACACACACATAACAAATGGAGTTTTAAAAGAATAATACTGTAAAAAACAAATCTAGTATGCTTTTTTAATTATCAGGGAAATTAAGAAGGTAAGAACATCCAGTATACACTGGAGCAAAAAAAAAAAAAATCTCCTTCACCTTGCAATGTTCTCCTAAATACCCTTTTTCATGGTTGGCCTGAGTTGCCACATGCCTGTCTCTGCAAGCAAGGGGAGTAAGCACTGAAACCCCACCAAAGTCTACCCTAGAGAGGTACAAACTCACAAGTACTCTGTAATAAGTTAAAATCTTATTTTATATACTAAAAAAGTTCCCAACAAAACAAATCAATAGATCCTATGGAAACTGATTACCGATGCTGACGTAACATGTTTGTATGTGTTGTAGGAAGCTCGTACAAGGTCCATAGCTACTCCCCTAGAATAATGCTACCACTAAATAATGCTATTAAGAAAGAAGGACGTAGATTTTAGGGAGGTAAATAAGTTTCTGCTGGGTATGGATCCCACCAGTCCCCAAAAAAGAGCTGTTTGTCTCAGTCTTATCAGAAGACCAGCATCTCCAGCAGCATATCCACATCCAGCTGTGCCCCCTTGTTGTATCAGAGACAAGGGATGTCTATGGGACTCATTCAAACTCTGACAACTAAATTTTAGACATATGAAGTTACTGTATGTGAATTACACCCAATGAAGGTATTTCCACTCATGAAGAAAGACCTGAAAAATAGATATTTGTATATCAAGCATAAACATTTTTCCTACTTAAATAGAGAAAGAAATATCTCCTTTCATGGCAGAAAAAAAATAAAAAGGTAGTGGAATCTGGTAAGTATGGGAAACTAAGAAGCACCACAGTATCCTGAGTCTATCATAGACAGAGAAGAAACCATTGCTTTTCCCTTACCACACCTAATGCAGGATGACTCGACTGCATCCTCCTGGCACAGTAGGGTGCATTGAAAACTGAAGTAGCCTGTCTGAAGCTCTTTAGTTTCCAACAAGCCACAATACTGCCTCATCAACGTCAGCCACTTGGATAATTTGCTCACCGTAACCTGAGCATTATTTAGAGCATTTATTCTTCCAAAAAGAAAGCTGAGTGCAAATCCTCCACGGTGACCCTGGCCTGAGTCTCAGGAATGGTCAACACATATTCTCCTATAGAGGAACTGTAGAAAAAAACAGCTTTAAGAGTCTACGTGCACCCTGTTCCAGTTCAGCTGTGTTTGGTGAGTTCAGCAAGCAAAAAAAGGGCAAGCACCGCACATATCCCTTCTGGCATCAGTCCAGTGCACACCTCTCCTGGCTCCCTAAACACAACATATTAGTGGTGCACCTAAATAACACCTCTCACCCAGCTACAGTGTGCCTAAAATGGGGGACAAAATGTCAATGTGTCACTTTAATATTCTGCAGGAGGGCTAGCTTAAGAAAGTTATCTTGGACTTCTTTGTTCATAATTCAAGCTCCAAGTCTTGCAAATTTACCTTTGTGTCCTCTGCTCACTTCCTCTCCCTACTCTCTCTGTGGGAACTGTTGCTTTAGTTTAGAGTGGGTCTTTGCTGCAGGGTTGGTCTGGTCTCTTGCTCAAAGATTGTCTTCCTCTGCTGAGGATTCAGGATTGTCTTTGGATTTGGCCTGGACTGATAGATGTCTACTTTGCAAATTAACTCAAAAACTGTAACTTCTGCCACCCTGTCCTACAGATTCATAGAAGGGTCTTGTTTTATTGCCCACTTAATTCCTCCATTTGGCACTGAAGGATGCTTAGATCATTGTATCATTTAAAGACCAATTCCTTTCCATTGCTGTGTTTTGTTGCTGCCATCTTTGTGCCACATTTGAACAGGAACAGCATGCCTGGACCTGGCCATATCTGCACTAAGCTCTTTTGGTAGGAGTTCAGTAGGACTCATCACGGGAAGACCTCAGAAATCAGAAACACTGGAATTTCTAAGCAGGCAACAACAAAAGGACTCCCAAAAGAGAAGCCTAGCAATGGGAAATAAATAAAATACTAAAAATATGTTCAGAATGGATAAAAGGCATTTCTGAAGAAGTTAACTTCCACAGATGTGGTTGTTGCACAAAAGGAATTGTGCTAGTTTATCACATGGTGTTTAAGACAATCACATCATTTTTCGTTAGCGCTTGCATACTGAACTCCAAACTGTTCTTGCATTACCTGCAAAGTGGGTCACCTTCAAGTTCTGTCTACCAGGTTTCATGCTTTTGTTTCAGAGCAAAGATTGAAAAAAGTAGATCTGGAAATGTCTGGGAGAAACTAGCGGCAGGAAGGCAGTCATGGAAAGAGGATGCAGGTTGCTGTACAAAATCCTGAATTTCCCAAAAACACGGTTGGCATGCCTCATAGAAAGGACTTTAGACCAGAAAAAAACTGAAGGCGGAAACAAGGTGGGGTTTTGGTTCTCTGGAGGTAACCAAATATGAGGTAACAAAAATATGGCAACAGCTGATGGAGCATGAGGGAGAAAACTCACAATGATAGAAACAAAAGTCAGACCGCTGATAGAGCTTCTAGGGGACTGTTTCTGTCCCTGGAGGATTACTGACTGTGGCTGGTAAGAAACTGCTTCCCCGTTGTGCACTAATGCAGGAGGCATGGCAAACAGACTGGGCAAGGTCAGCCTCTTGGAACAGGATGTGAAATCAGACAGTATATGGAATAACAGCATGTGGTAAAATAGCAGCCACATTTAGAGCAGATGTATCGAGAAAAAGCAGTCTGCAGAAAGTCAGAGATGAAGCTAAAGGCAGTGGGGTGCATCGAAAAAGGAACTGAGCATGAAAGTGTAAGGGTGGAACCAGTGGTATAAGCACAACGGTATCTATCTCAGTCTCACTGGAAAAAAAAGGAAAAAGGTTTTACTGGGCTGAGGAACAACTATATATTTTCATTACGAGGTCTGGTTATTATAGGTATGTAAGCAATGTTATTAGGAAGAGAGTTCTGTTAATAATCACATCATTAAGGGACACTTCAATATCCTACATAAAGAATGCAGAATGAGTGTGATGAGTAATAGAAGGGTAAATTACTTCTAGATGGGGTGGGTGGCAGATTTCTCCACCAAATAGCCAAGAAAACTAACAGACTACATGCAGTTCTTACTGATCTTGTAACTGCTGAAACCATTTTAGAAAATTTGTTCACTAAAAATAAAATCCCAAAGACTAAGAAGATGAATTTATATTAAGTGGAAGAACATATGAAAGTAGGTCTGCAAGTTCTTCACTGAAGGCAGAGCATTATTAGAAATGAGGGAAACTAATTTAGTCATCTACTGCTAAAAAGACATATACGGTGACTAACTACAAATATTTCTGCTCTTTTCTACTTTCTAATGGAGAAGGACATAAAAGGATGGTAAGAGTATTGTACAAAAGGCTGGAGAAATGGCTAAAATTATGAACAATATTGGAGGATTTGAGTGGAGATTTAAACAGGTGCAGAGCAACACTGTTCAGGCGGTCAAAGCAATAGGTAGTTTGTCCTGTGGGAAAAAGGAAAACAACCTGATTTGTATACCCTTTCCGAGACAAGAATGAGAAGAATGTTAAACCCAGACAAGACGGAGAAAAGATCTGTATTCATACATATGCATAAAAGCATTGGTTATATACACAAAAGAGCAAGAAGGTTAAGCAATACATTAAAATGACTGAATGCACACACATTTAATACGGAAACAGGAAGAAGGTCTCTTTCCTTCAGAAGGAAGGTTATAGAGTAATGGTTTTATGGTCAAAGCAGGGGCACAAAACCTAATTAAAGCTAAGACAGAGCTAGACCAATTGTTACATTATGGCTGCAGCAAGACCAAGTGGCTCTGAGACTGGAGAGGGATCTTCCTGCCTCCTGCAGTGCCACAGTCAGAAGTGCTGTGCTGCTTATGAAAGATGATGAAAAGTAGGGCAAACTGGGCATCTTCCTGTTGTCTCCTTAGTAAAACAAGCAATACAGGAAATAATAAAAGAGCAAACAGAAAACAACCTAACTTCAAAGGTGTAATATTCAGCTAGCACTAATATTTCAGTATTGGACTCTATGGTATTGCTTTTGATGCAGTGCAGGATGCTGGCTACTGGGCTGGATCTTCTGATAATTACATGGTGTTGATTTTTGTTTTAATGTCTGTCTTAGTGCCAGAGTCGATTTCTCTCTTTGCCTATGCACAGAGCTTGCCAAAGTGTGTGGGCTGAAGGGAAAGAGCTTGGACTTGATAAAATACCCCCTTCTACTGCTAGCAGTGTCTTCAGTAATGAAAAAATAAGGGCTCAGCCCTGCAGAAAACATCTTGTGTTAATGCTCACAATGCCTATGACTGTCACTAGCCTCAAAGAATTTGGCTACAAGGACCACTGTTGCTTAAGACTTTTACCCACAGAGATGCTCCACCCTGCAAAAACCACCCTGCAGAGGTAGCCCAACTGGCCTTCTTGTTTTCTAGATGGAATACTGGTAGCAAAACCTCTGTAGCTTCAGAATCTTGCTGGTAAGAAGGGTGAATATTCAAGGAGCCAGCTGCTGCTGAGCTCTGCCGCAGCTGCTCCTGCTGTTCTGAGGGAAGCTCAGGTTGAAGACAAATTGTCCCAAACACAGCACAAAGAAACGTGCTGAAATCACGTCTGGTAAACAAGAGAAGTAATCTGAAAAAGAATGAACTAAAACAGCTGTGGCAGAAACTAGAACTAGATAGTGGGCAAAACAATGAAGGAATAGTCTGTTGTCATCCCACGCCTCTTCTGAGAGCCTTAAAAATAGCTCAAACAATAGAAAATCAAGATAAAGCATAAAGAGACTGAACTAATACTATCCTCATGACTGCTAGACCATAGGCTGCTGTCCTGGAGCCCTCCTCCTCGCATATATAGCCACAGCCATAAGCTTCACCTACATATGGAAGAGCACCTGGATACTAAACTTTATTTCTTCATACCACTGTGTCTGATTTTCTTTCTGCATCTTCTTGTTTTGCCTTTTTGCTTTACTGTCTGTTTAAAAATAATTCTGTGTCAGAGAACGAGGAAAGTGTCAGCACATGCTCACAGCAGCACCATTAGTAGTCCAATGGTTGAAGGAGCTTGCCAGCTCTTGGAGTTATTGTAAGATCATTTGCTGTGCCTGACCAACTGCGAATAAGGAGCATATTCACTTCTTACCCTTCCTTATAAATTGTGATATGAACAGCCCCAACTCTGGAGCACAGCATAGATGCTAGTTTTTACTACTTCCAAACTACACTGAATTATTTAAATCTTCTCTAATTATCAGATTAACTCTTTTCTCTTAAAAGTAGAATAGAAGGGTTATTTGTGTGGAAGGGACACAAAGGATACTTACTGTGTGTTTCATGAGCTAGCAGTTGATTCTTACATGACACCATGTTAAGTCCTTCTCGTTTTCATCTGCTTTATACATAGAAGTGATTTTTTGCTTCTCTCTGGCAGCACCATAGAAAATAGCTGGTTCTGTCTGACTAGCACAGAACTATTCATCATTAAAGCATTATGTTGCCATTCTTACTATTTAAAATCTCAGCAGAAAAACCCAGACATGAAAAATATTAGCAACACCTAGGGACGATGCCTCAGGTTGGCCACAGCAAGATCAGATCTGCAAAAAGAGAGGACTCCCTGTGTGCTTCACTGAAGTCCTCCCTGAAAATTCTGCCTCCTCCACTCTTCTCTAAGACCAAGTTCTACTCAAATATGAGCTAAGTATGGCAGAAAATTGTTTTAGAGAAATTGTCACTGTGTGCTACTAGTGTTCTGCAGATGAGCCTCGAAGTCCTCTGAAATGATGAGCATGGCAAAAAACGTGTGGCTAACAATAACATCTTGCACCGGGGAGTGACTAATGTTGCTTCCATGGCAGTGAAAAACCAAGAGGTTATTCATCTGGATCATTATTTTTTAAGCTCCAACAGCTTAAAACCAGATATGTTTTGTTTTGTTGGGTTTGGAAATTTTTAAACCAAAATAGAGGACAGTTCGTGACAGCTAGAACAGCAAGTGGCCAGCAATCAATTCATTTTAAAGGAAGATGATTAATTCTCTCCCGTCACACACGAAAGCTATTTCAATATCAAACAAAGAGTCTCATTTGGACAGACTGCATTATCCTCCAAGTCCTTGAACACTGAGGGCTTCCTTCTATACCTCATGTGAAGTTCTCTCATCCCATGAGCAATTTCTGTAACATGCTTCTTACGAGGTTTTGAAACAAACTGCTCCCTTGTACCACGGAGATTCATCTGGCTGCAAGTGCATCAAATTTCATGAATCCTACTGAGGGAAATGTAGTGGTGGTCACAGTGTGAGCACCAGTTGGATATAGGCAGAGAGGGGGGAAATTAAATATTTAAATTTTGTTACTTTTGTAGAAGTAGAGGATTTCAAATTAATTTTTGTAATATTTGAAGAAAAATTAATAAATATGTTGCGGTTTTTTCTCTGTATTAGGATAGATCACAGTGCTGCTTTTATACTTTAACACTGATGCAGTGGGAGACAGCAGTCCTAAAGCCTCTTCCATTAACTTTTGAATGATTTTGCCAGTACAGCTCCTCCAGCAGATCCTTTTCCCAACTTCATTTAGAAAAACAGAAATTGGCCATATGCCTTAGTGTTTCTTCCACACAGCTACTCTGATCATCAGAAAGACATCAGTGACTCTAAAGGTCCATATTTGTTAGAACAGCTCATAGATTTGCAATAGGAACTAAGCTCTTTGAAGCTTTGGTAGTAAGACTATATTGCTGCTCCATCCTTTAGTCTTGTATGATGCATAGAGTGGGAAGGTTTGGCTAACATTGTTTCAGTGGTTCAGAAGAAGCATTCAAGACCAAAGCTCCAGTCCCATCTACAATATGCTAGAGGTCCTTAATCATTTTATGCATAATTTATAGTCCATTTAAAAGCACTGATGGCACAGAGACTGCCTTAAAGTCTCTAAGCATCTACACTTGAAAACAGCAAGACAGAGAAAATCAAACTGTAGCAAGTGCCTCTTGAGCACATACAAGCTTGTTTTTCAACAACTCGAAGACTTCATCAGAAGAATAAATGGCATATTCTCAACACAAATTATACACCAATCAAAAGGAGAAACAAAACTTCTTCAGAATTCACCTGAGCAGACATGACAGGCAGAGCTCCACTTCAGATGGTGAAATACTGGCAACATAAGAAACAACTGAAAATGCGGCCTAAGCATGAGACGTATCAGAAAATTTTATTAATCTGCACTGCTATCAGCCCTATCTAAAATGACACATTTTAGTGCATGCCCATACAAAATGACCATCAATTCTAATCCTTCTTCCTCCTTCCTACTTCTCTATTTCATCTATAGCTCATTCTGATTTTTTTTTTTTAATACCATTTAATAGCTAATCTCGCATAGGCTGAGATCTCAGTCCTTGATAAGCAATTCACAGAGTGCTGAATATTAAAACTCACCAGGACCCTGCTCAGCTTGTTGGTTTTCTGGCTTGTTCTGGTGCCCAATGACACACAAGGAGATCCAAAGAGTGAAGCTGCACTTGGAGAAAAATATCTGTTTAAGGAAATGCATCTTAAAAAAAAATAGAAGTAGATAGAACTGTAAATAATTTACAAAAAGCAAGCAACAACCTCAGCTCAAGGAAAAAACTATTTCTGCAAATTAATAGTGTGATGCTTGAAATAAGACTGGAGCCATAGAAGAGTCAGAAGCACCTGCAAGTTCACGAGAAGATAAGCATTGTTCCGGTGGTTTAAAAGCATTATCTTTGTGCCATAAAGATCCATGAGCAGAGCACAATTCAAAGCCATTTGTGAAATGAAGAGCTTTCAAAAGAGAAAGCAACATCCTCCAAGCCCCGAAGTGGTTACTTTTAGTAAAGTTACTACACTGAAACTCGTATCTTCAGCTTGAAGTGTGGTTACCTCAATATAAGAGCTAAGGAAAAAAAAAAAAGTCAAGTGTTTACCCTCCTGCTACCTCTCTTGCTAAGCCTTGCCTCACTGCAGCAGGATTTCAGGGCTCTGAGTGGTACATAAGTGTGCACTTCATGCCTTAGGTTATGGAGTGAGTCAACTATAAAAGGGCAACTTAGACTAGAAGTCTACTATGGCTGTGAAAGTGTCTCATATCTCCATGTTCTTTTAAGTTTGATAACAGCAGCAGGCTTTTAAACAAAAAAACCCTCCAAGCACTATATGGCATTGAAATAGCAGATCTAATGTAATTATGTGTAAGTTGGAACAATTATCTGAAAATCATGCAGTAAAAAAGGGAGGCAAAGCACTCAGCCACTGCAAATGAAAGTGCCAGAAGGGACCTAAGCCTTCATTATAGACTGATGACCTGCTAAATTACATTGCCAGAGCACACGCAAGACCATCATTGACAGTCTAATTCCAGACTACCTCTGTGGAGAGATGAGAAATTCTTCTCTCAGCCCGTACCCAGAAAGCAGATGAAAAGAGCAGTGAGAATTAAAAGCTTCATAGAGATCTGCTGGACCATACTGATACTGCATCAGAACTTGATTAAAGAGGTTACAGGGGGCTTCATATTTCTCTGGTTGTCTCAGCAGAGACGGTCTAATAAGAAATGTAATGGATAGACCGAGAGTGCACAAATAAGAACACTCACTGACCCATTAACTTTGGGAAGCCAATTTTTCTCATACATGCACTCTTCTGAGTTATGAGTGCAAAGTGGTACAAGTGTGCTTAGCCAGGAGGGAGGTGGTGGTGAGGCTGGACTGTCATTTAGAGTGCAGAGGAGGGTGGAATCTGGAAGCGCTGCTGAAGTGTTTCTGCAGTTCACAAGGGACTGCAGAAGAAAGACCCATTAGCTGTAATTGGCTTTGTGACAGTATGAGACACCAAATCCAAGCAGTTTAGCTCTGGTGTGGATCAGGGATCAGATTAATAGAGTATCACACGGGTAAAATGGTTATCTGATTTTTTGGACAGGAGCAACCCCATGCTGTACTGTAGCTGTAGACACACACTCAAAATTTCTTGGTGGGTGCCAAAGGTACAACAGAGTTGTTTTCCTTCGTTGGTTCCTTCTATGGGCTGGGACCAAATTTTTACCTTCAATATTCACACATGGGATAGGCAGAGACCCTTCATACTCCCCTTCACAGTTTCTCTGGGGAAATATGCTATGCTCAAAGAACATTTTTAAAATAATGGGAAAGTTTTTACAGCTTCATATACACAGACAGGAAGAACTCAAAATATCATTTGCCTTGCAAAGGGCAACATAAGTTTCTGCAAACTCCTTCATTTTTCCCTCATGGTAGATACACTGCTAGCTGTTCCTCTTATACCATCAAACCAGTCATTAAACATAGATCACACCACAGAAAATTGAAAAATAATTATGAAAGCTTTTCTTGTAAATATATACTGTGTGATTATATATAATGCTTGATTTGTTCATGGAGAAGCTATTTTACATTCTGCCAAAAAAAATATTCACCCACTCACCATAAGGACAGAAACATGGAGGATGATATTTCCAAAATGATAAAGCTGTAGGGCAAAAGAAAAACTCTTTCAAGTAGATTGATATCAACATACCAACACACACTATCTGCGCATTTCAGACATACAAAAACAAATCCATCACAGTTATCTTTGGGTGAGGCAGGAATCACTAATTAAAGTATATCAGTTTTCAAGCTCAGTGACTCAGGTGACTGAAGAGGGATAGAAGACAACCAGATGATGGAGTTGAGATTAAAGAACATTGCAAGCAAAACAGGAATACTGCTGGAAGCTGTTGTCCCAGGGGGTGCCTCGCTGATGATAACAAAGTGAGCAGACCATAGAAAGAACAGCCCTATCAGGTCATTTGACAAGAGGAACATGGAAAATGGGGTACCACTGGACAAATAGTTGTATAGCAGTTTCCCATGAGTTGTGACGAAGGTTTTTTTAATTGACTGGCCTTAAATAACCACTGCAACTACATGGTCCAAAGACAATGCTCACTGTGGGATAAACATATTCACTGCTGCACTCAGAAGGGTACCTCCATATATTGCTTCACCAAGGAGACAGCAGTGCCAAAGGCACCTTGTTGCCTCAGTATGAACCATCCAGCTCTCTCGGATAGGGTCAAGGAGATTCTGAGCCATCCACATTGAAATCACACTGTTTTTCACAAGTGTCTTTTCTTATAAGTAGGTAGCACCTCATGTCAACACTGCGCCACAGCTTCATTTGCGAAGGTCCCAGAAGCCCATGTGGTGAGATGATCTGATCTGGTACACTCACTGAGGTATCCTTTGCACATTAAAGCAAGGCTTTGTGAAGACACAGTTAGTCTTCAAACCGCTCAGTAACAGAATGCATTTGGTCAGCTCAGTGACTCTGAGGGCAGCAGTCCCACCACGGCATTTGGGTGACACTCCAAGGCGACACTGCCTCTTCTGCTGGGGCTGATATAGAGTTGTGATACACCAAGCAGACAGGTGTATCTGTGTAGAGGTGTGGTTTATGAGGGTACAGCCTCTATGGAGATACAAAGGTCAAAGATAGGAAAATAAGAACAGAGCACTAGCTGCTAAATCAGGCCACTTTTACTCCACAGGATGAGACATGCCTAAGTATTGTGCACCATGGCAATGGTATCATTAGTATGGTATCTGTCACAGAGAAACATGGAATCTTCGTAATGGCAGGAGGAGAAACAAGGTCCCATAGCAGAGTGCTAAACGACAAACACACAAGGAATCCCATTACAAAGGGTAGTGGTTTAAATCTGACTTGTGCTATGGCATTTTCCTGGATCCAGGCACCAGGCAGAGCTGCTGGGCAGGAAAAAGAAGAGTCTGACATGGGGAGGCATCCCAGAGATTAATGTCTTCTTTTAAGTGATGCAGCAATGATGAAGATGTTTTCTTTATCATCATTCCTGCCTTAATATGTAAGACTTTATCTGGACAACCCTCATAAAGCTAAAAAAAGAAATAGAAATTTTCCTGTCATTGCAATGAACTTCATTTCACATCTTTACTTTCCAATTTGGATTGACATTTTCTAGCCAGTAACTGACAAACAACAGAGAATCATGTTACTGTGATCCATACACTACTGTGATTTTTTTTCAACTGGAGACAAAACAGCAGCATTTTCAGATGGAGTTAATTCTGCATTAAACACGATTATTTCTTTTTATGTGCCTCCAGAAATTATGAAATAAGTTTTTGTATACATCCTTACTTAGAAGGGCCAGAATATGTGCCAGCTCTACGTCTTCTGAAAAACAAAATTACTATGTTTGGAGCGAAACTTACATTACAGCAGTTTAATTAAGACAGTTATGGAAAAGTGAACAAATATCAGAGAAAACATTCATCATTAAATGAAAGACAAATTGCTACATTTTGTTTTGATCATTTTTTTATTTGGCAGGGGAAGACATGTCCTAGAAAAATACAGTTCTCTTCCTGCTATTCCTAAAGTAGAGCTGTATTTAAAGGTACAGGCAACATGGGTTTTAATCATAACATTGGGCTAAGCAAGTGTAGCCTAGAGCAGAAGTGAGAGTATATGATATCTCATCAGAAATGGCCCCTCTTCCTTTGCTATGTGCAGATCCAGCGTTAAAAAGTCTGTCTCTCTTTTACTTTCCAGCACAAATGAGGAAGTCAAGCTGCTTTTGTGGGAAGGGATATTAGTATTATAATTCAGCTAGTGAAATTCAGATTTCTTATCCTGGGGGGAACTTCAAAGCACTGGCATTTAGGTTCCGTCCTACATCACAAAAGAAAAAAATACTGCACTTTGACTGTTCTTACATATTTTGGTTTATTTTGTTTCAACTGTATCTGAAACAAATGAGGGCAGTAATAAACTGAAATGTTACAACTTTTGTCTAACTAATATTTTGATAATTTTTCACAAATATTATGACACAGCTATGGTATGTGACTGTGAATAAATTTAATTTCTTTCAAATAGCATTTGCTGGCAAGATGCTATTACTTTTACAATTATCGACAAACTGATTAGAAATTAACTGATCTGTTAATGGTGAATGAACAGATGTATTTCTCCACCAGTTACACATCGGCAGTCCATGCTTAAACCTCACCTAGACTTAGAATGAATGTGGTTACAGAGTGATGCTATCACACATGGGACATTGGGTTTTCCCTGGATGAGACCATCCCAGCCACATGGACATCACCAGAAGGAATGCCTGTTCACATCATCATCTGCTCCAACAATGAATTCTCCATTCTTGACTACCTACCTTCTGATAATGAAGCTATGCGAAAGGGGAAATAAAGAAAAGGAGGAAAACCATATTTAATACTCTATGTGTCTGAAATATCCCTTTCCTTAATGTTCTTCATTTTTCTTACTGCCTCAGCAAAGTCTTTCTGAGGCCTGTATTCCAAAAAGCATATTGACTGCAATGCGCTCCTCCCTAGTCTGTGACTGATCTTAGTTTTTTCTCTGTCTGTTTCTTTGGGTGTAAATGCATTACCATTACACTTTAAGGCCCTCAGGGTATGCAACTATTATCTGTCACACCCCATTTACCACATATCTTTTTGGCCATCAGCAGTGCTACCTAAATAACAAAGAAGACAGTAACAGCAAAGTCAAAAGAAAAGAAAAGGAGGCCCAGACATTCCAGAAAATGAGTGGAAAGGAAGAATGAGGAAGGAAGCAGGGGCTTAGGACAGAAGGCAGTAAAAAATTCCCTAATCCTGGCCTTCCAGGGGGACGAAAGGGCTTCAAACTTTCTAAGTGGAGACATTGGTCCCATTTCACCACCACCTCCAGTACAGGCACTTAACTGAGATGCCCAAGCTGGGAGCGTGGTCAGCACAGGCTGCCTTGGTGGAGGGAAGGAGACATCACCCCACACTGCAAGGAGTGAACTGGAGCCAGCCTGCCAAGTGGGCAGCACCCACCTCCCACAACATGGGCTCAGAGGGCCACAGCCATGGGTAGCACTGCCCAGTGCAGAAAGCAGAAGTGAAATTTCATCCAACGCTGGAGGAAAAAAGCAGGAAGTTTTCAGAAAGGGAGAATTTTTCTTGCCATATCCCTGGCAAGAAAATATCCCTAATCTCTATCAGTGCTCCTGGATGTACTAAATGAACAAAATCAATTGGTCATCCAAAGTAAAAGGATGAAATGAAGAATTGTTCAAGTTTAAATACTGGGAAATCACCAGACTCTTGAGGAAACAAGTGAAAAAATATCTTAAATAAATCTTTTACATGTAAAGTCACTACTTTTCTTTTCCTCTACATGATTGCTAGGTAACATATATGTAATCTCAGACTCAGATGAGATCTGATTACTCCCATGTTATCGTGGGATACTAGGTATTCCATCTTAAAAAAAAAAATGAGCAAAGGATGAGAAAAGTTTTCCTAAGGAAAGGGGATTAAAATATTTTTTTAAAAAAATTGTGTTAGTGAGCAGACACCAAAGAGCAGCAGAAGTGCAAAATGGATCTGACACTCCACTGGGAGAGAACATATCTGTCCTGACAATCTACTGTATCACTAATTACCATGTTCTGAATGGTAATAGGCAGGAACAATCAAGGCTGACTGGAAGCTGCACTGAAGACAGTTTCTCAGAAGTGACTAGGACAAATATCAAAATTAAGAAACCTGTGAAAAAACTGAGAATTATGAGAAAAAAATGGTAATGAAACAGTAATAGCTTGTATGTATCTAATGACTCCTGGCCCAAAAGAACTCACAAGATTTTGCAGCATAATAAAGACACTAATTAAGAGATGTCATTTTTACCCAGCATTGAAATGGAGCTGCCTCTTGGGTTAGTCTCTAGTTGGTAACAATTATTAACAGCACAGAATCAGTAGTGCAAAACTGCTTGGGTCTGGAAGTATAAAATAGTACCAAAGCTATCTGAAGCATCTGGTACAAGGGTCACTCAACCTGATTTCAGGTTTGATTAGGAAGGTAGTTTGAGTTTATCTCTTCAAAAGCTGTGTTGGTAGGAACCAAATTTTTTGAAGTCTGCAACACAGAGATGTCTGTGCCTGAACAATTTTCCCTGGCTCCTCTTACAGACAGCAAAAGAAAACGGGTAATTTTAGGACATAATTCATGTAATTGACAACAGATACTTATTTTAAAACAAGATGAATCACATCCTAAAATTATAATCATCTTCTGGCTATAAGAGGAATCCTGGCACATGGTTTGAATGTGAACAGCTTTATTGTAAATTTCTTTATTTCTGTCAGACAAAAACCACTTGATGTACATGCACATTAGATGTTGTGTGCAAGACACCAGACTTTGTTGAATTGATTTTTTTTTAATTTTAATTTTAATTTTAATGAAAAGAAGAAAAACATAGCAAAATTAAAGTGTCTGCAAAATAGCAAGTGTATGCTTTTCTGATCACCATTTACACTTAAGGTGATGCCTATATTTTTTTGCACTCCTCACCTTCATATTTCCTGCATTCCAACATTCTTTCTTCTGTTTTCTCTACAAGCGCATGCTGTGAAGGTGGACGCAGCTCTCTAAGTGACAAATCGCCATATTATGGGAGAAAGAAGAGTTCAGGATAGTTGGAGAAAGACTATAAAGGCCACATCCTCCTTTCCTCCACCCACTCTCATTTTTATTTTCCTTTTCTTGGAGTTTAAGATCAAGATAGTAACTGCTTTGGGGGGGCACAGCCAGTGGCAAGAACTGCCAAGGTATAATCTTAGTAGAGTAGACATTTAGGGGAATGAGGAGAAATCTAGTAGGCAATTTCTGAAAAAGTAAATAACTGCAACAAAAAGATAAGCTTTCTAGAAAAAACTTTGAGGTGTTTCAGGAATCATCTGTGACTTTAACAGGCCATGTTAATGAGTAGGACAAACAATACCTAGCTGAGCCTTGTTTTCATGCCTTTGCTCTTATTCTTCCAGAAAGGAAGTATTATGTGTAAAAATCAGTATTTCTACATATTCTGTGAATATAGTGACCTGGATAAATAATAAAAATGACAATATTAACTCCCCAGAGTTGGCATGAGAAATAATGTCTTTAGCATCTGGCATGACCCTTGACAAAATGAAAAAATTAATAATTTTTTAAAGCTTTTTAGTATTTTGGAGACTTACTGTTTTCTCCAAGCTTTACCTTTTTCAAGAGTACTAAAGGGGATTGTTTTTGAATATAAACAAACAAATATGTTCAACATTTAGATGATGCAAAAAGGAGTATCTAAGCATTGCCTCCGAGGAGCTGATTCAGCAGGTGCAACCAGAAGTATTACAGAAAGAATCTTCTGCAAACTCCTTTCAAAAACTACAATGACATTTAAGCCTTCATATTCATTTACATTTACAAGAAAAGCTTTCACAGTAGGTGGATAATTTCTCTGCTAAATATATAGCTATATATATTGTCCAGCAGTCTTGCTGCAAATGGATGAAGTTCATTATATACAAAGATATGATAAAACTGAACCATATTCTGTGAGGTAGGGTGCAATGAAAAAGCAGATGCAATGCAATGTGGAAGTCTGTCAAGAAGCAGTGTTGTGAAGATCCAGAATGATTTTTTAAAATGTATTCAGAACAGATGGCATGATACGTCCATGCCCTCTGTGCAAGAGAGATCAGAAGCTGGAAGAATGGTGCATTTTCATTTCATTAGATTTGGGCCATCTGGCTGTGGTGGGAGATTTTGAACTGAGCAAATCCAGGTCCTCACAGAGCCTTCATGACTCAAAGCATCTCAGTCCTCCCTGGTTTTTACAATGAATCCATGCAGAAGTCACAAATTCACCTTTTCCTCGTTTTGCTAGTGTATTCTATCTGTGCATATTCTGCATTTTTTCCTTGCTCTTGAAAAGCTGGACAACAAACATCATCATTAAACAGCAATTTGCTGGTCAGATCCTGCTTACATTTTTTAAGTACTCTTACAAGCTTTCATAAATAATTTTTTTTCCTGGCAAAACCCTCAGAGCCATTGTCATCACCATTTTACAGATGCTGATACCAGTCTCTGACATGTATAGAGACTAAGGGACCTGCTCAGTTCTACAAGAGAAACTAGTATAAAAGATAGGGCTAAAATTCAGGAATGTCTCTCACTCTTCTTCCAGGATGACGATCACAGATTTTCCTTTTTCTGTTTGAAAATCAAACATGAGGAAAAGAAATAAAAGTCAGCATTGAGGACTAATGCCATAGTCAGCACTGAGGACTAATTCACTAATAATATGAGAACTATAAAAGTATGAAGAGAAAAGAATGGTGCTACACATAGAAAATGGGAGAGCTGCCATGAAGGTCTTGAGCTGGGTGAGACGTATGTCTTCTAGTTTTAGAGGTCACATTCAGCAATAGGTTGTAGACTCCACTTTGAGAAAGCAGCTCAACAAACCTGGATGCCTAACACCATTTGGGATGCCACAGGATTTCTGAGATATCTGCATGAGGCTGACCTGGACTGCAACATCAGCTTCAGCACAGCACTGACTGACACTGAAAGAAGTCCGTGTTGTTTTGGTCTTTGAGCATAGCTGCAGTCCTGAAGCCACTGGAGAGGAGCAGGAGTCCTCTAGCCTTTCCAGGGAACGTGGAGAACCCCATGGTGATAGGAAGGGTGGCAAAAGACTAAGCAAAATAGCCAAGTACAGAACACAATGGAAGCAAATACGAAGCCTGAAGTCCAGGAATTAGAATGGCGGCCATGTGCTATGACCAATGCATCTCCTCCTTCCATACATCGTGTGACATTACAGACAGTCACCTTGCACCAAACCCATGAAAGGGATTTTTGCATCTAAAAAACATGCCTAGGGAGAGCTAAAATGTAGTAACTCAAAACAGGTCAGTTCATTAAGTTTTGGGGCAGGGTACAAAATCACCTAGAAGGAACTCCAAAGGGGAGAAAGTATCCTCCTTCAGACACAGACACCTACATGAAGCCAGGATTCCCACCAGTCACCCACACAAAGGGATCACTGTAGGGCTGACAAGTGCCTTAGTCTTTTAGAAGAAACTGGAGAACAGAATCCTTGCCATTTTCATAAAGGATAAGAGTAAATTCTCCCTTGTGCAGGAAGCAATGGGTCAGGGTACCACCATGAAACAGTGCAAATTCTTGCATTTCTCTCTTTCCAAGACAGTGTCTTAGGCACAGAGCTGAAAATAAGTGGGGAGAAAGATCCTCATTTTTGCCTGTGTTATAGAAACAGGTCTCTGTTGCTGAAAGACGAGAGCATGTCAGTCTCACCCTATGGCCCGGAAATTTCAGTGTCCAAATGCAGAGGATGCCTGGGGCTCCAGCTCCAGCTGTGTATTCTGTATGAATGTACCCCTGGGCAAAATTGTACGTTGGGTGAGATACAAAGACTGAAACCAGGCATGCTACCGAGGTAAATTATAGCATTGCATTATCTGCACAAAGTCCCCATGGAACTGGAGGTTAGAAAATGCACACACACCCCTCCCACCCCAAAATCATCACTGCAGCTGTGACCCAGAGGCACAGATCTGTCCATCCCAAGTATGGTTGTCCTCAGAGGCCTACCCAGAAACAGTAAAGTACACTCTGCTGCACACAGGAGATGCACAGGGAGTCTCACACAGGCTCAACCTGCATACAGGATCTTAACCCAGCCCTCAGCAGCGGGGTGACTTCCTTTAAACCCTGCACACATCTGGAAATAACAAGTGTGTTCCTGTATCATATTAGTCTAAATAACTTAAAGATTTAGAGACAAGCGACACGATCTAATAGACTGCTTACTGCGTGCAAGAACTCAAAACCTTTGTCAGGTCCTTTCAAGTCCTTCTCTTCTTGTCTGTTGCTGTACACGAATCTCAAGCCAAAGCATGTTGTCACCCTTGGAGTATATTAATTCAGGGCAAAATTGAGATTAATGATCCTTTTCCAAGAAATTACACATTCTAGTGTAGTACTTGGTCTGAAGGCCAGGTTAGCCATGTTGTAGTGTTCTGAGACCTCTGGAAAATTATCTCATGTATCACTGGATAGCAGCCCAGGAGAATTTTGATTTTGGCTAGGATTATTAATACTTATTCTGAATGATGGATCAGCTACATTATGCACTTCATACTGCTCATAAAACTTTCGCTCGTAAATCAAGAGGGATACAGCCTTTTATATACTTCATCTAATGAAATATAGATTAGTCTGGGGGTAGATTTTTGGATGCCCATTTGATGAAAGTTAGTCTGTATTTCTTCTCACCAGCCCTTTTTGTTAAAAAAAAAAGCCAACAAAACAAAAAACCACAAACCTTTCAGTAGCATACATCCATTATAAAGGTATTAGGTATTAGCACAAGGATATTTCTTGGAGTTAAAGTGAGAGATTATTTTTCACATGCAAGCAGGTGAGTACCTGGCTCAGACTATAAATTGCTACTGAGTTGCAAATCAATGTCCTAAACGTCCTTCTTACTGAAATCCTATGAACACATTAAATACACTTGGTTCCCTAGAGTTTATCCCATATGGAAGCTAACCTTGTAATGCTGTCAGTAAGTACTGTCAGAGCACAGCTTACACATAACCAGTGAGTTCTAATTACAAATCAAGGATACCCAGCTCAGCGGACGGGGTGGCCATAAGAAACTGGAGATTAATACAGTTTTGCTTGTGTTCCATGTAAGTTGTCCAGCCCTCACTTCAAAGCATTTGAGTCTCATTTTTCACATGCACATGATTACTAACTTCAGCTTGGCGTAAATCAGGACCAAAGCAGGGGCAAGTGAGGTCTCGCAGGAGCGTCTCTCTCTGCAGAAAGGAAGCGTACAGCCCAGCTGTCAGGTGACAGACGTGGAGAACTTAGAGGAACAGGGAGCTGTCTTGCCTGCCCTCCAAGAAACTTGCTCTGACCAACTAACAACTTCCCAGGTGTCATAAGCTCCCAGCACCCAACCCCTGAAGTTTTTCATGCACAGATGAGCCAAGGAGTGATGCTCAGGTTGATAATATCTGCAATGTCTCAGTACTGTCAGCTGGATTAGGCTACAGCGATTACCAAGGGCTTTTTAAAGGTGCCATCAAAGCTGGTTGGGGGGCAGGTAAAAAGGCAGTGGTGCAGGATGGGAGAATATAGAGAAGATGGAAACCTCTGGTAAAGAAAATAGCAAAGTAGTAGAGGATGTGTTGAGTAAGAAAGAAGATAAAGAGGCCCCTGGAGCAGTATATCAAAGGACTTATGCAGAGGCCAGGACAGATGCCAACCACTGCAGGTCCATTTTACGGTGGAGTCAGTGGAATGATACCTCACAAGAGTTGTTGTGTGTCCCAGGAAAATGTTACAGGACAGACTATGAAACCACAGAGCAGCCCCTTAGTCTGCTGATAGTTGTGGGGGTAGTTAAGGACTGAAGCAGAGCTCACCCACACTGTAAAAAAGCATAGAGTAAGTAGCTCATCAGAGTGGCTGAAAGCTGGAGAGGGTATATTAAAGGGCAGCTCCATTCTCCCTAAAGAACATAATAGAGAGATAATAAAGGTGTCCTGAGAGGCCAGTCAGACATGATAGAAGAGCACATTTCCAATTATCTACTCATATGAAAGGTAATGGGTGTCACTCACAATAAAGCTTATAGAAACAATGCACTGTTGCTTTGAGCGTGATATTTCTTGCCCAATTCAGATAACAGAAGCATGATCACAGGTTTCATTCCTGACAGGAAGCATTTTTTCAGGTGCAATTTTTTAGGTGCAAAAGATGTCCAAGTACAGTAGCTCATACTGCCTAGGCCCATGGAAATTTCTTTGCAGTGAAGTTTGAGAATAAATAATATTATGAGGAAACCCATATTTCTTTACTGCAATTTTCTACTGCAGGGAACAGTTCAAATTCATTCCCCTAACCTCCATGGATCTTGAGGGATCTGTACATACCATAAGACCACCAGCTCTGCTCTGGCTCTCAGAGAAGATGACAAAATGATCTGTGGACCCCCCTCTGCTTTGAGCAGCCATAGCAAGCATTCAACGATCCCTGTATAGCTTTTCAGTGCAATCAGAGGTTTCTCTTGGAAAGAGGAAGAGGTTATTTTTGATAACTTCCTCTTGTGGTTTTATCTTGCATCACTGCCAGTTCCCTGGTCAATTTGAAAATACTCCAGTCTTTAATATATGATCCTCTCCAGACTTGTCATATATTAAGTGTTCAAGTCCTAGATGTATGTGTTCCTGAAGACTCCCTTAGAGGAAAATTAAATTTCAAACTCGTTTTATTGTCTTCTGCTTTCTTTCTCTTCCTGATTGTGATTAAGAACCTGCCTGTCTATTTATTTTTAACTTAATTATTTGCTGTGCGTTCCTGTGGCTATTTACATACACAAAACTGCATCGAGTCAAACACTGAACACAGAACAGGATCATACGTAAACTTCTCAAAAGTGAGTCCAAATTTCAGGACTGAATGCAAATAGAACTGTTCACCAGAGCAAAACTGCTACCAAGAAAAAAAAAGAAAAAACAGCATTAATGAACAAAGTTTTCCTCAAAGAATTAAGTAAATGGCAAAAGGAATAAATGACAAGGCTGACATTTTAATAGAGAACTTTCCCTCTGAGTCACAGCTGTGGGTTGTGAATTGCATTGAGCTTATGTTCAAAGGATGTTGATTAACTTTTTTTCAAATTGCGCAGCAGCATATACTATTTAACACATTTATCATGCGTCCACAAGCTATTTCTTTCCCTTTTTTTAAGATGTGATTTTAGCAATTTCTTTTCAATTTTGTGGGGTTTTTTGGTGTTTTGTGGTTTTTCTTTTTTTTTATACAGAGGAGGAAAACAAAAAATGACATTAATCCTGAAAATTGTGAGGTGTTCCACTACGCTGAAGAGGACTTATTTGTAATTTCTATATATATTTTATTACCTTGTTTAGACAGAAATGGATATACAGTGCACAGATAACCTGCTCTTTCCACCACAGCAATTTGTACTCATTTAAAAGCATAATTTTTTTAAAGTAGTTTTCCAGCATCCATTAAATAGAGTTGGATGCTACCTATGTACCTAATACCTAGATCTCCGTTATTTCCATTTGTTCTCCACAATGGCTTTTTATCATGGCACTTGAAGTTAAGTATTTATTCCAAATAGAAATTAATCACTCAGTTTTAAGTTTATTTTGTGAGATCAGGGAGGAAAGGTTTCATTAAAGTAATTTTGTGTGACTGAAAAACTGCTGAGTGTCCTTCACTACTGGATCTTCCTATTAAAAAAATTAAAGGGAAAGGGAGAAATGCAGATGTTGTTAAGTGTTATTTTTGATACATTGCTTTGGTCAACTTTGTGTTTGTTTGCAAAGATCTGAACCACAAACATCACAAACTACTATGTTCATGAAGAATAAAAGCTGTTATGTATTGCCAAATCTTTTGCACAGGTTGAGAAGTTTACATGGCGGGGAAACAGTCTTGGAAAAGGTTTCACTAACAAGCCTCATGAGCTAAATTCTAAATCATCTTGGAGAGCTATTCAACTGAAATTAATCATAGTGTAGCCTGTATCTCAGGACATCATGATTAAAATAAGCAGCTGACTCGCATTAGAAATAATACGGGAATGGCACTGATAGGTTTGGTTGCAATGTCTGGAAGACACCCCGGGGGTCAAAATTTGCAGAAATCAATGTGCATCTGAAAAGTCCAATGCAATCAGCTGCCTGTTGTAGGTGATCAGAGACTAACACCAAACACCACTAAGAGAACAGAGAACCACAAAATAGCAAACATTGATGGTAACTTCTCAGAAACCTTCTCAATTACTATCACGCTGACTAACAGCTATGATTAATAAAATGCTGAAGAGACAATGGTGACTCCACAGGTAAATAACAGTGGAAAAAAAAGAGGACCTTGCTGATAAACATTTCTAAAATCAGGTCATTTTATCAAGATTTATCATAGATGTTACACATCTGCTCAACAGTGCATGTCACCTGGTGAGCTAAGAGGACCAAAAGAAATTAAGGACAAATCCAGTGCCCTGCATCTTGTTACTAAGCATGATTTTAACACTCCTCTCACATTAAAGCAGTCTAAGGACTTAAACAGGATATATATGGTAAGCTTAAAACTGTTATCTCCCACTGTCTTAAAGGAGAGCAAAATTTGCATTTCCAACCCTTGAGACATGTTGACACAATGTAGCAATGAAGATTTCAGACCTACTGAGAAACTGTGAGTTATTCCATTCATTCTTCCTATTTTAGTTGTTTTAAGACTATGTCTTGGTCCTTCACAGTTCAAATGTTACCCACTGTGTATATGGTGATCCACCAGGGATGTCCTCTCTCACAGGGTGAACATATCTACAATCCATCACATGTTCAGAATAAAAGGAATGAGTGTCATGATGCAGTTTTGCATTGCTAGCCGGATCTTAGGTTTTCTGTAGGAAAGGTGCAGTAGATAATAAAAGTTCACTGCTATTTTCTAAGAAATGGAATTAGAGCCATTTGTGGGGGGTTTCTTGACCACTCTGACATTTTATTCAGTCTGAGCACTGCACAGGATTTAGCTATGATTCACTTACTCAGCATTCAGGGAATATATTGGACTAACAGTGTTTGCCCAGTGATTTTCTGGCATGAATAATGAAGTTGCAAGAAGCCATATGCTTTTCCTAATTATCCATTATCCTCATTATTCAGCTACTGTCTGATTATCGATTCCAAAACTCAGCTCAGCATTGAGACTTTGATTAAGCAAATTAAATTTTCAAGTTACTTTAGGATAACCTAAAAAGAAAACAGAATTCTCCCTGGCAAATTATTCGTTTATTAAGATAAATTACTGAGATCCCTCAGGGACATGAAATTAAAAGCAGTGAGTCATGTGAAAGGTTACAACACAAGGCTGGGAAATTCTTTCATCAATTTTTGCAATTTCCCCTGATGCTTCATATCTATCTGGGGCATTCACTCTAAAAAACTGAACTTACACTCAGGAAGAAAGAAGGAATGCAGAGGCCTTTACTAGTAGACATAGAGATGTGATGGTCCCACTCTACTTGGCACTTGTCAGGTTTCACTTGAAGAACTATGTCCAGTTCTCATCCCCACAACTCAAGAAAGATGCAGACAGACTGGAGAAGGTCCAAAGGAGGGTCATGAAAATTATCAAAGGGATGGAAATCTGCCCTATGAAGAAAGACTGATGGACCTGAATCTTTTCTCCCTGGAGAAAAGAAGGCTCAGGAGGACTGACCACAATTCTCCAGTACTTACAGGGTGGCTACAAAGAGGGAGGATCTTTCTTCATAAGGAGACACATGGAGAAGACAAGTGGCAATAGGTACGAGGTACACCAGGATATGTTTCATCTTAGTGTAAAAGAGAAATTTTTTGAATTGATGACAATCTCTGAAACAACCTCCCCAGGGATGTGGTAGACTTCCCATCACTAGAGGTTTTCAAGATCTAAGCAGAGACAATACCAGATGACCTCATATAGGTTCCCATTCTCATGAAGGGTTGGGCCAGATAATCTTGATCCCTTCCAACCTGGAGTCTTCTATGACTCATGAAGAAACACATAATGAAAGGTGCTCATGCATGGGTGCTTTCTTAAAACATTTTAAGGTGGGATGGCCATGTTTTTACAGACAGAAGATACAATCATGGGTTACTCCTGGAGGCTTTAGAGGCACATATGTCACCTAAAACCAATCCCCCAACACAGCCTCTGCAAGGTCTCACACGGAGGCTTTGCTGATACTGTGGAACCACTCTGACATCTCTTCCATACTCTCATGCCGGGGTATTCACACTGTCTAGTTTTGGGCCATATACGTATCACAGTGCAGAGCCCCTAAACAAGGAGCTCACTGCTACATGTCTTCTGTAAAATAATCTCCCTCGCCTCCAGCAGACCTACAGAGTTTATTCACTTGTCTCTCCCTCCACTGTAGGTCTCATTGGGGCCGTGCCAGTGAAGCCAAACAAGTATTGTCAGCAGTCTGTGTGGGTTTGTGAACTTTCTCATCCTCCCTAATACAGAGCATTCCTCTGCCACACTGCAAAATCTGGTTCAGTGCATGTAACTATGACTGATAGATTGCTTTTTTACTAAAATTTGAGATGAAAAATCTGATGTACTGCCCCATAACAAACTGTGTGCGAAAGACTTTAGGAAGTCTTGGAAATAAATTATGAAAAGGCACAACCCACAAACACTGCCACCATTGCTGCAGAATACAGAGTGCTTTCTGAGTATGTGACATGCTTCATCTCCTACACATGAAAGGATTTAACAAAGAGCCAAGTAACACAGATGAGAGGTGCTGGAAATGCACTAGAAGTAATTGCCCATGTCATTCTGTTTCATGAAAGCAAAAACCAGCCCCAAACTCTGGCCTCACTGCTGAACATCTGATGATGAGATGTACCCAAAATGAAGATGGGGCACAAAA
>JAYRBT010000001.1:54490105-54500326 GCA_036023395.1 Myiotriccus ornatus | reverse complement strand
CCTGACCAGGAATCGAACCCGGGTCTCGGCGGTGACAGCGCCGCGTCCTTAACCACTAGACCACCAGGGGCTCCCTTATCTTGTTTTTAAAGGACCGCTAATACTCATGATCCTGATATTTCCCCTTCTGTGGGGAGAAAGACGGCAAGCAAACTAAGTCATCCGCTGCATTTCTTTTTTTCATCCCAGACATGTTTCTGAGTACTTTCACCACATTTACCATTTCAACTGATCAACCTCATACTGCAGAAGTGACTGCTCATTCTATAAAATGAATGGATAAATACAAGGCACAGCTAATATGCATTTTGTCAGAGGTGTTTGCCCACAGACATTTTCCCTTGATACCAGGCACTTCAATGAATCAGAAGAAATACACCTTTCAGAGAGAAAATAGCAATTTACTCAGCAAGTTTATTTTAATGGGTGAATAAGAGGAGACATGTCTTTTAGATGGGTGAGTTAGCTTTGCTAAATCTGTTTTACTGTAAACCTTCATGTTTCTTAAATGTGTATTTTATTATTTTGCCATTCCTATGACTGTAAGGCTATTGTTTGATTTCTGGACAAAAAAAACCCCTGCTTATATTAGTTGCATCATGGTTTTGTTGGAAGAAGAGATAAGAAGTCACTTCAAAGCAAAAAAGTGTGTTTATTATAAAATGTGATGGTTGTGGTGTTGTTCACATACTTATGTGAGTAATCTTCAAGACAGTTTTTATGAATTGCTGTGCTCCTACACATACACTCTTTTTCAAATCCAAGGAATATTTCTATACTTAAACATTAAAATATTTTGAATATATTATAAACATATTCTTTCTGACAATAGTCACTTCACGGAGGACAAGTTTCTGCCAAACCTAACGGAAAAGTTTGATTTGCTAGTCATAGTTAATCCAGAAGAAGCTAAAGGGTAGAACACATTTGCACACATATTCATCCAGATTTACAAGGAACAGACCCATTAATATTAAAATTTGCCCAAAGACAACTCTCCAGGAGAAGAAAGAGAAAAATATAACAGATGAATTGTTCTCTGCCAATTATTTCTAGATTGACCTTTTTCACAAGCACACAAGGCTGAACACTGAAAAAAACACCACCCTGAAACAAACATGCTCTCCACAGACTTCAGGTGGATTTCTGCTTCCCCATGGACCCCCAAGGGCTGCAGAGGCACAGCTGCCACACCATGGTCCACACCACGGGCTGCAGGGGAATCTCTGCTCCAGGGGCTGGAGCACCTCCTGACCCTCTTTCTTCACTGACCTTGGTTATCTGCACAGTTATTCCTCTCACATATTCTCACTCCTCTCTTCTGTGACCATAACTACTTCTGCACAATAACTTTTTTCCCTTCTTAAATGTGTTATTCTAGAGGTGTTACTACCACTGCTGATTGGCTTGGCCTTGGCCAGCAGCAGGTCCACGCTGGAGCAGTCTGTTCTCGAAGGATTGCACCCCATGAAAAGGGATCCATGCTGGAGCAGTTAGTGAAGAACTACAGCCCATGGGAAGGACTCACATTGGAGAAGTTGAAGGAGAACTCTTTCCTGTGGGATGGACCCCATGTTGGAGCAGTGGAAGGTCTCCTCTCCTGAGGAGGAAACAGTGACAGAAACAATGTGAGATGAGCTGCCTGTAACCTGCATTCCCCATCTCCCAGTGCCAATGGGAGGGGAGAAGGTAGAGAATGGGGAATAAAGCTAAGCTTGGGAAGGAAGAACGGATAGGGGGAGGTGGTTATTAGGCTTTGGGTTACTTCTCATTATCCTGCTCTGATTTTGATTGGGAATAAATTCAGCTAATTTCCCTAAGTCAAGTCTGTTTTGTCTGTGACAGTAACTGGTGACTGATCTCTTCCTGTACTTACCTCAACTCATGAGCCTTTTGTTATATTTCTCTCCCTGTCCAGCTGAGGAGGGGAGTGATAGAGCAATTTTGGTGAGCACCCAGTGTCAAGTCAGGATCAAATCACCAAAGGACCACAAAGATGATCAGAGGGCTGGAGCACCTCTCCTATGAAGACAGACTAAGAGAGTTGGGGTTGTTCAGCCTGGCAAAGAAGAGGTTCTGGGGAGGTATTATAGCAGCCTTTCAGTACTTAAAGGGGCCTACAAAGAGAGAGAGCTGAAGAGGAATCTTCTACAAGGACGTGCAGGGGGACATAGGGCAAGGAGGAATGGTTTTAAACTAAAAGAAGAGAGATTTAAAGTGGATGTTAGGAAGAAGATCTTTACTCAGAGGGTGGTGAGGCACTGGCACAGGTTGTCCAGAGAAGCTGTGGATGACCCATCCCCGGCAGTGTTCAAGGCCAGGGTGATGGCCTTGATGGGGCTTTAACAACCTGGTTTAGTGGGGGGTGTCTCTACCCATGGCTGGGGAACTAGACTGGTCTTTAAGGTCCCTTCCAATCCAAAACATTCTATGATTCCATGACATTTGGTGCTACATCAGCTTCCTCCTTTGTCTTTTGCATGGCACTGCTCCAGCAGAACTCTTCTGTCAGGATTGTGCTTTGTAGAATCTAACATGTTAGGAGCAAAAGTTTAATGAAAATAGCAGATGCCTTGGACTTTACAGACTTGCCTTAGTATTGATTTACTGGTGTCTTTGGAACACAGACTCAGCTACCTGATGAGACAAATCAGAGATAAAGTTTGTTTACAGTCATAAAGCCATTACTATTTATGTTCCCTATGTCCGTGTTTTGAAATTCACAGATGGAGTCTTAATATTTGAGTTCATGGGGGTCCTGGGGATTCCCAGTTTGTAGCAGATCTGTTCATGTCAAATCATTATTAGCACCATGCTGTGGACTCTGCTGGGAACCAACTTTGGCAGTTTATCAATATTGTGAAACTAAGGAAAGATACCCTGCTGTCAAGCATCTTTCCTACAGAAAAACTCCAGGAGTCGACCATTTAAATTACCTGCTGGCTGCTTTCTCTTTCCATTGCCTACATCTTTCAGAGGCTACTTCTTGCTCTAGGGATCACCACCAGGTCCTCCTCCAGCCAAAGATGAATATTTGTAGTGACTCTTCCAGACTGCCTCTCCCACCCCTGTAGTTCCAATATTTTCATTCAAGGTGTCCCTTCAAAACAGGATCTGTCATGCATGGTCTTCTATTTCAACAGGGTGGCAAGACCAAAGAGCATATCACAGCAAGTCACCTCAAACTGATGACAAAAAAGCCCTGGCAATATCCAGCCACCTGAATCCAAAAGGCCCAAACAGTTTCCCTTTGTGTGTTCTCTAATAAGCTCCTTGGACAGAAGCTCGTAGCACATTGGGTACAACTGTCACATATTTTCCTATGGATTATCACCTTCTGTCATGTCTTTAGGCAGTAGCAATCACAGCATACACACCAGTTCACACAAAACATCTTTGGATGTCATACTGATTTCCTCAGTGCTCTTTCTCACCAGGCAAGAGCAACATGCAAAGCACAAAAGCTTGGATAGGCTTTTGTTACTCCTTTGAAAGACTGCAAACCTCCTACCTGCTACTCTGTTCTCTGAATGCTTTTCCAGGAAACTTGCAGGCTTCCCTTTAGCCCATTTCTATGGCTACTGATATTCTGCTGAATATTCTTCAGACCTGACTAAGCCAGGTATCTAACTTTGGAACCTCTTCACCCTATTTATTATAAAATACATTCAAAAATACCAATGCAGAATGCCTTGTGGCCACTGCATAAAACTAAAATGGATACAGGAATTTACATCATGGCCACTCTGTTTTGCAAAATAGCAGCTGGCTTTTAGAAAAGAAACACACTTGCATGCTTCAGATGGCGAGTGATGTAAGAATGTTCCTATGGGGATGTACCACTCATACCCTTTAGACTAACACTTATTTTGTCTATGCTGCTTCCACTTCATGCTGTTCTTTCCATTCGGTCATGTTGGTCAGAGTTGCTGACAGATGGATTGATGTGTTTGTTCTCAAATTATCAGGAAGATCCCTCTGTGACTTCTTGTTGTTGAAAAGATGGAAGGTAGAAGCAGAACAGGGTGTTTTTGGAAAAAACAGGTGTAAAGATGTGTTCTATATTGGGTGTACATTCTGGCAGACAGTGCTCTCTTTAGTAAGAGGAAACTGTTTTGAACAAGTTCCCTTTCAGCTGAACTTGAACTGACATGGTGAACACCATCAGAGCTGGCAGCAGACTACAGAGCTGTCTACTAAGCTGACTGAACTGTCTGGAAGGAGCAGACCAGATTTCGTTTTGCTGATCCCACACTTCCCTTCCCAAGTATTCTCAAAGGGAAACAAGCAGATAATGATTCATATTCCCTAAGCAGGGAAGGATTTGGGGACCCACCATAGAGGTCAAAGTTGTCGTTGTTCATACCTAACATATGTGGGAAGCTGCTGGGCAAGGGACTGATGATGACCTGCAGGGTGAATACCCCAGTCTCCACCTCTTGCACAAAGTGTACTGTGTCTGACCCCATATGGCTTACTGGCTGGGCAAAGGAAAAACATATGTAAAACCACAGACACCCTGATCCACCGCAGCTCATGCAGAGATGAAATCCGGAAGACAAACATCAAAGATATTTTTGCTTTCCTAAAAAGAGGAAACATTATGGGGTAATCATTCTGCTCTCTTATAAGCTCCTGAGCTGCCAGGAACAACACACAATAAACTCTGACACTTTTAATAAACCAGAGCATTAATAATAGGCAGCAACCAAGCAAACTGCCTTCAAATTAAAATGCTGGAATGCTCCCAATAAATGCATGGTGAAGACCTTGCTGAAATACATATGGCATAGACATACACTCCTGCTCAGAAAACAGTATCAAAGCAATAAATTAAAGATGCACTTCATGTTCTCTGCTACCTTCTTAATAAACTAAATCACTTTAAAGGTCTTTATTTGCAAGTCCTGTGACTGACCTGATAGCTTTATCCTGTGCTTTTCCCTTCCACCAGAAGCTACACCAAGCTTGAAAGTTCAGCTTCGGCAGAGAGATGCTGGCTCAGGCTTCGTAGCTGCTGAAGAGCCTCTTCTGAACAATGAAAATTTCTGCTAGGAAACTATGTCACTTATTCTTGGGTGGATATTGAACTGCTCATTGAATAGAAAGTCTTCAGACTTCCAGATTTATTTCTGAAATTAGAAGAAAAAGAAAAGACTTGAGCTAGTTACAGCTGGGGTAGAGTTCCTTTTTTTTTCCATGGCAAGAATACATCACTAGAAGGTGAATTTTTCAACTTCATGCCTTTTCTTTCCTACTGAATTTCAAAAATCAGCATTTTTCCTTCATCTATAAATTCATAATTGAAAACTGGGAGGAGGGTGAACTTCTCCCATGTACATTTCAGAATGCTTATAGTCTTCTATAAGTACTTTTTTATTTCAAGAAGGATGCTAAGAAAAGTGACAACTTGTCATCTGTGCTCAAAGCAACAGTGGAAACAATAGTTTTAATACTTTATGCATGCTCAATATCTGCAAAACACTGAGAAATATTTCATTGTTATTACTTTTATTGCCTCAACAGTAGTAAGAAATAAGTTGCATTGTTATTGTTTTACCAAGTGCAAGGAGTTTACTCCTAGATTTCACTGGCTACTATGTAATTTAGATTAGATGCAATTTAGCTATTACAAAAAGTACAGAAGGTACTGACAACAATGTATTTTTTTGTGAAGAAAATATCTGTCTTCTACTTGCAAATACATTATCCACTTGTCCCTTGTTTAAACTGTATGAGGCAAAGACAAGCACAAACACAGAAATTATGGACTAGGACACATTTAGATGAATTACTGTTTGGAAACCTTCTTCCATCTTAAATTCAGAAGTGAATACAATAGTTGTAAGATTCCAAAGGGAAGTGAGAATGATGGAAGTTGAATTCATTTTAGCTTCATTATACAACCTTCAGACAGTTTCTGAAGAAAAACAAATCAATCAGCAAGTTGGAAGAGTAGGGAAATTATTATTTTTTTTAAAGTACAGAAAAGAGAATGAAGGCAAAATTGAAAGTAAAAGGTATTCCAAATATATTTTAAAGTTGCTTTAGAAGATTTTTCAAAGATGAGACAGAAAGAGAAAACTGAAACACTGCAAACAGAAATATAGGCATTTACAACCATTCAAAAAACAGATGCTGAGTAAGTGTCTGCAATAAGTTATTGGAAATTACTAATATTTCAACTGAGATGGGGGAAAATACAAAGAATAATTTACAGAATGCTTCCTCCATTTTCCCTAATGCCCCAATCATGACATCTAGAAGACAGTATCAGTATCTGTTGCCCTGTTAATAAAACAGCTTAAACACCAAAACTGAGAAAATCTAGCAAGCAAAATGATTCTGTGACTCAGTAGTAGACATTTCAAAGCATCAGTATGCAAACCAAAACAAAGCTTTGCAATATTTGCTAGCAAATATTTATTTCCTCTAAATCTGTTAAATTCCTGCTAATGACTACAATTCCTCTCCTTCTACTCAGCAACTCACTCCAGCAGGGTTCAAACACTAGCTATCAACTTTGCAGCCTGTCAGGACAAATTCATTTGTCACCTGCCCAGTAATTTTCATGTGGACTAGGGGTTAGCAGGAGTGAGAAACTTCTGTCAGTTCCCATGGAGTTGTTCCTTCTTTCCTCTGTCTACTGTTGATAACCTCTTTATTTTCGTAACCATTTTGTAGGTACTTTATTCACGATATTTCTGTGCTGTGAAAAATGTCCAATTTCTGTTTCTAGCGTGATAAAAAACATTTCAGAATTTCAGAAATGCTTTATCCTAAAAAACCCCTGATGCTAAGTGAGAGATCCTTATTGGGTCTCTAGGACTTTGTGATAGTCCTGATACTATTTCACACAGGTTCACAAGTGTGGATTTACAGCAGAAGAAGAGTTTAAAGGCACTGGCATACTCTACATCATACTGTGAAGGTACAGCATCTGACCTGTCCACCCCTTGCACAGAACAGTAGGATCCAGAACTATGGACTTTTCCCACACTCAGATGAACACTGCTGTCGTGATTTAACCCCAGCCATCAACCAAGCCCCACGCAGCCACTCCCCACCAGTGGGACAGGGGAGAGAATCAGAAGGATAAAAGTCAGATAGCAGAGCAGGGTCCCATCACACGTAACAGTTACGTACAGACAAAACACCACTCCAAATATCCTCCCCTTCTTCCTTCTTTCTCCCGGCTTTATATACTAAGCATGATATCGTATGGAACATCCCTTTGGTCAGTTTAAATCACCTGTCCTGGTTGTGTCTCCTCCCCACCTTCCATGCACCCCCAACTTCCTTGCCAGCGTGGCAATACTAAGAGCAGAAAAGGCCTTGGCTCTTGTTCAGGATAAATCCAAAACACACCTCCATACCAGCCACTGCAAAGAAAATTAACTCTACCCCAGCCAAAACCAGCACAGCTGCTTACACTCCAAGCTGTGTAGAAGCTGCACAGCTAATTTTAGCACAGGCACAGAGAGACCAGCAGGACCTACTGAGAAACTGTGCCTTTCAGACTGGGCAACATGGCTTGTGGGCATGTTGGCTAAGCAACATGTGCCAGCAAGGGACCATGCAAACATGCTGTAGCCTAGAAGCATTGCAGGCTCATCATGTTTAGTGCTATCTTCTGGCCCGTTGCTAAAAGCTTGGAATTAGGTCACTGGCACTGAAAAACTATCAGCTGGTGATACCAGCCTTGAGGAAGTCAGACTGATGAGCCATTTCCTATGAAGTTGTGAGCTTAGTTTGAGAAGCTTGAGATTTTCAAAAACTATAATGAACCTCTGGTTTCCAGCCTTTTCATTAACTGCCAAACTTTGTAATTAAGCAAGTTAGATGATTGTAAACCTCCTCCCAGGACCTTTTTGCTGTTGCTTCTTAATGTCTCAGACCCAGGACATGGCAACACGGTGGGCTGTAAGAGATGACATGTACTTTATTTTGCTAGATTGAAAATACAGAGGACTTGTGAGGATCTGCCATGTTGTTCTATCTTTTATACCAGCCCCAGGGGTTGATCAGTTCACTAGATTTCATTTGACTTCAGCTACAAAGGGTAAGACTCCATCATCCAACTTTGTGACAGTTAGACACTCTCTAGTGAGAGTCAACTTTGAATGTGTGCCACCACTGCTGACCAGGAGGGTCCCCCAGGGAGACTGGCCTCCTGCAATAGCCCTCATTAAGGTACATTAGGTTCTGCAGGATGTGTCTGGGCTTCTGTGTTTACAAGTGTGTTTAAGAGGAGAGGAGGCTCTTCCCAGCTCTCCCAAAATGAAAGGCTTCACATGAAACCAAATCCTAAAGTAATTCCCTAAGTCCCCCATCAAAACATACATATTGAACACATTCTTATTTCACTTCCCTAACATCAAGCATAGGTATTGACAACACTTCTACTTCACTAAAAATTCACATCAGTATTCTCAGATTAGAGATATGTTTCTGCACATGCTGAAGAGTTTTCCTGGGTGGGATCTTCTAATTTAAAAAAATGTCTTTGACCTTAGTGGAAGTGCAAGCAAGACTGTCTCACAGAGACTGCTGGAAAGATTCTGTGGTTTCCTGTGAGAGCACAGGATTTTCCATTCAGCAGAAGCTGCATTATAGCAAACTTGTGTGTCCTTACAATCTAAAGGTAATTCTGCACTAAAAAGGTTTGTCTGGAATCAAAGTATCAAGGAGCACAGACAGTATAGATGATTTTAAGTTACTGCTTGGAAAAACATGTTCATTGGTGATTTTTACACTGTCTAAACCAAGCATTTACTGGAGTTCAGTTACAGATGGATTCCCTACCTATTCCAGAAGTAGTTTGTTCAAAGAAAACCCATAAAAATCCACATTAAAGTAAAAGTCAATCTTTTTTTCAGCACACCTTCAGGTCTTACTTTGTTTTGCTGTCCTCTCTGAACTCACTGTATTCAATATTTCTGTAATATGTATTCACATGGCAGCTTGTCCTTCAAATTGATTAACGATACAGAAGAGTGTATATAACCAAGTGATAATTTTCTATACTTAAAAAATACCCTGTCAAGGACTCAATTCAAAGTCCTGCTATTGGCAAAGGGATTTCTACTTTAACCACTGAACATTAAACTGATCTCTTGGTTTATTGGTCTGGAGACAGACCCATGACCAGTGTGAAAATGCAGGTTATTTTATTTTAAGACATCTTCACACATAAAATTTATACAAAATTTTCCTTTAGGTATGACCTGTTGATTAAAATGTACCAAGCCAACATTCAGCCTCTCAGTCCTAGTCCTGTATAGGAGAAAAGGACACAAAATTTTCACCAACAGGTCATAGGATTGCAACCTTGATTGCAGAAAACACTGTACGATGACAAGGATCAAAGGGAATACCCACTGATTTATCTTATTGATCTAAATCTCCTCCTACCCTAAAATGAAATACAGTGTAAGTTTAAAGCAGGACAAGTTCATATTCTCTGCTCATAAATCCAGGACACATGTTAAGTGATTTTATGGCTATTCACAGATAACCTCAAGCAAAAGGAACTCACTTCTTTTTACTTTTACCTTGCACACTGTGTTATTAAGATATCTCAGATTTATGAGCTTGCAATTCACCACCCTCAAACGGATTTCCTCTGCTGCTTGACAACAATATTCATAAGGCATCTCTGAACCAACGTGTAAGACAATTATACCCCAGGGTACTGAACTTTGGCTTTATCTCAAGGTTATTGAGCTCAAGTTCTGGTACCATTTAGGGCAAGAGTTAGTCCTACTCCCAGGCAGCAGAGAAGACCACTGCATTAGGCTTCATGCAAGGAAGGACTGCAGTTTCGGCTAAGCTGTTTTCATCAAACACTAGCCTCAAGATTTGATAACTTAAAAACCAACTGTCTGTCAGTATTACCTTTGAATTATTACTTTCTATCCTGATCATTATGTATCTGGGGTACCCCTACATATTGCCACAGGAATTGAAAATTATTTTAAATTTCCAAAAGGTACAAGGTGATGGAGTTCAGCACAGGATGTGAGAGTGTACCAGATAAGGAATATATTTCTCCAGCTAGCAACAGACAATACCAGTTTGCTGATGGGACTTTTTTATCAGTTTCTGATTGTCTTTAGCCCCTGGTGGTCTAGTGGTTAAGACACAGCGCTGTCACCGCCGAGACCCAGGTTCGATTCCTGGTCAGGGCCACTCCCCGGGCAGATGGAGCCCGTTAGCCCT
>JAYRBT010000001.1:54453273-54490005 GCA_036023395.1 Myiotriccus ornatus | reverse complement strand
CCAATGCGCAGGCTGGAAGGTGTAAAGACCTTCCCCGGTTCTTCGTTCGTGAAGTCTGGCCATTATTATTATTATTAGATTGTCTTTAGCTGACGATATCCACAAGGATTAGTTTCTGTGATAAAAAGTTGCTTCCTTCTATACAGCCCAATTGTAGTCACTTAATTTAAAAACAAAGCAAGAAAACTGTGACAGTTAAAATACGTATTTTTGTGTAGTCAAAACAATTACTCTCTTAGAGATTGTGCCATTTTTGAGACAGACAGTGCACACTTTGTGGATGACTTTGTGCATCCATACAGGAGGTGTATTGTGACATTGTGCTCCAAGGTCTTCGCCTGCAGGCACCTTCTCCTGCTCAGTCCATCAGTCCACGTGTGACAAGACAGCAGTTAACATATCTTTGAAAATCTTCTCAAGAAAGAATCCTCATGAGGTAATGTTAATCAGTAAAATAATTCAAAAACAGTGCTATGCAATGCTCTGTAAGTTGATTTACTCTACACCTTCCTCTGATCCCACATACATCTAAGTAGTCACCAGAAAAACCTCTCTAATAGGCACCCGTCTGAACTATCTGTAATACTGTCCGAAGACAATGATCCAATAAATTTCCAAAGTGATCTCTTTTAGTTCAAATTGGAATCTCTTTTTTGCTAGGTAAGCTGGTTAAATCCTGTTCTACCACCCAGTTAAAAAGAAGAATGATCACCACTCTAATATCAATCAGTTTAATAACTGGAAAAGGTTGTCATTTCTGCTCACTGATCTACTTTTCTTGAAAAAGGACATTTACTACGGGTTTTTCTTATATAATCCAAAGTTTTTATCATTCTTGTTTTCTATTTTCTGTATGTCTCCTACATATTCTCATTCTACTTTACAGATCAGTACCAATATTCCAAATGAGGTCTCACCAGCACAGTGAAGAGACATACATTTATTTCCATGTACTTTGCACATTACACTTTTGATAATATATTCCCAGAAAGGATCCAGCTGGTACTCCACTCCAGCTCTGAAATGCTTCTTCACAGGACAGCTGCACTGGCAGATATTTTTCTTTTGATAGATGCCTTTTACTTTTTTCTTTCTTAACCACAGCTCGTTGCTCTTTCCTTGGTTGAACTCCATGTTGTTGATTTTGGATCACTTCTCCAAAGCATCTAGACTATTTTAAACTAAAATCTGGCCCACCAAAGGGCTTTCAATTCTTACCAATTTTTTTAATTTAAAGAGATTATAAGCATTTGTCAAATTCCGGTCTCCAGCTCATTAATATCTATACTGGGTGAAATGGATAGACCTTTGCAAGACTCAGCTTAAAATGCTAATTTAAGATGGAATAATTCTCAACAGTTTCTAGAGTAATTTTTATGCAATTATTCACCCAACTCATTGTTATTTCAACTGGATCATAGTTTTTTAACTTGCTTACGCAAGACAGTGCCAAAAGCTGTACTTAGGCCAAAATATATCACACCCTTTAATTATGCTTAGTCAGCCAAATAGATGGTTTAACAGGACTTGTTCTTAACTAATTCATATCCTCTGGCACATATCACCAAATTATTCCCTGTATGGGCTTTTAAAATATTTATTTAGATGTGGTGCTTACGGACACGGCTTAGTGGTGGACTTGGCGGTGCCAGGTTAATGGAGGAAAAGACCTCTAAGATCTTAGAGCTCTTTTGCAACTTAAATGATTCAGTGATTCACTAGATCCTGCTTTTTCTCCTTCTTAGTGACCTGTGCAATGTCCTTCCGCTGCTCTCTGGACCTACTTTTGCCAGGATCTTTGGGATGTGCTTGCAAGTCGATCAAAGACTGTTGCAATTCCTCCCCAGGTACCCATGGGAAGGTTCCTTTGGGGCCAACCAGCCAAAATGCCTCTAATTTACTTGAATATAAATATTCTTTATCACGATCTTTTCTTTTTCTGAGTAAACCTAATGCTTATATCCTTATAACTCATTATATTAAGTACCCACTCACAGTTAGCCTTTTAGATGAAACTGTAGCAAAAAAAAAAAAAAAAAAAAAGGAACTGAGAGCATTAGCCTGCTCTATGTCACCTTCTGTGCTTGTCTTTTTCCTTCTGCATTCATACAGCTTTTTCTTGATGCCTTTCACAAACCTCACCAGCTGGAACACGTTTTGTACAACAGCCTTTCTGTTCTCCCCTCTGTGTTCTTTACCCGAGGACAACATCTAAGCAGGGATAACAATCAATATTTGGGCAAGGAAATGGACATATTTGAGAACTTCATCTCAAATGGCCATTTGTGTAAGTACTCCTTTCCTTCAATAACTATTGTTTTCCACTAAAGTTGCCTGGTTTCCACACCCATACAAAGGGTATGATGCTTTCAGCAGTAATCTGGATACAGTCTGCTGCTGCTGAGCCTGTTAGATAGCTGTTAAAGCACAGTTAGGGCAGAAGAAAATGCCCAAAATGCAGCTTTCCATGTAAATTCATGTGGGCACAAATGAAGCTGCTTAGGTTCATTTTTTAAAAAAGTAACCTTTAGCATAAGCTAACAGTAATTATAGCAATAAAGCCATTCCTTCCAGTCAGCCAGAATACACATCTAAAATAGCAAAGGAAAAACATTACTGGCATAGAGTATATTAATAGAATTAGCATTTTCAGGCCAAGCCTATTATCTCTGCAGTTCATCCTGTCAGTCTTAAAAAATTGTAAAATCCTATCTTCTTTAAATTATGCAGTATGCAGTGGTTATGTAAGATTTAAACACCTAAAGTTTCGCTGATGAACAAGTCTTGGGGACTAGTATCAGTCAAACATTTTTCTACAGAATATTCTTTGCAGTGATAAAAACGTTTTGACAAAACAGAACCTTTCTGTAGGCACATATCACTTGCAGAGAAATTTCATTTGGGGAAAAAAAAAAAAAAGGAGAAAAAGAAAGAAATCATAGAATCATAGAATGGTAAGAGGTCGAATGGACCTCAAGGATTATCTAGTTCCAACTTCTTCTGCCACTATCAGGGATACCTCGCACTAGACCAGGTTGCTCAAGGCCTTATCCAAACGGGCCTTGAATACTCCCAGGGTTGGGACACCCACAACCTCCCTTGGCAACCTGTTCCAGTATCACACTACCCTCACAGTAAAAGATTTCTTCCTAATACCTAACCTGAACTTCTCCTCTTTTATTTTGCTCCTTGTCCTGTCACAGGTTCCTGATGAAGAGTGCCCCTCCAGCTTCCCTGGAGGCCCCCTTCGGAAGGTTGCTGACTTGGTCCCCTCAGAACATTCTGCCAATCAATCTAGTTCTTTCCATCCTTTTCAAACCACCAGGTCTGAATTTTTAGCTTGAAATCATATCTGGGTTTGCAATATCAAGGTATTAAAAGGAAAAATTACTCAAAATGTTTTAATGTTACCCCTAAACTGAAACAGGCAGATTTCCAAACATTTCTTAATTATTTTTGTTAGAAGTGTCAAAAACTGAGAGTTTTAGTTAAAAACAAATTTTAGCATTTTGAAAACTCCTGCAAAAAGGACAGTCTGGTTCTCTCCTACTCTTCAGTGGGACTGCTTCAAACAGTATTTCAGTAAAAATACATGAAAAAGTCATCCAAGAACTCCAAAGTTCAATGTCCTCAGCTGAACAGTAGCTTCTCATTTCTGACACACCTATTGTGTCACACTGTACTTGCGGTTTTGTCAGTGACAACAGAAACTGGCTTTGGGACTTGGCCCTCAAAGGATCTTTGTTTTCAGTTGGGAATTTTGGGAAACAAAATCATTTTTTCTTCATTTGTGTTGAGTCAGATTCTATCTTCACACACCTAGGAAAATTAATTGCTAAAGATATTTTAATTCTTACATTAAAATTGTTTAATTATTTTAATTTAATGCAATTATTAATATTATCTTAATTATCCCTTGTCCTTTGAACTAGAGTCCATCTTCAAACTTCTTTTGCTTCCTCCAAAGAGAACTGGATTTTCAGCCACCAATGAATAAAAGAGCTCTGCAAAAATTACACAGGAATGGATTTACCCTGGGCTTGCAACGCACAAAGGATTGGAATGTCCTATGTTTGCATGACACCATGTCCAGACTTGTAGACAAGAGAAAACCATTAATTTCTTGTAATAACTGTTAAATCCGTAATTTCACATTAGGAAATGGAATTACAAGTGTAAGTGCCTAAAATAGGATATGATTCTCTAGATTTCACTTAATAGCAACGTATTTCTTTGATCACTTCAGCTTCTTAAGTAGTTTAGAAAACAAATAATGCAGAGCCTATTCCCCAGTCCACCTCATGGGCAAGTTCCTTTAGACTCTTGCTAGCACACCTCTCTTTCTACTTTTGCTGCTAGGACCAGCATGAAGTCAAAGACATGGACTTATTCTCTCTCACATATGTCAAAATGGCCTTGACTAGTCTCTCTAAGATGCTTTTCACCCTTGTGGAGTTTGGTCATCTGCAATCAGCCTTCAAAATGCCAATTGCAAACTGTAAGAAACAAGACACTACCTCATCCGACCCTTTGCCTCATTCTTGGGCCCTTCTCTATCTTTCTAGAATTTTTATTTGCATTCCTGCCTGACTTTTACTTTCAAGATTTTTTTTCCTTCTATTCATAATATGCTTAAGAAACTACGGTACATATAACTTGTTACATCCAAAATATTTCTCTCCTGTTGGTTCTACTACACACAGTCAATGCATGCCTTATTAATTAAGCCAGGATGGATCTGGCATTAAGAATGCTTTTATCAAGGCATTTCCCCCGCTATTTTTAGGGTTCCACTATTGTGTTTTTCCAAATCCATATTCTTAATATGGGGTTTTCCAGCAGCAGCTGGTCTGACTGGGGGCTGAACAAGCTATATATGAGTATATGAACACACACATATTCTTGTTCCCTCACAGTTTCATGCACAGCTGGACCCTTAGACACTCAAATGACAACTTGCACCTGCAATTATCTGTCTTTCACGTGCAGTAGGAAGACATGCATAACTCAGGAGGCTTGAACAGCAACACGAAGTACGTATGGGTACTTCATTTGCCCTATATTTGTTTGAGAAATCCTTTTCAGATTTATTCACGAACTTATTTACCAGTGCTTTGCAGTTTAAGCTAAATTTTCCTGAAGTATGCTATTAAATATTTCCAAAACAGAACTTATTCTTGTTTCTTTAAATAATTCTATTTGAAAGAAAGAACACTGACTTTCATTTTCACAAAAAATCTGACATATATAAAAACTAAAATAAACCCCTGACTAACAGCTATTTTTTAAGGGTAAAGACTAAAGCACAACTTTTATTTCCTGTTTCAAGTGGGTGGAATTAATTTTTCATCTGAAATGTTTTCCATTCAGACACTAGCAAAATATATTTAATGCTATTGTAATTACAAATTGGTTCATTTCCAAAGTGCTGCTATTGACACTCATTTATGTCACCTGCATAAGAAAAAAAATAAATGTGATTTGAAATAAGCTGTTAGAGTTTAAGTTTGAATAAAAAATCAGGCAGGTAACAAATACACTGAACTGTTTAAATTTGCAATTACTGAAAATAATATTTTAACAAGAAAATATTTCACAGTATTTATTCGAGATTCTAACGACTGCTTAAACAACCTGTACCGAGCACTGGGTTTTATTCATTTCTACTCCAATCCAATTATGTTGCTGACTGCCAGATGTTGGCGAATCACCAGCACTGGCTTCAGAAGTTCAGACTTCCCCAGTCAAGTGGCTTGCCCAAGCTGTTCATAGTACACGTGCTCCACCAAGTACAAGGGCTCCACCAAGGCAAACAGTAAGGTGGAAGCATCACTTCTCAGGCTAGATGATCTTGGTCTTCCTGGACTAGATGACCTTTAAAGATTTTTAAAGATCCTTTCCAGTCCAAACCATTCTATGATTCTTGAAGAAAGCATACAAGGTTTCCATCATAAAGGCATTTCCAATCCAAACCATTCTATGATTCTTGAAGAAAGCATACAAGGTTTCCATCATAAAGGCAAAGTCTTTCAAAGCTGACTTCATTAACAACACAAACTGCTGCAATTGAGTGATGAGTCTTTGTCCCCTTCCCTTGTTTTGATAACAAGCTTCTTATACAATCTTGCAAGCATTGTCCATTTTTTATGTAACTGACTTGGAGATGCTTCAAACATTGTAAATTCTAGAAACCTTTAACTGTAGGAAAATGTGAACAACCATTCATTTTGTCACACTGTCTCTCTCTTGACTTTAGTCACTGATTAAAATCGAAGTCATTGAAGCCCTTCAGTGTTTATTTGCTTGTGTGACAGCCTCTATTCACCAGTAATATGTTAATCTCCTTCCACCACTTCTCTCGCAAAACAGAGCAGAATTACAAGATACTTCAGAAATGAAGAAGCCTTTCTTCCCTCTGTCTCTGCAAGTGTTGTTATTGTCAAATCAATTATCAGTTCTGTTCTACTCTTGAGTTTCTCAAGCCTTTTATAGCCTTCTTGGCAGAATAGGCAGATGCAGACATTTTCTTACATTATAAAACAGGGACACATTTCTAGAAAATTGTAGTGAATTGCCCTAGTAGCTTATTGTATGGTACTGTGGCATCACAACAGAATGTGGGCAAGTTTTTAGGGAGTTAGAAGATGGCTGCTTAGTAGCATACCAAGATCTACACTGACAAATATGTCTAAAAAGTATCTTAAGAGCTGGCAATGAAAATATACCCTCATAAGTATACTTCTCACTTTACAACCCACTTTACCATTCATTTAAGTTTGCACCACTGTGAATGTTCTGGGAGGTGAGATATCACACATGCATTCGAGCATACACCCCTGGGCCTCTGGCTGCTGATAGATGCGAGACTTCTGCAGGTTTTTTTGCCATTTGTCTTGGGTTCTCAAGAGCATCTAAGGAAGCACTGCATACCCATGTCTGGGCACTTGTCTGAAGCACTTGTCTCATATGTAGATATTTTACACCATGCAGCACCACTTCACAAGATTTAGTTATTCGGTTATTTAAGAGTTAAGTACATGTTTACGACTGCTGACCTCAATGTACCAGTGCCTTTCTAAAGGATGATTGATTTCCACATGTCTCAAAATGCCTGACTGAACTGAGGCTCGTGAGAACCATGTTATCAGAAAGTATCTACAATAAGTTTGTTGAACAGTTTCAACAATAGTTGGCCATTAAAAACCCCATAGGCAAGTGAGGAACGCAGCAGTAAGTTAACAGTTCACCTTTGCAAGTCCATACACATACTTCCTCCCGCTCCTGTAGGGATGTCTAGAGCCTCTCATAGGGGAAGCCTGCAGCTCACGCAAGTCACTTGCAGGCTAGAATTAAATAACCAGATAATTCCACAGGCAATGGCCTGACAGCAGCCGCCTGCCCAGCACACACAAACTTCCAAGCTCTTGCCTAGGGACACAGGCAGATGTGGCAGTCTGCCCCCAGCTACAGTGCTGTGACTGCCTGAGTGAGCTACACCAGGATGAGACTGAGTCTTTCTGCAGGATCTGCCATCTGATCCTGGGATAACATTCACCCTCATTGGATTTGTCTGTGTGGCACAGGGCACTGAAAAATGCCATCATTAGGTACATTTTCTACCAAAAAAAAGTCTCTTCAGTTCCATTTATGGTCTCGTCGTTCCTTTGAAGGTCATTTCCGCTTACTCAATACCATAACGCTATTTTGCAATGCTGAGTGCTTTAAACCTTTGGCTTTGAGTTTACATGCTAATTTAGCACATCAAAGCACATGTTTTCAGCAACTGCAAAGTTGTAGAATTACTTTTACGAATGTTGCTCAGCTGTCTGAGTCCCTTATTGCTTTGTTTTATTGCCGTGGTGCTGGCAGCAACACCCTATCAAATACTGGCCATTCTGTCATCAGTCAATTCAGCTATATAGCAAAAATTAATTCTGTTCTGGGAAGGCATCATTCAGCCAGGCAGTATGGTCTAGGATTTTTTTTCTTTTAGATAATCAAGAATCTGATGTGATGTGCTACATCTATCTCACCTCCCAACAAATTGAAAATAGGGATGTCTTCTTGTTCTGTGATTTTTGTGTACTACATCTGTGCTACAAATGCACTGCAGAGATGCAATAATTTGTAACTCGAGGGCTTTAAAATACAACAGATTTTTTTTTTTTTAAGGGAAGAAGCAATGCTGGGAGCTGGATTTGTTTCACCTATCTAGAGTTTCACAGACATGCAGAGAAAGCCACTTGGTCAGAAACCTACAGACATCAAGAGGAAAGTGGTGACTACCAGCACACTACATACCAGCTTGTTAAGACTAAATATTAGGTAACATTTAAAGGCACACAGGGACATCTTGAAAACCCTGCTCATGGGCCAAGGGTTTATGAGAACAGCTTCTGGCAAATGCTTGAGTGGTCTTGCAGAGGAGTAGCAGTGTAAGTAAGGGCTGAGTGTCGAAACCACTCGGACACATACTGGGAGAAGCAAAGAGAAGGGAAGTATCAAAGGAAGCTTGAGGTATTATCAGGTGGGAGGAGACATCAGACTTATTTAAACAGACACCAAGTGAAATGGTGTAGACAGAGAAAAAGCAGTGTACTTGCAGACGTGAAGAGTAAAGATTATGGCTCACCAAAGCCAACATGCACACTGCATGTTCTTTTTCTGGTCCAAATGTGGACTTGGTCTAAATGGTCTAAACCAACACCTCAGGGCTAGAAAGGCCCTGTTGAGACAGCTAATAAAAAGGGGGGGAAATGCTCTGTTGGTTCCTTCTCCTTATCAAATCCACCATCACCATGAAAAGTCATAACCTGCATTTTAGAGTACACAATCTACAAATCAGGGCCTCTGAGTCTGGTACTGTGTCATCTGGACAGCCTGCACAGCTTGATCAGATAGGCTGAAACTTGAACCGTGAGAGACTTCACTGTATGAATTCCCACAGCTTCCCACATCTAGAACTTCACTTTGCACAGGGCTGACTGAATAACACAATATCTGTCCATGTACATGCAGAGGCACGTAAGTTTTCAAACCCTGAGAAGACAAACCAAGAGTTTAGATAGTCTCCTACCTCTTACACTGCATTAAAAACCTGTCTGTTTCTTCAGTAAGGGGGTTTATATACCTGCAGGCATTATTTATAATACCGGGACGTATTACTTACTCATTCTGACAAATGCAAAATAAATAATACATTTCTCCAAAAGAGGTTTTTGCTATTTCTGGAAGTGAGAGTGTAGGGAAGATTCAGAAATTTAAAAAATGCAGTGTGGCCTTAAGGATAAAAATTAACTAGCTAGAATAGAAGTGCAAAACCACAGCTCTAAAATAAGTGGATAAGGGAAAAAAATATCTTGCAGAAAAAGACGTGTGAAACTCTTTAGAGAATGTTAAATTAAATTCTCAATGATCTAATGTACAAATTCGGAAGGTGGAACTCTGCTAAAAGACTTGGTCTCTTCTTTTTGTTAGTTAAACTGTGATACTTGTAAAATTCTCAAGCACTGTGAAAGCTGATTTGAGATAATCATTTGATTAATTAACGATACAAATGCTCTGTGGTGAGATAATTAAAAGAACTTGAAATATGTAATTTTGACTTCACTGTTAATAAAATCTTTTCACGAGATTTTGGCTAATATAAGGAATCATAGACTCCAATTAAGCAAGATATTTGGATGTGTATGCCTAACCTGGAGATATGAATAGCCCTATTAGCCTCAAAGAAGGAACCTGATTGAAGAAAGTTATTAATTGGCCTAAAGTGAGGTATATGATTATGTACCTTACTGGATGAGGGCCAAGGCAGATCTAATGTGTCTCAGGGTAATACTATCTGCAGTAATAGACTTAAGCAGGGGCTAGCTCCAGACTAACTTACTCCAGCATATTTTTTAAGCTCACAGATCTGATACCACCACCACTATTTCAGCACATGAAAATAAGCTGTCCCTCCAAAATTCAGGGAGCCCCAAGAAACTTCAGACTCAGATACTGCATTTCTTGTGCCATCTTATACATTATTTGAACTTCTAAACCTGTTCTGCCATAAAGAATGTGACGGTGGTGGCCACTGTTTGTAGGTACAGTTGATAGACATTGGATCACACTGTGGTGAAGTGTGTGGCCTGAGGAGGGGAAGCAAAGAGAAGAGGGCTCGTACAGACACACACCTTCCCTCCAGGCTTAGCTAGGTTTAGAGGCAGCATCAGCTCTAAGCTTTGAAATGCCTCTTGTCTGTATGGGGACAAAAGTGGTCAAATTCTGCCTCTGAAAATCCTTCTATAGTAAAGACCTAGAACAAGGCCAGTGTGGAGGGGGGAAAAATGAAAAAAAAAAAAAATTATTAAAAAACAAAGCAACAAAAAAAAACCAGCCCACAAATCCATTGGTATCTGTGGAAACAAGCCAATTTATTGCCCTTCATGGTCTGTCCTCCAGTCTCTAAGAACACAGTGAAACAGGACTAGCCAAGCAAATAACACACATGCTTTTACACAAGCAGCCTCTCCTCTTGGACTCCTATCTGAGAATGATGCCTTCATCCTTACCAAATTGCTTTGTTTTTGTGGAAATACGTTTGCTTATTTGACAAAAATACATGTAAATGCTGTAACTACGTCTAATTGTCTTTTTAAAAAGGGTCATTTTGCTCCATTTTATGTTCTGGTTAATGGCATAAATCTTCAAATGTCACTTTCCTAGTAGAAAACTTCTGAAGCTGTTTTGCAGTGCTAATTAGCCCCGGAAAGTCTTACCCTTGATCCAGTACGATGACATATACAGGGCAACTCTTCTGTCAGTATAGAAATTCAGATTGGGTCTTGAAACATTATGGCATTTGCAGATTATTGCAAAGTCATTTGCATGGCTCACTGAGGCTTCAGGAAATGAGACAAAGCTATTTGTTGTCAAGTAGCTATAAAGTCTATCAGGAGGAAAGCTAGCACTGATGGGAGAAGAGCAATGATACAAAACAGTTCGAAACCAAAACTAAACTCTGACATTTAACCCCAGCATTTCAAAGAGAAAGGAACATCTTCAGTGTCCAAAAATAACAACCTTCCTGTCACTTATGACTTTAAAGGGAAGGAAGTAGTAACCATCTGTTGCTAATGCTGAAGATAATCCTAACTATGCCATGTTTCAACAAGCAAATGAACCGAATACCATTCCTCTGTCATAATTTAGTGGTAAAAACCCCTTTCAACAACAGTGTGTTAAATAGACTCCCATCCAAATAAAATAAATGTTCCATAGCATGAGCAAAGCACAGATAATAACAGGACATCACATTTCTGAAATGATTACCACTAAATCTATAGCATGACAAGAAACATGCAGATCTGCCTCCCCGGCACATATTTTAATCCACACAATGCACAAGCAGGTAGTCTCTGGGACACTGGATCTGGAGTTTTTAAATAGTCATGTATCCTCCTTGTTCATTTTATTTTTGATCCTTTCAAGAGGTGGGATGCAGACATGAGGCAAACACAATTACGATTTAGTGCAAGAAGGGATACCCAGAAAGTGGGGAGAAAGAAGGAGGAAACAAAAGGTTACAATGGGGAAAAGAGTAGTGAAAACTGTGGAGAAGAGAAGCAAAGAGCAGAAATCTGAGTGGTATTTGAGAGAAAATATTTTTCTGATTGCATGTGGAAAGAAGTTGTAAATAATCATAAGGAGGGAGATTCTCAAATGTACATTGACATCTAGCACTGGTTGTCATGTCAGTGATTCAGGCAGAGAAAAGGGAGGAGATTCACTGACTGAGAGAAGAGCGTCCCTACACTCTAGGTGGACATAGAACCAGCTCTGCTCAGAGTGAGTTTGTTAACACTGTGGGTGGCTGTGCTAATGAAAGGCTTGGCTGACAATAGGAAAAGCAGTGATGCTCTAAGCCTCAGGGAGAGAGGAAGGTGGTAATTACTAGACCTAATGAGTCCTGGCTCTGATTTCAATGGCATGTCATTTTGCTGGCATAGACCCCAAAAATGAGACACAAACTGGGGAGAAAAACATGAAGCAAGACGAACAGATACAGGAAAATAGCTGTTGTATATGAAAACTAATAAATGTAAGACTACATTACCATTTACATAATTAACAGCAGCACAGTCATAAACTAAGATAAAACCCCTAATCTAAACATGTAGCTTTACAAGTGTGTCATGTAAGTAGGAGTGTAAGAGAAGTGAACAGTAAAGACAGTTTCCTAATGAAACTAACTGTGTAATTCACTTGAAGAGCTAATCAGTTCGCATGTGATTATCTTCTCTGCTGGATCTAAAGCATCAGTTTGTCTGGAATTCATCTTTCAAAGGGAAATACAGCTTATTTCTGCAAACTGAAAGGGAAAAGTGATAATTTGGATAATCAGCTAATCAGTCAAGCAGAGAAGGTCTTTAGATGGCTATGAAAACCCCAGCAAGCAGAGGTCCAGAGCAGAGCAGGCACATACAAGATTTGCGCACTTGATGTTCTGTCCAGGGGTTGCTGCAACATGCTATCCCATTCTACTTGCTTACATTAATACTTTCTCAACTATTTGGAATATAATCTGGTTCTAAGTCAGAATTAACTCTTTGTGTGCATCTCGGACCAGGTTGGATGGGGTGTTGAGCATCATGGTCTAGTGGAAGGTGTCCCGTCCCATGGCAGGGGAGTTAAAACTAGTTGACCTTTAAGGACCCTTTCAACCCAAATCATTCTATAATTCCATGACTCAAGCTAATGTCTGACTTTTAAAGTCACTTCAATATATACTTGAAGTAGTATTTGGGCTGCAGGCTTATAGAAGAAGAAAGATCCTATCACTAATCATGCAACCATCTTTCTTAAAGATGAGCAATACTTTGGAGATGTTAATGCTCCACCCAAACAACATTCCTTTCACAATGGATATGTCTAGAAAGGTACCAGGAGATGCTGAGTTCAGTCCAGTTTTGGCCAATTCTGCCAAACCTGTGGAATGAGCTCTTGCTCTTAAAGCAGTTTTGACTTCGGTGCATAATTCTGAAGTGATGCAAAATGTGCCTTCAAAATATTACATGTTAGCAGGAATACTTTGAAATTTTGTTTTGGTTTGAAATCTATATCTGCCTTACTTACTTCAGCCTCTATTTGAATTTTTTTAGGGTTGTTGGGGTTTTTTTACATTTGCTAACAAATCTGAGTGCTTGTTCTTTTGTTTACACTAACTGCTGGGGGGGAGAGGGGGGTAGGAAGCATGTTAATGAAAGCAATCTTTTTTTTTTTTTTTTCCCCAGCTGTACTATAAACAATCAGCTGAGTTTACTGGTAGCCCCTTTTGAAGAGACTACCTTAGTCCTGTACTGATCATTGTTACTTCATTCAGCAGCCACAGAATAGTGGAAGTCCACAGGGCTAAAACTCACGTAAACCAAAACCAGACATGTTCAATCCAGTGTTTGCAGTCCAACTTTTTATTTAGCCATTTATCAGCTGCTCTTGGAGCTACCTGGAACATTTATTAGTGGGGCAGAACCTTGTTCTAAGAGTAGTGCCTTTTAAAGGCTGGCACAAAGGGTCCACTGAGGGGGAGCTGCACACAGAGCACTGGTCACCAGCAAAACCATGAAAGCTCCTTGCAACCATCAGTTGCCATTTTACTGATAAAAAAAATGGAGGATGGAATACTTACAAAAGCAACCACTTTATGTTAAAAACAGGCAGCCCAGGTTCAAACAGCAGCATAGTCTCTGGGAGCAAGGTGCTTGTGACAGCTAGTGTCCTTACACAGTCTTTCAGAGTCCCACGAGCCCTGTGCTGCAATCACTAGGATGTGAGCTGGCTAGCTTAACACTGCAAAAAGTTACCTGAAGCAGCCAAAGTCACAGCTTTTGTTCATGGAGTCTCAGAGAGAAAGGCCAATTCTGAGGCAAAACATTAAGCTTTTCCCTAATGCAGCCATATATATTCTTACTCTGGAATATGCACTCAAATGTGGAGATATTTTGAAACTCCCTTCCAAAAGACATGTGCATGCAAGCATGCAAAATTATTTCTTTTTTTATCAACCAGGTTCTTAGGAGTAAGAAATTACCCACGAGAATGTAAATCTGAGACAGAGGTAGTCAGACAATGGAAACAGAGAGGGTCTATGATATATAGTACGCTTTTGTCCACTGCCCTTAGTAGAATACATAGTTCAGCTTTGTAATTTCCCTTCTCAGGCTGCTCATGGTTTGCTTCTGTTTTATTGTAGCTCTATATAGGGGTATTTAAAAGTCCCTGCCGGGAGAGACCCCTGTGAAACACACTGAGGTACAAGCATTAGGGAAAGTTTGGATGACAGAGCAATAGTTATAAGACATCTCATGTATGAATAGAGGAGAGGGAACCAAAAAAATTTATATTCTTGATGTTTTAATAAAGCCTCCAGCAGAACTGAGACAGAGTCCAGGGTCTTAAGACATAGCTTACTAACTTAATCACAAGAGTGTCTTCTCTTTCACTGACTAATCCATCTTTTGAAACAGAGAAAAAAATATGATGTTACAATGGCAGATCCTGGGGCTTTGTCCTCAGATCCCTTTCCAAAACTACTGCTGGAGCTGAAAGATCATGTCTAAAGAGTAACAAAGAAACCTAGACAGTTAATCAAATATTCAAAGCATCTACTGAGAGCCAAAGTTACACGTTTTTCTGTTTAAATCTCCCACTTTGAGATATTTTAAGGTTTAGGTTGAGTATTTCTAACCTAATATAACTAAAACAGCACTAAGTGACGAGGTGAAAATCATCAGCTGAAGTTACGTGTTTCAGAGCAGGCTGCCCTCATTCCTCTTAGCATGAAAAAAAGAAAGATGCACCTGATCCAAAGAAGGCCAATGGCATCCTGGCCCATATCAGCAATGGTGTGGCCAGCAGGACCAGGGCAGTAATCATCCCCTTGTGCTTGGCACTGGTCAGGCTACAGCTTGGATGAATCCTGTATTCAGTTTTGGGCCCCTCACTACAAGAAGGTCATTGAGATGATGGAGTGTGTCCAGAGCAGGGCAACGGAGCTGGTGAAGGAACTGGAGCACAGGTTTTATGAGGAGCAGCTGAGTGAACTGTGGTTGTTCAGCCTGGAGAAAAGAAGGCTCAGGAGGGACCTTATCGTTCTCCACAACCACCTGAAAGGAGACTGTAGCCAGGTGGGGGTCCATCTCCCTCGTAACAAGTGACAGGACAAGAGGAAATGCTCAGAGAAAGTTTACATGGGATATCAGGAAAAATTTCTTTAGGGAAAGGGTTTCAGATGCGGGGACAGGCTGCCCAGGTTGAGTCACCATCCCTGGAGGTATTAACAGATGTGTAGATGCGGGGCTGAGGGACGTGACTTACTGCTGGACTCCGCAGTTCTGGGTTATTGGTTGGACTTGATGATCTTAGAAGTCTTTTCCAAGCTAAATAATCCCGTGATTCTATGATAATACCAAGTAGCAGTCCTGCTCCTGTTTCATAAGTGTCACATTATGCTACTCCAAACTTAGCTCATCCTTCAACTCACAACAACACTGCTCCAAAAAACGTAGAATCACAAAATGGTTTGGGTTGGAAGGGACCTAAAAAGGTCACCTAGTTCCAACTCCACTGGCAAGGTCAGGACACATTCCACTAGATCAGGTCGCTCAGAGCTCCATCCAGCCTAACCTTAAACACTTCCAGGGATGGGTCATTCACAACTTCTCTGGGCAACCTGTGCCAGTGCCCATGCAGGGCTAGAGCCATCAAAGGTTTCCAGCCCTGAAGTACTGTTTTAACTATGTATTCAGCTACAGTGAGTCTGTACAGGGTCTTTTTGTATTGTGAAGGAGTGTTTTTTGTCCTTATAGCTCCAGGACAGAGGCTAGTCAGCTGGGCAGGGGGGATATTTCTCTAAATTTCCCACAGTGAACGAGCAGCTCTGTGTCAGGTCGTGGCTGGCCTGGGTGCCAGCCAGTACCATGCATGGCTCTATCACATGGGGTCAGGGGCCACGGGGAAGTAGCACCCACAGACACCATCAGCAAGGGGCTTCTGCATTCTGAGTACTAAGGACATGTGGGTTTGGATTCAGGCACAAAAAATGTTTCCCAAGCCCCACTTCAGGTGTCTAAGACCTCTAGGGACTTCTGCGCTTGGGAGTTTTGGTGATAGAGTGAAGAGGCATGGTCCTTCACCTGCTATTTGATCAGCTTGTCCCAGGGCTGGGAAGGGGGACTATTCATGAACCATGCAAGATTATTGTGATCTAACCACTTTGTCTTTGGGGATATAGGACAGGGCAATGCACAGAGCCTACTGCTTTGAAAACAGAAAACATGCTTCTATCCATTTTGTGTCATTCTGAGCCCCAGGTGTTATATCACTCCAGCCATGTACACAAAGGACATGGTCACATGCGCTGGTAACTCAGGCACTGTTGATCCTCACAGCTGAATGATGCTGCCCACGTGTGCCAGCCAGCACAGCAGGAGCTTAGCAACACTGCCTGCAACAAGGTGTGGACGTAAAACATCCTTCTTGTTTTCAACAAAGAGAAAGGGCAGACAGAAATAATCGTGGTGTAATTAATATATATGTAATTCTCCACCATTAATATCAGCCCTTTCAACCAGGAAATGATGGGAAGTGATTAAAACTCATATTTACAATTAAATAGGAAAAGCAAACATGGCTTAGCTGGGTCAAAAGAAATCCTTAAAGCAAGCAGGCACTGCTGACAAGGGTGTAACTATAATTAATCAATAAAAATCAGATAGAGACAAGGAGGCCGTTTATTGAAACCACAGCACTTCATAAAACTTGCATTCCCAGCTCAAAAACCCTCCCTAGTACCTAGCAAATTTTTACTATGAAAAGTTGTTTATCTTACAAGGGACTTGAAACACCATACATTGTCAAAATGCAGACTGGGGAAATTACAGAGATGGAAAATTGCTTTACTGCATTAGCACTCCCCTCAACAGTTCCCTCATTAAAGTAATTAGACATTTAAGACAAAGAAACATAAAACCCTTGAGGTGAGTAAATTTTAGATGCAGTTGACATAATTTGGGTACACAATAGGATTTGATTAGTAGTTGCCACACACAGACCCAATACAGAGCATGAACTATATTCACAATTGCAAAACCCATGAAAGTCTTGACTTTAGTGGTGTTTTAAAATTCATAGGGAAAAGAACTGGACTGAGAAATAGTCTTCAGAAAGCTGATTGCAGCCTGGCAGTTTAAACTGGAGTCATAATATATAACAGTACTGGTGAGGGGTGCTCAGTGTGTTATAGTACAGTGACTGTTGTTGGTGTAGCTATAGCTGGAGAAGTAACCTACTTTGGAAATGTTTTCACCTGGAAATCCTCAGTCTGGAATCTCAACCAAAGGGCAGATCAAAAACAGCAATCAGCACCCCTGTCAGCTTTCTTGTTTGCATTTGATAAACTTACAGTGTCTCCTAGGTACTAAGTGTAGGGGATGGACCTGGAACTGGCCAAAGTCTCAACAACATTACTTAAAATTTTCGAATGTTTACCACAATTTTCACTTGCTACTAGCTAGTTATAAAGTGTGTAATTATATCCCTTGGTTCAGTGAAGTGAAAGATAGTCATTCCAAGAAGACATTAAAACAATTCACCTGTATAGCTGCACATAAAACTGCTCCATTACCCGAAATAGAGCAGAAGCTGTAAATTGATACAAATTGTTCAGAAAATGACCAGGTTCTCGCTAAAATTTAGCTCCAGTGCCTGTCAGCAAAGTGAAAGGCAACTGCATTTACAACTCACATGCCACTCTAAGTGTGCTTCTTCTTTCAACATCCTTTATTCTTCAGTGCTTTCTTTTGTTCCAGTAATCAAGTTTCAGCAATAATTAAAATCTGGGGGAGCAAAGGCAGAGAAAATTTCCTGCTTTAATTGTATTCTTGAAGCATATAAAAATACTACATTTCTTCTTTAGAAGGTATAGTAAACCCGTAGTAATTGCTTACTGTATAATTTAATTATCCTAATTGTTGCAATAAAAAAAAATTCTTTTTTTTCCTAGAAAATAATTAGGTAAACTTAAAATGCCAGGAAAGAGTTGGTACTTAGATCTACACTGATGAATCAGTCATAGCTGGAGCTTTGAGGTTCAGGTATGTTCCCATCAAGAGACTCGGGCATCTCCAAACTCCATTTTGGGAACATGGTCTAAAAGGATGTAAATACATGTGCTAGCTATGAATACACAGAGCTTTCAAAAAATATGTGTACATATTAAAGGATCTAGAAGGATCTCTGTTAGCTTCACGTTGAGACTGATGGAGACTTCCAACTCAGGAAAGCACTTGATGCTGAAGTTTTGATTCAGCCATGTACCAAACCAGGAGCTGAATTCATTACTACTCAGGAATGCAACCAAAGTTTAACCCACACCTAAAATCTTGCCACAGCCGCATTTTCCACTGCTGCCTACATAGTGATAGATCATCTGGGCTCTCGCACCGAGCTGATGAACTGTGAAGCACAAACTGATCCTTAAAGGCTTGTGACTAGTTTACTCAAACAAAGAGTGTGGAAGTGGCTGCTGGATATGCATCTAAGAAACAGAGCTCACCCACTAAAGGCATAGAAAATGCTTATGGGTCTTTTTTTAAGTGTGATTTTAAATTATCTTTTAAAACAAGGATATACTTTTAAAGTTAATTATATATAAAATACAGAAATAGAAATTTATCTATTCTAGTGGGATGAAGAGACTTTGCATTTTATTGTATGTTGAAGTATTATCCTACCAAAAGTATGACTAATATTTTGTTGAATATTAAGAAGTAATAAACACCTGTTTAATATTCAGAGCATTAAAAAGAAAAGTAAAAATCAATGGAGTTCAAAACTAAAAGCCTGAAAATTTGGCTTCTAGTAGTTGTGACTCCCTGTGTTGTGGTCTATATTGCAGTAACAAAAACCCCAGCTTACTCCACATACAGATGAGTTTGTCAAAGTCAGCCCCGTTGTCTACCCCACAGTGCATGTAATTGTACTTGTCCACCTTCTGTATAAAATTATATCACTTTTATAAAGTTATAAATCCTTATAGCACTTTATCTGCCAACTGAGGGCTGGGCACATCACACTTCTGCTTAAAGAGGGTACTTCCCTTAAAACATACTTTGAGGAAGGAGTCTATAATAGAAGAAAAGTATCAAAGGTCTTACAAGGCATTTACAGCCTATACACACACAAAGAATAAAAATTGTTATATTTTTACTTTTTCTTCCCCCCCACTTGGTAATGTTGCTTAAGACTTCTGCTGAGAGGGAAGGAGGCAGATCTACTCACATACGACTGAAGTTATGCTATTACATTGAGATGGGCTTTTTAATACTCTCCCTCCAGGTTCTTTTCCACTGTTTTCTTTCTGCCTACAAAGAAACAAGTCACCTATCCTGTCTTTCAGGCTGTTTATCTGATTTACCCTGATCTTCACAGAATATGCTGAGTTGGAAGGGACCCACAAGGATCATCAAGTCCAACTCCTAGCTCTGCACAGGATCATGCCCAAGATTTACACCATGTGCCTGAGAGTATTGTCCAAATTCTTCTTGAGGCTTGGTGCTGTGATCACTGCCCTGGGGATCCTGTTCCAGTGCCCAACCACCCTCTGGGTGAAGAACCTTTTTCTAATATCCAAACTAAATCTCCCCTGACACAGCTTTAGGCCATTCCCTCCAGGGTCTTTTCACTGGTCTCCACAGAGAAGAGAACAGTGCCTGCCCCTCCTCATTCCCTCATGAGGAAGTTCTAGACTTCAATGAGGTCTCCTCTCAGTCTCCTCCAGGCTGAACAGACCAAGTGCCCTCAGCTGCTCCTCACACAGCTTCCTCTCAAGGCCCTTCATCATCTTTGTTGCACGCCTTTGGATGCTTTCTTACAGCTTAATATCTTTCTTACCACTCTTCAAGTCCAGGTTACCTCCAGACCCTGAGGTAAGGAAAGGCCAGGTGCTTTTCCTGGCGTAGGACAATAAATTCATACGAAGAAAGAGACCATTAGAACTGCTACTTTTTGAAGTGAATTCTCTCTTTGAAAATTTGTGAACATAATATCCACTAAGAATTACATTCACTGCTGCCTAACTGAAACCTACAATGTGTTATTTTTAATGTAACTGGATTTTTTTTTTCTAATCTAGCTTTGAAGTTAACCCTCCTTTGAGCAGGAGATTGGACTTGATCCCATATAGGTCCAAGCTGAATTTTTCTGCAGCTCTATTTGTTGGAACTCTGCACCAAAAAGTCTCATGGCTTAACCCACTAGCTACTCATTTACTCACTACCCACCTCAGTAGGACAGGACAGGAAACTGGGGTGGGGGGGAAAGATATAAAATTCCTGGGTTGAGAAAAAGGCAGTTTAATAGCACAAAAAAGGAAGAGAAAATAGTAATAATAATTATAAAACAAATAGAATATACAAAACAAATGATGCAACTGCCCACCACCCACCAACCAATGCTCCAGTTCCTGAGCAGGGGCCCTGGGACAACTTTACCCCGGTTTCTGTAGTGAGCATGATGCCATAGGGTATGAAATATCCTTTCGGCCTGCTGGGGTCAGCTGTCCCAGCTGTGTCTCCTCCCAGCTTCTTGTGTCCCCCAAGCCACTCACTGTTGGGGTGGGGTGAGAGGCTGAAAAGTCCTTGACTTAGTGGAAACACTGCCCAGCAACAACTAAAACAACAGTGTGTTATCAACGTTATTCTCATATTAAATCCAAAGCACAGCACTGTACCAGTTACTGTGAAGAAAATTAACTCTATTCCAGCCAAAACCAGGACAGGAGAAAACTACAAACAATAGAAATAGGAGACTCCCTGCTGCAGAGGACAGCAGCCCCCACCAGCTAGGGATCAAGGACTGCTACAAAAAGATGGGATACGCATAAGTGGGGCAAAAGTATCTTGGCCAGCTGGCTGACCGACATAGTGAGTAGAGCTTCAAAATTAAGAACTACAGCAGAGGGAGATGATGACTAAAGTTGAATGAAGTGATGGTGGATGAGCAAGAGAAGAGTTCAGGGTATTGTGGGCAAGAGACCTTCTGTCTAACAAAACAGGGCTGAAGAGAGATCTCACCCAGAGTGTATGCACACAGATAGAGAAATGCTTACAGGCAGCGTCATATGGAAAGTCTGAAATGACTGGCTGTCTCTCTGAAGTGCCTGTACATTAATGCAAAAAGATGGGGAACAGAGAAGGAATTACAGCCTTTGTGTGATTAAATGGCTACGATCTCCTTTGGATCACAGAGATGAGATGGAATAGCTCATGTGACTGGAGTGCTGCAGCAGATGGATACACTTTTTATGGAGCATGGCACGGAGAGCGAGGGGAGTTGCCCTTTATGTGAGAATATAATAGAAATTTTTGGAGTTTATCTCATGATGAATGAAGTCCCAGTTGAGCATTTATGAATTTGGATTACATAGAAACACAAAATGGGCAATGGTGGGACCTGGTGACAAAGGACGTGGAAAAGACTGAGGTACTCACTGCTTCCTTCACCTCAGTCTTTACTGTTAAGACCTGCCCCAGGAATTGCAGGGCCCTTTTTCCTGGCCCTGGGAAAGCCAGGAGGAAGGAGGACTTACTTAAAGATCATCTAGTTTCAACCTTCCTGCCATAGGTGGGGATGCCACCCACTAGACCAGGTTGCTCCAAGACCCATCCAACCTGATCTTGAACATTGTCAGGGATGAGGCATCCACAACTTCTCTGGGCAACCTGTGACAGTGTCTGACCAATCTCTGAGTAAAGAACTTCTTCCTAACATCCAATTTAAATCTCTTTTCTTTTAGTTTAACACTGTTGCCCCTTGTCCTGCCCATGCAAAAAGTCACTGTCTCTCTTTTTTATGAGCCCCTTTAAGTGCTGGAAGGCCACAATAGTGTTTCCTCAGAACATTCTCTTCTTCAGGCCGAACAGCCCCAACTCTCAGCCTGTTTTCAGAGATGAGGTGCTCTTTTTGTCCCTCGTCTGGACCTGCTGCAACAGGTTCATGTCTTTCCCGTGCTGGGACCCCAGAGCTAGATGTAGTAATCTGTGTAGGGTCTCGCAAGAGTGGAGTAATGAGGCAGAATCATCCTCTGGCCATGCTGCTTTTGATGCAGCCCAGGGTGCAGTTGGCTTCCTGGGCTGCAAACGCACTTTGCTGGATGGTGTCCAGATTTTCGTCCATGAGAATATAAGAGAAAGCAAATTGGAACAGGATAATAAGGTGAAGGTTCACTTCTGGTTTGATAATTATAACAAAGCATATATTCTGGAGCATAAGAAAACAGTTCAACAGCAGCACTGCTGAAAGCCAAAACAGAACAAGTACTTGTTCAGTAATGCAATAAGGATGGATGAATGGTGGGACGTTGTACAGAGCTGGGAAGCAAATGTTTGTCCTGCCTATGAACTGACCATGTCAGAGCTTTGAATTAGTGCAGATCTTGTTGAAGTCACTGACAGAATTGAGCCTATTTCAGATATGCTTTTTTGGTGGATCACATAGATGAAAAGAGGTGCTTATTCTAAGCAGGTCTGCACGAAAAAGAGCTAGGACAATGTCACAGCAACTTGCAAGTATTTGTGCTAGAATTATATCAAGAAGGATAATATGCAATGTTCAAAGTGGGACTGTTATGAAATCTTTTCCAGTCCACTTAGCCTCTGGCTTAAATTCCTTCTGTTATAGCACAGTTACATTTCATCCATGGTGCTTTCCTATTATACTCTTTGGTCTTCGTGAGAAATTAGAGACAAAGCCCAAACATAAATTTTCTGAAGAAGCAAAGTACTTTCCTCTGAAATTGTTCACTAAAATAACAATACAGATGCTGCAGCATTTAATGAATCAGGAAACAAGACCATATATGTCCCTCATGTCTGATCTCAGTCATTTTTAATAACTCTTCCCTGGGAAACATGGGTCATGGTAGAAAGCACCATCCTGCCAGCTACTGCTTTGCAGTCCATTCACAGGCACAGACTCTCCTGTTAAATTAATATTATTCCCTCATCTTTGTATTCCCTGTCTCTCCACATTTATCCCTACTCTAAATCTCCAGACCGTGCAATGCCTAGCATGCTTTGGCACAGCTGTTATATGGCAAAGAGAGAGGCATTTGTTATGTGTGCAGGCAGCACTGTGAGAAATGTGACACAGTCCATCCCCCTCCTTTCAGACATCATCTGTCATTCAGCTGGAAAAAGCATCAGCAGTAGGTGGAAGGCAGAGAGTAGAGTACTGACGGTCTGTTCATGTTAGCAAGAACATGCACCTGATGGCTCCTGCATCTTCATTCTCAACTTGGGAAGTTTCCTACTTCCACAGGCCCTTAAAACGATGGACTGGAAGCTTTTAAAATCTTTTGTGCATACTGTTTCCTGCCTAATGTGCCTGAGTTCTTTTAACCCCTCACTTAAAACCTCTAATGAAAAGTGCTGTGGCGTGGGAAACCCCTAACATGACATCAAGAAGGGGAAAGTTCATTAGACCTTCTCCCCTCCCTGCTTCAGCTATGTCCTTGACTGTAAATGCTGGGAGAGGAACACAGGATTCCAAAAGGAAAAGGTTTCAAATGCAATTCTGCTGCTTTTTTTTATCCTGCGACTCTGCCAAAATATCAGATGGGAAGCAAGACAGTAAATTGCTTTCCTGCTGTAAGTACAAGGAAGAGGGAAGAGCAAATTGACAGCACCCATCACCATTTGTGTCACCAAACAACCTCTGCATAAGATGCAGCCTTCACACCCGCTCCTAACCTGACAGATCAGAATTTTTTCTGATTGGGAGATTCACAGTTATTTTGTGATGCAAAAAACAGTTCAGTCCATTGATACAGGCTAATACATAATTAATGACTCCAGAGTGTGCTGCTTTTGACTGGGGTAGAATTAATTTTCTTCACAGTAGCTGATATGAGGCATAGTTTGGATTTGTGACCAAGGGAGTGTTCATAACACAAGGATGTTTTCATTACTGCACCGTGTCAAGGCCTTTTCCGCCTCTCACCCCACCAGCGAGTTGAGTGGGGGAGCACAAGGTGTTGTGAGAGGACACAGCTGGGACAGCTGACCCCAAATGACCAAAGAGATATCCTATAACATTTGGCATCATGATCAGCATATAAGGGGAAGAAGGAGAAAGGGGGAGGATGTTTGGAATGATATCATTTTGTTTCCCCAAGCCACTGTTGTGCATGATTGAGCCCAGCTTTCCTGGGAAGTGGTGAATGAATTCCCTGTTTTGCTTTGCTTGCACTTGCAGATTTTTTTTTACCTGTTAAACTGTCTTTACCTCATGACATAAGTTTTCCCACTTTTACTCCTCTGATTCTCCCTCCAGTCCTCTGGGAGAGGTGTGACTGAGGGGCAGCATGGCGCTTAGCTGCCAGCTGGGGTGAAGTCATAACACAGGACAAACAAAACCTTTCCTCATTCTTCACAAAGTCAACTCCAGCAGCACCCACAGGCTCTGCACTTCCCCAGTGCTAAGAGGTGAAGGTTGTCCAAAGCAAGGGAGCTCTCACTGTGCCCTTGGAGGGGACACAGGACTGTGAGAGGTATTAAAGTACCACACATACTACGTTCTGTTTTCTCAAAACCAAATTATCCTCTCCTATGAGGATGTAGACACTTGGGGGAAAAAAAAAAAAAAAAAGCTTTTGAAGTCGGAAACCTTTTCCCACACATATATTTACATGCTTATAAACAAATACAACTGTTCACACCATCAATTATAAACCGTGGGTGAAAGCATAAAATACTGGGTATTCAGTTGTGTTAAAACTTCCTCCCTGAGGAAGCTTGTGGACTGTTCTATGTGGTTTCAGTATGGCATATACCACACCATGGCATTTCTGCTTTTCCCTTTCACGTCCCCAGGGAATAACCTAGAGTCTTAGTCAAGTTTGGGATACAGCAAAACAGATGGGATGGGATTAGGATTGTTTATGAAATGAAGTGCTCAGAGATGAAGCCTTGGCAGGGCAGTGCAATTTATGCTATTCATTGGGTAAGCAAATTTGGAATAAAATGCTGTTTGTGTCCCAGTCCACAGAATGGTCTTTCACAGAAATGTCAGCAAACATTTTCATGCCAGGTTTTTAGCAACCACTTTGAACTACACCATAGAGCAAGGGACATATTAGCTGTTACCCTGAGTAAAGTCATGCTTTGTACCTGCATACTTTTGCCTAAGCCATTTCACTTGTGAGTTGATGACATGAGATGATAGAAAACATGTATTTATATGCACATATTAATCCTGCAGGGTCTGCACTTGATGTCTTCTGAATGTGAATGCCACTGAGATTTGCAAAAAAGACAAACTCTTTTAATAAAAGTGCGAAGGTCAGAAAAGGCCACAGAAGCAGCACAACAACTTCATCTGCTTTTTAAACCCTGAGACAGAAATGGGTGAGGTGGTGAAAATGCATTTTCAGTTACTGCTGAGTATTATACAGTAGGACAAACAACGAGGAAAAATCTCAGTTTGTACCAATAAAAAAGTGTCACTTTGGGAAAGGCAAGATCCTTCTGCTATTTCCAATGCTGTGTGTTGCTGAGTCATCTTCTCTGCTGTCCTGTCCTTCTCATTTGCCCCTTATGAGCTCCTAATACGTCTGCAGAACCCGTTGTTTTCATCCAGTCAGAGGCTCTGTCATGTCCGCCTTGGTATTCATATTTGTTTCTCACTTCTGATGATTTTAGCAATCCCATACTTGCACTTTCCTCTTGCTTGCAACTGCCTCACTGCAGCCTATGGTGGCATGAGGCTAGACTGAACACCAGTCCAATGTACCTAAATACAGAGGCAACCTTCCTTCTTCGCTCTGTGCCCAACAGCTATCTGTCTGTATTACTTTAGGGTTTACACTCTAGATTTTAGTCCCTCCTGTGATACCTAGATAACAAGACTTTGAATTTATTCTCAGTGGCATTTGAGTCAAAGCCTCTTCCTCTCAAGTACAGCTGTCATTAGCTGCCTATGCTATGCAACAGCCTCAGACTATTTCAGTGAACGGGGGGAAATAAATGGAGCTACCTAATCAATGTAACAGGCTGAACTTGAAGTAGCCATCCTTTATTTAAGTTTCTTTGCTGAGAGTCAGTGTTTTATTAATCTTAATCCTGAGAACTCTGGTAAATTGAAAGAAAGTAATTACTGTTGTTCACCACACTTAGTTGGGAAAGTACTTCCCTATTGGGAGGTCTGCAGGAATACAGGCACAATTTGAGGAACAAGGGGTCGTGAGCAAAAGGTGTTTTTCATTAAAAAAAGTAAAGTATAAAGAATGAAAACCAGCATCAGGCTGCAAATAACCTGAACGCGGTGAGACACGTGGGAATATGTCCCATGCTCAGTGGGTGTGTACAGCCACATTGCTGCTTCCAGCCCTACACATCTCCCCATCTGGGAAATGTCATTCTTGGGATCAGACCCTGAAGGTTAAAACAGAGAAAAATGGCAGGTGCTCAGGTGTGTAACTTCTATCCAGGTGTTATGTCAGTTCAAGTTTATCTGGAAAGGTATGAAACTATCACCCCAGAGGTGGGCAAACCTAGGAGTATTTGTGCAGCTTACGTTTGAAAGTAAGAAGGCTTTTTGTCACTCTCCTCTTTCATCTCAACTGTGCAAAAGCAGAATAAGGTCCTCATCTAGACATTTCAACCCATGGAAACACAGCCCACTCAGCTGTGGCTCAGTCTTGAACACAATGTCTCTCATAACAATGAGTGGAGGGATTGCTGTGTGCGGGTAGAGAACATAATAATTCCACTAAATATCAGTTTACAGAGAAGATGTTCCATACTCTGATTTATTCCTCCAGAACATTAATCTATTGTGGTGCAGCAGAAATGCTTCCAAAATAACCAGTTACTAATCGTAGTCATTTCCACAGGTAGCTCAGACCCAGGGTTAGGAAAAAGCTGAAACCTGGCTGACCAGTGGCATCACTGCCATAAACAAATAAGATTACGTTGTCTATGAAATAACACACCATCATAAACAGAGGACCACTGCTGTTACAGCTTTCCACCTCTTGCACTGTCTGTTTGGGATAGGTAGATTTTTTCGTAGCGCTTCTGGGCATTTGTGCTAGACATTTACTTCCCTATCAGAGCACTGGCTGAGCCAATGCCTCAGCACTGGTTATGAGTGTATTGGGGCAGAATTTGAACCAAATACCTTAAACACTGCTTGAAGTGCCTTCAGTTGTGTTTGTCTCATGCCTTTATAAATGATCTTTTCTACTTTAATAACACTGATCTTCCAGAGAAGCTGAAAGTCGGGCAGAGGAAAGAAGGGGCCATGTTCGCACATCTATAAGCACAAGGAAGCACTGGTGCCCATTCCTTTTCATAGCACAGCCTGTGGTACTCCTGCTAAACTATGACTGGCAACAATCTGAACAGAAAAGGCACTGAATGATTCGTATTCCAAATGTATCTTGAAACCTTCCTTTTTGTATGGATGTGTAACAATCCCTCAGCTATTATCCAAATGCTCATTTCTCTGCTAGTACTGAAGGCCACAGCTTGATGATCAAAAAATTTCTGTGAGCACCGAGCAAACAGGGATGGAAGAGGTTCTCTCCTGTGTGAAGTCTTTCAGATGACTTTCCCCCATGCATGAATGCTGGACTTCTGAAACTGCTGGAGCCTTCAGCCACACAGAGCTTGAAGCCTGCAAGGCTGAAGTCTGCTACTTTTCATTCTTTCTATCCTGTAATCACGAAATATAACAATTAGTTATTGAGAATAAATTAAGAATAAATTCAAATACCTCTGATAGAAAATAGAAAGTCAAATGGTTTGTTTCCTACAATACAGAGCAGCAAGGCAAAAAGGAATCTATCCCTCTGCAATTATTATGAAAATTGAGAAATCCTTTCCAGGCTGGAAGTCCTGAGTAAGGATGTGTGTGCTTTGAGTGCCAGAGCTCCACAGAAAGCCTTTTCTAGAAATCCTTCTTTTTTTTTTTTTTTTTTTTTGATTGCTAGTGGAAATATATTCTATGTAGTGGAAATATATTCTATGTAGTGGAAATACAATCTATGTCTAGATATTTGGGACTGGGAATCAGCTGATTTCATGGAATTCAGTCCTAGCACCACAGCTGTCTCTGCAACACAGATAAAGCTCAGAAAGCAGGGAACAAGATCATCAAAACTCAGACAACCTTACCTTTATTTGTTTTGTTTCACAGTGGAATTCATGTTTTTGCATTTGAATGCAACTTGAATATTGTCTTTGGAAAAAGGTCTTATTCAGTGTCCTACTGCTCCTGCCAAAGGCTGCTAAATAAACCTGAGGGCTATGTTGAAGGCATACTGACAATTACATACCCACAAGGAGCTTAGTGCTGCAGTACAGTGCCATACAGCTCTGTTGGTGGGATGCCGAATTCCCACCTTGCCTGTCTGCATGCAGCTTGCAGGGCTAGGAAAATATATCCTCCAAGGGATGCTGAAGACCCAGTTTTCCTCCTCTCCCTATTCTAGCTCTCCACATGCTCCCACTCACATTTCTCACATTGCACTTACCACCTCTTCTCCATCTCACTGCTGCTGCCTTTTCTCAGACCGTTTCTAGTTTGCTGCCTGGTCACACCTATATGGAGAAATAGTCAGGCTCTTCATTAGCACTTCCAGAAGCCAAATCTATGTATTGCCACGGGTGTGAAGTACCTCACAGTTAGGACAGCGCATCTGTTATCCTGCAAGAAGGATGAGAGCAGCAGCAAAGACAATTGCCATGCCCACAACCTCATCCATATGTCTACAGACTTATGGATAGCAGAAACCCTGTCCCATAGTTGATCAGTATTCCCTTCACCCGTTGCATAAGCCCACAAGTTTCAAAGAGTAACAAACTTCTCACTCACTTCCGCTGTGCTAATAATTCTGCTTCTCCATATGCTGAATGTTTCACACCCATTCTGGGATCCGGGAACAAGAAATGTAACACATATATAAAATATCACCCAAAAAATGTTGGAATGCCACAGAAGCCAGAGCACAAGAGTGCCCTTCTTTGACTGCCGCGGGAAACAGGAAGGAAAGGTGAAACTAATATTAAACTTTCCGAAGTCCCACATGGCACAAAGTGAGCCAATTGCCCTATGGGGCAGCAAAACTAAATTCAATTGCAAATTACACAACTTGTTGGAGGAGAACGTAATGACACTTTACAGCATCCAGTAAATAAAACTGCTTGAAACACCCAACCTGATGCTTGCAGGGCAACCCGTCAGTGATGCTTCGTTCCAGTTACAAAACATCCTAAACCCTAAGTCATAGGATTTATCAATTTCAACCTTATTTTCCCTCTTTAATGAGAGTGCAAGGTGCAAATTCATTCCAGCAAGCTCAAGTCTTCTTAATTAGGAGGCTAATAGAAAAGAATGAGGTTCTTTAAAGGACAGTTCAGATCTTCACTGAAGTGAACTGCAGTCCCTAGAGGGGCAGAAATAGCACAAGCTTTCATAAAATCTTTTTCAACAGATAAGAAGCTATTGTCTGGAAATGATCTAACAAATTCACCACAAAGAATTGTTGTCAGCACGAAATAGAAATGTGATAAGAAAAGCTACAGTAGCCCTCAGCATGTTTATGTTTAATATTTCTTACATCCCTATTTGCTGATTTTATTTTTGATTCCAAGTCTTTTTTCCTTCTTTCTCTTCCCCCCTTCCCCTCCTTTCCTTTCTGACACTCATTGATTTCTGTCACCAGATGCCTCTCCAACTTCCTATGTTCTCAGACTTGCCTCTCTCCTCCCCTCCTCCTTCCTTTTGCTGTGAAAGCTGAGGGTCTCATCCTGAATGCCCCTCTTACTTGTGAACAATAGTCTTTAGTATTGTTCACCAGAGAATAGACATTCTTCTTTTATAAAGCACACACATGGAGAGTGAACAGGAGTTATAGGTAGAGGTGAAGGATGAGAGGTGAGCCAATTTTCTTTGCTGTAGCAGGGGCTGGTGTCCTATCCATTCACTGTCATTTAGCCGCAGCTATGACCTCTTCGTAGTGCAAGACAAGTAGATTCTTCATTTTTCTCTCATTCATGTCCCACCTTTCTCATCCTCCTATGCAGTCCATCACACTCAAAGAATTTCTGCCATGGCATTACAGGCATGCATTTATGCAGGGTCCTCACAGAGCACCAGAATACAATGAATCCAGTTCAACTATTCATCACAAACATCTAGCCAATCTGTGGGAATAGCCTCATTCTGGCAGGCCTTGGACTTGTGTCAATACCATCAGCTCCTCTTTCTCTATGGCCTATAAAATTAATCAGATGGAAAAGATCTTCAGCCTGAGGAATTTACAGAACACTTCAAGGAGTAGAAAGTGAATCAAAGCATCTGAGGGACAGAGCAGCAGTGCTGTGGACAACACCACCTCTCACATCAACAAATGAGTGGGTTTTGATACACACAGGCATCCTGACAGTAGGTAGGTCACATCAAAGGAGCGGAGACTGGAAAGTGCTCTCACCATTGTAAATAGATGAGTTCAACCCACACAGAAAAAAGAGAAGAAAGGCAGCAAGGCTGGTCATATCAGTGGTAGCAACGGACAGGAACTAGGAGGAATAGGAAGAAGGTGGAGAAGATAGACAGGCATGTTGATGGTGAAGCTCTCAAAATTGTTCCTTTCAAGAAGGCATGCAAGGAAGGGGATCTCCAGACTAGGTGTATCCCACAAGAAGAATCTACTCACAAAATCACAGTGTCCTGTATGCTAGTGTTAATAGTTACTCCATCATTTCACAGAGTTGTGTGACCTTCTCTTGTCTTAATTACTAACCAGGTGCTACTGATACCAGGGAAGAGACAAGAGCTTGTGGTTAGTGGGGTAAAGAAGTCCGTGTTCATTTGCCTCACAATGCAATAGCCACCGTGTTTGCCAGATGGACAGACATTTCTCCCTGCCCTCTCAGCTTATAACCAGCCCATCCCAGGAAGAAGGCATAACACCTCTCCTGGCAATGTCCGTGAACTTACAGGGGGATCCTGCAGTTCCCAGCAGCTTTGTGCCCTGCACTCCTCAGGAAATTCCCTAATCCAAGGAGGCACAACAGCAGAAAGCAAATGTATCCATCTTGGAAGAGGGTGCAGCACGTTCCACACATAGATCATAGGAGAGCCTTCAACAAGAAAAGCTGTTTGAGGAAGCGTTGGCTGAACTGAGCCTTTGCTGCGTTCACTGAAAAGCCTCACCATGGCATTTGCTCAGGCTACAAATCATAATGGAAATGATCAAAAGGGAAAAGCTGGAAGAGCTAGCAGGGAATTATCTATCAGTACACATAAAAAATGAATGATCAGGAAAAAGAGCTTCCCTCTTCCAGTGAGAAAGTAATGATGGATGGTCAGAAGAAAAATGAAGAAGTCAGAATAGAAATTTTCAGTCCCTTCTGCAGCTCAGGAATCATAAGTCTTCCATTAATTTTAGTAATAGAAAGATGATGTATTAATTAGGTTTTGCCCAAGGCATGTCACTTTAATTAAATATCTATTCCAACTATGAAAACAGGAAAATGGTTTATTTTCTTTCCTAATTCCTCATCAAGAGCTGAATATTTTCTTACATAATTTCAAAAAATAGCAAACAGTTCTTATTAGGACTAAAGTCTGAAATCGTTAATGAGGCATGGAAATTAAAGCACAGAGTTGTATAATACATGGTTTACAAAGATTAGTCACATATTAGACTGAGAAACTATCAGCTTGGTTAAATAGTTGTGTATTTTATATTTGACATGAGACAAAATCTCTCACATTTGTATTTGAAATATCACAGTACTTTCTGTGAGCCTTCACTTGAAGAATTGCATAATTGGTGCTATATAAATGCTTCCAGGAGAATCTGACCTGCTTCAAAATAACAACAGGACAACATGCCAGGTAGAAGCAGAGTTCAAATTGCCAGGATATGACTCAGCTTGTTAATTCCTACCACCCTTGGCTATAAATACAAAAGGAGTGAAGCAATCCATTTCACATCCAGGCTGTAGGTGTTTGAACTAGCCACCCCAAATAAATGCCAGAGCTCCCCAGCTAGAGCACAGAAAAAGCATGTATCAGAGTCAGGTGTCTTCAAAGGTCTTCAGAGGAAGAGGATTATGCCTACACACGTCTGTCTTATCCAGCATTGCCATCAGACAGAGGTAATATCACTCTGAAGATCCTCAAATTAGAATATTGCTTGACCTTTGGGACTTCCCCAATCCCTTTGCAAGAGGATTTTGCCATAATTTCTGTTCAGCAAACAGAGAGAAGAGTGTCTCTGCAAAAGCAGCCTGCCCAAAGAGGCTATTTCTGCCTCCCTTGCCCTATATACTGTGAGATGCTGAATAGTTATATATCCAGAATATCCAGAAGTTACCCATGGGGAGAGGAGAGGAAGGCACCTGTTCAGAGGAACATAATTGCCCCTAAGGCAATATGTGCACAAGGTGCCCAAAAGCTAGACTGCTTCATGAGCTGCTCATCAGGTTTTGTTTCGTAAACCAAGAAAACTGCTTTGTCCTCCTTCGATTTTACACAGCACCTTGTGTAATGGAGCCAGAAATCCTACAGCCACATGAGGTAAGCAATGAAGTCCTTAACCTGAACTTTGACTGAAATCTTCAGTTCACTTTTAACAGAGTCCCACTGGCAGGGACATACAAAAAACTTTAAATAGAAAATAAATATGCTTTCTGTCTGTTCTGTTCTCAAAAAGAAAAAGAGAGGTCGTAAAAAAAAAAAAAGAAAAAAAAGAAAGAAAGAAAAAATAGATTAACCGTAGAAAAATGACTGTGACTGGGTAGAATAAGACTCTTCAGAATGAAAGCTGAAGAGGGCCTGTCCAAGGAAACTGGTTATAATGCATGTGAAAAATTGCATCTTTTCATACTTTGTATTTATTCTTGTAGTCTAACATCATTCATTTGACCCTGGCCATTCATGCTTTTCAACTGGCAGTTTGATTATTTGTATTTATTTCAGTAAAGTTCATGAAAAAGAAACTAATATAGTAGTTTTTTGGGTAACTTAATCAAATCTGTTCTTGAAAGCTGTGTATGAAAAAACTGGCAGCTCAAAGCTTATGAGGAAGATGAATACATTTTCCTCAACACATCAACCACTGACACTTTTCCCATGCATTTTTCAGTAGGGAAGTCACACAAAACCCTTTCTTTTTTTTTTTTTTTGTCAGTCTTAATAAACCAGCTAACAAAGAAGGTCACTTATTAGCAATGCAGATGAGCTCTAAAACATTCTCTCTCTTTCTCCAGCCATTGTAGTATTGTGGATTTGTATGGGAAGTTTCCTCCTGAAGAATTTTAAATATATTTATAAAAATGCTTGTTCTCAGTAGTGCTAACCATATGCTATTGTGAAAAGAGAAAAGCAAGCAATACGTGTTCTCTCATGAATTTATTGTAGAAAGACATTTTATGTGTGTTTGGTGCACATAATGGTGCAAAGTCACACCTCTACTCCTAGTTTTTTTCATCTCAGTTGTGTAGAGCACAAGAGCCCCAGATGCACCTAGAAAGCAAGTTAACCAGGGCTGTCCCTATTCCTTCTGGTTTTTGGTTTTCTCCTCTTTCTCTGAACTTCTAGCTTTTCAGATTGGTGAGCAAGAAATCGGTTTCAGCAGTGCTCTCATCTCTCTGACTCCAGGACTAACTGGTCTGACAGCAAGACCCTTCTGCTGTTCTTCATTCCTATTTTCTCATCTACATCCTACAAAGCAACAGTAATGAAAAAATAAGACCTCAATAGCATTGCATATATCTTCAGTCAAAAGAATGAGAACAACTAAGAGCAGTGACAATGTAGAATATGTTCTGGAGCTCTGACTAGGGCAGGAACAGCTGGAGTTTTCTCAGGGAATGTTTGGAATCTGCTGGAGGGACTTCCTTGGGAACATTCGAGCCAAGAGTGCTTGTGACCTGTCCTTCAGGCAGCAAGCCAGGGAGGATGCACAAGTGGGCAGTGGCACCAGGGATGTTCCAAAGCAGATAAGGTTAGAAGCGGATTAAAGAACTTGCAGAGTTCCTCACGGAAAACTAGTGAAGGGCTCTTGTGTGAAGGGGTGAGGTAGTTGTGTGACAAGCAGAAAATGAAGAGAGTTGTCAAATGGCCCGAGATGGCAGAACAAGGGATATTTGAGCTGGTGATGTGACCAGGAAAAATGACTGGCTGCATAACATGGCCTCCTACCAGCATAAAAACAGGTACAAAGTTCAGATGTAAAAGAAAGATTATTATTTATGTATACATCCCGAAGTGTCATTTTCTAAAATCTCTTGGTAGCATACATCCATGCACATGCAATAAATCCCTAAAGTTACTAAAGGTATTGTGCCTAACTGGCATCTCAGTGGGAACTCGAACCTACATGGCCTACATTTGCCCAAAATGCCTTGATTGCCATTTCCAGAGTTTCAAAAAGGGGTGCAAAACTACCATGGCTTTCCTGCAAGAGTTCTGTTTTGACATGACATCTTTTCAGAAGGAGGAAGGACCTGGCCAGCATGGCAGGACATCAGTTAAACCCAGAAGAGCTGTTCTGCACTGCAAAGTGAACTCAAAGAGTGATATTCAGCACCAACATCTGCACTCAGCTTCAGAGAGGATTTACTCACCTACTCACAGAATCATTGCGTTTGTCCTCTGCTATAATTATGTAGGTGATCAATGCCAGTGAAAACCCAAAAAGACACCATGAGAACAAGCATGTGAGCACTTGAAATTGAGCAATCTCTGAGTGAAAAAAAGATAAAGCATCTTCATTTTAATCATTTTAATCTTTGAACCTCACCAGATATGGTAAGAAAAGGGTAAATTGAATGTTGGAAGGTTTTCTTTTTTAAAGCTGATTGATCAGAAAAGTGTGAAATTGTCTCACATAGAGTCTCTTGTATTCTTTTTCGTTCTAAAAGCAACATCTTTTGGAAACAACTCTCTTAGTGATGATTCAGTGCAAGGAGTTGCACAGTTAGGGATGTAATTGTGCTCTCTGAAAAAGATACGGGGAAGAGGGAGAAAGATAACTCTTCTCTTTTGCTTAGAATATCTATTTTTTAAATTATCTACTGTGTTTAATCAGAAATCCCTAATACAGAATAACACAATAGTCCCAGAGATAATAGGGTTTATCTCTTGGGTTAATCAAACTAGGAATGCTTCCCACTGAGTGAAATATAGCAGAAGTATTCACAGGATTCTGCCTGATATTTGCAGAATTTACGGGGTCATATACTTGGACTTGACCCCATAGATGTCTTAGTGTTATAATAAGAAATAGATCGCTTGCTAGAGACTACACAATACATCAAAACTGCTTTTCTTACTGGGCACTGTTCATTACTATATATAATCAAAGCTTCTTCTTCGCACCAGATCTACAAGAATCCTCCACTTCAGTTGTATAACTTGTAAAGTGTTATGGATCCAGAATCAAATCCACTGTTCTTGAAACAGTTACCGTATATACCTTTACCTAGTAACAGTTGACTTTTCATATACCATCCACCTCTGAACACTCCGTATGGAAGTAAAACAGATGAATGACCTGGAGCGTTCTGCAGCATTTTTCCCCTAGTAGGGGCAGTAGTTTTATTGTAGAGATGTGAAAAACTTTCAGAAGCATTTAATAAACATGACTATCTCATTTTTATGTGGCCAGCTTGAGACCTTTCTTACAACTCAGAGGAGAACATTTTGCTTTAGAAGTCAGCCTCTCCAGCAGGTCAGAGGTAGGAAACGTAACCCATGCAATGGAAATACCTGCTGAATGGCAATTGTTGCTGTCCCACATGCTTGTCTACACTTCTGCAGGGAAGATGACCAGTCTCAACCATAACAAAAAATTCTTTTTAAAGAATAATCAGTGAAGAAAGAAAAAAAAGAATGAGCAAAATTGTGTCCAATACGAAATTGATGTTGACCACACTTTGAGAAGAAGGTTGGACTAAAGAACTCTTCAAGTCCCTTCCAGCCTGCATCACCTGTGATCCTGTGCACAGTTCCTAGTGATACCTCTGCTCAGCTCTCATGGATATGAGACACAAGATGAATGAAATTCACCTCAAATCAGCTCAGAGCAGCAACTCTTGCTAGGCACAGGGCTTGCCAATGTAAGTGGAGAACTGGACAGAAATGGAGGAGATAATTAAGCCCGGCTATGAAAGAGCTATGGAGCTATGGAGCTCTCAGAACTTCAAACATATTTCCAAGTTCATCTTGCATGAGTCCCCTGACTGGCAAAATAGTCAAGGGAGAGACAGAAGAGAAGAAAGACTGCCCTAGACAGTGCTTCAGACTCTAACACTGGTTGACACCTACCTCTACATTTCCCTGTGAAGGGCAGGTGCTTTGTCTTAATTTGGCACTTCTTAGTGATCTGTAGTGCTGACTTCCCCAAAGAGTGAATTTCATTTCAGTAACAACTAGCTTATGGAAGAGAAAATAACAAATATGACTTTATTTGAACACAACACATCTTCCTGAACAAAAAAGATGATTCCATAAAATCCATGGTTTTACTGTGTGCTTCATGCTGCTCTTCCACTTCAAGTTCTGTTTTACTTGTTTAAGTTTGATCCACTGGAGAATGTGTTTTAAGCGAGGTAGAAATTAAAGTAATGATTACTAAAAAACAAAGGAGCTTCTGATTTGATTTCAAGCAAT
>JAYRBT010000001.1:54393407-54445599 GCA_036023395.1 Myiotriccus ornatus | reverse complement strand
AATTTTCCAACGAAAATTTAAATTTCTGAGCTCAGTTTGGTGCTGACTCATCACAAACTCCATAAAGCTGGCAGGTGAGAATCTCCAAAAGGAAACATGCTCTAGCAGCAAGTATTATCATTAAATTGGTCTCTTCCTCGTAGGTTGGATGTGAGTGCCCTGCTGATGAGACTCCTGAGCTCTGAGCAATGCTGTGATCAGACAGGTTTTATTCCCCCAGAGGATTTACCCACAAGGCCTTGAGCATGCTCCTGCAGCTGGCACTGGTGTCTTTGGGTACTTACGTCCAGGCATTAAAGGTCTGCTGTAGGGAAGACTTTTCACTTGCTCTCCAGACACTGAGATGCATCCCAGGAGGAGACATTTAGGAAACTACGTTTTATCTACACATTTATTTGGTAGGGCTTCAGGTATACCAGTTTAGAACCAGTATACTCTGACACAAAGGGCAAGAGGCTGATTGTCTTACATATAAGAGGTCCAAGGTGGTCCAAGGGCTGGCACTCGTGAGAGAAAGGAACAAAATAAACACAGAGTTACTCTGTGTACTCTATTCTAGCTACTAGATTTTGTATGGTTCAGTAAATGTGAGTACACTAAATATATTTCTGTGATACTTCAAATTTTCCTCAGATTTTCTGTTGCAAGGAGAAACACAGCCTGCTGCATTGCAGACCTGCTCTCTAGCAAACTTTGCCCATTTCTTCAAAGTTTTCACTGGTAAATTCAGAAGCTGTGCTGATGGCCAGCTGCCAAGCTGCTCTTTTCCTTCACAGCTACAAAACGGAATCCTCCTAAATAGAAGCTGTCACTGACAGCCAAGAAATTACTTTTATCTAGAAAACAGCACATTTGGCTCTTTGAAGAACCAACCTGTTCGCCCTGGTTTTCCAGGCCAATGGAGTGCAATTCCAGAACTCTCATGCACATCTGCCTTGGTGGGTTTTTGATTCCCAGCCTTTATCCTTCCAGCATCAAAGCAAAGATGCCTGATCTTCAGTCAGATGGTGGGTCCCTGTCTCCCAGGTCCTCCCAAGAGGAAGACCAAGACTAGAGTTTCACTGTGAGGGAGAAAAGCCACCACAATTCTCTCCTTGTTCTCCTCCGTCATGGTATAATTCCCTCTGAGACAGAGACACCCTGCCAACAAATCACTTACACCCAGCTGGTTGCTGCTTCCAACAGCATGCCTGCTCAGCCAGAAACTAGTAATAAACCACTCACACGAATACCTTGTATCAGGTATGACTGACGCCTTATGTGCACTAACAGGACATACAAGGTTGAGAGCTTAGAAATTATTCACTTTGCTATTTCCATCTCACCTTCTCGGGGAGAGTAGAACCTTTCAGCTCTTGGTGGATTAATTATTTGTTCATGACCTTATCAAGAACCTAGGAGATCTACACAGGAGTATGAGCACTTCCCATATGGAGGAGGCATGACCTTAAACCACCAGAAGCTGATGGCTTCACCATCAGAAGTGCAGTGAAAGAGGGACCTGAGGAAGATTTAAATACGAAGAGAATCCCATGAAGACCTCAAAGAAGGATTTAAATACTAGCGTATTTAAATGGTCTTGGCAACGCAGAGTATGAAGAAGATGTGATCTTAGAATAAAACAGCAAAATTTAGTTCTCTGTTGTTTTACAAACTTATTTTTATAAATCCGTATGACAAACTTTCTCTAGTTTAGGTCCATGAACTAACTATTTTTTATTTACTATACCTAGAACCTGGCTTCACTTTTAGGGAATTTTATTACATCTCCACCAGCAGAGGGAGGGAGTAACACTTGAAGGCTGTTCACACAAAGCTCCTGAGGTCTCTCCCAGACATCCAAAGGCACCACATTACATCTCCACCCAGACAGACGATCTTCAGGGTTTACCCCTGCTCCTGGTATTTGGTGTTCACTACTTCTAGGAAGTACCAAACATTCCTTCAGTAACTGGATGGCGTTCACAGCAAAACCAAGAAAGAGCAAAGGGGCCTGTCTGTCAAAGATACTTAGTTAGCCAAGTAAGCTGCCAGGCACTGGTGGTTGCTGAAATCAAAGAGAAGCATTATGTCTAAAGCTGGCAGTCTCTCATATCATCAGTAGAGACAGGTTCCTCTTAGAACAGGGGCCTGACTTGGGAGATCTCAGGCACCTTTGGAAAAACCTGAAATGAGGCTGCTGCTGCCCTTGATCAAGCTCAGGTTTATCCCCTGATTATCAACAGAACCGGGCACTGGCCTCTTGCCACTAAAATTAGCTTTTTGTTTCTTGATCCTCCCAGAATGGCAACTTGGAGGTACAGGCAGCAATACACACTACAGCACTGTGCAAAAAGCCCTCACATCTTGAAAGGAGACTTTCAAAATCTGTAATGAATATATTTTAACTCAGTAACATTAGGCTCACTCCAGTACTAATTCCAGCATAAGCAGAGTTCCTTCCAGAAAAGATCTAACCATAGCACAACTTTGCTTTATGCATTTCAAACTACCCTATTTGCAGAGTTATAATAGCAGTGGTTTTCCTTAAAACAACTGACTGTTGCTTCTTTTAAAATTCATTATTTTCATTTAGTTCCTTTTTCATGAGGCTGGTGGATATTCTTTCTCCTCACCACTTCCATGGGAAGGTGAATAGCTCCCTCAAGTGCCCCATTCAGTCCCTCATATGAGAGAAAAGTAGAGCTGACATTTTCCTTGGGAATCCTTCTGTTCTGCAATTCAAACTGCTTCTTATAAGCCATCAGCCAGAATATGAATCAGAAACACAGCTCAGGATAGCAAGTACCAGCCAAGCTTCAGCCTTTCCCTCCCTCCTGTTTACATACAATAAAAGCAAGGAAAATGCTCATACAAAAATATGGAATTTTGGAGGAGAATCGGTCTCTAGGTAGACAAAAAACCCCTAAGAATATGTTTTAAATAATTGTTTCATTGCAAACAAATACGGGGGGGGGGGGGGGGCATTGGGTCATTGCAAAAGTATTCTTCCTTTCAAGCTGTTTTTACCAGAATGCCAATAACTATCACAAAGATTCTTTACAACCAACAACCTCAGAGGCTTCTCAGTGATATGTCCTGTTTTTAATACCTCCACGGCTGAACCTCTGAGCAACTTGTGCCGGTGTTTGATCACTCTCACAGTAAAAAAGTCTTCAGTTCAAACAGAATTTGCTATGTTTCAGTTTGTGCCCATTTTCCCTTGCCCTTTACCTAAGCACTAATTAGAAGATCCTGGCTCCATCTTCTTCACTCTTCCCATCAGGCACTCATCCACATGATAAGAAGGATAAGAACCCTCAAGCCTTCTCTTCTCCAGGATGATGCCCCAGCTGTCTAAATCCCTCCTTAAATGAGAGACGGTCCAGTCCCTTCATCATCTTTGTGGCCCTGCACTGGCCTTGTTCCAGTATGTCCATGTGTCTCCTGTACTGGAGAGCCCAGCACTAGACTCAGCACTCCAGATGTGCCTCACCAGTGCTGAACAGAGGGGAAGGATCAGCTCCCTCAACCTGCTGGCGACTCTCTGTCTATTGTAGCCCAGGAGGCTGTCGGTCTTTGCTGCAAGGGCACACTGCTAGTTCATGGCCAGTTTCTCGTGCAACAAGAGGCCCAGAGCCTTTTCTACATAGCTTTCCAGTCAGTCTTCCCCCAGTGTGCACTGGAGAATGAGGCTGTTCCTCCACAGGTACAGCACACTGTACTTTGCATCACTGAACTTCCAGAGGTTCCTATCAGCCCATTTCTCCAGCCCACAGAGATACTTCTGGGTGGCAGCACAACCACCTCAGTTATCAAATGTTCCTCCCAGTTTTGTGTCATCAGCAAACTTTGGAGGGTAAGAAGTATAAAAGCAAGCAACCCCGTGTGTCAGTCCAGGAGGTCCCATGCTTATTTCATTGACTGGTGTGTATGTGCCCACAGGGGTTTTAGATGTGCTGCAGGAGAGTTTTCTTCGAGCAGGCAGAATTGCATACTGTTCAAATACCCCAAAGAAGGGGACAAGATATGTCTCTGCTTTTTCAGCTTCTTCCTAGCTTCTGTGTGAACTCGGGGCACTTGTGTAATTTTCACTATCGCTCCCAAAGACAGTCCATTTCCCATGTGCATGGGAATGTCTCTACGGATCAGACAAATGTATAATACCAAGAAAAGGCAGTTGCTGACAAAAATCTGACTTTGGAAAGTGATTAGAAGCTCAGTCTTGAATTCAGTTGGGATTTCAGATATTTGAACAAGACAAAATTATGCAAAGTAGGCAAGTATCAAAATTTACTGCTTCTGGCCTTAGTCAGCTTGAACATTTATAGCTAAGATTAAAAATTCATCGAAGTAGCATTGTGTTTTGAGTCACTCAGCATCATGTCATCTCAACTCTTGTCTTGGGGTCAGAGACTCTCTCTTCACAGCTGTCATGGTTTCACCCCAGCTGTCGACTAAGCACTATGCAGATGCTCGCTCAATTCCCCCATGTCAGAATGGGGGAGAGAATCAGAAGAGCAAAAGTGAGAAAACTCAAGGGTTGAGATAAAGACAGTTTAATAGGTAAAGCAAGAGATGTGCATGCAAGCAAAATAACCCAAGGAATCCATTAACTACTTCCCATCAACAGGCAGGTGTTCAGCCATGTCCAGGAAGGCAGGGCTTCATCACACATAACGGTGACTTGGGAAGACAAAACCCATCACTTCAAACGTATCCCACTCCCCTCTTCCCCCAGCTTTATATGCTGAGCATGACCCTATATGCTGTGGGATATCCCATTGGTCAGTTGAGGTCAGCCGTCCCAGCTGTGTCCCCTCCCAGCTCCTTGTGCACTCCCAGGCCCCTCACTGGGGAGATGGAGTGAGAGGCAGAAAAGGCTCTGACTCCATGTCAGCACTGCTCAGCAGTAACAAAAACATCAATGAGTTATCAACACTGTTTCGGTCAGAAATCCAAACCATAGCTCCATATGAGCTACTGTTAAGAAAATCAGCTTTATCCCAGCCAAAACCAGCATAGCAGTCTACTCGACTCCTTCAGGATGAACTTTTTACTCCATAACGCTGCTTATCTGTTTCACCCCAAGCTGCAGGAAGTGTGGGATCCCAGCACACAGGGCTTGCAGGATGGCTGCCTCCCAGCAGGCTGGTGCTGCAGACAGAAGTGGTTCAGTAGCACAGACCTTCTACAAGATACATGCTGGCATTGTCAAACTGTTCTCTGCAGTGTGGTTTCTACTGCCAAATGCTCTGTTAGCTTTCTAGGCTTCATCCAGCTCAAAAGGAAGACAGTTTTACTTATTCCAAAGACCTATTGCCATACACTTGGTGTCAACTCATGCTTGGGTTAGGAGGTATGGCCTGAAGTCACCAGAAATCTCCAGGACTTAGACAACTCCCTACTAACTAGCCACCATGAAGTCCTGCATACCCCTGCCCTCTTGAAATGGGTAAAAATCTTTAGAATGGCCACGTACTGACTTGTCCAAATTAAAAGAGGACATGAAGAGTTGGTGAAAGTGGAGGAAAATGAACTCTGAAAATAGATAAGAGCCTCAAATTAAGGTGTGGCTGTGTATTAATCTAATGGATGAGATTATAAGGCACTTCTGAATGTTGAACACAATGTCACACTGCTCCAGCAAGTTTGGGCTGATTTAACTTCCTCAGTGTCCAAGCCAATTGGTGAGAATCCTTAAATGCAGAAAACTACAAATCTAGTATGAGAAGCTATGCTAACACTGACAGTACAGAAGTCATGTAATTACAGGCAGGGACCAGTAACACTAGGATACATCCAACCAACTTGCACTTTTTCAAGCAATGTAAATGGGTAGATGTGTAGGAAGCCACGTTAGCCTGTGTGAAGCCTGTGCAAGTCAATGAGACAGCAAAGGGATACCACAGAGCAGTGCAATACAGATGGTATAAAATGGGGAGCAAACCTCCCAGCTTTTGGCCTGGTAGCTGACAGAAAATGATATCAAACTGGCAGGTTTTCCCTGCCAGTGCTCTTGACTGGATGCAGCATGCCCATGCTCTGCTGCCAGGTGTGCTACTTGAACAAGGAAACCTGAGTGCAGCAGCAGTGCTGTCTGGAAGGGTACACGGCCAGAGAGAGCTGAGGGCAGAGACAGGTCCTAGGGCAGAGCCAGCCGCCCTCAGGCACGGTCACAGCTTTTCCACAGTGAAGGACAGCAGAGCAAGGTGAGCTGGAAAACTTTAGTAAAACATTTGGATAATGCAACCCAAATACACTGCTGTTAAACATGAGGTTCATTCAGCTGTAGTTCCAAGCTGGCTCTCCTCAAATTTTTCTGCATTATTTTCCTTTTACTATCTTGAAGATAAGAAAGAAACTAGCATCTGATGGTGAGAGCAAGCATATGAAAAAGAAGAGAGAAAACACTCCTGACACCACACCATCTAAGTATGCAAAACTCAGGCACACACTGAGATCAGCAGGTCATGTTCAAGTGTGAGTCAACTGATATAAAAATAAGCAATTCAGATCTCAATGGCCCTGTCTATGCCAAGTCTGAGGTCAGGGGAGTTAAGTGGTCATTTTCCCTTGAAATACTCAGCCTCTGACTTCAAAACAAATAGGCAGCACTTGTGTCTAGCATCTTAGCCACTTTACAAAAATCTAGGTGGGAAACAAGCATCTTTCTCTTAACCTGAGGATCACACCAGCAACCACTGTGATAACATAACAACTAAAAAAAAACAAACACAAAACCAAATCAAACCAACCAAACAAACAAAAAACACCACCACCAAACAAACCACACCAAACTAGGAACACATTTCAAGCAGGATCTCTCCACAACTACATAACCATTCACATAGCCACTTGCCCAGTCCCCCACCCCAGCGGGGTGAGAGAAAGAGCAGGAAAACCAAAAGCAAGACGACTTTATGAGTCAGCATAGGGACAGTTTAATTAATGATGCAAAAGCACTCACTCACAAGCAGACCAATGCCCAGACAGTCAAGGAGCAACAGTCAGCTTGGAAGGCAAAATCCCCAGTGTTGTTTTTGCTGAAGCACAGGTCATATGACATGAGATATCCCTTTGGTCAGCTGGGGTCAGCTGTCCCAGCTGTGTCCCCACCCCAGCTTTTGTTAATTCCCCTACTCACTGGGGAACGCAGAGTAAGAAATGGAGGGAGTCTCCACACTGTGCAAGCACTGCCCAGCAATTGACAAAACCTCCTTATGTTATCAACACTCTCAATCACAAACCCAAAGTGCAGCATTATATGGGCTGCTCTGAAAAAAAGTTAGCTCTGTCCTCGTGCTCTGAAAAAAGTTAGCTCTATCCTAGCCCAGTACATCTTGATAACAGGGATTTTAGTCTTAAAAATTCCTTTGCATAAAGCAACAATGCATTAGGTACCACCTAAGGATATTTATGCGAGGGTTCCCTAACCAGTGAAAGATGCGTTAGTTAAGAAAGTGGAGTTATGGTATTACTTTTAATAGACTCGATGTATGAAAGCACTGCTTGACAGACAGCTCTGGAGAAAAACAATCAATCAGCAAAGCAAGACAGAGGATGCATAGAGGCAAGCTGCCAAAAAGCACTGGAAAAGTCAAAGGACAAGCAGAGGAGAGTAGTCTCCTTTAAACACCCAGAACATTCAGCGACGCTTCCCTACATGCAAGAAACTGACACCAGAAAATAATAATATGGGAGGCGGGTGGGGCTAGAGAAGTTTTTCTTGTTTTCCTTTTCTGAAGTAGAGTAGTATCAAGCTGTCAGGGAGTGTGTCTGACATAGAGTTGTGATGTACTGGTATTAGTTACCTTCCAAGAACACCATGAACAGGAGCTCTTTTAAATCCATTTTCTTTGAAATGGATTTGCTCTAGGTGATTTTTTTTTCCCAAGGACTCTGCCTGACTAGAGGTCATGGCTGCAATTGCTCTTGGAGGAAAGGAGATGGCAGGTGTCAATCACATGTGATCACTGCAGACACTGGTCGTGGGGCTGCTACAAACTGCAATAAACCTGTCATGCCAATGATAGGTTGAGGTCATGCCAGGAAGACAAGGAGGGCAAAGGGTACGTTAGTCTTGTGACAGCAATGAGGGCACTATTGAGTATCCCACAGCTTTAAGTTTCACTAGATTTTGCTTCTTTCCTTCTTTTTTTTTGTTGCTTCTATTGCAAGAACAACACTGCAGCTGGCTTACCTTTGGGATCGTGGTAAATTAAAGGGAATATAAGGAAAGCATTAGAAGCATACTTGCTATTTCCCTGAGGAAGTTAAGATGATTCATTCAGAGAAAAGAGGAAAGCAGCTAGTGAATACTGAAAATTGCTCCTGGAGTTTGCCAGCCATGAAGCAGCTGTGGGCCTTCCATCATCAACCAACTTTGCAAGGACCAGGAATGCTCTCCACTTCCCAAGGCGTAGTGGGTAGACCCAAGCAAGCCACCAGATCATCTCACATGCCACACCTGGTACAGCTCCTTCTAGTGAAAAGATTTGATGCTGCCTAGTGCAGGAAAGATCAAAAGTGTGGAAGAAGAAGAGAAAGGAGTTTTCTTACTGGTAGCTCATATTTCTTACTGGTTGCTCATAGGAGTGAGTCCCCCCATGTCCTGGTTCTGTCCTTCATGTATGATATAATTTTCCAGTGAACGCAACTCCATTTTCCCTACAGCCTGAAACTCCTAAATGCTGAGTGCACTACTCACTCCCAAAGCTACTAACAGCTCTGCCTACCCACACCCCCTGCAAGCAGCATTTAATTACATAACAAAGGTAGTAGTAGCAGAGAGATGCACAGTGCAAGATACATCACCTCTCTCTCATAGGTCATGCCCAAAACAAAAGGCAATACTGTCTCCTTTCCCCCAATCAATAAATCTTTTCTGTTTAAATGGACTGTGAATAACAATAACACTTACTAATAACATTGTACTGCAGTAAAACCATAAACTGTTCTCAAATTGATACATATTAATCTCACTCTCAATATGTTTACACATACACATTGCACAGACATGTGCACGTACATACACAAGACATACATACAACTATAAAACTACTGGCATGCTCTCACTGGCAGAATCTGGGTGAAGTATAAAAACAACAGAAAAAATAAAAATAGTAGTTTCAGTAATTTGCAGTGAAGTCTTTTATTCAGGCTGTACCCATTCAGGTCCCTTCTCATTTCCCTCGACACGCTGCAGAAATCAGTCATCACTGCAAAGCAAAGGACAGAGTGGTGAAGATTTCAAGCTGTAGCAGAAGCTACAGCAGGAGACAGGAAACAGGAATACACATAAGGCCCCTCACAGTGTTTTTGAACTCTGATGCAGATAGAGACCAAACACGATCATTTTAGTCCAGAGCATAATACAAGTTCAAAAGAAAGTGAGAAGGGGAAAACAAACCCAAACAAAACCCACAAATCAAACAAAAAAACCCCAAGTTTGCAAATTTCCCTTAAGGAAACTGAATTATCAGAAATGTTGGAGCATCTAATGCACAGCACTTCAGGCTCTCCTCCTGCACTTCCAATTTCTTCAATTGCTTCCCTAGAGCAAGGGGATAATTACTGCCTGTGAAACCACAGATGCCATTCCAGAAATAACTTGCCCTGCAGACACGGAAGACCACAACTCTCTTTTAGGAATAAACTATCCCCATGGCTGTTTGTCTATTGCTCACACACCATTCCCTCTGTCTCTCAGACATCTGTAGAGTTTCTTGTATTTTAACACATGAAATTTGGACTCAGGTAAAACCAAATAAACATAAATACTTTGTCAATAATCAATTCTCAGCAAGTTCTTTCAGATTTTATTTTTGTGAGTAAAATTGTTTACTGGCCCCATATCAGCCACCACTACTGAGTGACTTTACTTCTCTGTTCCCTGTTTATCAAGGGATAAAACACCTGATTGCCTCAGCATTTCCTACTTATGGAAGTAAGTTGCCCCAGTTAAATGGAAGGGGGTTAAAAAAATATAAATCACAAATCAAGCAGCAGAACTATGTGTATAGGTGCTTCATTAGGTTTCTTGCACCTTGAAGAAAATTTCATTACATTTTAAGGAATGCTTTTTTATAATATACCGTCTTAGAAAACTAATTATCCCATTTGTCTTTAAGAATTGTATTTTGGATTGTTGAGTATTTCAGTTATTCACCTTAAATGAAAACAACCACACCTGACATACTAAAGCCCACCTGCAGACTAGGAACTGCAGGGTGCAGCCACGGATGGTTTTGAGTTGTTTTGCGTCAGTTGTGTCTACCTCTGACTAAAATTACTCCAAACCCCAAATTGCTGCTGACTGGGAGAGTGTATTTGTGAGGCGTCATTGTTACTTATCCAGATCTAGTACCTTTTCCAGGCATCCCCTACTAGCTGAACATTTTATCTGACTCATGAGGTCAGTCCCTGCCATGTAGAACAGCAGCAACTGAATTTCAGTGATATTTACAGTTCATATTAAACGTTTTGCAGCCAGTAGGCATCAAGGCTCCCATTGTCTATTCAGACTGGCTGAAAAGGGATATTAGATCTAGTAATAAACTCTGCTCCTCTTTCTTCCTCAGGTGCTTGGTACTTCACCTCACTTCCAGGCAACTTTCCAGGAGGAACTGACAGTTTATACCTCCTACTTCCCCACTCTCCGTTCACTAAGGAGATTTAGCTGCACTTTTTTCTCCTCCCTATCTGCCCTCATGAGAAGAAAACCTTACATCTTTCTCAAGACACCAGCCAGTACGTAAATTTTCTTACACTGAAACTTCCCGTAATTGGGATATAGCAGACATTAAAGACACCACGGGCAGTGATTAAGAGGTTCATCAGGCAGACTGACATAATAATTAGGAAGCAAGCCTTGGTACACTGATGCACAGGTTCCCCACTACAAAATAGCAGCAATTCACTACCTTCTGCCTATAGCCCCCCCCCAGCTCACAGGTGAGTTTTTGCCTCATGCACATCATACATCAACTTTCCCTTTTGTTGGTAACAGCTTGATATTTGAATTTAAATTTAAATCTTTGTTTTACAATAGTACACTCTCAGCTTGCAATTAAGCCTCTGTTAAATCCAGGACTACTTTCATCTGGACAAGGTAAGAAGATGGTAGCTACTTGAAGTTTAGCAGTTTCCCTTTCATGAAACTGGAGTTTTTTCCCTTGCTGCAGGGAGTTTTTCACGGTGTTACTATACAGGCCTTCCCCACATTAAATGCATTAGACCCATAAGTAATTTGAAACACAGCTTTATTCCCAAGTCCTTTAGAGTTCCATTTTTTTTACTTCTTTCAAACTGTTCAACATAGGGATGTTAGCATAAGAATTGTTTTAACCAAATTTAATTACATCACCCAACAGTATCTATATTAACACTACTTAGAATCCTACTGTCCGTTTTATCATGAAGGTCAACTATTTTACCAAAGTACCTCAGCAGAAAGTAGTTTAATATATTAAATAGAAACTGGTGGAGTAGATAACACATAAAAAAGTATGATACTTAATATTTTCAAATATTTATGGAATAATTTTCAACCTTAACTTTCACCAGAGCTGTTCTCAAGCACATTGGCCACAAAGTGCCCTGAGTCTAACACTCGAGGTTGCTGAGGAAAACGAGACCAGCTAATTTCTGAATTTCAAAATTAGTAGCAGTTATTTACACTACTCTAAAAAACAGGCATTTGCTTTTATGGTATTTTAAAAACAGTTTCAAAACTCTGCTTTAATGACAAATGCATCAAAAGGCAGTAAGTCGTCTAATGTAAGCTCCTGTCATTAAAATTCCTGCTCCTTTGAAGCTCTCATCTGTAAGAAGTTGTTTACACATTTTTCATGTTTTGTTTACTTTGTTAGAAATTTTGCTTTTGGCTGTATAGACTAATTTCAGCAAGTCTCCGTTCTTACAAATCTTTTGATTATTAATATTACAATATAGTATGGGTAAGGAGGTTGTCTAAAAGGCTTTAAATAGATTTAGATAGTTCTTACATGAGCTTTAGGCCTTTAAATTATCAACTACACACCAAATGGATTAACATTCCTTGGTTGCAACATCCCTTGATTTAGGCAAAACAGTTTGAAGAATGATTAAAACATACACATAATCAAAAGGTTCCATAGCACTCTTGTACCTCGTTAATTAGAGCAATCTCCATGTGCCTACTTATTTCAAGATACTTAACATAAATCACTCAATCACTAATTCTGTTTCTTCATCAAGTGAAGTAACAAGAAATAACAGTTCCAGACCCCTGTCTTTTGAAAGGGGCATGACTCACACCTATATATACACTACCTATATGTGCCATCCTGGTCACAGTCCTTCATATTACTGTTCTCACTCCTCCCATGTCTCCCATATTGTCTGTGACATCATATCCAACCTCTTACACACAGCCAATTCCAAAGGGAAATTTTCCATTCTTTTCCTATTAGGAAATACTTGGATTACAAAGCCATAAGCATTGCTGAACATTACTATATTCCACTCTACAGATTCTTTTAGCCATGAGAGCGATTCGGTACCTTCTGAAGACTCTGGTCGGGAAATTGCGTGCAGCCACTTTCCTATCCCACACCTATTTTTCATCAGTTGTTAAAGGAATACTTCGGGCTTTAGAATCCCCCTAACGGCAAAACGCTGTTTTCTGTCATGTCTGTTACGCGTAAAGACTTTAGTGAGAATATCAGAATTTTACATTCCTCTCAAAGATGGACTTGGCTCCCTCTCCCCTATTCTACGACATTTAACAGTTCAAACAAGGTGTAAGCAAATTCTGGATCAACAGCCAGATCTATTTTTGCCCACACTCCACACCAGGTTTGTATGAAAAGACCATTTTCATTTGTCATTTTTTTTACAACATCAAGTCACTTTTGGCTTGTATGTTTAGGTATGTTTGGGTTTTTTTTTTTAAATTACCTTCTTATGGATGTTCCTTACCTGGAACATTATTAGTTCACACAGATTTCAAAGTAAAAAAAAAATAAAGCTAGAAGCAAACCCACATACTAAAAATTAATTATCTTCTCTAAATTATTCAATGCCTAACAAATGTATTCAAACTAGTTATGTCCACAAATCAATTCAAGGCCATTGAATAGAAGCAACTCCTAGCATACCCAGAAGCCCAATTTAGCATGATGGGTCAACAGCATGTTGTGAAAGACCAACTAGGATCAAAAATAACCCAGTTTAAATTCAGAGGGAATTTAATTTTTGCTGATTTTTTTTTTAGTACTGCCAAAAAATTACTGAAATATACTATCCTAGTATAAGGTTTCTTCATTTATTACCCCACCTACCTCAAAACCATGTTTTATTCATGCTTCCTGATACACCTGTGAGTTTCCCCACATTTTATACAATCCTTCCAAGTCCTTAGTTCATGACCATATAATTTCCCATTCTGAAATCCCACCCTAGATAAGGCTTCATTATTTCCAGATAAAACTACACTATCATTAGCCAAGAAACTAACATTTTAAACAAAAGCAGATACAAAACACAAACAAAAAATGAGTACTGAATAAACAGATCATCATCCAAGTTCATGTAATGACAAAATCAACAGCATCGGTGGTATAAGTAAGGTGACAATAATTAATGGTTAATACTAGATTTGTTAGTAGAAGCAATATTTACCCAAAAAGCAATACTTTCCTGCATATTTATTTGTGCAGAGATCAGTTATGGACTCTTTAGAAGGATGTTATATGTATGATATCTGTCCAAGCTTTTCAACACAAGTTCACATGGTTTTAATGACACAATGCATTTCAAGGAGGAAAAAAACTAGTATGTGTGCCACTGTAACTTTATTCCTAAAAAGCTTTCAGTTTGCTATCTTAAATTATGGTTTAATCCATATGCAATCTTTCAAAATGGTAACAAATAAGGAAAAAGCCAATAAAAGTTTTGGAAGATATTTTATTAATGTACAATTTTATTAGCAATGTACAAGAGATATTTTAATTATCTATGTATCCTGTCTCCTTGAAGTTTGGTAAATGCTTGTTCATATATAAAACTACACAATGCTTTTTTGCGAAGACCAGAAATTGTGAAAATCTAAGTGCTACAGTATATTTTGTAGTGATTTAACACGTTGTCCAGAAGAGTTACCAGTTACTTCAGTGAAGGACTTCTAAAAATACTTCTGATCAAGTTCAAATGCATCTGTTCATAAATAATGATTGATTTGCTCATGTCCATCGTACTGCTAAGTACAACTGTCTCCAACATAAAATACCGTTTCGATACATTTTCTCCATATGGACAACTAGATAATCCAGTCATATTTACTTTTAACCAAGGCTAATACAAATTTACAAGTAAAGTAACTTCAAAATTTATTCAGAACAATTATTTTCCAACCAGAAGCTTTACTTTGGACAACGCAGAAATATATTGCAAGTGACATTCTGCAGCAAAAGCTGGAGGCTTGAGAATAACAACAAAGAGAGACTAAGTATCAGCAATACACACTTTTACAAGAATTCTGACCATTCTGAATGTTAACATTAATGACCAGATACTTAAGTTTGTGCGCCTGTCAATCAATACCTCCATAAAAAGAAAAATTAAAAATATCCCACAGAACACAGTATTTCAGAGAACGTTAGACACTGGCATGACATTTCTCAGATCAAATTGGCAACTGAAATTTAACATCCACCTGAGCTTGCTTTGCTAAGCTTACTATTTCAGACAGCTTCACCACCTGAAAAACAAAAAATAATGACTTAATTTCAAAACAATCCTAACTTGACTGAGCTGGATCAACCTTTTTAAACAAAGTAATGCCAGAGAATCATCCGTAGATCTTGAAGGGGAAGGTGGGGGTAGGATTATTACCTAGTTCAGTACTTCTTACCCAAGTTTTAAATGAAAAATAGTCAGGTCTTCTAGAAAACATCTGAGTTAATAATGTTTGTTTCTCATTTAAAACCAAGTATCTTGATAAAATGCTAAAAGCTTTAAATTTTATGTGCCACCCTATTATCCTGGGAGCTGTTGGGGTACCCGCTCACAAGAGAGTCTACATATCTAGAACTATTTCTTCTCTGAGTTTTTGCTGCAAGCATTTCTGGATCTTATTTTGATACCTTATGAAGCCTCATCTTCTCTTGCATAACAACTCTAAATCTCTCTGAATCATTTCTTGCTTAGAATGAAATGTTATAACTGAGTAAGTGGTTCTCTAGAAAAAAAAAAGACTCAGAAATGTGTTTCCCCTTGATAAAAAATCCATCAGATGCCTTCTAATTTCCTGCAGATCAAAAATTTTCATCTTCACTGTTGCTACATATTTCTAGTGTGATTTGCAAGAACAAAGCAAGGCAAAACACACACACAAAAAATTACAAACCATGTGTCTGAATGTCTAACTTTCTAATTATCTTATGATAATTATCTTATGATAATTAGATCAACAGTATGATCAACTACAGTTTTAATCATGCACACTGAAATATAGTGGTGTATCAAAGGAAGCATTACATTGGATTTTTTCATCCACCTCAATTTAAATATTTTCTCAAAATTAATAAAGTTAAGCTCTTAGCCATTCCCCTACCAAGCAGAATGACTGATCTGATCATTGGTCTGGTTTTGGTTTCTGGGGTTCAATAGCTTCTGCCTGCGTAGTTGTTTCCCTAACAAACTATGTACTTAGTAAATTGTTAAACATTTGCTTCAGATTCTGATAATAACAACTGGCACTGATTTATCCTAAGCTACCTTAAGTTGATTGAACAGAGTTTCAACTTTTTAAATTCTGCAACAGATGCTATGTTCTGAAAAGAATATTCATAATCAGCTATCTTACCATTTTTGCGGCTTCATCCAAGTCATCACATGCAAGGATTTTGAGGCCACTGGCTGTTATTAAAGCTTTGGCATCATCAACTCGTGTACCTTAAGAAACAGATAAAATGCCACTTATTGAACAGGAGAGTACTACTACTAGGGAATGTCTTCCAAAAGTTAGTGAATAAATTTAGAAGACACCTTTAGTAGTTTCAAAGCAGTAAGCCTCTTTTTATTAACTTGCCAATCCTCACCATCTAAACTCAAGGTTTGCCATATTTTTCCATAGACTTCAACTTACAGGCAACTTGCTACACAATATACAAGCTCAGTAACAGTTGTCAATATGGACAGAAATATATTCAAACATATATGAAGCCCACTCACCTTGCAACCGTACCACAATAGGGATTTTTAGCTCCAAATCCTTTACCGCCATAACAATGCCTTGTGCTATAACGTCACATCGCATAATGCCACCAAAAATATTTACCAAAATAGCCAGTACCTACAGAATCAATGACAATATTCCTGTTAAAAATGGCCAAAGGCACATCAGATAAAAGCACCACTCAGCCTTTCAGCCTAAGAAAAATTCAAGCTCTTTAAATCTATTAAGGGATTCTGCAAAAGACACAGAACATTTCTGTTCTAGAGAACACTGGCAACAAAAGTACAGTTCTATAAAGTACAGCAAAACATACAGCATAACACAGAGCAAAACAGTTGCTTCAGGAAATCAAATTCGTCAACTGCTTGTCTTTCCATTTCTAACAGTACTCCAGCAGAGGTACCTCCCACACCAGTACCTCCACATACTGAAGATGCTGCACTAAAGAACACAGAAAATTTAAAAAATTCTTACACAAGACAATGTTCATACAGTTCACAAAAAAATTAGCATGCTTAGAGTTAAGCTATCTGAACTAAACTTTATTCAGGAGGACTAAGCCGGCAGCTAAAGGATAGTCTTTTTCCTACTCAAGCAGTGGAAAGAAAGGGTAAAAAGATCACAGTTACTGGTGAAAAATTAAATAAAGCAGGAGCCAAAATGGATAAACAGCCTTGGAGGACAGAATAAACTTAACAACACAAAACATTCCATTGCAACTGATTAATCAACAGTAACTTGGGTCTCCTTATCTTGCAATTAGACTAGCTCATCTTGTTATTGCTCCTGCTACACATGGGCAGAAGCAACTTAGAGTGACATCCTAGAAGGCTGTTCCAAACTAGCCCTGAACTGAACCCTGATTGCCAGCCAGACTGCAGTCCATGACACGAGCGGGCTGCACTGTTCTTTGACTTTCAGCACCAGGAATCCCAGTTATAGTCATCATTTTTTGATAAAAGAGAGAGCAGCTGAAAGAAGGCAGAAAGGAAAAGTTGTATTACATCTGTTTGGACACCCTTTGTCCATACATCAGCAGAGAACTGGCATCGCAAAAACTTGTCTCAAATCACCAAGCCCCAGATTCTCCCTTGTTTTCTTCTTTTCTCTCTGCAATTTAGATGTTCTGTGCCTGTGTCCCCCACCGTTCCCTCAGTTTGCTGGGAAAATGTGAAAAAAGAACAAGTCCTGTAAGGACTGGCTGAGGAAGCGAGGGTTGTTAAGCCTGGAGAAAAGGAGGTTCAGGGGAATCTTATGGCTTTCTACAACTATTTGAAAGGAGGTTGTGTAGTGAAGTGGGGGTTGGTCTTTCCTCCCAAATGACAACCAGTAAAACAAGAGGAAATGGCTTCAAGCTGCACCAGGTGAGTTTTAGATTGGATATTGAGAAAAATTTCTTCCCCTCAAGTCTTGTTAAGCATTGGCACAAGCTGCCCAGGGAAGAAGTTGAGCCCCCAACCCTGAAGTTACTTAAAGGACTTTCAGACATGGTGCTTAGGGACAAGGTTTAGTGCAGAACTGGGTAGTGTTAGACTTATGGTTGGACTGAATTTTCGAGGTCTTTTCCAATCTAAATGGTTCAATGATTCTAAACACTCTTGCAGAGTGTGTCAGACTCTGCATTTGGTGTTAAAATCTTTCCAATGAGGCAGAGACTAAGCTCCTCTGTTAAATCACTATCTGTTTCTGGCCCCTTCCACAGATGAGCAAGTGGTGCCCAACATTCTTGGGCACAAGTAGCATATCATTACCTGGTTCTGCTAGTTACTCCCACCTTTTTCAGTTACCCTTTTTTTAATACTCTTCTTTCTTTTTAAAAAGTCTCAAACTGCCAAGTTCCCACTGAGATAAGCACCTCTTATGCAGACCATCAATCCAGTCCTTACAATATTTTTCTGGAACAGTAAAGCTTTTCCTCTAGTTTCAACTGATTTATTATTTTAATAACATGCAAACATTTCTAATAAACTTTAATAGGATGAAACATTAATGCCCTTCCCAAGTGCACTACAAAGTTATTTTATCTTACATTACACATAACCAGTACTTTAGAAACTTGTTTGTGCACACCACAGCAAACATTCATCTATACAACGCTATGCACAAAGCAGACCCAGCTGCAAAAGAAAAAAAAAGTAGAAACCCATCTGAGTACTGCTTTCTGTCTGAACAGTGGGCTGTGGGAGTTTCCAACTCCAAGATTTCTGGATTCAAATATCGCTCTAACTTCAACCAAAAAACACAAAACTGTCTACTCAGTACACAGCCAAAGAACCTACTTTTTAAAAAGTGAGAAAATGCAATAGGTTTTCATACCTCCTTCATCTGCACCAAGATTAAGCTAGCATCTCTATCTTTTTCCCTTTCTAATTCTACTCTTATAAAAACGTTTTCTGGAGAGCATGCACTAAGCATTGTCTTCCAAACCCCAGCCTGTTTGCCACTGTGTAGGACCTTGATACGCCAACTCTTCCCTCACCTTTTTATCAGAGGTAATAAGCTTAAAGGCTTCTGTCACTTGCTGCACTGTAGCACCACCACCAACATCAAGGAAGTTTGCTGGAGTTCCGCCGTGAAGTTTAATTATATCCATTGTGGCCATAGCTAAACCAGCACCATTGACTACATGAGAATAAAGATAACATTTAGGAATTCAGTTTATAAATCCACTAGGTCATTCAACATTCATTAAACAGAACATACCTAAGCAGCCTATGTTTCCATCCAATCCTATATAGTTGAGATCTGCTTTTGCAGCATCCTTGTCTCTTTGGTCTTCCTGTGTCCAATCCTGCATATCAAAGATCTTCTTCTGACGAAAGGCTGAATTACTGTCAAAGTTTATCTTTGCATCCATGCACATCACTGAAAGGGAAAAAAAAACCCCACAACTAACCATCATTTAATATCAGAATACCAGCTCCACTGCTACATGAATGTGTTAAAGTATGTTAAGCCAAACTTGGCAGATAGGTAATACAGTCCAAGCAAAAAGATTTGTGGAAAAGACACACTTAGCACTGCAAGCAAATACAAGATTCTCTCCAGTTTACCCACACAATCAGTTAAATACCTTTAACTGCACAAAAAGGAGGATAACTATTTCTTGAGACACTCTAAAAACAAAAAAGCTTACAACAAGCTGTTTGATAAATCTGGGCAAATTATGCTTCAGTAATTAGCATAAAATTAATCCCTACAGAAGATCTCTGGTTTGAGGGTTTTTAATCCCTCTTAGTTTTTTGCTTTTAGATTAAGTATATATAGTGCAGGTGCATGCATGTAAGCACACGCAAACACAATTAAATAAATGTCTGAGTAGGAAGAAAAAAGATGTTGGGAGAAAACACACAAAACTAAGCTTTACTTAGATATGGCAGGTCACGTGGAAAATCTAGAATGCTCAGTAACAATAATTACAAACTTTGATGAAAGAGCTACATTTGCGTTTAAATTTAAATCTGTGGTACCTGAGTTTAAGTACAAATATCCTCTACAGAGGATTTATTCCTTACTGAGAGGGGAATTGGCTGTGATTGAATATTAGATAACTATTTTGCAGCTGCATACGCTAAAAAACTGATAACCATCAAGCTATTATTTAATATATCAGTAATGTCTTTCAATACATCAAACCCAATCATTTAGTCATTCTAATGCTTGAATAGTAAAGGCAGGAGATTTCTAGAAGGTGCTAGTATTCCGGTTACCTTTACAATACCGATTTTGGATACATGAGATGGCTCAAGTTTCAGTTCATGAATTTTGAAAAGACCTAATTTCCATGAATGCCTTATCCTGGGTAGTCACTCAAAAGCGGAAGATGTGTTCTTTAAAAAAATAAAACCTTGAAAAATTAAAATAGGAAGCTGCTTAAACTTAAGATCCTACTTCGCAATTTAGAGCAGATATCTACTATGTTTAGATTGCCAAATTTATTTGCTGTATTAAATTTGGTTTTCACCATACCATGTTAAGGCTAAGTCCTGTCTCTGTATACAGCTGAAGTTTTAGCAGCGCAAAAGCAAAGCAAGATTTACAAAAATGTCAAGGTGGTACATGAAGAATATGAGTAAGAAACATTACCAACTCCTGATGCATCCTCCACCATAGGATTTATTTCTATCATGGTAGCATCATATTTCAGAAAGAGATTATATAATTTGATCATATTTTCAGCTGCTTCATCCACCAGATTAGGAGGAAATCCCATTTTCTGGGCAAGCTGAAAGTAAAAGATTGGTTATCAGTTAATTCATGTTAGTGGTGTCTCAGTTTAGCTATTATTTCAGTGTCAATTGAATTTACAGATGTAGAACCTGTCCTGTCTACATGGGGGAAACAAAAGAGTAACTCTCAAGTTTGAAAAGATTGTTTTCAATACAAAACACTGCACTTATCCTAAAACACAGCTAGTTAAAATTTATCATCACATGCCTTTACAAACCCATATAAAAGCTAGATAAAGCAGTGCCAAGTAGTTGGATTTACACTATCACCTGAAAATACTGAAATATCTAGTTCAAATCTGTTTCAAAAAAGTGTTTATGACAACTCAGTAGGTTGAATGCACACACACTTTACAAAATTTAGAAGCAACCCTCCCATCCTTGATAATGTGTACTGTCCCATGTTAACAATTACCCTAACAGCTTGCTCCTTTTTTATGCCTTCTACTATATCAATGGGTTCCTTAATTATCGCGTCAGGATTCTCTGCAGCAACATCTTCAATATTAACACCACCCTGAGAACTGCCTATCAGCACAGGACCCTAGAACAGAGAGGGGGAAAAAAAGGCATAAGTAATTTTATACCACAAAATCGAAACGCAGCTCTTCCCACATGATAACTTACAGCAATAAAACCTTGTGTAAGAATTTTTTTTTTATTTGAGCATTTTACTTGTATCCTATGAGGAGAGTGTTATTATCTTCCCAATACTCCTATATAAAACCTTTTAATAACACTTTCCAAATTTTAAGGTGTATGTTGGGTCTAATTACTTTTAAAAAGGAAAACTGTCCTTTGTGTCCACTGTAGCAACAGAGCAGTTAACACAGACATACTAGTTTTAAATTCTGATAGAAAGATTCAACTCAGTAATCATATGCATTTTACCTTTTAGGTTGTTACTAGAAAAAAAACAACTTTCTCATCTCCATGTTCTCCACTAACCCCTGTACAAACACTGATCAAACACCAGACACTCATTTATTCATTCTGCCATGCTCCAACTCCAAGGACAAATGTAAGTGTGCAAAATCTAATGATATGTTACTGCAAACAATACCTGTTTAGCGACTACAGCAATCACTGAAACTAAGTCATGGAGTTCTGACAAAACAGCATTGAATTATTCCATAATAAAAGAAATCAGGTAACCATAATTGATAGCATTTGCAGTAGTTTTGTTGTTTGGGGGTTTTTTAAGCTGTCTAAATCTCAACTAAAGCATCAAGGACTTGCTATTGTGGAACCTAAAACTCTCTCCTCCAGTTCACAGTTAAAACACACTCACTTGTATCACCTCAACCTACCTTCCCGTATCAGCACCCATGCACGGATTATGACCAGGTTGTACTAAAGCATGGGTGTAGTTATCAGCAGAGGTCTTAAACATTAAACAGCTTTATAAGCGTTGACAATTAATTATAGAAAATGTGACCCTGGTTCAGAGAACATGCTTAATAACCACACCACTCCCCTCCCATTACCATCCTTCCAAATGGAAATACATAGCTGGCAAATTATCCTGCATCTAATAACAAGGTTCAACACAACATTTCTGGATATTCGTATCTTGAACTGTCAGGAAGCTACAAACACATCATAAAATAACAATCGAAGTGAACACTTTTGCTTAAAGCATAAACCCCTGTTGGCGAATAATATCCACATCACCAAGTTCCAGTTTCAGTTGACTATTTTAGTCTGTCTTCCCCCTCAAAGGAAGAGGTTTGCAACATGAGGAATAAACACTGTGTGCTATTCAATCCTCACACTTCCTTCTTTTGAAAAGTATTTCCTCATCACAAGCATCCTATGCAAGTTACAGCAACTACAAGCATATTTAAAAACATAACTTATGAAGTCAGCAGTAAAAACAAAGCACATCCCTATCACAAGGCAATAGGCCACACAGTGTAATCAATATACACAAATAAGATTTATTTTTCATACAAGAGCAAGAACAAGTCAGGAAAACATGTTTCCCTTCTTTATCTAATTTGCTTGAAACAGTTACAGTAAATTTTATTTCCATAAGGACCCTTGCTTATTGCTTACACAATTTCAAGATTCTAAATCTGTTCAATTACAGCATTTTAGCGCCACCCTGTGGCAAATCTGGGGTTCGTACAGCAACATTTCAATCTTCCCCGCCCTATTACAGCAAATAGGTATGTGCCTAGGTCACAGAACTGTACTAAAATCCAACACAACTGATGCTTTCCTATCAAAAAGAACACTACACAGGAAGAGAAAGGAGCAAATACAACATTTAATTCCTAATACTGTCACCAAAAAATTAGAGCACGGCTAGTTTTCTAATTCCTCCACAGAATATCATTTCACACTCACACCAGAAATACTCCACTTACCAAAACCAGTGCCTCTGCAAACTCTGAAGCATCTGAACGGATGCATCTGAACAAAAACCCAGTTTTTGTTGAGCTTCAGAAAAATAAAAGTTCCAAGACCTGTTTTACCCCAGCTTCATTAAAATTATTTACCAAGTCATGCTCTATGCTCCACAATAGAACACTTGTTTGTCAGAAAACACTGACTCGTTTCAGTAACCTGGCCTGAAATGTAGCCTAAAAAACTACATGCCCACACACAGAGTTCATACAAGCAGAAAAGACTGTGGTATTCATTTTCCTGAAAGCTCTGAAGACAGACCCTTAGGCCCAAATCTTCTTACCACTTCCTGAAGAGCAGTGGCATAAGAAAGCTACCAGCACTCTCAAAATCGAGGGACACACCCATACACCTCTAGAACATCCCCACATTAGAGAAAAAGGATGTTTGATTTACACAGGACCCTTTGCTCTTCCACAACACTTTTACCTATCTTGTTCCCGACATCCTTAAACAGTGTGTACATGTACCTGCACACATTGAGAACTTAGTTTAAAAATACAGCCAATACGGGCATCCAGTAGTAGGTGCAAACTAAAACCAAAATGAAAATAACCCCCTCATTCCACCCATTTCCCCTTCAGCCATGTGACTCTGAACTTCAGTTGGGACTATCGATGCTCATTTATTATCCTGTGAATTTAAACTGTAGCATTTAAACATCTTTAAAGCACTACAAAACTAAGGCAATCATATAGTCAGAGATATTAGAAAACAAAATTTAGCTCATATATACTTTTGATTTTCAAAAGCAAGCAAGTGAACAACAGTACAATAAACAGTTTTGTTGATTTTTTGAAAATTCAGTTAAAACAAGTTAACTAGCTTACTTCTATTTCTCATATTACTCACTTGAAAAGACCTTTCCATTGTTATTGCAAAATAGTATTCTCTCCTGGGATATCTGCGCTCACAGATAAATACTTGATTGCATATCCTGCCCTTTTCTCCTGTCTGCTTGGTAAACAACTTCTTTCCAATCATTTGGGAGGAGATATCTTTCGCTTCTTCTGGACTAGAATAAAAGAAGCTCAGAATGTGACACAGAAAAACAAGTAGCATTAAAAAAAATCTTATCTAATTTTTGTTATTTGAAGGTTAAGAATTAAAACACTTGTTTTAAAGAAAGCAATAGGTTCAATCGATAATGTGAAATTTTTAAGTTTTTCCACTTGGTTGGATAATTTAGAAAAAACTTACGAAAAAACTATTTTCACTCCTCCTTTGAGGCCACCTTCAAATGTTCCTTTTCCTCTACCACCAGCTAAAACCTGTGCTTTTACCACAAGATCCTTTGTACCTAGAACAAAAGAAAACCCAAAAAATTGTCATCTGTGACTACTAAAACAAATTGTCCCAAATAGAATAATAAAGGCTGCTTTAATTTTATCCCCCCCCCCTTCTCCACCCCCACCATTCAAAACACAAACATGTAAATTGAAGACTGTATTGTAGCTCACATAGATTATTCCATAAGTCTCAGATAATCCATACATTGCAGCTTTAGGCTGCTCTGTGAACAAACCTTGGTGAATTAGTACCCAGAAGTGTTGGTACTTCGAGTGTTCTGATACATCTTTAACATGTGTTTGAATCACAAGTGATTAAGCACCCAGTAAGAAATGGTTAGCATCTCACAGACTATTAACAAGATGAAACTGAATACCTGACACACCATAATCCAAGATTTTTCTCAATCAAGTACAAATACCCTATATCTGTAGCCATTATCTTCCCAGCAATGATGTGTAACTATAGCACTTACCCAAGTCAGCTTGCAGGTCTACAGCTTTCAGCAGAACACTAATGCATAAGCTTGAGTGCCTTGCAGAATTCAGAGGCCTAAACAAATCCACTACTTTTCCAAGAACAGGCAAAGTAAGCCCTTTAGCTGGCTTTAAATGTTTAAAAATCCTTTACAAAATATTCTTTTAGATAGGGGAGACTGTGCATTTGGGTTTAAAAAGTAAAGTATGAGAAGATAATTAAAATGAACCAGGATATTCTGAAATATTAAAAGCAAAGAAAAAAGTTCATAAAGTCATTTAAGGTGATAGAGGAAGAAAAACTAAGTCCTGACTTATTATTCAAGTTCACTTAAGAGTACAGAGAGCAACTAGACTGCAAGATGTTTTCACATTTGTTCAGCACATCCCATCTCTTCTCATGCCACTATTAGTTGAGCCACTCAGGTCTTTCTGAGCAAAGAAAGAACTTGCTGTTCTCTTGGATTTGAAAAGGGAACCATGGGAATGACTAAGAAAAATTACAGTACTTAGGCAAAACTAGCCACTACACATAGTGAGGAAGATTAAGGCAGACATAAAGAAGTTGCGTTGATTCCTATTTTGACGTGCACGCTGCCTTAATAGGTAAAATTTAACTTGCATATTATCACAAGCTAGGGAGGCTATAAACAAAGGGAATACTCAAGTAACTACTCCCAACTAGCTATTGGTTGATTTTACTTCTTGACCGCCTACCTAACAACAGATCTCTGAATTCACAACTGATTTAAAGCCCTTTTTTTTCCACAAGAAGCATGAAGGTTATAAACACATAAGTATATCAACTTATTACAGCCTATGATCTAACATTTAATTCAGTTCCTGAAGATAACTATTTTTTTAAAGCTACCAAGTACCGGCAATCGAGTAAGATACTTGATAGAAGCCACACAAGACTTAATTTTACGCAGTTACTCTAAGTACCAAGCCTGCTTTAGGAAACACTAAGCCTCATGTATGAATAAGACTGTAAGTAGCAGCTTCACGAATAAATGAAGCCACGTACCCCAACATGCAAGATTAAAGTTCCACCCATCTGAAAACAATTTACCTTATATATACAAGGAACACAACTTCTCAGTGTTAATATAAAAGAGAGGAAAATACTTTCTTATCTGTGAAGAGGTTAACAAAACCCATCCCCTCACACTTGTTCACTTGCTCATAATCTTCCAGGGCTCCTCCACAAGGATTTGAAGTGCCTCAAATATTTAAGATCTAATATATTCACAGCATTATTTTACTATTTTTAGCTTTCCATGGAAGAATGTTTCAGAGGCAATATACTTATCAATCAAGACAAAAAGATTTAACTTACAGTCCACTTGTAAGTTCAGAAGAGAGAGTCCTATTTCTCCACTCTACTTTTCATTTCCTACACGAAGTCCAGAAGCTAAAAAGCTGCTACTACAGAGAAGTTATCAGGAAAGCCAAAAGTTCACCCACAGGCACCTCTTTGTGGTGGTCATTCCTCCTAGCAATAAAGACCAGAATTTGAACAAGTCAGAACTAGATCCCAACTAATGCTCCAGTAAGATCTCAGCTGGAACATCACATTTAGCTCTGGACATAGAAGTTTTTTCTGGCTACTAGGATGATCACTGAAATTAAGAGATACCCTCACAAGAAAAGACTAAAGGAGCTTAGCACTTCTTTACATCTAACAAAGGAGAAGAAAGCAAGAACACGATTACAGTCTTCAGCCACACCTGTGAGGGATAGAACAGGAACACACAACTGTGGTGTAACTCTTGGGCATGGTTCTCTGCAAGGCTAGGAGCTGGACTCAATGATCCTTGTGGGTCCCTTCCAACTCAGCATATTCTGTGATTCTGTGAACTACATGTACATCATTCATTGCAGTTTCTGCTCTACACCAGCCAAAACCAAAAGCAACCTACCGAGGGAAGTCGGTTTTAAAATGGTGCAAGAAAAAAGATCCTTCTTTACACACAAGATAATGAAGCCTGCCAGGAGATGGGAAAGAACAGAAGAGTCAAGAGAAACTGAGAAGAAATGTTTCCTCTGATATTTCTAAGACAACAAATATGAATGCTGAAGGGAAATGAGGAGTAATGGACAACAAAAATAGGCAGGCTAACAACTGCCCTAAATACTGTGTTCTTTTATCATTAGGCAGAGTATTAGGCTAAATGCATCACTCCCCCAATTTCGTAAAATATTTCTTAAAAATGTCATTATTATGCATTATTAAACTTTGTCAACATCCAAAAAAAAGCAAGAGAAAAACAACTTTTAACTTTTCACAATCAGTTTGGCCATAACTTATGCAACAACTGTGTCATTAAATGAGCAGGATATTAATGATTTGTAAATTGTTTTCCTACGGCACTCCAAGAAAACTAGCTGCTTGATTGCATAAACACATAACACTTCAAGGTTTATTTAACCAGCTATGTTTACAAGCAATTAAGCTGCACAAATGCATCTGAAACAAAACTTAAAATAATATGTCCCAAGAAAACCATAACTTAAGCCACCATGCAGGAAGTTTATTGTTCAATAACCATTTTTTCCCACAGCTCCTATATAAAATTACCCTAAAACTAGAGGACAGAAATGTTTGCTCATATGCTCCATGTGCAGTTTTAGAGCTGCAGCACTGTCACACAATCTGACACAGAGAACTGCTGATACACAGTAATTCAAGGAAAAAAAATGGAAACCAGCAGCTACCATAGTTTTCTACTCAGTATCAACAGTTGTGTCCTTTTGTTTTGCTTACATGGCTTTGAAATACTGCTAGGTTTTTGTTTCAATAAAATATAGTAGTTTCTGCCCTAGAGCAGGTACCCACATACAAAGCCAGGACAGTTTACACCAGCAAACACAACCCCTCCAGTCTTTTCTTGTGCCAGCACAAGCATTTGTCTGATCATGCCTTGAGAAGAGTGATTCCCTGAAGGCAAAAGCTCATCCAGCAGACAGTATTTTGTGGACTTATGTGCCGTGTGCCAAGCACATGCACAGGGACACTTCAGTGAGCAGGACTTCAGCTTTCAGCAGCAGTAACAAACCCTAAAGCCTTAACACAGGGCACTAGAATGTCAGCACAGATAATGTCCCAGGTAAGCAAGCTACAGGCCAAGGCACAAATCTCAGAACAAGCATTTGTTAAGCATCACGTTTCCATGTTAATGGCAGTCAGCACTAAATGCACATATAAGTAGCACAGCCTGAAAAAAAAACATAGGAACTGTTTAGAAAATTAAGAGTAGATACCAATGAGGACAGGTGTCTGAAATCAGCAGAACGCTGACTTAGCACTAATGTGTTCAGGACAAACTTTATGAAAACATTTTGCTTTACAAGTTTCCATTCTGACTCTTGTCAAATTGCATTAATAGCCACTTCTCTGCCCAACACCAACTGTAGCAGCAGTACTGCATTCCACGTATTATACAGATGCCTTCACGATAACTATGCAAGCCTAACTACTCTGACAGGACAGACAACAATAAAAGGCAGCAACAGGTTAGTAACACAAGTGTCAACCAAGTTCTCAGCTACCACTGAACTGCAACACGTTCTGGGAGAAAGACAATGGCACGTAACTTTTGCCTCAGCTAGTCTGTATTTCAAAGTTCTTGTACCAGATAAAGTAACTCTCCGGTTATAACACAAACTATTTTTTTTTTTACACAGACACAGTAACAGCTCTAAGTTTAAACAATATAGTTGTTTTTACTGGCATTAGGAAGCCAAAAGATGGGCTTGCAACTAACAACAGAAGTGTCAACCTAAATAATATGCTGACCCTAACTCTGTCAACAGAGGCAGAGAATCTCTTCAGATACACAGTCTGCGTTTTGTTAGTAAGTACAGTTATTTAGAATTTTAACTTCAAAATCACTTTTTTTCAGCATTTGAAACTGTGTTCAAAGTCTCAAAATTATTTCAGTAGTCATACTTATGTGCCAGGAACCTTCATACTTTCACTGAAAGGACCATACCAATTAGGAGAGCAAACAGATGTTTTGCTATTACAGAATATTTTCTACTCAAATACTTCCTGACATTAATCAACCGCATCAAGTTTGTCATCAGCTCACAAGACAGGTTTGGTTTTGGCAACAGCCTAAGTCAAGGAATTAAAATACAGAGGTCAAAATTTGAATCTGCTGGTTAGACAAGTTTATTTTAATTAGTGAATTATCATCAACAACATGTTTTGGTATTTTAACTTCAAAGGAGTGAAGCACTACAGAAGAAAGCAAAAGCTGAAGCAAAATGTAAGCTTCAGATGCCAAAAAGGTAACATTTGCCAGAATTTAAGTACGTTTGGTTTCTGGACTACTACCTGCTACTGCTGGTTATCCAGAGATTTTGACCAGGTAAGTAGAAACATAACCACGTGATTTTTTTAACACCTGGGGGATTTCTGCACAAATTTGCCACCTTAGATCATCAGCCATGTCCTACAGCACCTGAACAAACACTCTGGAGTTTCAGACTCTACAGATAACCTAAAAGACATTAGATAATATAGTCAAGCAGGTAATTGACCAACGGGGAAAACTGATACTGGCAAAACAACCAAAAAAATACTAGGAACAAAATCTAGACGTGAGCTTTCAGTATGACATAGAACAAATAAAAAAACCCAACAACTTAACCACAGACTACCAAGGAAGGTGTGGCACATACTAGGGAAGAAAACACCCCAGCTATTGTGCCACAGCGCCTGGAATACCTTTCTTTTGAAGAGCTAATAAAGAAAAAGCACTTTACCTGAAAAAATTCTTTCATACATTGTACTAAACTTTGATTTCTGACTAAATCAAGCCTGAGAGAAAAACTTCTATTTACAAATCTACCCAGGTTTACAAACTACTTTTTTGGTTTTTTGTTTTTAAACAGATACAGCTCGTATGCTTAAGCAACAGACAGAAAAATAAATAACATCAAAAAGAACTTAAAAGGTTTTAATAACATTGAAAAGACCTTAAGAGGTCTGAAAAAAAAACATCTATTAATCACGGAACTTTCCGCAGCAATACAGCCAAGCCAATTATTGGAGTCAGACCAAAGCATACCAAAAATAGAACATTCTTTATAAACCACACAGATATGGAGCTGAACTAGATCTCTTGAACTGCAATAGCAAAAGAAGCAGACTCCATCACTTTTAGTCTCCTTTCCAAAACTCTGATGTGAAATGTTATGCACTCAGTTCTCAACATCTCCTACTGTGTACAGCTTTTTTCTAAAATTTGACACTCTGCCATAAACATGTGGGATTCACTATCTGAAAATCCGACAAAACTACTGGAACACAAAAGCTTCTTCAAGATATTAATGACTTAAAAATTCTTACTTCTCAAATCACCATGAATAGAAATATATGCTATAAAACAAAAGCAGGCTTTGCTACAGGCATACAATATGTCACTCCCTTCCACACACCTGTTACCGGAGGAAGGTGTCAGGAAGCATCAAAACCTCAGTTACAGCAATACATACACTTTCATAGGTGCTGTTTTAGCTCAGCAGAACACACTATTTGAAATGCTGTTTGTTATCTGCTATCACACTGATAAAGCATATGTTCTTCAAGAAATAGTCTTTAGGTTCATTAGTCATGTTCTTGATAATAAACACATATCAGCTTCTAAATCAGAACTGCTCACAGTGCTAGCTGGAACGCACACCCGGCTGAGAGCAAACCATAAACTTGGAGGTAATCATCAGGACATGCTGCAGGCTCTTAGCAACACTCAGGAACAGGACTTAGATCACTTTTTCAAAATTTAAGCGAGATGTTCATGTAACGCTGATTTAGCTGCAGCCACAGCTAACGATGATAATCACTGTTAATGGGAAGTTTGTACTTGTTACACACTGGATGAAAAGTTACCCATTTCTAAGTCAAGTATTTGCAAAAGAAATCCAATGCCAAACTCAACCTTTAGTCAGAAATCTGCTCTGTGTAAATTTATCCGGAGCATGTGGTTCAGCACTACGGAAACAGAGCAAAGAGTATTACCAACTACCTTTATAAGTCTAGATGCACATTTGAAAAAGCAGTTTAACACATAAAAAGAAACAAAAAATAATTTTGTATCTACTGGCAACTACTCTTACACAACAAAAATAAACAATGACCAGGTGGACAAAAAAAGTGAAATTTTTTTCATCCTGCTAGAGTTTGGGTTTGTTTGGTTCGTGTTTTGTTGGGGTTTTTTAAGTACATACTAAACGAAAACTAGTGGGTAAATGACAACAATAACAAAGAAAACCAAACCACTGGAGCAAAGGATAATCTGTCACCATTAAGCATAAGTTCATGTTTGAGCAATGCCTCAAAAATTCAAGATCCTTCAGTGTGTTCTTCCTTTTGGGAACATCCTCCTTTCCTCATCTCAGCCACAGTGTTGAATACACACCAACTTCAACAAAGTACCTGGCTGTAAACCAGAAGCCCTCAATTCCTTTACTGAAGGATGCTAAGTCATCCACTGCACAGCTTCATTTTTGTGATCCCTAAGAAACTGCACAGAGTCAGATACTCCAGATAAGAGGAATACCTGTGACATCACACAGATGACACAGAGCTATAAAACAGCAGTTGGACGTACCTACTTTGCTATAGGATCCCATTCCGAACAAGGAACAAAACAAAGGAACCCTGACCTATGAGTTTCTGGGCTGTTGATTGAAGAGCCATAGACAAAGGTTGTCTGTCTCATCTGCCACCAGCAAGATCTGTGCAGATATTAAAGTAGAGCAAAGGGGTATGCCTGATTTGTGAAGTTCTGATCATGCTACGAGCTCACTCTTGACAGAAGGCGAGGGTCTGAATTTTAAACCATTCTCAGAAGTACTTTAGCATCTTCCTTTCATATGAATAAAATTATTATAATTTTGTATCATTTACTCTCTAACAGAAACAAGATAAAGAAAGCAGGCAGACAATACCTGAATTTCTGGGACATCAGAGCTTTTCAACTCCTTTCTATATTACAAAGCAGCATAACTTGCTCCAGAAGAAAAATTATCTTCCTTTTCAGACTTCATTTCTTAAATTAAATCTACACATGAAACTGAAAAGAATCTAACATAACCTATAACCTCAGGACTCACTACAAAATTATCCATCTGGAGGTGAATAGAGATTTGGGCACGTACATAGGTGAGTGGAATACAAGTAACCTCCTTCATTAAAACTGTATGACAAGCCTACTCCGTTTTTCCAAGGGGAAAAAAAACCCAAACTTTAAACTAAAAAACAATCCAAACAAGCAAATCAACCAACCAAAAAAATCTCCACCTATTAATGCCTCACACAATAGAAGCTGATTATATATTACATTCAAATTAAACAAAAAATTTTACTAGCACCCATAGTAGGTAAAGTGGCAAATTAATAGGCAGAGTCAAGTCCAAATTAAAGCTCATCCTAAACAGGGTATTGAAGCAACAGGCAAATGAGATTGGATACTTTTTCCACCAAAAATCCAGGAGTTAACTGTATAACTGCAAGCCATCAAAGTGCTCCCCTCCTGTATGAAGTAGGTGCATTCTGCCAGAAAAGCACACTCACAAAGGAGAGAACTTTACTCTTCTTTTGCAGCCTAAAGGTAGGTATGTTTTGCATCTTCTGCTCTCTATGACATCTTGTCACCACCACTGAAGCTCTTCACACAAGATTTCCTTTAAGCTTGCTTGAAAGTAGAAAGAAATCCAGGAGTTTCAGAGAGTCTACTACTCATCTCAAAGTTTAGGTAGTTATATTAGTCTAGGCTAATACAATTAATACCTGACCTATTCCTTCTTAACAGGAAGGCTGCTTCACAGGAAGGGCTCTCTTAAAGAGAAGGTATATTCAGAACTCCAACCAACGCCTTACCACGAAAGAGAAAAAGCAGTTACACCTTGTATCAGTCCCATGTCTATTTGTAAAAGTTCTCTTTAATATTATACCTATTTCTTTTGCTATTTTGTAAGCTTCGTCTGGTGTCTTGGCAACTACTCCATGTGGAACAGAAATGCCAGCCTCCTTCAACAGTCCCATGCTCAGGTATTCATGGAGCGATAGCCTCCTCTGTTGCTGTTGTTGCACCTGAAATCCATGATTGTTGAGTATTCCTGGACCTCCAGCAAGTGCCTAAAGGAAAAGAATTAAAAAAAAAGAAAACAAAACCAACAAAGAACATGACTGTTTTGAAAAACTGCCCACTTCGTTTAGGTTAAAAAACGTCTACATATTCAACAAGCACAGATCAGTATCGTAACACAAACACCTGAATCCTACCCTTCCACATAAGTCGCTCATGTCTAGTCAGGTATTTTGTTTTGGAGGTTTTATTGGGCAGTGGGAAAGAGCTGATGTAGCTGCTAGCACTGACAAGGACCCTTGACTATTCAGTTAACATTTAAGTACTTTAAGGAAAACACCTGCAAGGAAAAGAACCTTGAGGAATTTCAGAAGCATATTGTAACACGAAAATTACTAGCAACAGAAGTGAAAAACGTTTGCTGCTTTTTTCGTATTTCACTATACAAGAACAAGACCTTAATTTTTTACACACATGAAACAGCAAGCCCACTGAATTCAGCTAATCCATGAACAGAGATCAGCACCAAAAAATTCATGGCAAAAAGACTACAAACTTCTCCATTAATTTTTTTTCTTTAGTATGCACCATTGGCACAAGCACCAAAACAAAAATCAGCCTGTATTAAGGAAGCTTCTAATCGACAGGATTTTTAAGGGTTTTTTTTTGTTTGTTTGTTTCACTTTAAATAAGCAAGCGGACAACACAAGAGCTTTACTACGACATTCCAAGGTAGCGAATCGGCAAGGCCTATTTAAACCTCCAAAGGATTCCTCCTGCGAGCAGGAGGCCCTTTCCTTGGCACGGAACCCAAGGGAGACGCGCCGACCGACCGACCGCCGGCCCCGGGAGGCCGCGGGTAACACGAGAGGGGCGCTCACAGCGACCCTCCCCCGCGGGCGGCAGCAGGAGAGAGCGGCACCGGGCGCCACACGCTGGGCCACTCTCGGCAGCCCCCGACGCTCCTTCGCTGGCACCGCCTGCCAGGGGTGCTGCAGCCAAAACCAAGCCCGCGCCCCGCAACGGCATTCGCAGGAATCGAGAGCAGGGGCTGGCGGAGATGCGAGCTGCAAGAATTTAAGTGGCACAGCCCGACCTGTCCCTATGGGCAAGGTGACGGCGGAGATGGAAACATAGGGTTTCCCAAGCAAGTCAGGGGGAGGGGGGCGCTGAAAAGGAATGGAAATGGAACCACGCCGGGAAGAGCTGCCACAAGCAAGAACAGCGCCTGCGGGGGCCGAAGGTAAGCACAGGGGTGCCAGCCCCGCCAGCACCGCAGGGGAGAACGGCGGCGGGAGCGGGATGAGACGGCCGCAACTGCCCCCCGGCGCTACACAGGGAGCGACCGCGATCCCGGCCCGGCTCTGCCTCGGCCCCGGCTCCGCCGGCCCGCCCCCTCTCCCGAGCGGCCGCTGTACCTTCCCCGCGGCGGAGCCCAGCGCGGCGCGGAGCCCACTGCCCCTGAGCCCGGCCGACGCCCGGCTGCAGATCATGGAGGCCGCCATGGCCGAGCCCCTTCGCCCTCGGGTGCCCCTGGCAGCGCGCACGCGCCGCTCCCGGCGGGGCGGGGCAGGAAGCGCCTGGCGCGGCGCCGCTCCCCGCGCTGACGGCAGGGGCGGCGCTCTGGGCTCCTCGTAGCCCTCTGGGTTTTTCAGCGGTTTTGGTTTTTAATAAAGGTTGCTGTTTTATGACAGGGATCCTAAAAAGGGGTGTAATCCACCCACAACCTTTCCGCCGCGTGGGCCTCAGCTGGCACCGCCTGTGTCAAAGTGGGAGGCGAGGGGCACAGCTCCCTTCTGCCACCCCACCCTACCGGTTCAGCTTCAGAATGGAAAATTTTTCTGTATTTCTACTCTGGTTTTTTTCCTATTTCAAGGCACTTTCATGCAACAACTCAAACGCACCCATTATTTGATAGGACAAGAGAAAATGGCTTTAAATGGAATGAGGGCACGTTTAGATTAGACATTAGGAAGAAATTCTTTACTGAGGGTGATGAGGCACTGTCCCACGCTGTCCAGAGAAAGCTGTGGATGCCCCATCCCTGGAATTGTTCAGGACCAGGTTGGATGGGGCTCTGATCAACCTGTCTACTGGAAGGTGTCCCTGCCCATGGTAGAGGTGTTGAAACTAGATGATCTTAAAGGTCCCTTCCAACCCAAACCGTTCTGTGATTCTGTGACTGTGGTCCCAGTATTTCTAGGTATTTTGCAGCTCATCTTCCCCCTGCCCCATACCAGGCCTGTCCCCGACCCCACGCCACAAACCCCATTTCTGCCTCACGCGGCTTCAACCTGCACCTCCCCCTCTGCAGTTGAGGGTCTGGGCCTTCATGGCCTGAAGTTGGTCACTGAGGAACTGAAGCACGGGACAGGCATCTCTGCAGAAACTAGTGACCAGACCTGTGATTTACAAGGAGGTGAAGCTTTTTCCTTTGAAACAAAACAGCAATTGGGAAAAGAGTAGTGGCCTAAGAAACTGGAACAAGAATGTCCTCTACCAATAATAAGGAAAAATGCAGTTATTGCTGTACATTATGAACATCAAAGCTAGATATGATTTAAAGGAAAGCCATGCTGGAGCTATGATTCCCCTGAGTTTTGTAGCTGGAATTATCCATTAACCGGACAAGCTGCCTCTTTTTGTTCTGAAACTGAAAATGCTCTATAATAACTTCTCCTTTGATGAATATTGCAAAAGATGGAGTTATCATCGTTCAGTTATTTTGCTCCTGAACCTCTGCTGTGTCCTAGTGTTGTCACCTCTTAGCACTGCAGTGAGCTCAGCAGAATGGTTAGCTCTGCACCTCTATGCTCAAACATGCGAGGTAGGAGGATGTGTCACTGAACCTGTAAGCAGCTGCAAAATTTTAATAGACCATCCAAAATTTTCCACCACAGCTGATAAAATACTTGCTTCCACCAAGGGCAAGGGAAAACAAAGCAGTTAAACTTTGTGCTCTTCCATTCCTCTGTACATACAGTGGCTCTTCCCTAGTCACTGGGCCTGCCTGTGGTTCCATCACAGGACAGTACCCATATGCCATTTCCCCATATAAACTTCAATAAATCTCAACTCTGTGAGAGTCCCCAGAATGACCTTCGTCCCGGAAAGAGTACACAACAAAGTTTACAAGACAATGTAATGAAGCTTAGCAAAACTTTAAAATTAAGCTTAAAAGCCCAAAGCTTTATTTTCAGAAATAAGTACTGGCTGCAGGTCAGGAAACCAGACTTACATCCTGACTCAGTTGCTTGCTGCAAGAAAACTGGACAACTCTCTCTAGGCTTATAATTAACTCTTGCCTTAGCAAAGAGCTGTAAGACATTCAGAGTACAACTACTACTGTATCTTCTTCTCACTATAGGTGACTTACTCTTCCAGTTTTAAGATGAAGATGGTTTTTACCTTATACATCAAAAGAAGAAATGTTACATGGTTCACAATACTTAAGGACTTCTAGAAAGAATGATGCCCATTGTCTGTGGTCTGATATACAGCTGTATGGAGAGGTTTATTTATCTGGATGATGTATTGTCCAATTTCTTTCCAGCTGTGAGAACTGGTTTAACTGGGATCCACTTAAAAAAGCATGGATTTCTGTCTGATCAGCAGTGCCACCATATGGCTCAGACTGTCAGCACAAGGTGATCAGGAACTGGGGCAACTCAAACCTTACAAACAACAGTTCTTGGAAATGACACATTAACCTTTTCTTCACCTTCTTAGAGAAACAAGAAAATACAACCACCTTGACTACAACCAGACAAATTCCTAGTGATTCCAGTTCAACTAACTCAGGTTTGTACAGGCTCAGCCTACTTCAATACCTATACTGTAAACGCAGAGTCTGTGCAAGGAAAGGGGAACGCACTGTAGTATTCTGGTAGATATCCTGATGTTTTGCTAAACCTCCAGAAATAAGATTCCTTCGAAGTTTAAAATTGTGAGATTTCTTGCTAAAGTCAGAATAAGCTTTTTAACACAGGATAGAAGCCCTCTCTGAAGCTGTATTTAAAACTATAAAGAAGCAGGGAAAAGGTACATTGCAAATGAGATAGAAGGAGCCAAGATGTTTTAACAGACAAGCAGTTGCTTGAGGCCAAATGAGAAAATGGCTTGAGGCCAAATTGAGAAAGCATCCCAGAAGGCTTAGGCATTAAGATATAGATATTAATTTGCTTTATTATGGATTTACCACATCTACATAGTGACAATTGTACAATTTGATTTGTTTCCCAGACCTTGTAAGCTCCACTGGTTGATATTTAAGTTGAAAAACATCAGGGCAGAGGGTCTTGCAAGAAGAACATCAGAATGAGAAAGCCAAAGCCTCTGCCAATGATTCTGACATCTCTTCTAACAGGCATTTAATGTATGCAGTCTCAGGTCTGAATGGCTGCAGTTTGCTACAGGGGACAGTATGAACATTAAGAACCAGCTCACCATCTCTCCTAATAGAAGAACTGTAAAACACCAGGGGAGGCTGGTAGGTGAAATGTTCAATGAACAGAACGATTTTGTTCACAGAAGCGATTCTTCACATAGTTAAGCTGTGGAGCACCTTGACATGGATGCTGAAAATTATAGAAGTTTAGTTCAAGAGGAGTCTTGGTAGGTTTAAAGAAGAGAAACAAGAAGAGGGTTAGTAAATACACAGAAGCCATCTCTGCTTTTAGAAGTCGCTGAGCCACAGATCACTTTAGAATAGTAGTCAAAAGCCCCATCATGGTTTCTTGCCTATTATATTCCAGACATCCACTCTGGATTGCAAGGTACTATGCTAGATGGATATGGATTTTTGTTCTGAGCTAATGGATACTTTTATATTCTTCTGATTTGGTCTCCTCTGGGATTGAATACACCCAGAAGTTTCATAGAAGCTGAAGCACAGTCCGTCTTCTCCAGTCGTCCAAGGTCACTTAATATGTTAGTGGCAGAGCTACAAATAAAACAGATTTGTTTCACCACCTACACTCATTCTGATGACTCAGTCTTTTCTGTACACAGCAGAGTAAAGAAATCATTAACGAGCAATGAAGAGAGTACACCTATAGCACAGCTCTGATTTGTCCTATTGGTCCTGTATGCACACCCCATTATTCTCTATTACATAAATGTGATCAAAGCTTATTTACATTTTAGAGTAAAAACAACATATCGTACATTGCCTGATTTCCACTAATGTCTATAATGCTGCAACATTACAACAAGGAATGATTTATTGTCAAAGACAGCAGTTTAGTGGTAGCATTAGGTGGCTAAAATACAAGTGAGGAAACAGTTAACAATGTTAAATGTTCAGTATCAAGGTTTAGGATAACAACCAGCTGCTTGAACGCAGATGAGGGAAAATCCTCCGAGCTCAAGTTTCAGCCAGGTTGCTGGCAGGACTTTGGTGCCATGCACTGCTGTCACATTCCACCCAGCTTCTCAATGACAGCTTTCCAATGTAAAATATGTAAATATAATCCTCACATCTTCCAGTTTATACTTCTGCTAAGCAAATGTGAATATATAGTAAATTCCATGGCCAGGGAACCATGTGCATGAAATTCTCAGTAAGATGGATGTTTTGTGGTTGTGTGGCTGCTTTTTAAGAAGCTGTTGTACACTGTGCTTTTGTGACCTGCTTTCTCTATGTGTGTTCTTCTTGGGGAACGGCTATGTAGTCATTCTAGGCTGTGTAGTCATTTTAATGCTTCTTAGGCTGTGTAGTCATTTTAATCTGACATAAATCTGGCCTGTCACTGACATGCTTAGAACCACCATTCTTTTTCTCAGCTGCTCCTGCTTGCTGCCTCCCTCATTTATGTACCTGATCTGTAAATCGCATCAGGGAACACATCCTGCTGAAAAAATAATCTCTCTCCCAGTGTGCTGACTCAGGTTTGGCTTTGTACTATGTTTAAAGTGATAAACTCTGTCTCGTCCCCCTCGTTGTGCCCCCCATGGCATGCTAGAAAACAAATTAATTAAAAAAACGGGTTTTCTGGATCCAGATTGGTTCACTCATCCCATTCATTGCATAGCAACTGCAATTAGTAACAGTGTTAGCATAAGGAACAAGGGATTGGGCCTGAAAAGTAGGTGCCTCTTCTTCAAGAGCCACCTGGACACATACGGGTTTAAATACACTGAGCTGTTCATCTCACAGAAGTACTCTGTCAGATGAAATATTAATAAACAAATTTACAAGAGCATATAAATCATAACCTTGCAAGCCTATGGCAGAAGATGAACCTTACCAGTTTCTCATTCTTGGCCTATTCTTATGTCTTTCTTGAGTGGATGTCTTTTCACTGTCAAACTCAGAAACACCAGCCTATATTTACTTCATAATCTGCAAAAGCTAACATTCTAAACAAGCATAATGACTGTATGAATATTTTTTTGTATTTAAAAATGTATCAGTAGATCAGTAGAATGACAGTGGGTCACCCTCAGTCTTATTACTAAATCCTGTTTGGTAAAAGGTACGGGAAAACGGTGTACATAGGAAGTAGAATGTTTTTATTGTTCAGATAAACAGCCTTGTGGTGTTTTAATGTATGGAATGAGCTTCCTGGCTGAGGAGTATTTGATAGGGCTTTTGTAAGATCACTGTCTTCTTAAAATGTAAATACAGAAGTGACGTAACTGACTGATGTTTCATCTGGAGATTAAGGTACTCCAGCTGTGCTGAGGGGACAGATATAAGTGAATGAGCTTGGTTCACAAAAAAAATCAGTTAGCTTGTTAGCTTGGCAATTTGTCTATTATTATTATTATCATCATAATTTTTAACTCATGTCAGTAATCTGGGGTGTGGACTGACATCACAGCTAAACAGCATAGCCAGCCACTGCCAAAGGGCAGTCTTGCTTCTAGCACACCCAGCCAATCACTTCTGCAATTTCCTTCATGCCAACACTGGGACTCATCTGATGCTGTACTGAGCCAGTTCAGGCAACTAAACCTCAGAAAATTAATCCCACAAAAAGTAGTGATTAAGCTTCAGCTGTTTGGCCCTGTGACCTTCATATGTAAATAAAAACATCTGTACATAGGTATTTTAAAACCTTACGAAACAAAACAAAAAAACCACCTGAGTACTATTTCAAAGGTCTGCAAATAAGAAACTTCGTATCTATTGGGATCAATAGGCTGAGGAAGGGAAAAATCTGAAAAATTTTACATTTGTTTGTAACAAAATGAAAGTTTGTATATTCTACATACCTCTGTAATTTTAAAAAATGTGAAAATGAGGTAAATATTTACAAGCAGAAACCTTTATTTCTTCTTTATCAGCCAGGAACTGTTACTCTGATTCTGGAGCTCCGCTTAGCTAAGTTTGTAGCTTCCTTTTTAAATAATTTCAAAGTGACTCTCCAGAGTCAGACTCTTCACCCAGCGGAAACTGCGGCCTAACCAAAGAAGGGCCGATTTTTAAGATCTAAACAAATCTGCAGTCAAGAGACCAACTGGCTCCATGACCTCCAAGAACCCGAGTTGTATCTTCCTCGTTTTCAGACGCCCCTCATTTGCACAAACGCGCCTTCAATCCTCGGTGCCCTCCCGCAGTCCCTCAGCGTCCAGCGGCCAAAGAGCTCCAGACAAACAGCGGCATCGCTCCCTCCCCATCCCGCCGGCAACCTCACCGACCTCACCACCACCGGCACACCCCGCGGGCAAGGGCCTCCCAAAACCGGGGACCACAAAGCCCGATTGGCGGAGCCGCCCCCTCCCGCGGGGAGGCGGAGCCGCCCCGGGTGCTCAGGGCTGCCATGGGCGAGGAGGCGGCGCAGCCCCGGCGGCCGGGGGTCGGCGTTGGGGTGGTGGTCACCAGCGCCGCGCACCCCAACTGCGTCCTGCTGGGCAAGAGGAAAGGCGCCGTGGGGGCCGGCACCTACCAGCTCCCCGGAGGCCACCTGGAGTTCGGGTAGGAGCCCTGCGCCCTCCCCTCCCCGCCCTCGCGTGCTGTGCCGTGCCGTGCTTTCTCTTCCCTTCCCACCCCTTCCCGTGCCGTCCCGCAGGGAGAGCCTGGCGGAGTGCGCGGCGCGGGAGACGCTGGAGGAGGCGGCGCTGCGGCTGCGGCACGTGCGGTTCGCGTCGGCCGTGAACGCGGTGTGCGCGCGCGCGCGGTACCACTACGTCACCGTGCTGATGAAGGGCGAGGCCGAGCCCGGCGCGGAGCCGCGAAACCGGGAGCCCGACAAGAACGAGGGCGAGTAATGAACGCAGCGCGACACAAGGGGCCTGGGTGGGAAGCGACCTTAAAGGTCACCTAGTTCCAACCGCCCTGCCACGGGCAGGGGCACCTTCCACTAGATCAGGTGGCTATGGAAGGTCTAGGTCAGCTCTGTCCAGCCCGGCCTTGAACACTTCCAGGGATGGGGCATCCACACCTTCTCCGGGCAACAGAGAAGTTGCTCAGGCAGAATGACTCTGCGTGCGACAGAGAACTTGGCTTTCTGTTGGTAGTTTCTGCACGATCTGTCTTGACTTGCAGGGGAAGAATTTTTATAGCACAGAATCACAGAATACTCTGAGTTGGAAGTAACCCACAAGGATCATCAAAATCCAACTCCTGACCCCGCACAGGACAACCCCCATCAATCCCACCATGTACCTGAGAGCCTTGTCCAAACGGTCCTTGAACTCTGTCAGGCTTGGTGCCATGACCACTTCCCTGGGGAGCCTGTTCCAGTGCCTGACCACTCTGGGTGAAAAACCTTTTCCTGATATTCAGCCTAAACCTCCCCTATCTGAATTCTAAAGTCTGATTTTTTTTTTCCCTTTCTTTTTTTTCCCCTTACAGGCTGGGAATGGGTTAAATGGGATGAATTTCCTCCAGCAGATCAACTGTTCTGGGCCTTACGATGTTTAAGAGAGCAAGGTTACAATCCCTTTACAGAAGAGCTTGATCATCTGAAGGGGTACACAGGAAGTCACCAACTAGGGTAAAACCAAATTGTACATATGTAACAAAGTAAAGGACAGAGCTGCTTTATTCGATGTAAAAAAAAAAAGGGTTTATCGTGCTCACCTTGCCCGTGTGAAAATATTACCCTTCCCAAAGCCAGAAAGATGCCAAATGTTTCAGTGCTTTTGCCATATTTCACACGACAGTGGTCTCTCGTTCCAGAGTTATTTCTAGCTGTAGTGGTTAACAATTAATATTTGCTTTTATAGCAAACTCAAAGTGTTTTATCTGGTTAATCTTTATATAGATGAACAGCCCTTTGGAAGTTAGAACTAGCCAGAGAAGCTTAGTCACTTAAAAACAGTTGCAGCATCATGCCCAAGAAAACTTACTTGTTTAAACTACTGTCCTGCTTTCTATGTTAACCTACTTTGTATGTCATGCTGCTTTCCTATAATTATTGGACCAATTTTAAAACTTAGCCTTGTCTCTCAGCTTCAGTTATGAAGTTACTGTCATGAAAAAAAGTTACATTTCACAGACAATGCCTCATTGTCCTGCAGGCAGCAGTGTATACTTGAAAATCAAGAGCCTTATAAATATGAAAAGGTTATGATGGCTTATTGCAGGGAATGACATTACCTGATTCTTCTTGTCACTTGTTTTCGTAACAGGCGTTCTGTCTGCGGCCTCAGTTACATTGAATTTATCTGCAAAAATGTCACAGATCTCTGCAGTTGATCTGACTTAATGTTACTAAACTATTATAATGGTGCCTACGCTGTTCTACTAGGCTGACACAAATAACAAAATTATCTCATTTATAGGTGTAGCTCAATAGCAAAACTCATACTTTTCTGCTAAAGAGAGTTGTCAGTATTAAAGAGCACAAATGGTGTAATTCTGTATGGCTACTGGGACTTGACAAAATTGTGAATTTTCAGTTTGACACGAGTAAATGACTTAATTGATAGTGAAGATACATATAAGATACATACAAAACCAATAAATTTATGTTTTTTTCTAGAATCTGTAACCAAATTTGACTCTTTTCCAGCTGTAGTCACTAGGATATCAGCAATTAATTTTAGGATATGACTTTTAAAGACTTAAAGAAATCACTAATTGGCTCATTTTTTTTTCTCGTCAGGGTTCTTCTAAAACACAGTTCTTGTCTGTTTCTTTTAGATATACTCATTGTACAAAAATGTAAAGATATCTTTAATTTTGAATAAAACACAAGCACAATATTGAAAGATTACAGTTGTCTGAAATGAGTTGACTCCTCAGTTCTTAAATAAGCTTGAAAGATTTAAAGCTCTTCCTTACTTTGCACGTACATTTTCTTAAATGGAGATGACTTCTTTGCTGAGAAGCACGCAGAGTGATACAAGGTATGAGGACACTACTACCAACAGCAAGTCTCCTGCTTAGAGTTTGAAGTATTACCTATGTACAACTTTCCTTATGACAGACACCCTTTCTCTGAAGAAAGAAGATAATGTTATACAGCAGTTTTGGAACTCGACATATCACCAAAAATTCCTTTGCTACTGTACCTTTGTAAAAAGCTTATTTTTTCTATTGAAAAGTGGAGATTTGCTTCCTGAGAGCAACCTTATGTACACTGAAAATTATTCTACTCAGCAGTCAACAAAGAAGCTGTAGGAATAGTTGACAGATGTCCTACCCATCTGTCACAAAGAATAATAAGGGAAAAAATATTTAAATTACTTAGTACAATTTTACATTTTAGAAGGCCTCTAGCTCCTAATGAGAAAACAGTGGCCAGCGTAAAATGCCTTGTCATGTAATAAGTATTTTTTTACCCTATTTTGTTAATGGTTATATTTATTCTATCTCTTTTAAATACACAAATAGTTACTGAAATGAGGACACAAACAGTATCTCCATATGTCAGCCTTCCTGTATCCTTTTTAAGTGGACTGATTAAGTGACTACAATGCATTACTGCAACCAGCTGTCAGCAATGCCCAACTTAAATAACTGTTTGTATGTATCGTGTATTTGTATTTCCCACCCCGATTCCCTCCCCCAGAATTTGGTTTAGTAGATTTTAGCTGCTAAGACCCAGTCCTTTCAACTAAGTCTTTTTGGTACTTTTGCTAAATAGGAAAATACATTATGTACATATCTAAACCACCAAGTAACAGAACACTCAGTTACAACTTTGTGGTTCACTGAACTGCTTGTTATAGACAGAATTCACCTAAAGTGGCGTTATACTTAGCCAGAGTTGAGAAACATACTCATGAACTGCACACAGTTTGGAGCACTGATGCAAAGAGTTATTAGAATGCATCTTATACCCAGAGTCTGTTTTTATGCTAAGTGAACAGTGGTTGTCTTACCTGTTTCTTATACGTAACACACTGGCCCCATTTAATCCTTTAACAGATTAACACACAACCCAGAAACAGAAGTGGTCTTTGCTTCAGTTCCCCCTTATTTATGTCTGGAGACAATCACCCTCTCCACGATATTTCAGTTAGTGAACTACATGACACAACTATAGAAGAGTTTTGGGTAGGTTGCAACATTACACTTTGCGTGACTTAAGTATCTATTTTTGTATTTCACTCCAAGAAAACAATGTCCTTGTAAGTTAGAAGATAAAAGAGACTAGTGAACTGTATCTGTGTCATGTGTTGAGAGAGGCATTTAGAAAGAAAATGCTAGTCCAGTGATACAAAGCATTAAGAAACTCCATTTTGCAATATTGTGTATGATTCTGATCACGTTTTAAGAAAAAAAAAACATAAACGGGGTAGGCAAGGTTAACTAGGATGACTGAGACAGGGCACGTGTACTGGGATTAACGTGAATTAAAGAGGAAAGACATTGGAGGTAAACACCTAAGAGGAAAATATGATACTGAATAAAGGTTAAAATATAGATGCATATGGATAGCCTTAGACTGTGAAAGAGGTGACAGTTTAATGACTCTGAAGACACTTCCAAATGGAACAGCTGAGACAAAAACAAATTGCCCATTTCTCTTGAAACAAAATCCACTGCCCCATATTATGTGATTGAACCTGACTGAAGTCCTTTTCCTTTCTGCATCCCTATGGGATTCATACATATGTTGGTCATATGCAGCAGCATTACAAAGACTGTCTGAGCAAAGAAGGAAGTACCTGATTCATCAGATACTTCCTGTAAGGAATCTGAAAAATAGAAAAGTGAAGAGAATTGTGATCTGTGCTACAGGACAGAAACCTGTAACTGCCAGGAGCAACAGTTCCTGTTAGTTTTTCTGATTTGATCAGAAGGTTACCTAAGAGAAAAGCAGCTGTCATAAAATGACTCCTTAAGCATAATAGAACAAGGAAAGGTAAGCCAAAGGAAATGCCTTTGGAAAGACAAAATAACACTATAGCTGAGGCAGGACATGCAACTGACCATGTAAACAAATTAGCAGGTTCAAAGAACTAAAAAAAAATTACAGATGACAAGAATAAAAAAAATCTGTGAGCACTTTGAACTGAAAAGGGCTGAACGTGCAGTGTGCCTCCAGGGTCCCAGGGCGCTTAACTAAGTGTTGGTGCAGCCTTGTGAATGGGCACTCTGCTGCCTCAGGATCTGCCCAGCCACATGTGTACCTGATACAGCTCACCTGAAAACAGACAGGCTTTCTGTGTCTGACTCCTCCTCAGCTGCTTCTAACACAAAGGCAAAACCGGAGTACAAACTTCTGAAACTCAATCAGAATTCAACCATATACTGGGATAAAATGTGCTGAGTATTGATGTTACAAGGTACCTCAGATTCAAGTTTGGAAAATTAAAGTTAGATCAAAGCTGAGTTTATTTATAACAAAACATTCATTATATAATACAATAATTACAAACTCTTTTTTTACACCTTATTTTTGTTCTTGATAAACAGATGATCAAGAACATGGATTTAGGCAGTAACAAAAACAGATACTAAAATTACAAACCTCATGTCTCATTTCTGTGGCATAAAAAAGGTTATCGTCAAAAGATTAAAGTTACTAACAAACATACAAGGGGATTCCCCTTACACCTTTTTTCCCAGGAACTTTTGTCATCTAATGTATTGAATATACATATATATATATACACGTGTCTCTTGCAAACATACACATTCATACAATCACTGAAAATTTTACATCTCTCCCCAGCAGAAAGCTCCCAGTCACTTTATTTGAATATGTAACGGGAAAAAAAAAGTCTACAGTCCATGGTTTTAAATTAGTCACCTTATTTCTGAGCCAGCTGTTATCTTGTCCCTACAAAAGGCTGCTGGCGTAACAAAGGGATATTGCAGTTTGTGACAAACAGCATCCAACCTACCTTCACCACAGGAAAGGTCTACTAGGGATACTGTCCCTCTCGTACCCCTAGTCTGAGTCACTGCTACTGCTTGAGGAGTCTGTTGACATAACTTCTACATCATCTTCATTCTCTTTATTGTGTCCTGGAGGCTCCAACATGAAGTCATTACTATGATTAGGAGGTAGCATGTTCATTGACATATCACTTGACTGCCAAGGATACTGAGGAGCAAGCACATCTGGAAAAAAAAGGGGCATAATCAACCAAACTATCGGTTTTGTATATCAAAAGCAAGACAGCTCAACCAGAACTTTAATTTGAAATCAAAACAAATCTTAAAGTCCTTTCTGAATTTTGGAAATAATAAATCCTCCAGTAACAGCTGGAAAACATTTAATGATGGAATAATTCTCTGAGTGTAAAAGTCTACTCTGCCAGAGAGGCCCATTCATGTAGATGGCTCTTGATCTCTCATCACTCCACTTCAAAACAGTAAATATTCATACAGAGCTAAAAAGAACAGAAAAGACACGTGGACCCATCCTCAGCATTTCCCTGGTGGGTTGCTATGGACAGATGTCAGGGTACTACTCCTATTCAGCTCACCAACCCATTTTATCCAAGACCAGAGGTTTACAGATCAAGAGGATGCAAAATTTCAAGTCACTTCCTAAGTGGTGACAATAGGATCAGACAGATGATCAGCAACACAAAAGCCAAGTTTACTGTTTCTGCAATGATGTAGTAATAGGGTTTTTTTTTAACAAAAGCAGCATAATTTTTGAAAGCAAGCTTTTCATAATGCCTAAAAGACAGGTAAGAACTGTTTCAGATCTCCTGTGAATCCAAACTAAGACATTTACCATGATTTAGTCCAACTGTTGTAGATTAATACTGAACAGGTACAGACCAACTGAACTCCTGATTCAATTACTGTAATTTACTGCTAAATTCTATTTTATCATGAATGAATGAATCCCACTGAAGTCAATGGAAGTGCCTATTTCACTAAGCAATTAAGGGATTAAAGCTCAGTTCCTACAGTCAGTTGTCCCTTGACATGTCTTTTCCATCCAGAACTTCTAAGCATAAACTTAAAGGCAGGGGATGAAAATAAACCTCTTTTCTTCCAAATACAGCTTTCACAATTCCATACTTTGTGATCGCTACTAAGGAAATGTTGCTCTGAAAATGCTTCTTTATAATTTGATTTAGCTTAGTTTAAAGCCATTTAAAATAAATGAACTGAGTTTCGCTTATATTGACATATTTGTAGTGTCTGCAATTTAGCATGAAATAAAAATTATTCAATTTCTAATTGTTAACATTATTGACTAGGTCTTCACTGCTAGGAAACAACATTAACTATTATTTTCATTACTTTGCCTCTGATGTGCCATTGCTAAGGGAAATGTGTAATTGCTGTGCCTGTACAAGGAATAAAGAAAAGCAAAACCAAACTGAGTTTCTCTTACCTGGCAATCTGCCCGCTGCAAGTGCGTCCCCTGGTAAGTGTCCATTAACTCCATTGGTGGATGGGTTGTTCATCTGACCCAAGAGACCACTCCTCATTTCCAGATCTGTAGGATATGGCCTACGTGGGTCCCCTTTAAAGAAAAAAAAAAAAAAAGCTTTGAAACATTAAACAATTGTTTTGCAGACATTAGTTTTCTCTTCAGTGCCGAGTTTAATGACCAAAAAACCCCATACTCTGCTTAGATAAGCAACAAGCATTAAACCTCTTTTATTAAAATTCAAGCCTGGCTTTCACTTAGACTTTATTTGTTCATTCAAACTTGGCAGAAAATGCACATTTAAAAAAAAAAAAAAACAACCCAAAACAACTACAACCAAAAAAATCCCATCACATTTAGAAGATACCTTTGCTCTCCCTGTTACTTCATATCTAAACAGCAAGGACAGGAACTGGATCAAACACATTTTCATTTTGGACAACAAGCAGGTAGTACCCAAAATTGAAATAGTCCTAAATGAAAGTCCTGCTTCTGACTCCACGGATTACTTACATCCTCTGAAAAAAATATTTTAAGGGGCAAAAGGGAACACAACCAGGAACGTGTAAAAGCCCTTAGCATGTTTGGTTTTAACTTACAATCCAAGCCAACATTCAGGGGAAAAAGGCAAACAAAGGAGAGCAGAGGACGCCAGTCAGTTAATGGAAATATATAGTTTTTTGAATACATGTGAACTGGATATCCATTTTTGTTGAAAATATTAGATATAACTGCTGAAAACAATGTTACTTTAATAAACCCCAGTGGTTTTCATGGTATAAAAACATTTTAAGACCAGATATTAACCATGATTTATTGCAAAAAGGAAATCTGTTGTCATCAGCACGATAGTTACCTGGTACCCATGTCAGAGGGGCACAAACAGCATTGCTAGCACTGATCCTATGGGCATATTTAATTATTTCTTCAGAGGAAATGGCACCTGGAAGAACGGAAAAAAAGTTTCTCTTATTCTCAAGAGATTGCATCATTTAACTATTTCCGAATATTGGACACTAATATCTAAAAGACTGGGAACGTGATTTTGCCAAACATTAACAGCCTGGTTTAAATGCAATGACTGTTCAGAAGATTCTCAGACTATGCAAAGATGAGCTTTGCAGCGATTTTACAGCCACAAGTTCGGGTACACCTTCGATGTCAACAGTTCTCCAACCTTGTGAAAAACACAAACCAATCTCTTAAACCATGTACTTGACAACCACAATTAGTAAAACTTCAGCACCTGATTTCTTATGGAGTTTTCCGTAGTAAAGAATTTTGGTTTATTTAGTAATTGTAGAGCATACCTGTAAGAGCCCTTCTAAATATGTGCCTCTGTTAGAGTAACAGAAACTTTATGAAATTCCATGATTTTTTTAGATGAAAGAGGTGTAACAAAAGGGTAAAAGACACTGTGAAAAACAAAAAACAAACCAAAAACCAGAGAAAATGCCTCTTCCCCCAAAAAAAGGTCAGTTTACCTTGTCAGGAGTACCACAGCATGGCAGGAATTGCTACAAACTAGTCAGGCAGTCTTCCAAATACAATACACATACAAACAAACATTCTCTCCCTTTCCTCAACAGACCAACTGAGGCAATTTGGTGAGATATGCAGATAATCAGATATACTATTATCAGTCCAAAAAGACTATTGAGACACTTTATTATTAAGATATGTTTCCCCAAAAAATCTTTATTTCCTGCTTTTTTATTCTGAGGAAATGATTATAGTTCCATAATTAAATGGAAATTCGTTTACACATAAAGCATCCAAAATCTGGGGTAGTAGAATTAAAAAAATAAAAAATAAAAATGACCTGGTTTGAGCTCACTAGCAACTTTCTTAACAACTGCATTTATGTAGTATGTACAATCATGAATACTCACCTTTCCGCGCCTTTTCAATTGATTTCAGTTTTTCCTTTGCTTGATAAACAGCTGTTGCCTAGTTGCAAAAAAAAAAAAAAACAAACAAACCACAAAGTAAACAAACCTTCAATGCATCTTTAATTTGTAAACATCTACATAAAGTCAGATCTGTGAATAAACCCCTTAGTTTAATTGCATTTGAAGAGAGAAATTATTCAGTGAACATTTTCAAAATATACAGAAATAAAGTAGGTTTAGAAGAAAATTAGCATTGTAAAACAAAACTGAATACCACAATAACAGCGTTTGACTATTGAGAAAAAGCCCAAACCACTAAGCTCTTATGAAGTTTTAAATATTTAAATCTTCTCAAACTAACATAACACCATTTTCCCCAGAACCACCTTTTCCCCAAGTAGATGCTCAAAAGAAAACACACCATTATGAACTTACCAGTATGTGCTCTGCTTCTTTTAGTTGTTTCTGCAGCTGCTGAATATCATTATCCCGCTTTTCTACTACCTTTTCTAAAAGCTGCATTTCATGATGGATTTTTCCCTGATCAACTGCCAACTTCATTAGCTCTTGAAACTCTCCATCTCTCTGAATCAGCAGTTCCAGGATCTATTGAACAAGAGTTTTGTAGAACTTTTAATTTCGCTAGAGTAACTAAACACCCTCATGCTACAAAGAGGAGCAAATGTAATCCATAGCAATATTTTTGTTTGAATGAAAAATGAAACAAAATTTCTTCCTGTTTGCAGAAACAGCCTATGAAGCATACAACAAATGAACAACAACATGAAAAACAAGAATGCCTTTGTAGCAGGGCCAAAAGCTCATCATCAACATTAGCTTGAGTATAAGCAAGGACAAAGGGAGAAAGAACGAACAAAAGAACGAACGAAAGAACAGAAAAAAAATAGAAGTAAAGCATTATGGTTACCCAAAGAAATACAGTTTAGAAAGTCAGCTTACCTGGCTCTCCTCTCCTGGTTGTGGAAGCTTTTGGTTTCTCGAAATTGCCAAAATTTCTATTAGTTCCCTGAAAGGAAAACTCTGTTAAGCACAATTTTCTAGGGCATTATCACATCAAGTCTTCATAAAATTATCAGAGTACTGGTATCATTACAAAAGTATTCATGGACTTGAGTATTTCAGAGTTTTATAGTACAGTGTAGGCAGGCATGTCTCAACCAAGAAAGCACATTTTCTTTGTTGGAGTTCATGAAGTACTTGTATATTTGTACTCAAGAAATCTTGTGCAAAGTTCCTGTCAAACTATAAAAGACATAAGCAGAAGCTGAGAAAAGAAACAGTATAATGAAAGTTGCCTTCACTGTTTTACTTCCCTACTTTTTCTCCATTTTTTTGCCAACTGAGCAAGTTTCATGTGTGTTTAGAGCAATTAAGACCACACTGCAGTCTGTTGTGAAACTACTTTTACAACAAGTATTTCCACAATGGTATATTAGTTGTGTATCAAACACAGAAAAAATACAAAAAACTAGTAATATTCTGGTGCTAGGTTAGAAATGCCTCTCCAACAAACCTCTTCATCACGCTTCCATGTACCCAGCTACTTTGCCGCTGTTCTGAAAAGCCAGTAAGAACCTCTGAGGGACCTGGCCAACACTGTGCAGTACCAAATTGAATCTGCTGCAGGTAGGCCATCAAGGCCGATGTCACAGAGCACTGTAATTCTGCTCTGTGTTAGCCAGACAATGCACAGGCACAGATTCAAAACTATGTGAAGGCTACAGATTAGACATGTTGCTTTATTTTCGCCCCCACCACCAAACGGATATTGTGACTGTGAAAGGCCTAGCTCTAGGGTTCTGCAACACTTTGCTCATCAGCAGGAAGATTCACTAAATACTGCTGAGAGTTGCTCTGGATTCATTATGGTAGAATATTAGTTCCAACATTTAAAAAGAAAGTTTAGATAAACAACAAGTGTTTATTTTTTCCAAAACTACATGTTCTCCAGCAACCCTTGTGTCACAATAAAATCTAAGATTGAGGATAAAACCTAACTAGACACAACAAGGGCAACAGACCAATACCTTGTCCTATTAGTAGCAATCATAGGATAATTTGGAACCAGTTGAACTTCCAGCAACAGGAGTGGACAGCTTGGATGAGGGCTGCCAGTCCGGCCTCAAGAACATGGACTAAGTATCTAATCTGAGCACTTATATCACTCCAAAGACGAGCCCTGCAGCCTACCTGGAGTCATTTAACACTATTACAGCCAGTGAGCAGGACGGCTTATGTCATGCAACACCATCTACTCATTTCTGACTTCAGCATAATTTTTAGTCACTAATGCCTAAAATCGGTGCGTGACGGTGCATTTCACAGGAAATGCAGGAGTCAAACAAGAGAGAATGGCAAGTGGGAGAATAAGGAACCTCCCCTTCTCTCTGAAAATAGGAAACGAAGCATCGCCGGCGGTTTCCCACTGGGGTGAGCGCCGGGGAACAGCGCAGGGCCGGGCCGGGCCGGGCCGAGCCCCCGCGCAGGACCAGCCCCTCTCCCGGGGGAGCCGGCCTGGGGACGGCGGGAGAGCAGGAAAACGTGCACTCGAGTTCGGCCAGCGCTCGGGATCTCCAAGCCAAGGGGCTCCCGCTCCTCCCGCCGCCCCCGCCGGAGGCTCCGCGCCGGGCGCCCTCGCCCCACCCCCAGTGCCCCGCCGCCACCTGGGGCCGACGGGGGGCCGAGCGCGGTACCTGGCCAAGAGCTCGAGGTCCTCCAGTGCCGCCAGGAGCCGGTCCCGGGTGCTGCTCCGCTCCCCGCCGCCCCCGCCGGCCGCCGCCGCCGCCGCCATCGCGCTCCGGGCGCGGACCCGAGCGGGACCCGCCCCC
>JAYRBT010000001.1:54327310-54393307 GCA_036023395.1 Myiotriccus ornatus | reverse complement strand
CCGAGCGGGACCCGCCCCCCGCGGCTCGCGCCAGCGCCCCCGCCGGCCGCGGGACCAACTGCAGCCGCGCGGCGGCCGCGCATGCGCAGGGAGGCGGGCGGGTCACGGCTACCCCCCCTCCTTCTGCCGGTGGCGCCCGTGAGGCGCGGCGGGACGGGACGGGACGGGACGGGACGGGACGGGTGGGAAGGGCCCGCGGGGGTGAGTGGGCATTGCCGAGAGCCGTGGGTGTGAGGAGGGAGGAGGTGGCATCTGCTCTGGTGAGGCCCGATGAGCGTCTGTGAGCGCCCTCTCCTGCAGCCGGATCACAGGATCAGTCAGGTTGGAAAAGACATCTGAGATCGAGTCCAGCCCCCGACCGAACGCTGTCGTGTCAGCGAGACCGTGGCACTGAGTGCCATGTCCAGCCTTCCCTTAAACGCCTACAGGGACGGTGACTCCACCGCCTCCCTGGGCAGCCCATTTCAATGTCTAATCGCCCTCTCTGTGAAGAAATTGTTCCTAATGTCCAATCTAAACCTCCCCTGCAGCTTAGGACGTTGTTCTCTCATTCCTTTGCCAGCTGCCGGCGAGAAGAGACCAACCCCTAGTGGCTACAACCATCCCAACTGGAGTGCATTTCCAGTCTCCGGGTTTCCACTAGGAGCCTCCAAACGAGATTCAGACGTATGCTAAAGACACAGAAAATAGGCTGCAAGGAAAGGGCATGCAACTGAATTACATCCTGGATTTTTTAACTCAATTTTTGAGTGTCTTGGTGTCAGAACATCCCTTAGGAGCTTTCGATCAGATGGAGGATGAAATCACAGAATGGGCCAGGTTGGAAGGGATCACAGGTCATCTGGTCCAACGTCACTGCTGAAACAGGATTGTCCTAGAGCACACAGGTTCTTGAATATCTCCAGTGACAGAGACTCTGCAACCTCTCAGGGCAATCTGTTCCAGTATATGGTCACCCACACACTAAAGAAGTTCTTCCTCTTGTTCAGGTGGAAATTCCTGTGCATCAGTTTCTGCCCACTGCCTCTTGTCCTATTGTGTGGCACCACTGAGAAGGGCCTGTGTCTGCCCTCTTGGCACCCCCACTTTAGATATTTATACATGGTGCTTTACTGATGGCCAAAGAAGGTTAAGTGCCTGATACTGAAAGTGTAACAAAACCCCAAGCTTTAAATGAGACCAAGCCAAGGGCTTTACCTGGGCTGGCTGTCCCATGAGTGATCGAAGCCAGCAGGGACCCACCTTACACTGCCCATGCAGACCTGTGTGGCCGAGGAGGCTAAAGGCAGCTTGGCATCCATCACAGACCTCCACACACGATGGTCAGGCAAGTAACAGGTGCAAATCCTGCCCCCAACCCTGCCAGCAGTTGAGCTATAGTTACAAAATATTGGTTTATTGTGGGGGGTTTTAATGGTGCTGTATATAGGCTGGTGCTGTAAATAAGCCTCTCGTTCTGGGTGGGGTCACACTGAGTCCAGTAGAATATATTCATTAAAGTTTCAGTAATGTGAAAAGCCGCTGAGAGGCCAGAGTGGAGGGCAGATGAGGGAGTATGGAGAGAAAGCTAATCTGGGGCCAAGGTTATTAACTGGTACAAGTACTGCCACAGAAGAACTGGGAGCCCCAGATCCCGTGTCTTTCTCTGTCAGCAGGCAGCTGCACATCTTGCCAGTAAACAGCAATTCTCTCCTCTCCTGATTAGAGAAAGCACTAGATGAACAATAAGATCCCTGACTGTTCTGGTATTTACTCTTTTACCTTTCACAATAAGTATGTTCCTGAGAAATTTACACTTAAAAAAAAAAAAAATGGCAAGAAACTCATTAGTCAGTCTTTCTTTGAATTGTGGTTTAAATAAGCAACTCAACATTATGAGATTTGTGATAAAGCAATAAAATTTGGCAACTCTGACAAAAAGAAAACTTTGCCAACAGGAGTTATTTAAAATTCATTTACAATACACAACAACCCCCAACATTCTGATTGTAAATAGTTTGGGAATTCTCTTTAAACCGCATAGCAGATAAAATCTCATCAAATAGTTCTGCCTTTTAAATAACTTTTGCTTCCTTGGTTTTTTCTCTCTTATATTTCCTCACTTTTTTTCAGGGAAAGATGTAATCAGTGATGCTGTCTGGTTGTGCATCCAGTTCACTGATTTGTTAGTGTCTGTATGGGTGCATAAACAGAAAGAAATAGCAACTTCGAAAACAAAGTAATCCTTCTGCTAAATCATTTTCTTCCTCATACTCATTTTGACATCTGAATTATTTAGACCTGAAGTACTTCTGATATATTTCAGGGCAATAATGCTAGTTTCACTAGAGCTAAAAGCTTGCAGCATTAATAGGACACCCAAAGTTGACAGGTGTGGATATTGGTTATAGGAGGTTCCTATAGGCTTATCTTTCCTTCTCCTTGTGCCCAGGAGTTTGTTCCCTCCCTTCCTCTTGACAGCAGTACTACTCCCACCCAATCAAGCCAATACCACCAGTCTTTCACCTGAGCAGCCACCCTTCCCTCCCAACTTTTCAATTTTCTGTCCCTTTTCCAGGCAATATGTTCATCTATCTGCTTTCTCATGCCCAGTCCTTCCCTTCTCCTTGTCCTGGGGATGTAGCTATGGCTGGGAAGTGGAGGAGTATAGGCAGAGACTTAATTGTGCTTGTGCCCCTATGTGGGAGGACAGGGTGAGACCAGAGGCATCAGGGAATGCCTGCCTGTGCCAAGACACAGAAAGTCATTCATACTATGTCAGAGAGGTCATCTCTTTCAGGACAAAGGGAAAGGCTGAGTGAAATGGGCTCGTGCCCCAAACTTGCCCAATGGGCTGATTGCTTTAAGACTGAGTAGATAATTTACTGAATAGACTTCTGAAACACTTGCCCATACAAAACAACAGAGCCTCTGTTTCTCCAGTGTTGATTCCTCTGTTTCCTCAGTTCTTCAGTGCTTTTGGCTTTCTTTCCCCTGAGTAAACTTTTTTTCATAGTTGTATTGGTTTTGAGCCAGATCTGCTTCTTTAAAGATCATGACCCTCCTGAATAACTAAGCACTGTTCCTAATTTTTTTCAGTAGTCTGAGAACATTTTAGATGATGTGGTCATAAATGTATCTTTCCATCCACAGTAAGATTATTAGGCATCTCAGAGCTCTTTCATTTCATGTTGTCATTTCAGTGGTATACTAAATGTATTGTTAAGAACCTGCTAGCATAAGCAAAAACAGCTTACTTTATCCTGTTCTGTTGAGTCTTGTCTCTTCCAGAATGGGTCTTGAAGTAATGATCTCCTCTAGACAGATCCATGAGCAGCTGAGCTGATCTAATAGTTCACCAATGTCGAGAAGCTGAGATGTTGCTGACTCCTCATCTCCCAACCACAGATTTTCACTCTCTCTTAGGCCCTTGGTGTTTGCCATGTGCTTCCGTGAGCCACACCTACTCAATAGCAAGACTGAGGAATATTTAATTTGGGAGAGGGTATTCATTTCCTTCTGGGTTAGTGAATGAACTCGAACCTCATCATATGGAACCATGCCTTCAAGGTGCAGTTTTAGTTACAACTAATTTAATATGACTGTGGGCTAGTGCTGAAAAGTGCAGTCTTCCTCATCTCTCTTCAGCCATGCTCCCCCCTCTTTTATGAGGTCCAATGACTGTGAGACTGCAGAATGAATCAAGTGAGCAAATGTGTTCAATGGAAAACCATCATTTTTCTGGTAGATTTGTTTTCTGTCAGATGAGCGTGTTGAAGTCGCTGAGTTCAGGGCTGGCCATTGCTAGGTCGCTAGACACAAGGGAGTATGTGGCTAGGGGAGGAATGAGCGATGCTACTCTTGTTAATAATGAAGTGCAATTCAGACCTAGGTTTCCTCTGGTGCAAAGCCTTTTCTTCCAACATACTATTGTGATTACTTAAGTCCTGGTGTTCCTACCTTACTTTTCATGAACTAGAGGATCACTTTGGAACTTGGAAGTTGAGCTGTAGAGAAAGTCATCTAAGAAGCCCAAAGCAGATATGTGTTTCACTTACAGTCTGTATCTTTTCCACGCAATGGTGCTTTTCAACTGTCTTCTTATTTATACATTCCAGACAGTAGACATCAAGTGTTCAGTTGGCAAGTGTTGGGTAGAACACACCTTAAAATAATAAGGAAAAATACTGACTACAGAAGATGCGTAACTCCTGAAAGCTCTCAGGACCATGTGTAATAAAACAGTGCAATCACTCACTACAAATAAAAAGGCAGGAGAATAAGCAAAGAGAGCAAGAAGGAAAAGGACATAACAAATTCTCATCTCCACTTCCCCTAGAAAATGTAAAAATAAAATCCTTTCTGTCAAATGTCAACTAAAATAGAAATCAAACATCTTGAGCACTGCTTGGAAGGATTCCACAGCTGTACTTTGGTCTGTGGAGATGAGAATAATCATCCCTTATTTGTCAAACTGTCTTTACACCATCAATAGTTTGAAATACCTCTGATAAATTATCCATTTCTTATTGCTATTTAAAAAGAAATTTTTATTTCCTTGCTCACTTATGTTAGACAGTGATTTTAGAATTAAATGAGAAAGGAAAATAAAAAAATTAAAAAGTGGCTTTGCTTAGCCGGTGTAATTTGAGAATACATTAAAGATGAGGTAAAAATATATAATACTATGAGCCAAAACTTTTTGGGAGGGGGGGGGAGGGGAGTGTGAAACACTAGTACATATGGCCAAAACTAGCGTGTGGTACGCCATTCCAGAATGTTCCAGAACAGAATTAGCTCTGCTTTGAGCTATATTAAAACTGAGTTACACTGATTTCTGCCGGTGTAAATTTGGGCACAGAGCCCTCAAGACAGGAAGTCACCCAGGCGGAAAGCAGTCCTGGCCTTCAGTCTGCCGGAGGGCTTGTGGGGACCGGTACTGCCTATGTAGTAGGAGGTGTTGAGTGGGAAAGAGAATCAAAACTGGCCCTGGATAGTGAGGGGAGGGAAAAAGGAAAAAGGAAAAAGAAAAAAAATGTCCTTTGAAAAGGGAAAGCTTGTTTGACAACTTGGCCACTAGAGATATTCACAATCCTGCCAAGTGTTCCCAGGAATAAAGAAAAATTTGGGGGCAATTAAATATGAGATATTTTCCTCATCAAGCTAAAAGTTAAAGCTGACTACTTCATGAAATAAAACATTCAATTAGGGATAATGAGACTCCTGGGGTAATCCCCCAACACATATTAATTTTGAGTCTTCATTAAGTTAAATGTGTTTATTTGGAAAAAAAAAAATCTCATTTTCCTTGCGGCTCCTGCTGCAACCTGTTTACCAAAAACTACTGGGACACCCACACAAGCTTCTGTAGAAGCCAGGCTGAAATTTAGAGTTGTTTACTTCCCCTCACAAAAAAATCCAAGGGCAGTGATGACAGCAGCAGTCCCTGCTCTCCCACATGCTGAATTCCAGCTAGGTTGATAGGAGTGGTAATCTACTTAGAATGAATCTCTTCCCACATCTCACTCACCCTTTTATTGTGCCCCATTGCCTGCTAAAGATAAAGCTGTCATCTCTTCACATTTAGTCTAAGTCACCTGTATTTTGACTGGGTGAGTTCGTCTTCTGATCTCCAAGATGCTACTCTGATTTTCACCTGCTTCACAGTAATGCAAGTTCCAGACAAGTTTTCAAATACCTGCACCTGATATCAACTTCTGCCCTGAGATTCAGAAAGAGCAGAACACCGGCCAGAAAGGGAGGTAGCTGACTTAAATGAGTTTTGAGGACTGAGTTCTAGGGTGAAGATAAAATGTAAGATTTATTTTGAAACCTACAAGAGCGAAAATGGGAAAAAAGTGTTTTTTCTCCTAACAGTTGGAGATGGGCAGAGGTAAAACTCCTTATGAAAAATGAGTCTTGGGAGAACCGAGGCAAGTTTTTATTGGCAGCTGAGAAAACAGTATGATACACTATTCCAAAAGCAATTACAGAATTGTGCTCAGCAGCCAAGTTGGATCCCATGGGAGATTCTAAAATCTAACAAACTACTAACAGTGTTGATTCCATGTGAATTGAGGGGAGAGTTCATAGCTACTAAGCCTGGGAAGGACTATTACAATCAGCCTGTCCTGTGTGAAGCAGGCCTTGCATGGTTCTCTGCTTCCGTACTGTGCTGTTTATCTGGATACTAACATATAATGTAGAAAGAAACTCCACTCTCATTTAAATACTGGCAAATTTTATTATGCCTGTAAATGAGCTGTTCAAGGGTTAGTGGTTGGGCCAAGTGAAGAGTTGTTTCCATAGTTTTGATCATCCCCAAGCGTAGATACTGAAAGCACACTGAACACACATTCTTCATTAATGACTTATGTGGATGCTTTCAGGCCAAGAGAGGTCATTAGAGAGTCACCTTATCTGCTTCCAAAATGGATGAAGCCATTCAGCAGCACTGTCATTCCAGAATCAGAGACCGTGTCTCAAAGGCCAGGTTGGGTTGGGGCCCTGAGCCATGTGATCCAGTGGAAGGTGTCATTGCCCATGGCAGGGAGGTTGGAACTAGATGGTTTTAAGGTCCCTAAAAATCCAAACTATACTCATTTCTATGATGATTTCTATCATTTCTGTGATAAATTCACACCAAATGTCTCTCCAGTAGACAAATTCTAACTACAGTTCATGTTTACTCGTGTCATATCTCCTTTTTAGCCCAAACTGCAACATGGTACTGACATGAGATCACTAAAAGCCATGCAGTCTTACCATGCCACCTTGTGCTAGGTAGGTGGCAGTCAATGAAAGTAATCTGCCAAGAGTTCATATATGATTAAAATAAACTTATCACTGATATCCAGTGTATTTTGAAATCATTCTGGGGTTTTGGTCTGTTTAATGTAAACTTCTTGTGCCAGGACTTGTCTCTTGTGCCTTGTAAGGACACAGAACCTTGTCCAGCTTCAAGCTGCTTGTCAAAATTTCGTATGTTATACATATGGCAACACTAGCGTTGGAAAATGCTTCTTTAAGAGCCACTTTGTAGGCATGAACCTGGGCACATAAGGCATATATGCAAAATGCACTCTGGAATACAGAATATGAAGAGCAACCAGCACAATCTGTCACATCTTTACAGACCTTGAAAAGTGCCATGACAGGAGAATATTTTACATGTTGTCATTTCTCTTAACCTCATTGAATTCCTTTCATAATCCCTGCCCTGTCCCCATCCCAATAAGAGGTATGTCGTCACTACAGTAGGAGGGAACGTGGCCAGGCTGGGATCCTGTGTAATTCTTGTCTTCAGGTGCTTCAAAAATCACACTCAGGTTATCTGGTAATAAAGTTGGCAATGAAAAGAATGTCATACAAGTGAGTTATAGGCATTTGCAGGTACTGTGGTGAGGAGTTCACCCCAGGGAACCCTCTTACTCAGTCGTCTGCTTCTTCCCCCACGATATCCCTTGTGCTTTCTAATTCTCACTTGTCTCTGATTTTGTTCTGATTACTCAGGGCCTGAGTCATACACCTTGAAATAACAGTCACCCTCATTTCCAAATTCAAGCCTCAAAGACACATGAACAATTATGGTACTTCAAGAAATTAAGGTTCAGTTTTGCTAAGGGTTGACCTTATGAAGTCCTGAGGGTTTTTTCCCTCAGTTCAATAGCATGCCTCTCCCTGTGTTTAACTTTGGGCTTTGGACTCATTGCTTGCAATTAAGAACGTATTTAAGCTGTTTGGTAGACTGTGGCCTGAGTATACACTACCTGGAAGATTCCAGTCTTGCAGGTCAGAGTACCTGGGGACACATTTGTGCTAGGACTGCACAAGCACGTTTATTCTAAATGTTCATAACTGCCAAGTGCTTCTATATATCCTGCCTTCCAAGCTGTGACACTTTGTCCTTTAAAATATAATATAGTTCTGCTGTTCCTTGAGCATTTCCACAAGAATGGAGTTGCATCCAACATGGATGCAGGCAGGATGCTTGTAGAATTGTAGGCAGTTTTATGAACTAGGTGAGTTGCTTCTGATAAGACCATTCCACTGTCACAGAAGAGTGTCCTCCCACATTCACCCAAGAGCTCAAACCAGTACAGATGAGAAGTTAGTGCTGGAGATGGCAACATGCCGTCAGTCCTTGCCAACACTGACTATACCTTTCTGTTGCGTGCAGCTGTAAGCAAAATCGAAGAATCTTGTGGGGTAAGCCCCAGAACCCAGCAGTGCCTCCACAGTAGTCCCAAGTCCAAACACATGCCTTTGGTATGCCAAGGGTGAGCCTTGGGTGTGCACCAGTCTATCCTTTTGCCTCACCCACTTCTTTTCACCTTTGATTCATGGGAAATAAACTCACGCCAAAAGACAACCGTGACACATTCTTCCAGACCCCCAAGCAAGGCACAGAAAGCTGAGTATTCCAGACCTGTGTTCTGCATGTAGCCACGTCTTGTGTTGTTTTACGTCTTCTTTCTCTGTTAATTCACATTACTGTGTGGGAATATAAGTGTTAACATTTATTTTTCAGGAAACAAGTATTTCATAAATAAGCTTGTATTTGTCTCCATGAAAAGACTATCCTATCCCTATGGGATTTCTACTTCTATCAGGCTATCAGTTGCCTTGCAAAATTGTTCCTTGCTTATTAGGCACTCACATAAAACTCCTGCCTTGTGAATTCACATGTGCCATTTCTTCTGTCATCTTCCTAGACAAACAGTTGCCTATCTCTCACCAAAACAGATAATTCAGGTACTAGGGTACAGTCTTACAAGAGAGGACCATGTCAGACTTTGTAGATAAAATCATAAATCCATAATCCTCCTTCTTACCCAATTCCTTTTCCTGGCCTGAACATAGGTGCCAAGAAAGAAAAGAAATAAAGAATTAAATAGTAGCCTAATGCTATAGAGTTTTGTGAACAAGAGGAGGACTCGATACAGGTTTTTAAGATTATTTTATGCAAGGAAATAATATAGAAATTCTGTTCAGACATAAGCAGTTAGAAAAGGTTTCAGGCTTTGATAAATTCTTCCCCTAAAACATAAAAATCTTTAAACCTTAAAACTTTCACAGGGAGACTTCAGTTTTGCTTTTTTTTACATGATTTTGGTGTCTGTTTGTTACAGTCCTTATAGAAGTATTTGGTATTAATCTCATGTGCCCGATTACCTCGAGGCTTGTTTTTATCAAAACAAAATGCTGTGTTTTGTTTCAACATCTGAACATCAGAGGTAGGTTAGCTGGAGAAGCCAAGCAACGTCCTTAGTTTCCAAATGACCTCTGGCAATCCTACCTCCTGGGGGAACAACATCATGTGTTCACTTCCAAACACCTGACATGCACTAATTTTCTAGAAATAACAGTATGTAGGAAGGGAATCTAACTCTCAGTCAAACCACATTTCCTCTATCTCTTGGAGAGATGACAAACTTCTATTAAGAGAAGGAGAATTGAAACAAGTCCTTTCCAATTTGAAGTTTCACACATTTAGAGGAATATGCTAACCAAAGTTTGCTGAAAATAAAATGGAAAGTGATGCGGAAGCTGAAGTAACTGCACGTGCTATATTCAAAGCCAGACTGTGAATGGATTTCTTGAAATATCAAATTTTAACTGTAGAAAAGCTGTCAGAATGCATCACATATGAACACAGAAAGACACTACAGACTGCAGGCAGATGAATATCTGTGATGAAAAAACAGCCCAACTGCCATGTAGAGGAATGCTTGAAGCCTCCTTTGTTATGACTACAGTAAAAATACACATCTATTTTCCTAGAATAACAAAGCATTCATTCTCTCTCCTGCTTGGAGCTGTTGGGCAGTTACGGCCTGTTATTAGCAACTGTACAAATGTCTTGTGTTTTGAAAAATCAAAAAATTTAGGGAGTAAAGAGAATGAATGCCTTCCCTATAGCCCTTCCCCTGGATTTGCTTATATGTTTTGCTTTAAGGAGTCATTGAATGAAAAAAAATGTAATCTTTGCTGAAATCAAGGACTGGCACCCAAGATCTTTCAGGGGAACACCTCTACAATTAAGGTACAGAGATGGGTTTCCTATTATTCCTTGTGCTTTTCCTGGCTTTATGATTTTTTGTCCAGTGGTCTCTACTGTAGGAGGGGAGGGTCATGCAGCTTAGGCTCCTGTCTCTGGCATAAGAAGATTTTCTTTAGGAGGGGAACTGCAGGTTTGAACACTATCCCTCTGAGGAAAACCCCGATCTCTTTTTTCTTTGGGTGGATATTCAAACCATCGCATATTCTCCTTGGAGGCCACTTTTCAACAAGATACATTTGTTTCCCAAGGCAGAGCTAGTTACCTAAATCTAGAAATGAATGAAAGGGAGGAGGGATCAAAATATGTTCCAGCCTGACACAGGCAGAAGACTAAATCTCAGCTCTCCTCTGCCTTGTCTTTCCCTTTGGGTAATTTCAACAGATGCTGCTCTCCCTCATTCAGAGGTTTTGTTTGTAGGAAAAGGATGCACCACTGTCTAAATCCCTCTATTCCTGGAAGAGAGATGCCTAAATCAAGGTCATGAGTTACAGCCCTTGAGTACCTGCCTAGACATAAAATACCTTGAGTCCCTTGTGAATCTTGCCCTTTGTCTAAGTTTGAAAACACATCTACCATGCATATTAAAAAAATAACAGGTTGTTAAAAAGCCAAAAGTATCTTTCTCTCCTCTGTTTATGCCATCAGCTAAATGTTTGTACCCCTACTCCTTGCATGAGATGGACTTGTGCACTGCCTGATTCGGAAAATAGATTCCTGAGGGAAAAAATCCACTCAGGACGAGGTAGATTCTAGTTAGATCAGCTTCCTGAGCTTAGTTCATCTTCTGGTTCCACTGGCGTCAGTGCTATGCAAGACACAAGGCCAAAACGTGTGGGAAAGGAAGAAATGTGTGAGGAGGGAGGCGAACCAGACAGCAGTAGCCCAAACTTAGAGCAGCTTATGCTGTGTTGGATTCATACTCCAAGGTATGGTTTGGGCTGTTATCTTCCCAGTGGGTTGCCATCATCCATACCTCCTGTAAAATAAATCTGTTTGAACTGCACACTGAGTTCCAAAATAGATTAGATATCACCCATTGTAGGGTTTTGCAATTATAAAAAAAAAAAAGAAAAAATAAAAAAGGACTTGGCAACGAGCAAGGCCCACAAGTGGGGTTTCTGAATGCAGTTTAAAAGCTTGCTGCTGCTGGAAGGGAGGCTGCTCATCTTTTTTTCTCCTGCATTTCCTCACACATAGGCACATGCCATTAATGCTTGCCTTGCACCAGCTCCAGCATTCAGCTTGCCCTTAGTTTAAGAGTGGGTCAGTTTGTCTTGCTAACCACATAAGAAAACAAAGCCAGCAAAAAAATGAATGGTCTGCTGGGCTTAGGAGCTGCGTCAGCTTTCTTGATCACCTGGCATGATTGGAGGAACACCACACCAGACAATTCCAAGGAAGGAGCAGGAGGCTCAGCTGGGAGTACGATCACAGCCTGTTGGGAACACCAAGCTGCTAGGTTGGCTCAGTTTCCTGCCAAATTGCAGCCCAGCTCTTCTTGGAGTTTGCTATCCAAAGCACATTATTAAATACATCCAGCTCCTCTGTCAGAGCCCTGTCAAACGTTTACTGCTATGCACTATGGGCCAGATGAGTTTGCAGATCCTTGTAGATCCAAGAACCAGCCTGGCTCTTACTAGCAGCCTGGGCAGGTTGTAGAACAGTGGTGCAATGTTTTTCCCCTCCAGGAAATTCTGCTTACTAAGAGAGCAGTCTAATTGTGTTCTTGAAGCTTTTGGAGAATCCGTATCACCAGTCCCTGGAGGGGGGCAGCAGGAATCCAGATGCTAGGCAACAATAGTAGGAAATGCTGCGATGAAGCCTGCATTCAGTAGAGAAGAGTGTCACTTAAATGACAAAATATCTACTTGAGAACTTCCTCTCTTTGAGCAGCAGTCTAGCAATTCCTTTGTTAAGAAGACTTGACATTTTATTTGCTGTCAGGTCACAGATTTTACAGACAGCTGTCGTAATGGGCCCAGCCTCTCTCTGCTGGAATTTATAAGATTCACAGATCTGTTTCATAGGTCATAACTCTGACCCTTTTCTGTTCCCCAAACCAAAGTGATTTCAGTTTACCAATAGTCAAGCAGAAGGAAGAGCTCTGAGGAGCAGCAGGATACAGTTTGAGCGATTACAGTCTACAAAGTCATCCACACTCTTTGGACAGCACAACTACTAATTCTGTTCCTGAATCCCAGACACCCAGGCAATAGGAGCCACTCAGAGCAGTTTAGATGCACTGTGATTTTCTAGAAGCTGTGGCAGAGACCTGGGAACCCTTTTTTTCCTCCCACACAGTGAACAACATGGGCTTTCCAACCTCCTTCAAAGTGAAGCTGACTTGCTTCAGTGAAAACTCCTCTATGCAATACATATGCCGAGTTCTTATCAACAGCATCTGCTGCTGAGCTATTGTCGAGTATGTAATGGAGCCATAGGAGCCCTAGACTCCAGATTATTTCTCACAGAATTATTCGACTTATGCTGCCAAGACCTGGAAATAAGATGCGTGCACTTTCTGACAGTATTTGGGAAGTGCAGGTATTGCAGTAACATGGCCAGGGATTTCTGAAGAGGAGGCATCCTGAATTTCTTGGCAGGGGTGTGTCCCAGTTTAAATGAGACACAGGTGGTTTGCTGAGGATGAGTTATGAGAAAAGACCCAAACTCCTCCCTCTAAGCAATTATAAATCCAAAATTAAGAGGCTCCGATTGAAGGAAAACAAATTATGGAAAAGGAAAAAAAAAAACTAAAACAGCCCTTTATTAAAAGGTATGAGTTATTGGCAGAAACAATGAAGGGAAAAAAACCAAGTAAAATAACCAAACAATACTCCTATACCCACAGATAATCCCTTTCAAAACAAACCAATAGACAAGCAAAGGGAAAAAAAAGTAAACAGTTCAGTTTGCACCCTTTGGTGCAATTCCAACCACAGTCAACAGGGCGCCGTTGGGTCACTGGAGATGCAGAGCTTGTAGTGTCTTGTGCCAGTCAACAGGTGGCGCTGTTGGATCACTGGAGATGCAGAGCCTGCAGTTCTCCACACCGGCCAGCAGGGGGCGCTGTGAGATCACTGGTCGCTGCCACGTGGGGGTGAGTGGGGGGGGTGAGTGGGGGGGGGGGGTGAGTGTTGGGAGGGAGGGAGGGGCAACACCCTCTGGGGTATGCCGGAGAAACCAAAAAGAACTGGGCCTCCCTTCCCTTCCCACACACTGGGAAAGGGGAGAGGAAGAGGGGGAAGGGAAACAACAACTAAAAAGAAAGTCCTCCCAATAAAAACAAAAAAAAAGACAACCCTAACTCACTCCATTCGGCTGGTCGAACTGCTCAGCACAGTCCTCTCTCTCTCCCCCGCTGTGCACAAGGACCACCGCCAGGAAAAAAAACAGACGGGAATGGGGAAAAGGGGGAAACCCCCAGAAAAAAACCCAGCTCCTCTCCGATGAAAAATCCAGGCAGGGCCCCCAGCTGTCAAACAGGTCGGGAACAACAGAAACCATCCAGCTTCCACTCCCACCTGTGTTCCAGCCACAGCCAGCCCACCAACTGCTCCCCCTGTTTCCCAGGAGATGAGAGAAAAAAGTGAAAAATAGCCCCTCATCTCCCCTGTTTCCTAGGAGACGAAGTTCTGGGCAATTAACGAGAGAACCAGTTCTTTTGTGTCTCTTAAGTGCTCACCTAATAGCTCTGCAGTGGGCAGGGGGAAGGGAAAAAATTCCTATTTAGTTTTCTAGGAACCAGTAAAACCATGATGGGTGAAAGAAGCAGGTCTGAGTCACCAGTGGTGCAGCAGAGCTTCCATATCTTCATTTGTGATGGTGGCTGCGTTTTCTTCTTTCCATACTTATGCCACAGTGTGCGTGGTCTTTACACCCTGTTTCAAGATCTAGTTGTGCAAAGGAAGATGATTTGTGGTGGCTGCATTCAGTGCCTGGTGTGGAGCCTCCTTTCTGAGAACACGCCTTAGGCTTGCAGCATGAGCGTTCAGATATGCTTAGCATTAAAATGTGGTTAACTCGGTTTCTAACCCAGCTGAACTTTTACAATTAAGGAAGATATTGTGCAGCAAAATCAGACTTCTGTGTTTATTTATTTTTAGCTTCTATGGAAATTGCAATGATGTGGTCTTGCTCTGAGCATATGTGTGCTCTTGTGTTTCTGTCTGTCCTCCGCTTGCAAACAACCCCTGGCCATTCTGAGCCCAGTTTTACTCAAAGACAGCAGTTTCAAACATTCTGGGTCCCTACACTTATCACTAAAGCAGACAGTTGAGTATACCAGAGGGAAAGCCTACAGCCTTATATAGAAGAAAATGTACACCTTCAACCCAACCCATGTTAGGTAAGAGGAATCTACACAGGAGTGCAATATTATATGTCCCAACCTCATAAAGTTTTAATCAGAAGTGGCACCACTATCAGATGGTGGAATATCCACCATCAGATGAAAATGAGTTGGAAACCAGGTTTCATTTGCTGTGTGGCATAAGGAAATACTTGATTACTTAGGTGACTAAAAAATAAATACTAATTTTGTCTCCTACTCTTTCCTGCTCTGTTGCTTTGCTTCTTTTGCTGCAGGCCTGTACTGTAGAACCAGATCCTGTGTGACAAGGAAGTGAGGGTTAATAACTATGCATAGAAGGCTTAATTTTAAGAGAATGTTCATGAAACTTATCCATTGAATTTGCATAAGGAATATTTTACTTCTCATGTTCTTCTTCATCTTACCCTTAACCCACCATTGGTTAGGTATTAGCAGGTCATTGCATGTTTCACATGTCCTTTGCAGAAACTGTAAAATATATTATGCATGTATTATTCCCCTTAGGTGAATTCAAAGGCTCTGTTGAAGAAAAACACAATAAGACTCTGCTAGCTTCAAAATTCTGGTAGGGTTCCAGCCACTTTCAACAATCCATACATCTCCCATCTTGTGGTGAGGGCCTTACCTTCTCCAAAAACTGAATCATTCATATTACCAATTTTCTGAATCAGAACATAGTGAAGTACTAAGAGAAATATAATATAAATTGCTGTTGCCAAAAGAAATAAACTACATGTTGTAATGTGCATTCCCCATGGGTTTTACTGTCTGTCTTTGTCTCGACCACAGTATGTCAAACCCTTAAGTATGCAAGTAACTCTATGCATATAAATAGCCACCAGACCTTCTCAAGTATTCAGATGTCTGTGGCTTCACAGAACAAATACATATGAGTATGCAGAGACTGATGTTGTAATAATTACTAATCATACTGCAGTTTTACATAAAGTGTACAATATAGTAGATCTATGCCTTCATTAGTATGAGTTACTCTATTGACTTCAGCACATTTATTCATCTTAGACAAGTGCACTGTTCTCCCTACACTGGTGAAAGAAATAGTAAATGCCCCTCAGAACGAGAATTTGAGCATTCAGACTATTAAACTGGAAGAAGGATCCCAGCAAGGGATCCTGTCAGAAGAGTGTCCTGACAACTTGAGCTGGGGTGTGCAGCCCCTCCCCACACGGTCCTGGATGCTGTGTGGTCATCAGTTACGGACCATTTGCAATACGCAGTTTGGATGCAGCCACCCTCTTCGGGGAGATAAGAGAGTTTAACAAAATGGGTAGTCACAGTGGGATCATAAGTATATTTAATTTGCTAGCACAGGCATTGCCTTAACATCTTGCAGTTGCTAACATGGATACAGCTTGTGTGAATTTGTGAAAGTAGAAAGAATCTCCTTTAAAGCCTGATTATTTGCTACTCTTGCCTATCCATTTTGTTCTTTTAAAGATGGTTTTAACGTCAGTTCCTTCTTCACCTTTGAGGCCCAGCTGTCAGCCTTTCCAGTTTCTACAGCTCACCCCTAAATTAAGGTAGACTCCTTATGCTCCTCTAAGCAGCAGTGGTGTCAGCAAGTATTGCAGAAGCAATGCAGAGCCAGAAAGAAAGATCTGAACTCATCTTTGGCAGATTTAAAAGCCTGTTATCTTTCAGTGCAAGAACAAGCCTGTGTAAGGGAGGATTAGCTCAGAATGCATTTTACATTAAAATTCAAACACTGTCATAGGAGAAAGACACTCTTCTTCTGCCTTTTTTTTTTCCTCCCCCAAAGGAAAACATTCTAGTGCATATTTTGATTGCTGCGGAGGAAGACTCAAAATAACAAAATGCTGTTTAAACAGGGCAAAACTTGAGTAATTAAAAAGTCAATATATGCTTTTTATTAGTCATGGATGTATATGTTTTAGCCATGTTAAAACCCGCTGTTTAGTCCTTGATTACTTTTCATTCCCTTTCCTTATAGCTCCTTTTTAATATTGTCAAAGGATCTAGAGGCCCAGTCCTTACTGAGGACCAAGGTCATCATTGTGCTCACACACAGAACTTATACTTGATGGGTTTATCTTTCTTTCAAAATGTTTGCTTAACTATGGTTATCACTCAAATGATGAAATACTATGACTTTATACATAGGATTACCATAGACAGATGGTCTTGAATCAGTTCACTGTGTTTTGTTGTTTTAATAAATTACATGCTTTAATTAACTAAAATCTCAGCCAGGCGTTTCCCTATCAATTTTCCATAGGCTTCCTTTGCCTTTTCAATTGTAACAGCAGCCATTTCACATTCAGATGTTCAGAATATGTATATTAATACCACCTTTCATGGATAATTTTGAAGCCACCTGCAAATCAAGTGCTTATAGACAAATTATTATTTTCCCAGTGCACTTGTCTGATCATGAAAAAAAAGCTGACTTTGTCAGCATTCCTTGCTTTGCTATAAAGTATTATTCCTGTTTTATGGAAGAGGGCAGTAAGAAACACAGTTTAATCCCTAATTTCTGAAATCTGATATTAGGCAACTTGAACCCTCTGGGTGTATCTAAAACTGTGGGACAAGAGACGTCAGTCCCCAAAATGTACCCTGGCCCCATTCTTAACTACATATGAGAATAAGGTTCTGGTGTACAATTTTCCCCCCTTCGTGTATTCTGTTTCTCACTGGAAGGAAATTCAGGTATATGGGAAAAGAAGGTTCTACAGTGTGCTCCAATTGCTCTCCATCTGAACAGGCACAGGATCACAACAGCAGCAAGGACAGGGAAGGGGAAGGACAGAGGAGGGACAAGCTCTGAAACCCATACTACTCCACACATTGCCTGTTACCAATGAGAGTAGACATGTAGAGTGAAAAAATTCCATTAGGACTGGAGTCTAGATAAAGGAACTTGTTGGCAAATGTGGAACTAGGCTGCTTTTTTTTTTATTTATTCAGGGTTATGGTCTTATTCCAGGATCATTTTTTCCCTCATTTATGTTTGAATGCTGCTACAGAACCACTCTGGATATTATATTACATATTCATATTACAGTTGCAAAATAATACTCTGTGCAATTTAAACTCTCATTTTTAGAAAGCACCTTGTGATAGCAAATCTGTGAAATGAACAAATTTTCTTCCTATGATCAGTTCATCTATGACCTCTCTCTACAGCCATATTTTCCCTGTTCCTGATACTCACCTACAGATCACTTTTTTTTTCCAGATCGTATTTTCATTATTACTCTTCATCTACGAGAAGTATTTCAGTTTCCCTGCAGCAGACTGGCATTTTTTCTGGGATGTATCAAGGGAAGCTAATTTGCATCAGGAAATTGCTTCAGGGTGATCTATCTGGGACAATCAAAAAGTCTGCACACTCTGTATGTGCTATGTAGACATATTTTGTTATTTCTTTTGTACTTCAAAACATGACCTCTGGCTCACAAGGATCTCATCACCATGACCAATCTTTGCCTTTTTCATAGTAAGTGGGCAATAAATGTGTGGTTGCCAATTGTGGCATCCAAGAAAACTGGGAGGGAAGAATCTGTCCAAACTTAACCAACAGCTGGAGAATAAAGGGGACTTCCATGGGTCAAGGCTGGCTTCCAGCCCTTAGGGGAAAGGTGCTAAGGGACAAAACCGGGTCCCTTCTTTGCCTGGAGATATTGTGAAAGGACTGCTCAGAATGTCCTTCCTTTCTGCACAAGGTTAATTATTTTTTCTAAGTAGAAAACTTGTTTATTTTCTACCATGTCCCAAGTTGGAAATGCAAAATGCTTCATTTACCACAGAGCCACTCAGCATCAAGTCAAGGGGCTCCATGCAAGAACTTTAAGTGCGTTGAATCAAAGCAGTTCCAGTGGGGAATTTACTGACACATCCTATTTTGTTGACTGACACTACTCAGTTCCTCAGGTTCCCTCAGGCCCATGTGCATGTGCCGGGTCACAAGACAGGCAAGACATTCCATTTCTGCAAAGGTCCATTTCTCTCTCCCCATCCAGCCTTGATCTCAGCCGGAGAGGAAAAAAAACAGGATTGCATCTAAGTGGGGAGCAGCGTGTGCTTGCCACATTTCTACCCAGGCTATGGCATGGCTCTCATTACACAGCAGATGTGGCTTTTCTTCTTTCTCTTTCCTCTCTCTTCTCTCTATCCAATGACTTTTTTGATCATTTGAACTGATTAGCCCAACAAAAAGCCAGTTTAAGGGTTCTACGCAGCCATATCAGACGTATGCACTGCATCTGCTGATGCCATGGCTCAGTTAGACAGTGATCTTCAAGCTTTCTCCCTCCCACATCTCTCTCACAGGAAGGCTTTTTCCAGACACATCAGTAAACTCGTCATCTTACACTGTCCCTCAAGTATTCAATTACACTCCTCAAAACTATCCTTTATAGGAAAAGTTGGTAACAGTGCAGAAAGAGCCATGAAGGTCTGTCATGATTCCTGAGTTGTTTTCTTGGTTTGTCTATTCTGGTCTGTTGTCTTCAGTTTTAAGCTTAACTGCTTGGTTCTGAGAGGTAGAGACTTGTTCTGTGTATGTACAGCACACAGCACTATGGTGTCCTGTGTCCCTTGCCTCAGGTTTCTAAAAATGGATGCATTCTGATTGATCCTAATTGCTCTTCTCCATTTCTAATGGCTAATCATATTTTGTGTAAGCCTACTCTCCCTCCCTGAGTATGAAATTATACTCAGAGGAGTAAAATCTGCAGGGACAGAGAACAAAAAACTATTTCCGTGACTTCTCATTAATTTTTGGGATGACAGTGTGTCTCCTCAAGGGCTCCTACACAGGACTTTTGTGCCCTAGGTCAATGAAAGTGCCATAGCCACACTGTAACAGGCCACTCAAACCTACCACCCTAAAGATTTCTACTGCTTCACCCCAAAATGGGCAGCCTGTTTGTAGCACACACTGGCAGTAAAAATTCCCAGCCAGATCTGCCTTTCCTGTACCTGTCCCCAGGCACAAGACAGCCAGCTTGAGGTGGTATGAGAGCACAGTCTCGCTCTGGTGCCTCCCGAGGCAGATATGAACCTGTCAGATGAAGTCAGTGGTTATAACCACAGCGTCAAAAAAAGATCCTGCGTCGCAGGGTATCGGTAGTAAGTAGCTCTGTGGTGGAGAGGAAGCTGCCTGAAGCTGTGCAGTTCAGGATGTGTTTTAGTAAGAATGAAACTGAAAGTGTTAGATTAGAAAAATATACAAACCATTATGTGACAATAACGCAAAAGAATCTTGTAAAGATACTAATGCTTCTACATGATCAGAGAGAGAAAAATGCGGCATACTGGAGTACGGGTGGACAGGCCATATGTGCAGGGTTAGAGGTTTGGTGGAGAACTGAGAAATTGCTCCCTGTAAACTGTCTCTTCAGCATCTGTTCCTTCTGTTGCTGCATGAAGGCACTCCCAAAGTGCTGGGCAGACTGAACACAACTTGCCATCACTCATTAAAAAATTGCTGTTCAGGCCATGAGGATGTGCTGCCCTAGCAGAGTTTGTCCTTGCTTACCCTTCTCCAAAGTGGCACATGGGCTCCCTGGAGGAGATGGACAGCCAGGAGGCAAGTCTATCTTTGTGGTGGTTGTGGAAATGGCTAGGATTAACCTTCCCACGTAAGAGCCTGCCTGGCAACTGTTTCTACCCCAGTGACTGAAGAGCCCTTTGAGGACACCAGGTTCCTATCTCCAGTCACCTTAAGGCAATGTGGGGGAACTTATGCAAAGGGACTCCAGAGGACCTCATTCCTGGAAACACCCAGCTTAACTGGAATCCTCATTTGTCTTGCCTCACTCTATGAATCTGTAGGATTTTTTTCTTTTTAAAGCCACCTTTCATACTATATACAAAACACCTCCCTATGTGACACCTCTCATTTCAGTTTCAGGGTTCCCTCAGCCCCATGTTTCATACCCAAGATATCATGTGGTCGTTATCTTACTACCCTGCTGGTTGATCAGCATACCCTCTTCACCTGTTCCTGCTCAAAAAGCACTGGAATCACTCCCACCTTGAGACACACAGCAGTGTAGCCCAATTGTTCTGCTAGGATCTCAATTCTCTTTCCATGCCAAAGGCTCTCTGTCCATATCATTTTCCCTTGTCACCAACCCTCCTACCCAGTGCAAGGATTTGTCTTCCTCTCATTTTTCCCACTCTTGGCTTAGCTGAACCTGATTTCCTTATGGTTAAGAGGTGATGCCCTTTCTTTTTTGATGCTAAGGAGTTGATGGTCTTTTTTTTACAATTCAGGCTCCTCCAGTCCCTTCCCTCCCTAACTCCGGAGCTGGGTTCATATCCCTCACTGTTATTACGGGGTTTTACTTCTGTCTGGAAGAGGAAATATTCAGTGTGCGGATGTGTCCCAGCTGTATTGACAGGAGAAGCAGAGAGGACGGATGTGCGCTGCTATCTAGGATTTTTGGTTCACTGTACACTTAGAAAAGTGCCTGGGACTGTAGTTCTGATAAACATAAGAAAAAGGCCTTCTACCCTCTTCATTTTTTGTTCCTTCTTCATTATTAAATATTTATTAAAATCAAGAGAGTTCTGCCCACTTGTGCCAAGAACACACCCTGAAACTCGAGAAATAAATTGAAACTGTGTTCAGAAGTTACTGCTTTAGAGAACTCAGAGGTACCATGAGGCTGAGCACAGGGCTCACAAACTTAGTCTGTGACTTGTACAAGACAGAGGAGAAAACACAGTCTAGCAAATATGATAATGTGATTTATTCAAAGATGTTTTCACACTGAGAGACATCTCTTTAGGTCTTCTAAACCAAAACAAGGTGATAACCCCTGTACATACTGAGAAAAGAATGATACACTAAAACATGCCTATGCTCTATTTTTTTATAAAATACTTATCACTTTCTTCTTAACGTGGGTTTAAAACTAGCATAGAAATTGTCTTAATCTCCACACTCCCAGTCTGAACAAACTGTCTAGGTCTCTTGCTCTTTTTTCTCTGGATATTTATTTTTGGCTCCTCTGTCATTCCTGTTTCATATTTGTTTGTGTTTGTTCTTGTTTTTCAAATATGGGACCTGCTTCTATTGTCTTTACTCTGGCAATTCTTTATTGAAAGCAAATGTCTGGAGGAAAGGCAGTGGAAATAACCCATGGTTTTCATATTAGGATTGTCGTGGCTTGTGTGACAAGCTGCATGATGGTCGGGATATTCCCCAGTATACAAGTAGCCTCAGATTTGATCACAGATGACCAGTTAAATAATGTGTTTCCATTTGCAATCTCTGTAAAGAATGAATTGTTCATAAAATTCACTATTTTTAACCTATTTTTAAATGCTTTTCATTCAGAAGGAGCATTATTATTTAGGAATCTAATTCTTGTGCTATGAATTATTGAAGACTGAAGGAAAACTAGCTGATTTGCTGGCAAGGTACATATGTAAAACATTGACCCATGCCTTTGATTGATGATAGCTTCTTGTCAATCATTGCAGTGATGCAATTTGTGCAAAAAACTCTGTATTTTTCACTGTTACTACCAGAAATGGCCAGGTGTTTCTTGGTACTTTTGTACATTGGTACATTTTGCTAATCTTAAAAGGGGATTGTAAGCTCCTTTTTTAGGAGAGTGAAGATGGATGATTTACCTCTAAGGCAGTCAAGACTCATAATTGCACATCTTCATTCGATGGGAATATTGCTCTCGACTTCAGTAACTACAGCTGAAGTCATAGGCAGGAACACAGATCTTCTTTTCTTTTCTTTAGTTTTTTTTTTTTTTTTTTGGTCTAAGCCTCCCCAAAGGAGATAGTTGAGAATTTTTCTTAGATTGAGACTACCATTTTCTCTCTGAGTCTTGATGTTTCTTTACGAATTACTCTTACCTTTATCTTTCTGCATAATTTATCTCCCTAGTACAGAGTCTAAGCCACCCTGAACAGGGAGGTAGTCACATTGCCACAGCTTGTTTTACCCTGTGCTAGTGTGATCAATGCTGTATTACACTGGATAGAGAAGATTATAACAACCAACCACAGGGATTTCTGGAGAAACTAAGAAATATCTCTTTCATTTCTTTCAGCTTTTTCAGCCTTGTAATCATATCACCACCCCATTAATCAGCCTCAAAAATATAAAGAGAACTCGATTTGTTTGCTCTATAGCTTTAAATAATACTGAAGAGAAAAATATTGGAGAGAGACTGCACATTATTTAATTTTTTGTCTTTGTAATCAAGCAAAAGTTGAGGTTTTCTGGGGAGTAAACATATTTTCACAAAGCCATTTGGGATTTGAGAAGGTGGCCCTTTAGGAAATTTTCCTGAAGGAAATTTTAAAACAGGTTTAAATTATTGACAGATATCTAACTCTCTTTGGCCCAGGGACAGTACTTAACAAGCGGTATGATGCAGCCCACTTCAAATTCTACTGTCATTATAACCCATGGTTTTAACTTGCCTCACCCTGCCCCGCCCCACCTCGCCTCACCTGAGCACTACTGGAAAGTCTGGGCTGTGTGATGTGAGTAAGTCATAGGCTGGGGATGCATGCTTATTGCTCTGCTTAGTAGAACTACGGTATCATAAAGGAAACCTCCCTCGTGTTGAGCATTCCGGGGGAAATCTTTCCTTGTTCTTATTAAGCCAAGTGACCTTACTGAACTTACAGTTGGTTTTAAAATACATATAAAATGGGGTGGGGTGTTTTTCAAGTTTGTAAACTGAGTAGAAAAGTAATATCCAAGCAGTTTAAAAACTTACCTCAAATGCAAAGGTAGGGATACCTCTGATTACTGCCATGGGACAACTAGCAGATCCCATTTTCTGTTGTCAGTATTGTCCTGCAGGCCCTCTTAATTTATACTGCTTCTCCTTCTGTCTTTCCAGAATGCCCTTCATGTCACAAAAAAAAAAAAAACCAAAACAAAACAAAACCACAAAAAACCAAACCAAACAAAAAAAAAAAAAAACACACCAAAAAATCAAGACCTGATAAACACAGAGATCTCAGCCATTTTGCACGCACACACACAACCCCCAACATCTTCATTGCCAGGCTGACAATGCCATTTTTCCGACGTTAAGAATGAGGTTTCATGTTACACCCAAAGCAAAGTGACTGTGGCTGCTGCCTGCCCGGAGCCCTTTAACTGCTCCTTCCCTTTCCTCCCCCACCAGCCAGCTCTGGCTGCTTCCCTGGAGGCAGCTCCAGGGATGGTGCAGCTGAGCAGAGAGCGGCTCAGAGCTCATGCAGTGAGAGCTCATCCACCAAGCAAGCATGGTAATAAAAAAAAGAAGCATTTTAGTCTGGGATCCAGCTGATCTCTGACCACACCAAGGCCTGACTCATAGGAAGCAACAGGGCTGTCACTGTAGCAGATACATGCAGTTGTCCAAAATTCAGTGTAACCTAAAACTTCTCCCGAAGATACCAGGTGATGTTTTAAGCAGGCACATCTGGGTTCAGCTCCTGCTGTTGGGGAAGGTTTGTCTTAGGTGTGGCAGAACAGCTAGCAGAGAAATTAACCCTCCAGCACAAGACATGGTTTACTGTTCTTTGAGCAGCATTGAGCCAACCACATCGAAACCTGTTTAAACAGGACAGAGCCTTTTGTGCTTTGTATTGTGCAACTCATGCAGCTTTGCAGAAGTTTATCCTAAAACCCACCAGTTGTGAGGTAGAATTAATCTTACAGCATCAGGCTGGAAAGGTCAGTTCCTACCTTCTTTGTGAAATGCTGGTAAACACAAAAGAGATTTAATATCCACAAGGCTAACAAAAGCTTTAGGAAGAAAAAAAACAACCAAACACAAACAAACAAAATACCTTGGCTAATAGAAATTTTGACAAATTTGGTAAATGAGAATTTTGTTGCAGTCACACACCACTGGTATTCCACTACCCTGCTTGCTTCAAACAAACAGTAAGAGTGCTATTGGAATGGTTTGTACCACAGGATTGTCTAGGGGCTAGTTAGCTAACGTCAAAAAGCACTGTGTGCATGCTCATATTTCCACAGGATCTATGAAAAGACAATCACAGATCCAGAAAAGCCGTGGGAACATAGTGATATACAGCAAGTGGGGGGAAAGGGGTGAAAACAAGGGTGCAGAGCAATGATAGGATGATTTGTACTAGTGAAGCGAGTAGTCTATCACTTCAGCTCAGCAGGGCTGTCATTTTACCTGCACATCAGTGCACAGCAGGCTGTGTCCTGAGCCCTGGGATTGCAGAGGACCTATAGTAGTAGGGTCTCACAGTGTGTGGGTCCATCCAGATGACTCAGTGCTTCAGGTATGGCTTCTTTTTCTCCTTGGCCCAAGGGAGAGCAATGTTTTAAATGCAAATTTGTGAGATCCTGGTGGTCTGGCTGGGAAGTATGTCATGAGGGCAACTTTACAAATCTATGGTGTCCCAGCTGCCATAGATGTGGCTCTTCTGCTGTGCTAAACACATAGTTTTAGCAGTATACGAATTTTGATGGACAGGACAGCTCCTTCTACATATGGGTGAGCCAAGGTCCAAGACAAGAAAGTTTGCACCAGATCTGTAGGACCTGTCACAAGATCTAACAACCAGTATGGATAAGGCCATGTGCTAGCCAGGGAAGGCCTCGAAGGCCAAGTGAGAAAGTTTGCATTTGATGCAGCAGAAAAGGAGACAAAAAGACAGGTACAAAAAACTCCTGAGGCCTAAATAGAAAATTGAGACTATGACACTCTATGTTAGAATATATTGTAATGGAGCAGGTCGAATTTGTCTTTAACCTCCTAAAGCAGGTGTCCTGGGATAAATGAATCACATACACCCAACAGTTCTGGCAGTCTTGAGTGCTAAAGGACAAAAAGGAGTGCTAAAGGAGTGATAGTGTCAGCTCAATAAATCCTAAAAGACAAGAGATATTTGCAGCATTTAATGTATAAAAAAGGGGGAAATGGCATTTGTTGGGCTGGTAGGGAGAAGGAAGCAGCTGCTAGGATACTAGAGGACAAGGGCTTGCACACATTTTTTATTTCTGTGAACGGAAATGAAAGAAGGAAAAGAGCTTAAGGGAAAAGAGAGAGAGCTTTCAAAGTTATTCTGTGACCTTAGCTTCCCTGAGAATTTTTTCTTTCTGTATCTGATTTAGATTATAAAGTCCCTAGGGCTGCAATAGTCTTTAATTTGAGTCTTCTTCAGTACTGGCTAAATCATGACGCTTAATGAGCAAATAAAGTGTTGATAAATTCAGATAAAGGTTGCCTTCCTGGAATCTGGCACTTAATACAAGACAGCCAGTTAGGACTGAAGTAAAAACATTTGTACTGAACCTGAGTACAGGATCAGCTTTAAGGGAAGAGCATGAGAGTCCTTTCACTGCCTTCGAATGTGGGAGGTTCTGGTTCATGTTGCAAACAATTCTTTGAAATTAAGAGCATGCAACTGGGTACTGTGCATACAGGTACATTTCAGCATATTGCATATGGTTATTTCCCGCCAGACAAACTACAGACCCAGTCAGGCAATCTGCTGTGTCTTGATGAACTGCAGGGTTCCACGTAGGTGCAGAAGCCGGCCATGCAAAGCAGCTTGCTGGATTATGGCATAATTCATTGCTGTGGTACAGCTTACTCACTCTAAAGGGCTTTATTCACAGCAGGGATGACTGAGGTGCCGGGAGGCACAAGCCAAGTTGAAATAGATTTGTCAGGCTTATTTCATGCTTTGTTGTAGTGGCTAGATTTTGGACAGCTTGTGAAAATTATGTTATTCTTAAGATTTAGATTACAGTACTGCTTGGAAACTAATAAAAAACGGAGATTCTGCTGCAAAGGTTGGGTCCCAAATTTTGCGAAATCACCAACAGTCTGCAATCCCAACCATCTGCAAGATAAAGAATGGCAAAGATTTATGCACCATTTGGTTTGCCAACTTCAGCAGGCTCTGGGATATTTAGAAGAATATGGACGCTGATAAACAGACTCAAATGGCTTTTGATATGCTTCCTTTCTTATCCTATTCTGTTTACAATAGTAAGTGCCATCTTTTGTTTTCTGCTTTAGCCCTCAAGAATTTAGGCTATTCTTTTTGTTTTGAGTTGTTAAAGGAAAGGTAGACTTGGAGGTGTAGCATATTTAACTCAGGACAAAATTAAAAAATGCTGCTACGGCCATATTACCCCATCTAACCAAAACAAACAATCTGGAAAAAATTCCCAGATCAACACATTAAGCAATGGAAAAAAAATCATTTTGCTGATAAAAATGGCATTCCCAATAGAGGCTTTTGTCACTGGAATTATACAAATAAAACTACTATTCTTACCTGTGCTCTAATGTATCTAAAGTCTACTCTTAGTAAAGTCCTTGTGAATTAATTCAGGGATTGCACAAAAGGGACACTGTGACAGCAAGTTTTTTGTGGGCCGTTTGGCTAAGAATCTGGTAGATGAGACTTCTTTCAGGTGAAAGCTGAGGGGGCCCTGCAGAGAAGTGGGGGTGGAAGGCAGAATAAGGCAGAGAGGAAGAAGAGCCAGCCATGGTGTGAAAAGCTTTGAAACAGTGTAAATGGATTTCAACTGCTAGCTAAGAAAGCAGGCTTAAAAAATGTCTGTCACAGAAACAACTTCCGCTTGTCTCCTCCCTCCCCCTGCTCCAAGAAATGAGAATGATATACATAGTTAGAGACAGGTAAATATATATGGGGAGAGACATAAAACTGGGAAGAGTGGCTGAGGGAAACGTTAAGACACACCATATCACAATGTTATTCGGTTAACAAGAAACAAGGAATAGCAGAAACAATTGAAAAATACCGTGATGCCATATGGAATTTTCCACATTCAGTTGCATTTGAAAGCTTTCTAAAAGAAACATTCTCCTCATCTCAAAATAGTGCCCTTTTTTTGGCAGACAAAACCGATATTTAACAGCCCTCCCAGTTTTACATGTTTTAATCCACAGATGTCTAGCACAGGCATTAGAATCTTATAATCCCAGTGTAAAAGATAGCACAAGGTGATTTTGAACTGTAGGTGGGCAAGCAGAGATACTGCTTGAAGTACTGTGGCATTTTAAGAGTGACATCAGGAAGAGAAAGCAGCTCCCAGTCCTATGGATATAATAGCCATTTTCCACTCAGGGTAAATAAGGAATCAATGAGTTGCCCACTTTTTAGTGTCAGCTGAAAGAATGCAAAACATCTGCCCAAGGACACAGACAGATCTAAACAACATAGGTCATCTCTTCCTGGGGGGGAAGTGTCTGATATCCAATATATGATGGAGTGGGGGACTGAAGGAAATGAAGCCTTGTATGTGAGAGAAAAGGGGCAGAAACCTGAGACCTGAGACAGAATGAGAAAGTCGTACAGATATAAACTGAGATTCACCTACTTGCCTGAGAAAAAAATGACCCTGTGGTTTTGAGAGAGGTGATGGGCTGGTTTAATACAGTTATCTATGCAGAAGTGAGGAGACCTTCGTCCTCACTTCCCCCCTCCTCCCCGCCTTGGCTTCACAGGCTCACTGTTGATACTGGTGCTGGTCTTTTTATCTCTCTGGATTGACATAACTCACCAACCAAGCAAAAAACTAACCCAGAAAAACTTAGATATGCAGGGGCCATACATGTAGCATAGGCAATGGGTGAAACTGCCTGTGGGAGGAGGAGAGTATGAAGAATGAGGGGGAAGATTAAGGACAAGAGGAAGAAGGTGAGACGATTTCCTTCTGGAGGAATGGAGCCATCCTATCAGCTTAGCTGCCTGTGAAACCACAGCCTGAAAGCAAGCACATAGAAGCAAAGCAAAGCACAGAGAGATTCACCTCGTGCTTTATCCTTTGCCTTGACTCTAATAGAAATAGTCCTAATATCCTTCATTCTCACTAAGAGAAAGGTGAAAAGTGGCAATACATAAGGGTGCTGCTCTAATCCAGCTGCAGTAAACTGCCATGGTTTGTAAACATGATTCATGAAGCAGACAGAGCACATTTGATCTGGAAAGATAAGAGTGTATGCTGCCTGGGGAAAGAGTTAGATGTACTTTGACACAGATAATAAGATGCCGTGCCTTAGCCTTGACTGTCTTTTGCCTACCCATCCCTCTGTGAGGAATATCTGAAGATGTCATTAAGGAGAACAAAGCAAAGCAAAATTCTGAACTGCAGCCTTTGCATGCTAAATATTGTCCTGAATACACAGTGTGCATGCACGGATTCCCTTTGAAATGGGAACAGAGGTGTCACCTGGTGCTTTTCTCAATCTGGGAGTGAGACAATAAAGTCCCACTTATTTAAAAAAAAAATTAAAATCCATAGTAGTAGTCTGGGAAAGTGTAGCTTATGATAGTTTTATTAAAGTACTTTATCGCTTTCATGTAGGATGCTCAAATACTTTCAATGAAAGTTCCTATTAAAGTAAAACCTCCAAGGTCATACCAAATATGGTTGGAAAGTGCCTAGAGAAATCTCTGTGTTTTGTCTTCCTCAGCTCCCATAACTTTTTATACTTCAGTGAAATATCTGCAAATGATTCAGTTAACCTCTCTTGAATTTTAAGGCAGTTAGACCGAATTTTGGAATACCAGGGGCAATTTGCAGTCTTGGGTGCAAGCCATATCATCAGCTGTTTTATCTTGAGCTCATATAAAATTACCATGGTTTGCTTTCTGGATTTTATATCTTAAAAAAAAATAAATTAAATGATCCATAGTTCTTTAAATACTTCAGGATGATAGCATGATGCAGGTTAAGTTTGCTTTTCTGTCAGCCATTTTATGTCAACAATTTTAAAGGACACAGATGACCAGGCACACAGCATAAGGACAGTTCAGTCCTGGTGCCATCTAATGCTCTAGGGAGAAAGACCGTATTTTGCCAAAGTCAGCAGCAGAGCACCTGCTGAATTCGAGGACTGCATTTTGCTTGCCAGGTATCTCACTAAGAGTGACAGAAATATTACTCTGCCAAGCTCGTGCCAGGAAATCAGCTGTACCCAGGTGAATCACCAAAATGAAATCCCTGTCAGAGCAGCCTTACAATCATCTCCACAATGTAAATTCGCATAGGCGCATCACATAATTTTACTGTAGAGCACCCAATTAGGATGGTGTGCTGGGTTCACTGGACTTCTAACACCCACTGCACCGGAGAGGAAGGGGGAAGGTCACACCTCCACTTCCCCGTTGCTCCTCGTATCCTTCTTGAGGAGTTTAACAACTGCTGGACTTCACCTCCACGCTGCCTATGGTAACACTTTTGGGGATTTTCTTCCCGAACACAGGACCCAAACACTTTAACAAAAACCAAATTAAAATGGCAACCAGAGAAATGCTGGCACTGCAGCGGGTGAACCGAACTGCTTGTGCCACCCGTGCCCCGGGAACCGCAGGGCCAGCAGCGTGTGGGCCCGGGGCGAGCCGCGGGCCGGCCCCCGGGTCTCGCAGAGGAGCCGGACGGGGGCTGGGCGGCCGTACCCCCGCGGGGCTCCCCGCCGAGGCCAGGGCGATGCCTCCCGGGGCACGGCCAGGCACCGCTAAGCGGCGGCCCCGCTACCCTCGGCTGCCGACCGGGCAGCTGCAGCACACACCCTCGCAGCCACGACCCCATCGCCTCGCCGCACCGGGCCAGGGAGGGCAGGGCGGGGCGAGCAAAGGGCGAGGCGCCGCTGCCACCACCTCCCCTCTTTCCGTCCGCCCCGTCAGGCAGCGCCTCCTCCTCTCCGTCTCCTCCTCCACCTCCTCCGCCGCCTGACAAGGGGACGGGGGTGGCAGTCGCTGAGAGGCGGCAGCGGGGGGTCGGCGAGGCAGGAGACAGCCTGCGAGGCTCCGCCGGTGCGGGCTGCTTCTCGTCCTCTTTCTCCTGCGTGCGGAGCGCTGAGAACCGGCCATGGTGAAGGTGTCGTTCAACTCCGCGTTGGCGCAGAAGGAGGCGGCGAAGAAGGAGGAGGAGAACAGCCAGGTGCTGATCCTGCCGCCGGACACCAAGGTGAGGGCTGCGGGGGCACCGAGGCGCCGGGGCCGGCCCGGCTGCGGGTGGTGCCGGGCGCGCTGCTCCGCTCCGCGGGGCCGCCCGGGGAGGGGAGCGCGGCGGGGACGATGCTGCTCTTTGTGCGCCCCTTGCCCGCGGCGGTGAACCGCGGGCGGGCCGCCGGGGAAAGCTGCGCTGCGGTGCGCCCCGCTCGGCTCACGCTTCTAAAATGGCTGACAGGGAACGAGCTTTGCAGCTCCGCTTCTTCCGACTCCGGGGATCTCTGTGGTGGTTCGGGTTTAATTTTTTTTTTTTTTTTTTTTTTTGTTAGCTCCGACAGCGCGTGGACCGCGGCCAACTCGGCTTTTAGGGCCGGCTGCCGGCCCGCACCGTCAGCCCCCTCGCTGTGCTCGGGTCGGCGGTGGGAGCTGCTTTGCGTGGAGAAGGCGCATCGTGCCTGGTCTTCCCACCGCGTGCGATCCCCCCTGGCCGCAGGGCTCAGTCCAGCGGGCTGCGGGCTTGCTCCCGGACCCCAAAGGCTTCGGGGCGAGGGAGAGCTTGGCGAGGGTGAAGCTAGGGGTTTGGCCGTGCTTGTGCCGCAGCGTGTTCGCAGATTCTGGTGGTTGTGCGATACCGAGAACTTCGCCTCGGAACTTGCGCTGGCTTAAATAAAGGAACAAAGAGCTGCCTCCCCACGCCCCAAAACAGCACCCAAACTCCGGGCGCTGCTGTCGCCTCCCCTCTGCAAACAGCAACAAAGCACAAAACAGCAGCGGCTTTTAAAGTTTTTGAAGTGCAAAACCGCCTAGAATATAAAGGGTTTTGGTTGCAATTTTTATGCTCCGGTAATCAAAACTACTCCTTAATTAGGAGTAGGATACTTTGCTTTAAGCTCTTTGAAAAGTGAATGAAAACTTAAAACATGGCCAGTTGCACATAAACAGCGTCTTGATGTTTTCATTTGCTTTCACAATTTCTTGTGCATCAGGCCTGTGAATTACCAGATTTGCTCTGCAAAAGCCACAGTGTTTGTTAATTTTCTAAATCTTCATGATGAACTTCTGCCTAGGAAGACAGTTTGTAGCATGAAGCTGTGCCCTCGAGCAGGTTTTGCTGTGACTTTGATGGGGCCAGGTTCTTCACCTGCAGAATCCGTTGTCGTTTCAAAGCAGAGGGGAACCACCAAGGTGTTTCTAGTGACATCTTCCTGGTACAGCCAGTGGTTAAATTTCACACTTCTACTGAACATGCTGTACTTACAAATAAAACTCTGACCAAAGTATTTAAGTGAGACTTAATAAAACAGTGTACCACAACAGATGAGACAGCATTGTTACTCAAATTGTCTGCAATTATGGGAAATCCGTTAAGTGCTGCCTATTCGTGGCAGGAGTGCCATTCTCTAGAAAGTTATGGCTTCCCTGAGCCCAGATTGAGCTGTAGAGTTTCTGACCCCAGGTTTGGTGGTCGGTTTAACACCAAGCACGTAAGGGAGAAACAAGCTACATGTTCCAGAACATGGGGTTTTTTCATACTATCTGAGAATCCAGACCTGCCCTGGATGATGTTTGTTTCCAGACAGCCTACCAAATTGGGCTTGTTTTTCCTACTGCTAAGCAAACAAAATACATCTGGCTAATTGTACACTAGGGAACAAATCCTTCTGACCCTGTCCAGATACTGACGGAAGCATGTCATTTGAATATGATTTCCTTAACGCAGAGCTGTAAATTCTTGCAGCTGAAGATGAGGTACAGGATCTGCCTTAACTTTGTCCAGGTCTCAGTACTGCTTTCCTTGCCTAGAAATGAGACTTGTAAACGTTTATTAACCAGGTCAAAAGGTGGTCTGGTTTCACAGTAGCTACTTAAAAGTTCTTGCACTGTTGTCAGGGGATGAACATGCCTTAACAAAGCTTAAACTAGTCCTTAAATAGAATTCTAGGAGCAGACGCTCAGTACAGATGAAAATTCGAAAAGCAGATGAATGCTCTTAAGGGACATCAAGTCTTTGACATTCTCCTTGACACATTTCTATCTTTTCTCTGCAGGACTGCAGACCTGCACCTAACAGTTTGCAAAATTCTCTTGACTAAGGGTTTTTTTTAGATTGCATGTTTTGGAGCATAAATAAAAGTATATCTGAGAACAGTAGTGTCATCTGTAGTTTAGTAAAAAATGCTGTTCAATCCATGCAGGATTAACAATAGTGAAACAAATTATGTCATGTAGCTCTAGAGGTATGTGGTTCTTCAGCGCTGGTAGTTTATTCTCAGATCTTAGGACAAAAAAAAGGAACTGAGGGCCCTTGTAAAACTTGATACCTTTGAGGTAAGTGCAGGATACGCTCTTTGAACTTTGCCTTCTCTAAAACAATTGTATTAGAAACAGATCTTGCCCCTCCCGCTCCACAACTTCAGCTGCCTATGCAGTTCTTTGGAGGAAAGGGGAAAAATAAACCACATCTGACAGATGTATTATTCATATCACTTCACTGCTGGAAAAGTGAGGTTTGAAGGCAGTGTGGGAATGTATACTGGAAGAGTGAATTCTGGTAGATTGAAAAAGCCACATATCCAAGCCAGCATATGTTGGACGTTTGTTTTTCCCTCTGCTACATTTTTTCTCTAGGAAAATAAGTAGATTTAGATTGCAACTGTAAACATGAAAAATATAACAACATTTTATGAAGCAAGTCCTGGGAGGCATTCTGGACTGAAGTAAAGGGAAAACCTAGGAGTGGAAGAGGATCAGGGGAATTGTACAATCAGTGTTTTATTATCGAAAACCTACCAAAAATTTAAGCAAGAGGTATTAGTAAACCAGTTGATATTAGTGTAAACAGACAAATGCCCTGAAATATCTAGAAACTAAAAATTAATGGAATGAGTTTTTGAGCTAGTTCTTTGAACATTGTTCTGCTGCTTTTCCTAGCACCATGTCTTGGAGACTGCAACTCTGCAATCACAAAATTACTCTCAAATACATGATCTTCCAGGGACTTATTAAAGAGTGTTTGCAGCCAAAATATGCTGATGATGTAGCATAGAAATACTCTGATCTTGCAAAAATTTGCTCAGTAACCTCTGATGCAGGTACTAATAGGAAATAAATTGGGGAAGGTAAGAGAAGATGCAAGAAGAGTAGGGAACGTGTCATGGGAACAACAGCTTAAAAGCTTTTGCAGAAGGCAATGGTCTTATGCACTGGAGTATGTTACTTTGAAAGGAGTTTAAAAATCAAGAGTGCTAATCCTGTCTCTGCATAAATCATCAGTATTACATGGTGTGTTGTGAAAGCATCTCCATACTTACTGTAGGCAGCCATTAAAACTCTCTTACTGACGTTAGAATGGTAGTTCTATGCCACGGTTCTTGGCCAAAATACAGAGTATTCTTAGTGAAGGTTCTCAGGCCACATTTAATTTTCCACTTTGCTCAGTGTCTTTACAATAGGGTATTTTGTGACCCAGTTTCCCAACAAACAAACAATGTGTGGTATTTTAACATTTCTCCCTACAATAGATCATTGGAGAGCCAAAGATGGTTCTGAGCACAGCTGAAGTCTTCAGACATTTTGCAGAGGCCATTCAGTAGATTAGGCCCTCCCCAAAGATCTTTGAGCCCTCCGTAGCTCTCAGGCTGTTGCTGCCTTCTGTGTTTGGAGTAGGTGGCAACATTTTGAAACTGTATTTTTTATCTTGGGGTGCTCAATGCAGTGCATCTTTACCACAGACAACTTTGGGCAGGGAAGCTGTGGATTCACCGGCATGAGTTGTAGCTGACCTTTGGATAACTGTATCTGCAGAGAGTTCAGTGTGAAAGTGTAAATATTAAGAATTTTAAAAGCAGCAGCTTTTTGCATTTATTCCTTATGAGAACATTATTACTCTGATCTTTAAAATTAATCTTTTTTTTCACTTTAGCTTAATCTTTCCTAAAGTGTACTAAAATAGGCATTTTTAACATAAAGTGAGGGGATCCACCTGGGAAATATGTTGAGCAACTAATAAGCACTATTTTGCTATGCAGAAACCCCCTTAGATTTTATGTTATTGGTGTTAGATGTTTCTGAAATAAGGATGTTAACTTTACAGTTTATATATAAGTACTATGTAACATATTTATATGTTACAGATGTTAGTATACACACAAATAAATAGTCATTTCCTTATTGGTTTGCTGTCAGAAAAGCATGTTTAGATGGTTAAGGGTTGGGTTTTTTTTTGTTTTTGTTTCTTTTTTTCTTGGAGGAGCTTCCTTATTCCCTTTATAGGCTTCCTCTAGCAAAATTTTCTACAGGCCTTTCACCAGTCACCACTGGAGAGAGAGCAGTCTTTGTATTTTCCTGTATTTTCTGTGATGCAACTAGGTCATTAAACCAACCAGCTTCTGCTATATATCAGAGCATTGTGGATTAAGGCATGATTATTTAAGGAGGACCAGAAGTAAAAAATCCTAACAAACTGAATTCTCTCCCCCTTCTCCTTCCAGACATTGCTAAGATTTTAATGGAAACCCATCAAACCAGAGATGAAAAAGCTTCCAGTTTCAGGCACAAGGGTACCCAGGGTTCTGTTACTTCATTTGACTTTATGCATACCTGCAAATATAAATTAGGATAAATTGAGTTTATTGAACAAAACCTGTGTTGTTAATGAGGAACACTTCATAAGAAAAGAACCCTTGTGGCTGATGTCATTGCCTGCATCCTTTTACATGGTGAATCTGTGCTACTGGTTAAGTAGTACAGCTTCCTGATAATAAGGTAACTGTGATCTTGAGACATTTGGCTCCTAAAGCTATTCCTTAGAGGTTGCCAGCCATTGAAAGATACCAAAAAAACAAGATCTTTAAAAGTTTGTGGTGCTCCTCTGACAATCTCTTGCTATTTTCAGGTGTGTTTCAGAATTTGGAATTAGAAGCTAGAAAGTTCAAAAAGTGATCTGGAAGAGCTTGTGCCATCCCCATCCCCCCAGCAATGGAAATGAACCTGTGGGACAGAGGAGTTCTGTCAGTGCTCTGTATCTCACTTCCTTTTCTGTTTCTCATAACTTCCTGACCTGAATAACAAATACAAAGCCTTGGTTGGGAAATACAACCATTTCCCAGTAGAATGATATTTAATGCCAGACCTTTGTGATAACTGCTGTGTCAGTTATTTGTATCACTTGCACTTTTGGCTGACTGAGCAGGAGCCGATGGCTGTATCTTACAGCTCATGTGAATTCAGTGCAGGGATGACTACAGAGACAATGCAAATACTTTATGCAGTTCTGAATAGTTTCTCTTTCCAGATTAACAAAGTTTTACTTGGCTGAGGCCCATTGCCCTAAAAATGTATTTGGAGAAGTTAACATCGTCATGTGGAAAAGTGTGTAATTAGATGAAGCTTTATATAGTGCGATATTTAGAAAAACTGTCCTGCGCTGTAATCTTATAGTAAATGCCATAAGCACTCCTCTTATGTTCACTCCTGTCTTTCTGTATTGCAATACTCTTGTCTTTCTGATAAGCTCCAAGAAACTAGTTTGGATATTAACATTGCATAGTAGTGTGAAGAATACCCCTTAAGAGGCTGTTGGAACCAAAGTTCTATTCAATGGGAAAGCTCAAATTAAATTAGTTAATTTCTGAAGATGTGGGTCAAAATGAAATGCTGAGCTTTACTGTGAAAAACATTTGAAAGAAAATTTTCTTGGCATTAACAGTATTTTCAAGGGAAATGGTTTAGATTTCTTCCATTATAATGAATATTTAATCCATAATATGAACATCTATTTCAAGAAAGGTTTAATTTCAAAATATAGTGTATATGTATTGTTTTCCTGTTGAGTGTTTTAATGAAACATTTGGAGTTGCAAATGTAATCTAACAGTTTAGTTTTTATAGACTCAAATTATATTTTTTGTTACTTGCACGTTTTTTCCCCCTTTTTTTTTTTTCTTGTCAGCATTTTAGTAAATGTTGATGCTAAAGGTCTTTTGGGGACAGTATAAGAGTGGTAAGCATACTTACCTCCAGTAATGTTTTCAGTTAATTCTTCTGCAGTTGCAGTTTTGGAATATTTGTCGGCATTGTATGTATTTTCTATCCAGTAGCCACTAGCTACGGGCACCAGATAGCTTACATACAAAGAAAATAGTCTTCTCTGTGACTCTCAGGAAATATCTTCAAAAGCAAATACTGCGTTTTTAAGTCCTAGTAATTTTAAATGTTCTTTATTCTGTGCTTCCAAAAACATTATGACATATTTAAAACATAGCTACAGCTGGGATGAGTAATTATGTGTTTTGTTAGCTGTTGCACAGATTCCTTTTTTTCCCCCTGTTTTTTCTCCCCATCCCCCCTTATGCTATGATTGACAAAGGTTAGTATTATCTGCTTTTACTCTCTTTATCTGTATGAATAATACAACATTCATTTTCTTACTATGTACTGCTTTTTATCCTCAGTGGAAATTACTTTGAATCTACAGATGAAAAGCATGCTAATTTATAAAACTCGGATATCTGTCCTAATTTTACAGATGTGGTAAACCAGAGGAATGAGATAATTAATAAGATTAAGCTCTGCAGTGAAGTCAGAAATGGTTTTGTGGCAGACATGACGTGGCCTAAGTAGGGTTTGGACAACAATGGATGTACAGAGAAACATGGGTCCTTTCTGAGTGATCCAAGTGTCCTCTACAAGGAAAATTCACCATCAAAAAATGGCAAAGTAATACTTGCCCAACAGTTACTATAGAGATTGTGAAAAAAATAACTCGGTATCTTGTTTGTCCTTTCCATATAATAGTGTCAGTATGTGTATACAAATAAAAGTTATATATAGTTTATATAGTTTTTAGAAAGTTTATATATTATTAAGTATGTAAATATATATATATATATACACATAAAAATAAAACCCACAGGCATTTTAAGAGTAGAGTTCCTTCAATGCAAATCCTGGGTTAATTTGTGGTTGTCTTCTTCCTAGGCTTCAGCAAACAGCTGCTTTTGATGGCAGCTTTCTGCTCCTTTGAGGGTAGAATGAGACAGTGGAATAACTGTGAAAAAAGAATATGCTGGGGATATTATAACTGGGAGGTGCCCATGATCTCTGGGGTGGATCTCATATAGCTGCTGAATCACCAAGGCCTATTTATTTATGTACTTATTTATTTTAAAAGATAAAGTCTACATAGAAATAGAAAACCCTTGCACTTAAGCAATTGAAAATGCAGTACCCTGTGCAGGGTAGGAGGCCAAACAAAACCTTTTGAGATTGCTGCAGAAGGTGATGAGTTGTCTTGCCTGAAGTTTGAGTTTTGTAAAGTTCTCTTGGTGAGGTGTTTGAACAATGGCCAGCGTCTGTGATTGTGCAGGGTGTGATGCAGCCAGGTGTTGGGCACTGGAGTGTGTGCTCCACCTCAGGCTTTGAATAGTCTAATTGCAGTGAAGCCCTCTATTAGTTACAACAGTTTTTTCTAGAAAGAGGGCATAATCAAATATAAGCCTTTCAAGGTCAGGTCTTCTGTGCTGATACTCATAAGTGCTACAATTAAATGCTATTCTGTATTTGCATATAGAATGGTTTTCACTCGGAGAACTCTGCTTGCCGTACAGGTACTATGCACCTTAATTCACTAATATATGCATTAGCAGGGTATATTTGTTTGAGGACGGGGCTCTCATTCAGAAAAACACTGACAGGCTACAGTAATGGGCTGAACAAAATCTCTTGAGTTTCAGAAATAAGAAATGCAAATTCAGAGTTCTCTACCTGGAGCAGACTTATTCCCTCCATCAGGACAGGCAGGGGATCACCTGGCTGGGAACCTGGTCTGCATGAGAAAGACCCAGGGCTTCTGGTGGACCATCAGCTGGGCACAAGTCAATGTCGTCTTTGAAGGCTGAGAGCTTTCTGATCCAAAAAAAGACAGTCATAAACTGGTGCAAGTCCAGAAGGGGCCACCATGATGGTCAGAGTCTGGAGCATATGTCCTGTGAGGAGTGGCCGAGGGAATGGGGCTTGTTTGACCTGGAGATGAAACTTCCACAGGCTGGATGTCACAGCAGCCTCCCAGCACCTGGGCAGGTGACTGAAAAGACAGTGGTCATAAACTGAAAAAGGAGAGCCTCTAATTGGTATAAGCAAAATATTTTTCAGTCTGAGGACAACTGAATGCTTCTGAGGAGGTTACCCAGAGAAGGTTTGAAGTGTCAGCCTTAGAGGTTTTCAAATCTTGACTGGGCAAGAGCTCTGAGCAACCTGGACAGTCTTCAGAATCCACCCTCATTTAGAGCAAGAGGCTGGACTACAGACCTTACAAGTGGTTTCAGTGATGCTGGATTCTGCTTTTGAGAGAAACTGAGACACAGCATTTGTAAGTTGCTTGAGATGACGTACCATCTGTGGCTGAACTGGGAATAGACTTATTAAATTCTGAGGCTCAGTGGCGCATATGTGCATGCTAATGAGATCTCTTGGGTGAAAGAGCCAATGCCGCTTGGGAAAATAGCCTTGAGAGAAATCTAGGTTAAATCCACGTGGTGTTCTATCATACTGATGTCTGAGATTCAGGCAGCTGTAGGAAAAAAGCAGAGAAATTTCAGATAAAAGAAGTGAACAGGATAAGGAAGAGACAGGAACTAGAACAATCAAGGTCAAAGAGATAATTTAGTATTGATCCATTTTAAGTGCAATAGGAGCCTTCTAAGTTCCTGTTTTCAAACATTGATCTAATTCAGGATAAAGATGAGAGAAACTGCATTAAAGTTATAGATTCATTTAGTGTAGTTTTTATAAGAGCGGGAGAATGTAAGTCAGTTGTAAGTCAAAGAATGTAAGTGGGGAAATGGTTGCTTTTTGCAATGTTTAAAAATGAAGTGTTTCTCAAAATTGGACCGTTTAATGAAATGCCGTGTTTGACATGCTGTAACTGTAAAGGGTGTAGTGTTTTTGTTTTCTGAAAGCAAAATGCATTCTGAAAAATGTCCCATATGACCTCTTTGGTTTGAGGGTCTTTGTTTAAAATAAATAGACATCCCTCAGGCACCTCTTGCCAGATATGCATACAAGCTTTCACCTGTGTGTTTTGGTCTAGGAGTTGCAAACTTGCACCAGAACACTTATCTTCTTTTAAAATACTTGAGAAAAATAAGTGTTGAATGCAGAACAAATTTCCAGCATCCTACTTGATGAAAATGTATAGATAAATTCAGCAACATTATTATATCATATAAATAAATGTGACTTCCACCACCTCTTCACTAGCCAAGCTTATGAAAAGTCTTTGTATTCAGTATAGGACAGTGGCAATTGTGGATTTCTCTGATGGTCGGTGGCACAAGAACTTTCGTGTTCAGCATCCAGACATTTAAAGACAAGATATTTTCCAAATGTACGTTTTGTTGAAGTTTTCATGTGGGGGGTGGGGAAATGGCAGAAGAATGATAAACCCCAAAGCAAAGAAAATTAAGGATGTGTGAAACTTTATTGCTTGTCTATCAGAGACCCAGCAGTCCTGGAGGGTATTTTTTCTGTAGTGAAGCCAGTGGTTAGGGTTATTTATTAATCCTTACCCTGTATAGTGTTAGTGTTACTTAAAAGCTGTATATGTGTGTCACAGAATGGTTGGCATTGGAAGAGGCCTCTGGAGGTCACCTGGGTCCGTGTCCCCCCCCTGCCCCCAGCTCTAGCAGGGCCACCTGGAGCTGGTTCCTTGGGACCATGGGACCATCTTCAGTCAGCTTCTGAATATCTCCAAGGATGAAGACTCCACAACCTCCCTGGGGGAGCTGTGCCAGCACTTGGTAACACTCACAGTAAAAAAAGTGTTTCCTCATGTTCAGAAGGAGTGTAAGGAGGTGTTAAAATCCTGTTGTACTAATCCCTGAACAGAAAGAAAAAGAGGGCAGTCCTTGCCCCTGAGCATTTACAGTAAAGAGACACAGGAGTGCTGGCTGGTGTGGCAGGTCAAAGTACAGAGCACTTCTGTGGCCACAGCCCAGCTGCTCTTCACCAAAGCATAGCACACTGATGTGGTGAAAGGTTTATCTGATGGCAGTGATGAAGGGTGGAAAGGGAAACAAGGTGTGCCCACTTACTCAACACATGGGAGAGACTGGAGAACTCTGCTTTGGGATGGGGAAAGATACAGGGGGCATAGACACAGGACAAGGAGGAAGTTATAGGAAGACTTGAAACCACTGAGTTTGGTGGCAAGAGAAGGAAGTTGGTGGATCTTGGAACTGGTCAGAGAAGAGGAACAATCGGGGAACACAGTTTGAAGAAAACGGTAATATACATTGTGTGTGGTTATTTGTACAGTTGTTGAAGACAGCTCGGTTTGAGGATATAGCCAAAAGTTGTGCATGTGCACAAATAAAGACTTTGCCTGATCTACAGAGACAGAGCTTTCAAGCCATTTAAGTGTGTCTGGGTGTGTCACACACTCTCCGCCTTCCTTCCCCTCCCCCTGCCACTTTCTAGTCTGTGTAAGACCAAAGCTAACAATGACTACTCTTAACGCTACTCCAAAGTTTAACCAAAGCAGCAATCTAAATAGTTATAGGCCTCTTCCTTCTTTACCCATCCTTTTAAATTGTTGGCTCCCATCAACTTTTGCAGTCTCTTTTCTCAGAAATGAAGGCAGTATTTAGGTAAATCAGGATTACTCATGTCAGTTAGTTGCAGGGTTACTCTTCAGGACATGTTTTTTGTTTTCCCTCTATCATGTAGCTGTGGGTGAACTGCTGATTCACGTCCTTTACATTCACTTTACAATTGTAATTTTCCTTTACTTCCTGCAGAGAAATTGAACTCTTAATTTTCTTTGATGTTTCTCTCTAGTTTTATTTCCTGCTGCCCTTCTTTTGTCTGCATTCCGATTTTTGTTCTCTCTTCACCTCTGTCTTTCCCAATACATGCGCCTGCATCTCCTTGCCTACCCATCAGCGATGATTCCCTTTCTAAGATGATTTTGAGCTGGCTGCTTATACTAATGTTTTTATTCTGTTATAGTTATGATGTTTAAACCATGAAATGAGTCATTTGATAGATACCTCATTTTTCATAAGACTCTCCCATCATTTGTTGAAAGGTAGCATTCAAGTAATATGAAAATTACTTGGAATTTGAACTTCATAAAGCTCTTGGAATGTATTTCTTTCTCACTTCTGGATTTCCTAATGCTGTATAACATATTTTATATTTACAGTATTATTTTAAAGACCATATACAGATACTAGAAATGCAGAAGGAAGAGTTTAATAATACAAACTGCCTAATAGGTAATTCTGATTAATCTCCTTGTTTTTTCAGGCTACGTGACTACAACAAACTGCAGTAGAACTAAGTTCTGGTTTTCATGCTGTTCTTCAGGCAGAGAGCCTTTGGCCAGATGGACAAGTCCCTGTCCATTGTGACAGAAGAGGAACTGGCAGTGCTGCCACAGAAGGGTTGCAGTGTTCAGATATCAACTGCACATAAACAACCATAGCTTGTTTGTCAGATAAGCGAGAAATCTCTGAACCATCTATTGTATATAGAGTGTTTTTTTCCAAATGACAAATTAAAAGATCATTGTACTTAAAATTTAAATTTGATTTTATTAGTAAGCATTAAATTACTACTTGAGAGGCAGATCAGTATTATGGCCTTCCAGATTTGCAGCATCTGCCAAGTGAGGAGTCTTGCAAAAGCCTGCCTTAATTTCCCATCTGCAACAAGTAATAAATAGAATATCAGGCTTGGAGCAGTCTTCAGGCAGGAATGCTATTGAAGGAATGCAGAGCTCTTCCATAATTTAGTTCATTTTAAATGGCCTGTCTTTTCTACAGATGTCAGATTTACAAGTCAGAGCAGGTGAGCCTGACCAACAGAATTCAGTTTATACAGCCGTTGGTCAGTATTTTCTTTCAAGACTTTTTAGCCTCTCATTAAAAAACACTTTTAGGGAGTCATCATTAACTTCCCTTCTTCCCGTTCCACTAATTAAAGCTGCAGTTGGTAAATATTTGGATTTAGGAAGCTCAGTCTGCTCGACTATATTCTGTCCATCCATGTGAACTAAGTGGCATACAAAGGACCTCAAAAGAAAACTGTTCTGAACAGCTTCCAGCCAGTTTTACCCACAGTAACTGTAAGCTTTTATATGTGTGTGTGTGTATATATATATATATACACACACACACATATATATATATTAGATGTTATTCTCACCTGCATTATTATGGACATTTTGTGTATTATGCTGTAGACATTTTTAGCAATATTTGTAATACTCAGTGATACTCTGCATCTGGTTTCTCTGTGAATCAAAGACTGTGTGTTGGTTCTCAAAGACATTTCCCCCTCCCAAAATTATTTGTATTGCTATCATATCTATTTTTAAATTTGGGACATTATCTTTTGCATAGCTGTTTAGCAGTCATACAGTATTCTGGACTTCCCACAGCATATTATCCATCCTATCTGGTTTAGGTGGATTCTTACCTAACTGATTCATAATTTTTTTTTTTTAATCATATCATTGATGTGTCCTTAATTTCTGCAATGGCACAAGGTCTGATAATCTCACTCATTTTAATATGAGCTAGACATATGCCTTGTAAGTTTTTAGACTGCTTTACTTTTATAATGTTAAAGCAATTATATTCCACTATGTACAAAAAGCCACAAGGGGAAAATCTAAGTAATCACCAAGTCTAATTATACATATTTGTGGCTCAGTATTGGAGCTTCTTAGAATAAATTTGTCATACTACCCCAAACATGAATTTGGTCATTCTGAAATTCAGGATTTATTTAAAGAAAAAAAAAAGTAGCATTAAAATTGAACTGAAAAGAGCAAGAGCATATATGGCTAGTAGCCATTAATAACTGCTAATGTTTGCATGTTTAAATGGGTATTAACTTTTTTTCTTTTAACCTACTGCAGAGCAGTTAATGCTAATTATCTTAAAGATGTTTTTGTGGAGAACTCTCTGTAGTTGAGTGGTGGTTTGGTAGTGTCATCTGTCCATCTGTGAAGTGTTTCATGGTTTCAGTAACAAGACAGCAGCTTTACATTACCTGCTGTGGTCATTGATGAAGGGATCTATACTGAAAGCTGCAGTAACTTCCTTGTGAGAACTCTAGATATAAATCTTGTGAGTCTCAAATAATACAGAATTTAATGCTTCTGATTTTCTATCTGTAGGAAAATTGTTCCTGCAAGAGCTTGAAGCTACTGAGTTTGGGAAGTTCTGAACCATTTAATTTTAACACTGTAGTATTTAATGTTCAAGTGGCAGAGAGATGCTTCTGTTTCCTGTCTTGTCCATGGGAAATAGGCTAATCAAATGTTTTCCAATTACAACAATCAGCTCATCAAGGGAAACAAGCCAGTTTTGGGCTTGCATCCAGTTCCTCCTAAGGCATTTTGCATTGGAAAAGATGAGTTCTGTGGCATCATCTTAAGGCTGAGGATTCACCAGAGAGTTGAAAGTACACAGGGCAGGGATGAAGCAGAAGAGGGGAAAGGAAAGGACCATAACAGTAATGATTAATTATTGGTGCTTACAAAAGTAGAGAGGCATATTTTTAGAGGTCAATCTTCACCTCAAGTACATGAGGCTTCCTTTTATCAGATACCTCTGTCAGTGGAAAGCTGGCTTAGAGAAAAATTAGTCAGTGAGGCTGCAATCTCACATTGTGCTCTGGCAGTTGTAACCATGTGGGGAGAAGTGCTAATTCAGCAATGTCCCTCCAACTGGGAATCTGCTTTCACTTAATGTGTTTTCCTTCAGAACATGAGTTACCTGGAAGGAGGGTGAGCATCTGTTGCACTTTGTTCTCTTGCAGTGCACAGGGTCAGATTTATATAGCAAGGGACAAATTATTCTTTTGGGTCAATACAGTCCAAACTAAGCTGTCACGGCAACAATGCAAAAGCTTAGAGAGCTTAGCCACAGTGCAGCTACTAATATGAGTATAATTTAGCTTCAGTAAGTTATTTATAATATTTTAATTTAAGCTGGTTTTAAACTGCTTGATAATATACTTAGTTTTCAGCTTAGGAAATCAATCCTGTGTTCTCTTTCAGTAGCATAAAATGTTTTCAGTGTTGTCAGTCTCAGTTTTTCTCTGTAATCAGGTGCTGTGCTTTTACACATTCTCCTAACCAAGAGCCTAAACTGGGCTTGAACTCTTGCTCTAAATTCTGTGGGCTGTTTTCAGTAGACTGGGGACAGATCAATGCAATAGGCAAGTACAAACACAAAATAGATTGACGTGCCACCACTAGGGATTCTTTCAGAAATAATAATGATAACATTTAACTGCTGGTAAAGGATAAGAGAATTGTATTAAACCTGTTGTTTACACCTGTCATCTTACATATCAAAGCAAAATTATTTACATTGGAATAGTGAAAAACTTGTCCTTAGGGTTTCTTCTAGCATGGTGAAATGTAAAAGTTGCCTTGTTTTGTCTGATTATTTTTTTGGCCTCTGTAAAATTAATCTAACATTAATCCCCATTTCCATGTAGGTGCTCACACTGTGTATGCCTTCTGCACCATTTCCCAAATGCATGTTTGTTAGTGTTTCTGAACTTAAAAAATGACGTAAAAATGGAAAATTATTCCACTAGTGGATAATTCTGCTTGGAGATAAAAAAGGTGTGTAGGATAAAAGCAGTACTGAGAAAGAAGAAAGATTCTCTTTATATTCAGTTTTAGGGAATATTTTGACATTGTATCCCAGAGTCAGTTTGCTATCCCATTTTCTGACATTAACTTACAGTGGTTTAAATGACAGCTGTTTTAAAAAGTTTCAACGGGGTGTCCTTTAAGCTTTGAAATATCTAGGGAAATAGTTACCTAATGATACAGGGCAACATAAAAATCCTTGGTTTACCTGGTTTAGATTTATAATTGAGATGATTTATAGAAGAATCCACAGTGACTCTCAACATGACCTGAGAGTTAATTAGATTAGCATGGGTATTATGTCCTGTTCTCAGTCTTTGCAAGCATCCAGGTTAAAAATCAGGCAGCTAGAAATCCTGTTAATTTTTACACTGAATTCCTTAAGTAATTAGTAATGTAAAAACTATAAAGAGTTCTTACTTGTCCTTACATTCTGCTTTTTCAGTCAACAGCAAATGTTTTCTTGCCAATCTCACTTTGTCTTGTAATGTATCCCAGAAATGTTGGTTGGAAGTGGCCTCTGGAAGTCATCGGCTCCAGCCTCCCTTTAGAAACAGGATGGTTGCCAAAGCAAGATTAGCCATGGCTTTCTATGGTTGAGTCTTGAAAACCTCCAAAGATGGAGATTTCACAATCTGATTTACTGCAGTAGTTAGCAAGGTAATGTAAAACAAAATCCGTGAAATATCTTCAGTTTGACTCCAGATATTTCTGAGTCAGATTTTGGCAGCCATTGCCTGGCAAAGAAGCTGCATTGCCACTTTGGTATGAAAGATAATTGCAGTGTACTGTAAAGGGGGGTTTCACATCACTTAATTTTAGCTGACTATGAATTAGGTACCTAATTTGTTAACCAAGGAATTTCCCTCTATAATCAATGGAAAGGAAGTAAGTCCCTCCAAAATGCCACTTCTCCTTCTCTAAGATGGCTGGGATAAGTCATTCCAAGGAAGTGCCACTTTATCCCGTTATTTACAGGAAGGGTTCTCTCTCCATTAGGTGTCCCCAGATAAGGGGAATTACTTTCTAACTGGACAAAGACAGCATGGGGACTACACCCACAACTTTGTTCACGTGCAAAATCATTTATATTTAGCAAATACTGCAAAAAACCCAATACCATGAAGCACAACATTGACTAACAACCATAGCTATCAAAGCCTTCTCAAGCTCATACTCTTCCTCAGTTTTCTGGTTTGGTGGGTTTTATTAATTCAGTTTTAATGATTTTGCCCTGATCATCATTCTGTGCTGGGTTTTTTTGGTTGATAAGATGTAATTAATTTCTCTGTATTTATTTGAATTCAGATATTTTCCCAGGATTATCATGGCTTGGAACACGGTGAATCAAAGTTGGATTTTCCTTTTTTTTTTTTTTTCCTTTGGGTGTGAGTTATGCAGACACTTGGAGGAGAAAAGAACATTGTAATGTGGCTGATAGAGGAAAGATTTTGCAAGCAGCAGTGTATTGCTTAGGATGCCTGTGAGGACTGCATGGTTATGCAAACTAGTGCCCCAAAGGGGAAACATCCTGTCATTCCTTTAGTATTACACAAACAGCAGATAGAGGCATGGCAAATGCTGTCTTAGAGCAGAAAGCTTCCTTAACAACAGCTTACAAAGCATGTTGTTTTTATTCCCGTTTTTACCATTCTGCCAGCCGAGCTGTGGTAAAGCCTCTTTTGACCTGATGGAACAACTTAAGAAAGGATATATTCTGCTGCTTTGATATTTTGTTCATTCTTCAAGTTAATTTAAATTGCATATACTGAGGTAAAAAAGAATCTGACCTTTCTGAATTGACTTCCTCACTCTGCTGTTGTTGCATGGAGGTTGCCTGAGAATGGATATTTTTCTGTCTGCAATCTGTGAAGTAGCTGGCTCACTGTGTGTTATTAGGTATCTCGGGAGATTTTATTATATTTTTATCTTTAGTCTGCTGATTTAGTCAGTGACAATGGCATTAAAAGTGACTGACAGTACAAGTTTTACTAAACCTCAACTTAAATAGACCTGTTTTAAACTTTGCCAAATACAATAAATTTCCAAACAATTTTGATAAAGTGCATACAGCCTTTTCTGGTGGATGCAGTGTTTGTACTTGCTGGGCCTGAAGTATCTGTTCTCATACCTGTCTTGGGAACAGTGTGTTGAAGGTCCCTCTCTGATGCCTTGCAGGACCCTGAGGATGCGGTGCCTGTTGGGCAGAGGAGGGCCTGGTGCTGGTGCATGTGCTTTGGATTGGCCTTTATGCTGGCTGGTGTGATCCTGGGTGGTGCCTATCTGTACAAATATTTTGCATTCCAGGTAAGTCACATACTTGTAATGAGAGGGTTGTGTTAGTGTTTTTATCTGTGGGAAGTGGAGTAACAGACTGTTTTTCTGCATTACATTTAGAAGAGGAGCAGCAGACTAAACTAAAACAAAATCTTTTTTCAAAACTTCAGCTTTTCTAAAGGCCAGTGGTAAGGGCTGCTCTGAAGTTACAGATCAGCAGAGGAGGGCGGAAGTGAAGCTGACAAATAAAAGGGAGCAGCACTTTGAAAACCTTACTTTGCAGAGAAAAGATTGTTATCTAAATAGAACTTGGGCTTATGAACCCCAGTGGTGTCCCAGATTTTCATCTGCTCTCATTCCTCTTTTGCAGTGCCAAATGTTGGAGGTGGATTAACCCCTTGAAAGCCTCTTTGTTTGATCCCAGGTTTCCTAACACATGTGGTACTGCTAATGCAAAGGGAAGGGACTGCTTGTCAAAGCAGCACAGTGACTCTTTCCTAGCCTCCACAGGGAAAAGAAATATGGGCCCTGCGGGGGACTTGGGAATAGCACAGTCACCGTGGTTTAAACATACTCTGTCAAGTTGAATCCGTGCTGACAAGATTAGATCTCTAACAAAATGTATTTTCAGTCGTTTAACAAATGGCACCGCTGCAAGAGGAGCCCTGTGAAGGCAGTGGTGCTGGGGAAATGGAGCATTTACCTGAAACATGGGAGATCTGAGTTAAACATTGTCTCCCTTGCAGGCAGTTGTCACTGGGCAGTGCTGGATGTGCTGGGCTGTTGCCCAAGCGGTGCGAGCACACCCTCCCTGCTTCAGAAACTGCTGGGGTTGCAAGATGACAGAGACAGAAAGGGAGAGTGTAAGCAAAACATGAATCCCTCTAGCCCACTTGTAGTGCACATACTTAGAAGGTAGAAATTCTTGTTCTTGTCCCTGATACCAGGATTGTTGTTTTTTCCCCATTTTAGTAGCTGCTAATGTGGAAGGCAAAATGATTAAACTTGAGAAATTCTAGCTGACTTTGCAGTTTACAGTCTCTTTGGCTATCACATTAAACAAATTTACGGGGGAGCAGTGGTGTTGCAAATGATGCTTAAACAGCATAGTGTATCTTGGTGGATTAAGAAGCCGAGTAGCTGAAGGCCTGGTGTATTTCTAAGGCACTGGCCTGCTCCACTTTTCACACGCCAGTAAAGTGAAATTGAAAGTGCTATTTATTTCAAACCTGTGGTACTTGTCTGTGAGTCAGATCTGGGTTGAAGGAAGCATTCAGGAATTGAGCTAACCTTGCACCGAAGACATGTTTTTAATACAAAACTTCAAACTGATGTCATGTGCGTATGCATAAGTTGCATATTTCTAAATCTATCTGGCCTATAATTTTGGTGTATGACTTCCTCTGACTCAGGACTTTATGATACACTTCACTTAGACAACTTGCCATGTGTACTGTGACAGAAGGACACAAACTAGTTGTTTTAATTTCTTTTTGTTACTGTTTTGTCTTTTAAAACTGTTAAAAAATTATTTTGGAAACTGACTTCCAAAACTTTTGAAGTCTTGTAAAACTAAGCAATTTCACAGTATAACTGAGGTTGGAAGAAAAGTCTTGAAGTCATCCGGATCAACCCTCTGCTGCAAGCAGGACTAAAGAGTTAGACTTGCTTTTTAAAGGTGATTTGGATGACCAGTTCTAAATTGTAATTTTGACTACAGTTAGATCATAATTTAATAATACGCATATAGGTGTAGGAACTTCATTGTCTTTCTAAAAATACACGTAAGACTAGATTTTAAGAACCTGCTTGTGGGATCCTGTTTTCCTTGAATTCAAGGGAAAAACTCCCTCTGAGTTGAGTACAATCAAAGTTTTAGCCATGGTCCCGTTGTAGATAGCAACTGGCTCCTACTTTGGTGTACGAATCAAATTAAAGGGAAAAAATTTCACCTACCCTGACAAGTTTTTCTTCTTTGCAGTGCTTTGAGTATATTAGTTTTGATCTTCTAGGTTACTGATGTTTTTGTTGCTGGGTTGTTAACTATTTTTAGCAGGGTGGTGTGTATTTCTGCGGAATAAAGTACATTGAAGATGGTTTAAGTTTACCTGAGGCTGGGGCGCAGGCTCAGAGTGCTCGCTACCACACGATTGAGCAAAACATTCAGATCCTGGAGGAAGAAGATGTTGAGTTTATCAGTGTGCCGGTCCCTGAATTTGCCGACAGTGATCCTGCTGATATAGTCCATGATTTCCACCGGGTAAGAAACATTTCTGAAGAAGTTTTAAAGCATTTAAAACTTGAAAAATGTTCCCCCTCAGTCATCCTGATAAATGTACTCCCTCATTACTGTGGTTGGGGAAAGTGAAGGGTGGAGGAGGCGCCAGAAATGTTTTGATCAGCAGCAAGCTGCAAGCAATTATTAACTGGGCATGCAAAGTACAGCATTATACAATCATTGTGAGGAAGTATGTAAACCATCATTTGTTTTTAGAATGGGAAAAATCTTATACCTATTTCCTTTCTTTGGTATGAGGAAGTAAAGAGAATATACTTCTTGCTTGGCGAAGTTCATTGGGCCAGAATTTGACCAACTGCTGTGGTGAGGAGGAAAGTTTAGAAAGGGCTGTCATAGCTTTGAGGTCAGCTTGCAGGGGCTGATTGCATCTCATGTCACGAGGTGTGTTCAAGCACCCCCAGAGGTGCTCTCTTAGCATGGCTCAAAACCCCAAAGCAGCAGCAGAAAGGGAAGGAAATGACAAGTTGACCGACCGTGGAAGAGAGCTCATTTTCCAGATGCCGTAGGAAGCTTAGCCAAAGTTTAATTTCTTTGTGCACCACGGGCTACTATGATTTCTAGAGGCACTAGAGCTGTTTCTAGAGCACTTCTAGCTGTTTCTTCCTTTTTTGAAGGAACAACTTTGATTGATAGGAATCATGGTAATAAATTTTTGTTAAGGCAGTTGACAAGCCTATGGCTCTTAGTATTAACAGCAACTGTGAAACAATTAGAAACCCTCCATTTCGGTATCCATGTAATTGGAGCTGATATATGGAAATGAAATGTACACCTGGTTTTCAGGAAGCTAAATTTCTCTGAACATTTGAAGACTTTGCTGAACAGCTTTTTTAGCAAGGCTGAAAAAGAAGAATAGGGAAGTGTCCTATTTTTTTTTAATGCAAATTTCAGAGTTTAAAGTTTTTCAGGCAAAACAAGTGCTATCTATCAAATATTCATAACCAGATTTAGAGGAAAACATTGCTTGCTCGAGCTATGTAATTTAAAAGTATTTCTGAATATATTTAGGGAGCATCTGTTAAGAGTTAGAACAAAGACTCTAAAGAGGAAAAACTAGAAAATGGAAAAAAAAAGCAGCATCCAAGAAGTGAGACAGAACAATATAATACTAGAGATTTACTTTTTGATTCAGTTAAGATAAAGGCCTTGCTGTTAGGGTCATTTGCCACAGGTACAACACTTGCTTCCGTGTAATGAGATTAGTTGCACTGATGATTGCTGTCCTATACTATTTTGACTCTTGGGCTCTTGGTGCTCAGTATTTTATATACATCCCCAGCCTCAGAGCTTTCAGCAGCTAGAAATAATGTCTTCTTCAGCAAGAACAGGTGCAGTGAAACACAGCTCAGTGAACAGAGTTACAGGATTCATCAGGATGATTCCCTCAGCTTTTTATCAAATAATGGCAAATACTGCAGTTCAGGTACTATATAAAGAAAGCAGTTGAACTACGAATAATCATTAACCCTTCAAGTCAGAAGTATTTTTGAAAATAAAAGGACTTTTGTTACATTATCTGTAATGGTATTTCTTTCCTTCTGTGTTTTGTTCACACTGTCAGCATTTCCCCTTTAGAGTATAACAAAATATAAAAGCAGGAAGATTAGAGCAAGGCTTTTGCCCTGTTGTTTCAAAATACAGGCACTAGCAATAAATACTGAACTTACTTCTGTAACAGTTCAGATACACTTTTGTAGTTTCATTGCTGTAGTGCATTTGAGCTACTCATCGCCTGCTGTCTTGCCTAAATCCCTGTGATAGATACAAACTCTCATCAAGGCTGTGTTATTTCTGCATTTACCTACCCTCAGATTGGAGTTGTTGTACAGGCTTTATAGTGCACAAAACAATAATTTGAAGAACTGCACGAGGCAATAGTGTTTCAGCAAGATCTGTATGTCAATTTTCCGATGTTCTTGTTACTTTGATTAAAATAAATATTTTCTCAACAGAGACTCACTGCCTATCTTGACCTTAGCCTGGATAAGTGCTATGTGATTCCTCTGAACACTTCAGTTGTTATGCCACCAAAAAATTTCCTGGAGCTGCTCATCAATATCAAGGTACGATTAAGTAACAAGTAATTTGTTCTCAAGACAGGAGAAAAGCAGATCTTTTCCTTTTTATTTTTTCCTTCTGCAGAACTCAGACATTTGCACAAGGCGCACGTGTTAGAAAGTTAACTGATCACTAGAAATCCTTGCAAAGAGAAAAAGAGTCTCTAACCTACTTAGTTAATGATCTACAATCATGAAGGAATTATTAATTCAGAGGAAGGGAAACAAATGTGATTTTATTATTTGATGCTGTAAATTTGGCTGACAAAATTGTGTAAATGTGGTATACCTGGATTATTTGGTAGTAGTCTCTGTGTTTTTTAATTTATAATCCATTGTGACTAAAATTTCCAGAGTATGGATGCGCTGGACTAAGCCTGGTTAGATGAGAGGAATGAAGCAGATGACTGGGAAAATCCTTTTAACATGGGCCTTGTTTAAAGAACTGGTCCCTAGGGTTGGTCCCTACTTTGATCCAGTGGCTTGAGGGTGATGTACATGAGACATGTTGGATCTCCTGTGTGTGCTCAGGGAAATTGGGTGGCACTTAACATGTGATGGAAATTCATGAGGCTTCCAGCAGCCTTAAGATGGACCTTCCTGTTTGCAGGGAGGTTGTATAGGAGTGATCAGGATGTGAGTTGTATGATTAGCAAAGCCAGTTTAAGCAAGAGGCCAGATTCCTGGTCCTGTGAGCACCAGACCTTCAGAATCAAGATGTGCTGTCCTTAAAAACAAAGACCATGGAAAAGACTGAGATGCCACAATTGCTGAGCAACCAAACATGAGTTTTCAGTGTGAAGTTGTGGGAGCTCCTAAATGCTTCCCGGCAGGGTTTGATAATTGAACACTTCTGCTGGACTTAGGGTGCTGCTGCCGCCTCACTTGTCACCATCAAAGGGACACACTGTTCCATTAGTCGTGGTTACTGGGTGAAATGTAATGGCCTGTGAAATTAGGGAGGCCAAAGCGGATAATCTAATGCGGTTTCTCACTAACTTAATATGAATCTTTCTTTGTTTTTTAAACTTTGACATATGTATGCTTTTAATGCAAATTTAAATAGTATTTGCCTTGGTTTTGAGCCTTCTGGTTTCTTTACAGAACAGCAAAACAGTCCAGATGGGGAAGAGAGCTGATTAACTTGTGCCTTAAGATTTGGGGAGACTGTTTCAAATTTGATTTTACTGGGCTTTTTAAATTAAGAACGGTTACATCATCTTTGGATTTGCATCTTTCAAAAAAGGCTTTGGAATTAGGACTCCAGGAACCATTTTAGCTATTTCTGAGTGGTTTGTATATATAAATAAATTCCATGTGAAAAATTACTTCACAAGTAAGTCCTCCGCTGCTTTTTTCCTGCCTATTTTGAGACTGGTTCTTTAACCACACTTTGATTTCCTGTACGTAAGGATGATGTGGTGTCTGTAAAACTCAGTGACCCCGCATTTTTTTTACTTTCTGTTAGTTTCCTAGTTTGTCATTAATACCAAATCAAATATGCTTGGTTTACAAGTAAGAGGATAACCAAGCATCATGCATTTAACTGAAAATCTGTGCAAAGGCAAACTGTTTTGATCAGTGTCCCCAACAATGAGTGCCCTAATTTTATGAGACATCTGTTTAATTCTCATTGTATTAACAAAAAGCTGTGGGCATTTGATGTCACAGAAAATCAGGCTAAATGTTTTGTAACTGAAATTTGGAAAACTACGCTGCTAATGCACAAAGAGAGTAAAAACTGTCCTGCAGTCACACTGGTTGCACCAGGAAAAAATGTATGAAATTGAGGTGCTAGTTTCATTAAAATGAGCTGTGACTACATGCAGAGGGCATTTTATGAAAATGGAGGTTGTCTGGGCTGGTTTGTTTTTTAAGAAAAGCTGTAATTTTAGCTTTGAGAGCCACATTTCTATATATTGATACAGTTTGCTTGAATGTGCAGACATGAAAGGCCTCCTTTCTTTCGGAAATGAGGCTGAAACCCAGGTATATTTGCTCACCCACCTCGTTCCTGTTGTTGAGCCAACTGGCTAATTTTAACTGTACACGATGCACAGGATGTCTCAAAGATGACGATATTTGCGGCTGTGCTGGATCCCAGTGTTGGATAATTGCTTCCGCGGAAGCTGGGCAGAGGAGATTCCTGCACTGAGCTCCCTCTCCTCCTGGATTGGGACGTGGTTGGGGGAGTCCTGTGATTTGGAGGGCATGAGCCCAGGAGTGTCCCTCCAGGCTGCCCCCCAAGTCCTCAGCACTGCTGCCTCCTCTGCCAGTGCCCTGTGCTGCTGCTTTGCTCTGGAGCTCCCTCAGGGCTCTCTCCTGAAATTCAAGAGAGCAGGAGTTATGATACAGGAATTTACAGTGATTTAATTATTAAAAAATAATGACTGGGATAATTTGGGAGTACGACATTTTCTAAGCTCTTATTTAAAGAAAAAAATTGCTGTTGTTTTCCTCATAATGTGTGCTGAAGAAAATATTTGTGATTTAGAGCAAATTTTATGTGGTCCTTTATTTACTGAGGAGAATAGCATTTAATCAGCTTCTCAACATGTTGCTGGGACTGACAAGATGGTCTTGTTTTGCAATGGAAATTTCAAGTTGTTTATTGTCAGTAAAACATACAGCCATCTTTCACCACGGAAGCTGAATATGTTTTCACAATAAGCAATCATCCTATTTTTAGAAATGAAGGAACACCTTCTCTACTGCTCTAAATTAGAACCACTCTAACAGGATTTCTTTAATGAAATAATATTTTTAAATATTGATGATTATTTACCAGTGGTAGTATTAAGAAATTGGCTGGTAGCTAAGTCTGTGCATCTTCAGCCACGTACAGTGAGGTGTGCACAAAGCAGGATTCCTCCATCGTTTTATCTGTGGCAAAATTAACACTGAAGGGATTACAAAAGGCTTGGGAAGCCTTTGCATGTCGTCATGGCTCTTCCCTTTTTTAGTGTATTGCCATGAAACACCTGATGTACCACCATGGCTTTCTAATACCTTTCCATATAAATGAGTGTGGGAGTCACCATAATAACTTACCTGGCTAGGTGGTCTTGTCTAGGGTTTGGCTTGAGAATTGTGACCCATGCTGTGAATAAGTTCAAGGCTTCCCAACCCCATGGACTCCAGCTGGAGTACACTGCAGCTGGCCTGCTTCATCAGCAAGAGTCTCTCCATGTAGATCATGTTTGTGCCAGCTCCTATCTGGGAGTCATTCCCACCGAGGTCTATTGGGCTGTTACTAATTAAGTGAAAACTTTGGATGATAAGTGCAGGACTGATCTGTGACAATGGGCACATCTGGAAAAAAACCTGCTGAAGGCTGATGTCACTGTGGCAGGAGGGCGGTGGATGTATGCATCAGTGGAAGTTTTGTGACTTTTTTGAATATAGTCATTATTTATTTCTGTAGTGTAGTGAAGCTTGCACATTTAGAATAAAATCACATGGGTAATAGGTCTTTTGAAAGAATTCAAAGAAGATATGTCACAGCCAAGTTAAAAAAAACATTACAAAGTGTGTATTGTGCACTTAGACCATGAAGAGATGGATTTTGACAGAGCTGTTATATTTTTGTTCAACAGGCTGGAACATACTTGCCCCAGTCCTATTTGATTCATGAACAGATGATAGTTACCGATCGCATTGAAAATGTGGATCAGCTGGGATTCTTTATTTACCGCCTCTGCCGTGGCAAGGAAACCTATAAACTACAGCGCAAAGAAGCCATGAAAGGTAAGTGTTCCTCCTGCAGTCTTGTGTGTTGGCAAAACGTTCAGTGATGCTTGAGTTCAGTAAGTAGGCTTGATTTTGTTGAAAGGAGTGACTGTAATTAAAGCAAGGGTTGCTTACTACAGTAGTTGCTCTGTGGGACTAAGTACAGCTGATATTTTCTTGTGTAGGTATGGAAATTAGCCACTTTATTGTGCAAAAGTGCTCAAGGCTCCAGTGAGCCTGGAGTGCCAAGTGTGTGTGCACGCACAGGCTTGTTTTCTGGAGTTCAGCCTTTCATTCATGCTCTTCTTTAATCTTGTTTCTTGACCCACCCCCACCCAAAATCAAAGACTTCTAATATGTGAGAAGCTATAGCCTTGTAGTCCAAGTACAGAATGGCAAGTTCTTCCTGTCATTAAAAATTGTTCCACGGTTTCCTGTTTGCATCAGTGAAATGTGAATAAGAGTTGTCTTCACAGGAAAATTGTAGTGGTTGGTACTTCTTCATGAAAAATGTTTGAAAAACATTATTTGCAAGAGTCTTAACAAGCTATTAAATATTGTCTTAAAATTTACATTTAAATGTTACTCAGATTTGCTTTTTGGTTGTTTTTTCTGCTATTTGGTTGTTTGAGGGTTTTTTTTGGTTGCTGTTGTTATTTAGTGAGTATGTGGTGGGCAGGTGTAAACCAAAGCAGTTTGATTGCTTTAGTCATATTGTTGGACCTGACTGCTTTGGAAAACAAGAAGAAGAAATAACATTTTAATAAAAATTTAGAAAAACGTTTGAAAATTAAAAGGTCTTAATAGCAAAAGCACAGTATGTTTATCCTGTAGTAATAAATGATGAGCATAGGTTGACAGCACTGGTGTGGCTAAAATGTAGTTAAATTCTATCTTTGCCCAGTTCCAAGATAATGTTTAAATACTACAAGTCCACTCTTTTTTGCTTAGCTGTTTATTCCTTTTCTGTTCCCTCTCTCACATTCTCACAAGCATTTTTACGGACTCACAGAGAGGGAGATTGGGAACCGATCTGAGTTAAAAACTAGCCAGGGTAGAATTTGGGCAGATTGGGTACTGCACTTTGGTTCACTATACCTTCAGAATCGTTGCCTGCTTATTGATTCTCTACATCTCAATGTGTGACTGTGTGTTTTTCCTCTGAGGGGTGGGTTGAAAGAGGATAGTTCTGATTTCTGGTGACATCATAGCAAACGTTAAACTATTATGTCTCTGATGTACCTTACCCCCTCTTGTGTTTACCCTCTGTTGTTCTTTACTAATACAACAGGGATTCAGAAGCGTGAAGCCGCCAATTGCCGAAAGATCCGACACTTTGAGAACAGGTTTGCTATGGAAACGCTCATTTGTGAACAGTAATGAGGAATATTACTGTTACAGGAGACTTAAAAAATTACAGTATGACCCCACCCTTTGTATTGTGTGCAGTGATTATTTTTTAAAATCTTCTTTTCTGTAAGTAGTGGACAGGGCTTTCTTGCTGAAAACCTTCCATACTTTTCATCTCATGATACATGTAAAATCAATATGTTTTAGTTTTTTCCTTATTTTCAGGTGTGGTGTTCTTCTTATATTTGAATAGCAATTGTATAAAGACTTAGTTGCTAGTGCATTTCACGTGATGAATCTTGAATACTAGGAAGAAGAGGAAGTCTTTGAAATATCCACCAGTTTTTAAATAAGTAAAATTGAAAAGAATTATTAATGTACAAATGGACTGCAAGAGCTACTTCTAACTGTAATATTACCTGCTATATAGTTTGTTACAGCATATAGACAAACCTGTATTTGACTCCCCCTAACCAAGTGCAATTTGTTTTGTTTTTAAAATATTGTCATATTTACCTTTTTAGATTGATTTCTGACTTGATGTTTCAAAATGGCAAGTGTTTGCTGTAACAATCTTTTAGAAAATTAAGAAGTAACTTATGTTACTAACTTGTATATAATCCATGTATGTGCAATGGAAAATAAACCTTATAAACCTGTTTGTCTAAAAGTCTTGTGTGTTTTTCTGCTAAGACTGAGGTGCTTTTTTAAATGGGGGGACTACAGTTAAAGTTAAAATTAATGCTTTTTACTTGAAGTGCTGTTTGTAAAGATAGAATAGGTGATGGCTGAGAAATTACATACGAAAAGAGAAGCCGTTCCTTTTTCATTTAAAGGTAATATTGTGCTGCTTGCTTAAATTCTGGGTTGGTATTTCCACAATGCGTACGATCAGAATGGAGACCTAAAGCTGACTTAGCATTTTGTTAATGTCTGAAATCCCTGTCGTGAGTATTTGTCAAATGACAGGCATCGTCCAGAGCGTGCTGTGAGTCAGGCTGACCCACCTGAGAGCCAGGAGCATTCACTACATGAAGGACTTTGCCATTCCCTTTGTTCACTTCCGTGGCATTTCTGCCAGCCTGTGCCACTGAGCTTTGCCAGTTAATCTGGAGCTCACTTAAATACCACTAAAGCCGTTCTGCATTGTGCCATTTACACTGAAAAACTGCTATTCTTAAAGCAAGACTGTTTTGTTGGGGGTTTTTTTAATATGATTGGAATCTTTGTAACAGCAACTTTTGTAGGGGAGAGTGCAGATAGGATGTATCATAGTACCTGCTGTTTTGAAGGTGGTTGCAAAACAAAATACAGAACACAAAAAACGGGGAGTAACACTCAAGGCTGGAAAATCTCCCCCCAATCCACTTATGAGCTTCCATGATATGGGAACTGATCTGTCTTTTGACCAAATTCATCAGGAAAGTAGGAATGTTAAATAGAGAATTTGAAAAAAGAAAAAAATAGTTTAAACCAATTTTTAAATAGTATGCACCATAGGTGTCCAAATCATTTGTCTTAGGTTAATTCAGTTAAAAGGCTTTGTACTAATCTTATTTTTCATCTTTTAAAGGATCTTTTCTTAATATAGTGGGAGGATGCTTTACTGGTTTTGGAGCTATTATACAATTATAAACATGCTATCATCCAGCTTCCTGCTATTGTGAATGTTTGGTTTGAGATAAAATAATTTGTTTTAAAGGAAGCTTCCTAAATACACAATACCTTTTTTTCTTGATCTCCATGTGGCTTGATTTACAGTGTAGTCTTAGTGTAAGTGCATTATATATAAAATGAAAAAGTATAACTGCTGTTTTCCACAAGCCAGACTTTTTTAATCCATTCTTGAGGGTGCATGGAAGTCATAAGCATCAAATAAAGCCTCACGTACATACAGGTTACGTGTTCATGTATAAATTATATTTATATAGCTGCACTTAAGTATAGATGCAAGCAAGCTGGAAAACCTGCTGGGAAGACTTTATGTGCAGACATTCAGGATGTTGCAATTGTGAGCTTGCAACAGAGGTCAAATCTATGTCAGGACAAGGTTATTGGTGCATTCTTTGGAGCCCTGTATGACGCAAGATTCACGCTGAAGTACTTTTAAGGATTTTTCTTACCTTTTCATGAGCGTACTGTTCCTATTTTCCATTAGTTAAACATGAAACTGGTTAATTTTTAAGCAAACTTCGCATTGTCTTTAACTTGTTTTCAAAATAAAACTCAACAGCCAAACTTGTTGATCTGTGGTGTGTCCTTTAACAGAGACACCAGCAAATGAGACTACTGAAGGGGTGGTGGAGCAGGGGGAGAAATAGATTTGTTCTTACAGACAGCCAGTTTCTAAGATCATGCCACTTGCCCGTGTCCTTTATAGCTTTTGAGCCTGTTGGACGGTGGAAGGAAATTTACTTTGGCCAGCAGTGTGAAAAGAAGCATGGGGAAGGAGGGAGAAACTTGTGAGTACTGAGGGAAAGCTCCCAGCACGTACTCATGTCATATTAAATGCCAGGCAGTTTGTATGGGAAAATGACCTAAAACACCCAGAGTGCAGCACATGCTGAAACTTCTGCCCTCTTAGACAAAGTCCATGAAGCATGGGACATGAATCCATGAAAAGAACTAGGAGATGCTTGGGCTTTTTTTCTTTTAAATAAATAAATAAGTATAATAAATACAAGTATAATAATAGTTAAGAGTAATAAACAAATATGGCTGTGCTGTTCTGAAGAAAGCCATGTTTCTAGCCCAATGAATTCCAGAGAAGGGTTAGTATAAAAATTACTTCATTGGACAGTTATCTTTGCAAATATTTTTAAAACTCCATATAAGAAAGAAAATTAATTCTAATGCTGAGACACACTTTGTCACTGACGTAGCAAAATCACTAACCTATGCATCCGTGTTTATTTGGTGGAGGGGGCTGTGTTGGTCTCTCACAGGTCCCAAACAGCCTCATGAAATTCAGCTGGTCTTTCCCTGTGTAGGGCTGTTGTGACCAGTAGCTGTGTATGATCTGGGCTTGCAGATCATGATAAAAGCTCCAAGTCCTTCCTCCTCCAGCTGAAGTCTTGCAGCTTTAGTCAAGATGCACGGGGCAAGTATTGGCATGAAGAAAATACTTAAGTCCTGCAAGACAGAAAATGCAAGAGTTCAGTTATCTGACGTCTGGCAAGGTGTGTACATGCTTTTGTTCATAGTGGTTGGGTGGGAGGATGGAAGTCTGACATGTCAGTGTTAGCAGAAACTTATGGTTTAGAGAGATTACAGCTGCATTCTCACTGACGTGGCATGTTCTAGTTGTAGGAGGATATTTTACTGCTATGAAGGAAGCAACATAGAGCCTATAGCACTGTTGTCATACTATGAGCTTTTCTGGAATGCTATACACAAATGTTTTCACCTAATTAGGGTATTTCACTGCCATGGCTTAGTAAAGAATGACATTATTTTGGGCACACTTAAAAAGGAAAAAAACAAGATCAGAGAAATGTCTATGTCTGTTCACTACAGGCTGGGGTTGCTAATTTTCAACTGGGTTTCAGGTTGTTGGTTAAGATTAATTTGATTCCTGAGAGCTACTTGCAGTAGAGTACATTCTGCTTTTTGTGGGCTTAGGAAATCTTGGAAGCAGTGGCATGGGAAACATGCTCACTGGGGAGACTGCCAGCAGCAGGACAGGGTGTTCCTGTGCTGGAGCATGTTGAGAGGAAGCAGAACCTGGAACTGAGCAAGACGGAAAGGGATGGATCACAATGGGGTCATTAATGTGACAGAATAATTGCAAGCAATAAGGGTTGTGGCTTGTTTGCTGACCTTTATTTCATTACCAGTTGGCAGTACCAACAAAAATGAACTGCCCTGCAGAGGGGACCCAGGATGCCCTGCACCCTCCGGGGGCAGATTGTGTCTGGGCCTACACCAGTAAACCATTTTCAGCTTCCAGGGCAGAGCTGATGCCACTGTAATGTCAAGGCAGCATTACCAGGGGAAGTGATGCTGGGGCATGGAAAAGGCCTGTTCAAACTATGGCCTGAGTGTCCCTGAGGCACTCCTGAAGCATGACCAGCATGTAGGTCTCTCTGTTGTGCCAGGTGCTGCTCCAGGGAAGTTGTTCTTAAGGCCTGGGGCCCATAGGGCAGCAGCTGGAGCAAAGTTGTCCCACAGGGAGCTGGAGTGCATCTGTTGCTCCTGTTGGCACTTGTGCTGGGGCTTTGAGAGGGACAGCTGGGCTCCAGGTGACACTGATGGCAGGGAGCTGGCGGCTGCTGCTCTGAAAAGGCTGACTGGAGAGGCTATGTCCCCTCCCTGGTTAATTCTGCCTGTTACAGGCAGGGAAATGGGTATGATTGAGGCAGACATCTATAATCCGTGAATTTTACAGCCTATGGGCTTTATTCAACCAAAAATTCTGCCAATATTTAGTGCTTGCACTAATATCCAGAGGCTCCCAACTTGGTGGGTTTAGTGCATACATTTTTGTCATGGAACTCCAGAAGAACTGATTTTACCATAAGTAACAACTTAACTGATAGAGGTCTGTGATAATGTAGAAATAAGCAGCTAGTCTTGGTAAGCCATGAAGTGTACTTAAGTTTTCCTCTCACAAATATTTCATTTTAATGAAAACTAAAGGAGTAGCAAGCTTCTAGGCTTGGTTTCATTTGCAGTGAAATCATGGCTTCTATTCCCACCAGCAATTACCATGAAACTATAGCAACAGTTTTAAGTGAAAGAATTAAGATAATAAAATTACCTAAGATTTTGTAGCAGCTGGAAACAATGTGTCAGGACTGCAGTGTTTCATAGACTTCCATCTGCCTATGACCTACACTTTAAAGGCAGTTGTAGCAAGATGTTTAGAATAAAGATATTGGCAAGTCAAATGAAAAAATGATTATAATACTTTATTTGACCTTGCAGTGTTTCCTTTGCTTCTTTTTTTCTTTTTCCCACTCATAGCTGATTTTCTTCTTTCCTTTGTCATTTTATTGAAAAGTGTAAAGGTTCCATTTAAAAGAAGTAGTTTTAAAATACAGGATTAAAACATTCAAATTGGTACCTCTAACAAGGCGGGGAAAAGTGCAGAAGTTTACATATGTTTTTACACAAGCACGTGCCTTTCTTTGGAAGTATATACATACCTTTTGTGTCTTCTTACTGCAGTTCAGATGTAGTTTCTACATCTGAGACTCCAGGACGGACAATTAAAGATTATTATTGCTTGATTCTTCTGCTGCCTCCCTTCTTCTCCCTCTAGTTGTAATTTTAAGTATTCTGAAATAATATTTTGGTTATACCTGCTTATGGAGGGGAGCCCCAAGAGCCTTGCTTGATGAAAAAGTGCATAAAGTTTGACTTGAGAAGGTGAACTCCTTAAAAAGCGCAATGCACAGAGGGCCAAGAGGCAAATTCTTTGCCTATCATTTGGATGATCCAGGGCCTGGCTCTAACATCATGTTAAAGCAGCTGTGAGGGAACTGACCCAGGAGGGTGTGTTTCCTTCTTGCTGACAGCTGGGATGGTCTCCACTCACTGTGACCAAGTTTTTTGAGATGCTTTGCTCTCCCTTAAAATTCTTTTGTCCTCTTAAAGCCAGTTGTGAAGAGAAGACAATGGACTCACCTGTGGTTTAGGGTTTTAGCTTACTTTTCCAAGCTGGTAAATCTGTCTAATTGTCTGTGATTCAACTGTAGACGACAGGCAGTCCTAGACTCTGAACCTTCCAAAGCATCTGGAATCATCTTATTACAAGAAGTATTTAAATGTGCTTAGAAGCAGAAAAAATGTATTGCCACAGCTGTACTAGGATCATAACACAGAATGGCTAAATCCCAATGCAGTCTACAACTCAAACATTTAGTTTGGAGTTTATGTACATTGATTTGCCCCAAAAATCCCATTTTTGGTAATTGGTTTAATTCTAATTATATAGCAGAAAACCAGTCTGTTCTCCTGTTTTAAGATAATGAATATAAAGGAAAAGCCTGAAAAAATTAACAAAATGTATGAATCTTTAAAATTCTAGTGAATTTCAACTGTATACCATAGTAATACTCATCTTGGGTTTTGTTCAGTTTTGTTTTATTAAAATCAAGAGTTTTGACAGCAATCTCACTAAAACTAGTTGCTTTATAGGCAAGAGATAAATATGTGCATGTAGTAAGTATGTATAAATATTTTCCTTTTTCTAAGAAGTTGTCATCATACAAATCTGAAAATAAATGTGCTTGTTTACAACAGTGATCTGCCTTCTAAACAAGGGTATGCAACTGCAGACAACAAAGTAGATTGTTAAGATCTGTGAATCAGGGAACTGGGGATTTGAATCCCATTGGCTTAAAATCCAGGGGATGTCCACAGACTGGAAGTCTTACATTAAGCGCAATTTTAATGCACAGTCCTAAAGTAACATTTCAGTGAGGACTTGGAAGAATGTTAGATTGAGAGATCAGAGAATGATTTAGGTTCTAAAACACCTCTAAGACCACAGAGTGCAACCTTTGACTAATCACCACCTTGTCAATAATACCATGGCACAAGTGCCACATCCAGTTTCTCCTTAAACACCTTCAGGGATGGTGACTCCACCACCTCCCTGGGCAGCCCATCCCAATGTTTAACAGCCCTTTCTGTGAAGAAATTCTTCCTGATATCCAAGCTGAATCTCCCCTGGCACAGCTTGAGGACCTCTTGTCCTGTTGCTAGCTGCTTGGAAGAAGAGGCTATTCCCCACGTGGCTACATCCTCCTTTCAAGTAGTTGTAGAGAGGGATACAGTCACCCCTGAGCCTCCTCTTCTCCAGGTTTAACAACCCCATCTGCCTTTGACACCCCTCACAGGACTTGTGCTTTAGATCCTTCACCAGATCCGTTGCCCTTCTCTGAGCTTTCTTGGAGTGAGGGCCCCAGGACTGGACGCAGCACTCCAAGTGTAACCCCACCAGTGCCGCGTACAGGGGGACAAGCACTTCCCTGGCCCTGCTGGCCACACTATTGCTGATACAGGCCAGGATGCCATTGGCATTCTCGGCCCCCTGGGCACACGCTGGCTCACGTTCGGCCGCTGTCAACCAGCACGCCCAGGTCCTTCTCCTGAGCAGCTTTCCAGCCACTCTGCCTCCAGCCCGGAGCGCTGCAGGGGGCTGCTGTGGCCAGTGAGGCACTTTGCCTTATTGAACCAACGCTCCTAATGGATCTGCAATTCCTGCCCTGCTCTGCATCTGTATAACTGTTTATTTTTACATGTAGGTCTGTGGTTCTTCCCATGTCACGCAAAAGATGTATCCACTGCCCCGCCAGCTTGTTGAGCACCTGACGTACCAGGCACAGCTGTGCTGCCGTCCCTGGGGTGACCGAAGGGCACGGACGGCTCTCCAGCGCGGGCAGCCCCCGCGGTCGTTGTGCGAGGCACGCCGGCCCGGCCAGGCCTCCCTCATCCCTCACGCATTTCCCGCTGTCCCGGGGGCGGGGCGGGGGCGCGGCCCGGAAGTGACGGCGGGCGGTTCGGGCGCCGAGCGGGGTCCGGGAGCGGGAGCCGGGCAGCGGGAGCCGCGCTCCCGTCCGTGGCGGTGCCCGGAGCCGCGATGCCGCCCAAGCCCCCGCGCAGGGCGGGTGCCGCCAGGAGCCAGCGCACCAGCCCCGACGGCGCCTCCGCGCCGCCCGCCGCCCCCCGGTAAGCGCCGCCCGGGCCAGGAGCCGCCGCGGCGGAGCGGCTGGGGGGGCGGGCGGGCGGGCCGCCCCGGGGCTCTCGGCGCCCGGGGGTCCGGGCTGTGCCCCCTCCCGAGCGGTGGGGCGGCGGCACCCCGGGGCGGCTCCGGCAGCGGGTGGTGTGGGTTCCCGTCGTCGCTCCGGTGTGCGGCCGGTCCGCCGCACCGAGTCCCCCGCTGGCGATGTCGGATGCTTTTCCTAGGCTCGAGATCGGCGAGGCTGACTTCGTCGTCCTCTGTGATGCCCTGAAAGTGTCGGAGAGCGTGAGGGAGAAAGCGTGGAAGACGTATGAGAGCCTATCGGCAGTGGATGGAGCTCTGGTGAGTACCTGCTGCTCGTGGCATTGCTCTGTGGTAGTGTCTGTCCTGTGCCGCAGTTCAGATACTGAGCCATTACTTTGCTGCACCGGGCCCCAAGTGTCTCACAACCAAGGCTCCTGCGGTGTGACTTCAGTCTAACTTCGCTTGGATATTCACGTCTGTATAAACTGGCTTCCACAGTTTCTCCTTTTTGTTAATGTTTTGCAGTAAAGGTATGGGGCTAAAGGATTCTTTTAGGTGACTAGTAAATGACAGTAGGGAAAAACACCACGTGATCAGCTAATTATTCAAACTGGAAGTTATTTCAAGTAAGTCTTGGTCAGCTTTATACAGGTCATCTCGTTATTTCTCTGTATCTTTCCTGCTGCCTCCTTAATGAGGCTGCAGAAAGGGTCTGGAGAAGACTAGTGTGGAGAAAGGAATGTTTGCATGTTAAACTCTTTTTTTTTTCTACTGCATAATGTTAACCTGTATGTACCTGCCACTGAGGTATTTCCATTCAAAATCAGTCATTGGGCATTTGTAAACAAATTAATAAAATGTTAGGCCTTTTCCTGATTTTTGCTTTTCCATCTCAGTATTACCACTGTGTCAACAAGCTGATTCAGAGAACAGCTATAATACAATTAAATCACGTCAGAAGCTTGTTATACAAACTTGACTTAGATTTGTAATACCTAGCTGGGGTATTACTCTTGCTGCGTGGACTTTCACTGATATATATGTTGCACATCTGCTTACTCTTCTGCAACTTGAACTGACCTGCCAGGACTACCACAAAATAGTTACAGTTGAAAGGGACCTCTGGAGATCATCTAATCCAAGCCCCCTGCCAAGGCAGGGTCACCTAGTGCAGGTTACACAGGAACACGTCCACCTACGTTTTGAAAATTGCCAGAGAGGGAGACTCCATAATCTCCCTGGGCAGCCTGTTCCAGTGCTCTACCGTTCTCAATGTGAAGAAGTTTGTCACTACTAATACCTGGTTGTCTGTAGCTTTTAAACTGCAGTGCGGATTTACCAGCTCTCAATGCTTTTGAGTTTTGCAACCCAGTTTAGTAACAGCATGGGAGAGAGACTGTACAGCTCTTTCAGTAACAGATACATTTCTGGCCATGGGTGTTCACAGGAAGCATTTCCCAAAAAGGATACTCTAGTTCCTGTATATGAATGAAAACAGGAGTAGTCAGTTCTCTTGAGTGAAAAAAACAAGGCAGGTTTCAGTATTTCACTTAACAGGCCAAGTTTTGTTTTCACCAGTTTTCACCA
>JAYRBT010000001.1:54310631-54327210 GCA_036023395.1 Myiotriccus ornatus | reverse complement strand
GTTTTCACCAGTTTTCACCAATTTGTTTTACCTAGCACTGGCCAGATAAGATATGGGATAGTCAAAACCTTTCAGCACCTGAAGATGACTTCCTTTACCTATTCAGAACAGGACAAGGACCAGACTTTCATTATGGTTTATAGCTCATATTTGTTGTCATAAGACTAGTTGCTAAGAGCTTTTCAGTGTATAGGAAAAAAAAAATCTACATTATATTGTATTTCAATTCAAGTCCTTTTCCTCAAACTTTCAGATGTATCAGCAAGGTGTTGAAATGAGTAAGCTCTCAAGTGTGTGCCTCTGTCGGGACCTAGAAGACACTGGAGTTGCTGCTTCTAGCTTAGAACAGACTTCACTTGACTGTGGAGTCAAACAAAGTAACAGCCTGGCTAATTGTTGCTGCACTTTCCAGGTCAAGCTGTTACGGTGGTGAGCCTGGCTTCTCAGGGTGACATTGGTTCAGGTTCCAGGGATTCGGGAGGAGGCTGTATTTAAATGCCTGCTCCTTTCTCTCAGTTGGTAAAGGTAATATATTGGGGGGGCTCTTGCAGGGTTTGTCCTGCAAGCACCAGCTGCACGTTTTAATCAACAGGGGTCAGTACTAACCAGTTCTGAACTGGAACAGAAGCTGCTTGTGTAGCAACTTTCTGTTCTCAAGCAAAAGGGGAAACAGCAGGCCACTAGTTGAGACAAATACCTACACTTCTGTTTAACATTGTAATTGGTTTTACTTGAGGAAGCTTAAATCATCAGGCCACTGATGGAAATAGAGGTAGCATCTAATGATCCCACTCTCAAGCCATTTACAAAGCACAAAGACCTGAAACCTTACCTTCCCTGGGACACTGGCCTTGTTCTTTATGGTTGATCTCAGAATTGTGCCTGCCAAGCCTCTGAGGATGTGGAGGGGACTTGCAGTGCTAACTAGGAAGCAGTGTGGCCCAGACATTGGGTACTGCAGTAGCTGGCGAAGATTCTGAGTGCACATGTGGGCGTGGACATAGTCTGAACATCTGCTATATCCGTGCTCAATGAATATTTAGTGACTTAAAGTGAAAACATCTTTCAGTATTGTCCTTTTGGAGTCAGGGTACATGTAACCATGTGCAGAGACTCGGCAACCAGGTACATGCATCTTGAAAGTATAAAGCCATTATTTTTGGCAGGTGTACACAAAAGATTGCTATAATGTAGTGATGTATCAACCTAAATGTTCCTGCACTTTGGTGAGACGCTTTGCTGGCCAGGAGGCATCAGTCAGGAAGGAGAAAGTTTGTTATCCACTGCACCCTGGAATGAATGCCAATGCCCACTGGAGCCACTGGCACCACCAAAACTGGCTGACTCATGCTTTTTTTTCCCTTCAGCATGTCACACCTTTCCACGCTGATATTTTTTCTTTTGAGTATTTGAGCTACTAGTGATGCTAATTCTCTCTGAAATTTCAGCTTTCTTATCTTGCACAGTTGTGCACTGTAACTTTTCTTGCACTCCTCTCAGTTTATCTGTTTCTTCAGCGTGTGAGTCAAGGATACACAGCTGCACTCTCTTGCAACTGGGCCTTGGGTCCTTGAAACAGCTGAACTCCTGTGAGAGGTGTGAAGGAGGAGAAAGGTGATGAGAGAGATGGTAACAGTCTTTCTGGAAAATGTGGCTGACTTGTAATTGTGAAAACTAGATCTGCAGAGGGGGATTCTTCAAATCGCTACAGCTGCCTGTTAAATAGGGTGGTGTTTTCCTTTGTAGCGGCAGAACATTAAAGCTTTCCTCTGTTGCAGCCAGAGTTTAATGACACTCTTGCAATAAAATTGTAACTCAAAATCTCTTAGATAAAACCCCAAATGCTGATTCCAAAGGTATCGTACTGAATCAGCACTCTTGATGTGTGGAGTGAGGGTATCTGATGTGTGATCAGAAAGATCTTTTCTTTTTAAATTCTTTTTATATCTGGTGAACTCCCACACAAATTTACTGTACACATGGAAGTGTTTATCTAAGTAAGAGCTTTTGCATTAGTGTCATACAAATACTTCCGTTGTCTCTATGATTTCTCTTCTTTACCAAACCTAGCTACCTAGGAAAACAGAATGCTTTTTACAGTTGTGGTTTTAACTGTCTTAATTTCAAATCTCTTACACACTGGCAGTTGTTGGCTTAACAGTTGGCTCTGATATTTGCTTCTCTTGTACTTTTAATTTTTTGTAACTCTCCTGAAATTCGTGTTATGAACCAATAGTTCTTGTAAATTCTAGATGGTGGGAATAGATTTAGTGGAATTACTAATGTACTTTGGTGAGAAGCATGTGATTGTTGGTGTAAGAAATACTAGAAGAGGTCCAGGAAGCCATACTAATACTGCTATAAAAAGCTCAAGGCATTTGTTATGTTCTGATAGTGTATGTTTTGGTAGAGAACAATAAAATGAGAATCTGAAGTAGAATACTTCACATATAAGTGATGACATAAGGGTGATATAAGCAGAAAAAAAGCCTTGAGTGAATTGTTGCTGAATATATTGCAAAGAACTAGTGTGAGGAACAGATGACATGCTGACTAAATTGGAACCAAACTTCTGCAAAAAAGTTGAAGTGGTTTAGGAAATTGATAGAAACTGGAGTCTACCAAGGACCTTGAGGCATAGGGTCTGGTGTGCTTCAACCTCATCAGCCCAGTTTGCTCTAATATGTAGTGCGTGGGTAGGAGCTCTATTTTTTGTTTGCTGTTCATAGCTCTGTTTTGGAAATGTGTCTCACTGTTCTCCTGCTGTTGCTCAGCTGTTCAGACTCATGAATTCCTGAGCCATTTTTATCAAGTGTTTGTCTAACCTGCTGTTAAAAAATTCTCGTGGTGAAAGATCTGTGGTCTGCATAGTTAGTCCTTCCTAGTTTAACTTTCTTTGTCCATTAATTTTTTTTCCCCAAGTACTGTACTACTTTGTTTCTGCGTTATAATTCAAGCCAGATGTTTGTCATCTCTTCTTGTTTCTAATTACTAATCTTACATTCTGCAGTTCTCTCCAACCGATGATTTACACTGGTATGCAGGTGCTGCAAAGCGCTTGATTCGCACAAGAGTTGAACTGGTTTTAGTGAAGAAAACTTATAAGGTGAACTGTATCTTAAGTCGAGGAATGAAATAACGAATTCTTAAATATAGCGAGGTTGCCCTGTATAGACCAAAGAGTTATTGATCAGCACGTCAGATGTCCCCAATTCATAAAATTTCGCATTTCGATTAAATCAGTTCCTTTTGGTTGTGGTTTCTTATTAAAAAGAGAACATTGTAATTAGCAAGCCATCTCATCCTCATGTTAAAAGATACAGAGGCTTCTTGGTTTTAGCAAAAGCATGAAACACATGTGAGCTAATAAAGTATTTTCTGTTTAGACCTTTGTCTCTTATTTATGGAACTGCAGCTAAACTGAATCTGAATCCACTGAAGCACTGGATGGATGAGCAAAATAGCAGATATTTTAGGATCCTCTGTTGTTAAACAAAAAACAAAGAGCTACTGAAAGTCCCAAAGCAAACATAAATCATCACCATGGCCTCTTGCTGATGATATTCAGTATCCTAGCAACACATGGATTGCTTGTATGTGTTGTGCCTTTGCACTTTAAAAGCCCAGGTGACTGGCATACTGTTTATTTTTTTACTCATCTTGTGCCCATCCTGGGTAAAGATGGATGTCCCCTCCAGTGTTGCTACATGCAGAAGTGTAATGGGAACTAATTTCATCAGTTCAATACTTTCCTATGACCTCCATTACTTTTAGATAGTATTAGACTTGAATTTAATCTAAACTGTTGAAAACTAAGTAATCTTACATCCCAGACAATGTTAAAAAAAAATTTAAAACTGATATTGCTGAAAAATGGAGGATCTAATGATCTTTACAAAGATCTTCTTATATGTAGACAATGGGTGTAATATTCACTTTCAGGAAATCTTTTTCCTGAGGTATTTTTCCTGCAAGTTTTAATTTTGATCAGTTTTCTATTGTGAGTGCTTCTTGAGTCTTTTCCCCAGTCATCTTCCACCCACTGTAATCATAAATATATAGAATCATAGAATGGTTTGGGTTTGAAGGGACCTTTAAGGGTCATCTTTCAACCCTCATGCCATGGGCAGGGGCAGGGTCATGGACATCCTCCGCTAGACCAGGTTGCTCAAAGCCCCATCCAATCTGGCCTGGAATACTTCCAGGGATTGGGCATCTACAGCTTCCCTGGGCAAGCTGTGCCAGTGTCTCACCACCCTCACAGTAAAGAACTTCTTAATATCTAATATAAACCTGCCCTCTTTCAGTTTGAAGCCATTTCCCCTTGTACTATCACTACATGCCCTGTAAAAAGTCCCTCTCCAGCTCTCTTGTAGCCCCCTTTAAGCACTGGAAGGCTTCTGTAAGGTCTCCCCAGAGCCTTCTCTCCTCCAGGCTGAACATCCCATCTCTCTCAGCCTGTCTTTATAGGAGAGATGCTCCAGCCCTCTGATCATCTTTGTGGCCTCCTCTGGACTCTATACAACAACTACCTGTGAATGTTTCTTGTACCATCAGCTGGGTCTCTACGTCGATTGGGGTGTATTAGCTGAGATTTTATTAAGCTGAGTTCCACATCGTTCTCTTCAAAAAGCAGGTGCTTGACAGTGAGACATCCTATATCCCATTTGATTCAAATACCCTTCCGTGTTTGCATATTTCTTATGTACGTTTCTCTTGACCTTCAGCATTGTTTGAAGTTTCTATTCCTGGATCCCTTTTGTAGGCTATCACCAAAATTGTTTCCAGTGTTGGCAGAATAGAAAAACATCTCTAACTGTGTACTAGAACTGAGACTTCCTGTCACCATCTCCTCCTTGTGACTTCTTTAACATGGGAGAACTTCTTGAGGTAGAAAACAGAAGTTATTTCTGTTAGTGCCTTTAACACTTTGCAACTACATCTGGAAAGAAGGGAGTCAAGAATCCCATTTCACAGTACTTCAGTTGCACGAGCATTTTAAGCATGTGACTCCTCCAGGTTGTTTTCACTAGATTTAAGCTAAAAGCAGATGAAATAATAGTAAGTCCATAATAAGAAATGAATATTCTGAAAGAGTTTGTGAGTTGTATATTTATTCAACTGAACTGACCTAACATTTTCTGAAGTTATAGCATTGGTGCCTTAGAATCCTAAATAAAAGGTAATAAAAGAAAAAAAAATCTATGTAGGCTAATAGGTTTTAAGTAAGCTTTGGGCTAGTTATTGGTAGCTAGGCCTTGCTTTGTGATGAATTGAATTAAGGCCACTGCAAGTCATCTTACTGAAACTGAATGACAGCCAAGGGCAGACGTGGAGCTGTTGCCCTGCCTGTTTTCTGTAGGGATGCTCTATCAGCAAAGATCTTGAGTCACACTGGGCAAGAAGAAAACCCTCAGAAGTTGATGTGGCTGTGAATTTGTGTTGAGTTCGTTCCCATACATTCACGTCCATCTGGGATGAATCGTCTGGCTTTAACTGTAAACAAACTGTTGATTTGTGTCATAGGATTGGCTCCCCTGGAGTTTTGATACTGGCAAAATAGTGAGTGGCTTGTTGAACCATCAAGAGTTCTACTCCATGTGGGTGGCATGTCTCGTTGTGCGTTGGCTTCTTTTGATGAAAGACGATTGGTTATAACTTGCACCTTCTAAGTAGCAGAAGACAGATCTTAAATGTGGATGTATGGTAGGAAAATGCCTGTAACTGCTTGTTGCTATCACGCTTTGCTAAACAGAGAGATGGATTTGCGGTTCAGCGGAAATAAGTGGTTGAGAAACAGCTGTACTCACTTAGGAGTGTTTGTTGCCTGTCCTTGTAAAGATTTTGTTTACTTTTCTATGTCTTGGCTTCTGATTCCTTAACCTTCAGTGTCTTGATAACTTTAAAAAAAAAAATGATTATGGCTTCTGCTTTGTGTAAATGTTCCATGGAACCAAAGCCTGTATTTTAGAGCTTTGGTGAATTGTATGGGTAAAATTGATCTTGTGCTGTAGGATTAAGTGTTGAAGTGTTTGGTGTTTCACGTACATTGTAAAACTTGTAATGGTTTTCCATTATAAAATAACTGGCTATCATAGTCAAATGTTTGGGAATGTTTTGTTTAACCATTCCTAATAATGTTTGGACAAATTAGTGCTTTCCATATATTACTCATTTTTGTTGAATAATGAAAATGGTTTCTTCTCTTTTCTGAAAGGCTTGTAACAAAAAGAAAAAGGAAACATGGGGAGTGTGTATCTTTATTGTAGCAATTGATCTGGATGAAGTGACATTCACTTTCACTGACCTTCTGAAAAGTATAAGCATAAGGTAAGTGAATTAAAGTATGTAATTTAGATTTCAATAATTAACTCAACATTTTTATAAAGAAAATATTTTTAAAGCATTGTGAATCTTTGTGCATATCAGGCTAGCTGATTTTACAATGAAGGTTATTTATGAGAATTCTGAATATGTTGGTAAACTAGAAGTCTTGCTATCATATTTTAGTTTGAGGGAGCAGTGATACTTGTTTGATTCAACTGTGGTTAGCTTTGATTGTATGACTCATTGTATGACTAATTCTTGTTCTTGCTCAACCTAAAGTATTCAGCAGTTTTAATTGGTGTAAATTGCACTTAAGACATGTCCCTTTCTTCCCCTGTATCAAGATTTTCTATAAAACCTTTGTCCCAGCATTAGGCGTAGTCTAAATCAAACAGTGGAAAAAAAAATTACTCTTCAGATGGTTTCCAAGCATGCTGCTCCTTTTAAAACATTTTAATGCCAGTCTAAATTTTATACTTTTGTACACACTTTCTGTAGGGGAGGGTTACTGTTATATTGTATATTGACTAAGTTAATGAATGAGAAATTAAGATTGTAGGGCAATATCTGCTTTTAAGGTAAATTTAGGTGGCAACAGCAATAGGCATAGCTTGTGTTAGATTCATCAGTCTTGTTAGCCCTGGGCTTTTTGTCAGCTATAGGGTCAAACTGGCAGAGATTTCCACCAGTCATCATATCTTCTAGAGCCACACAGATATATTGAAAAGATTTTTTTATTCCATGGTGAAAGAGTTCTTAAATGATCTTTTGTCTGGTTTTATATTGTTTCTTTAATCTGACAAAGATCAAAAAGTCTCTCAGAATGCTATATTCTGATAAAGGATCAAAACGTATTTGATACAGTTGAAATGGTTGAATATGTTTGATAGCTTCCTCCTCTTTGGATTTTAGCAATCTGCTCATTTTGCTTATCAACATGACAACAAAGTGCTCCCTTGATGGCCATCATATTACATGGATGAGTAGGGAGAACTTTGGTCCCCTGCGCAATAGTGTTTCCAAAGGGTGGGGATGTCCTTGCCCCGATACCTGTTGCAAGACTTGAAATTCCATGTAATTCAATACATTCATCTCAGTTTTCACTCCTAGGTCTTTATTTAGAATGGATGGAACCAACATTCATGTTCTTGGAGTAGTAAGAGCATTTCTAAAGTAGAACAGAAGAGTTGAGATGTATTTGTTGGATACTTGCGGTTTTACTGGCAGAATGAGAAGAAAAGTGTGTCTAGTTAGGAAATTCCTGCTTCCAAAGATAGTATCTGTGCAAGCCAAGAAAATTTTCCTTCTGTAGTAGTGCCCATACTGCAACATACCTCTGTTACCTGGTTGAACAGTATTCCTACATCTGGAAAACGTAAAGATGGGGCTTGAAGTAAACAAGTAGTGTTTCCGAAGGCAAAGTTCTCTGTCACTGAGAATAATAGTAGTAAAAAGATGCTGGGGTCCAGTGAAGTGAGGCAATGAGTTTTGGTGGGGTTGTGTGTTTTTTTTTTTTAAGAGCTATTTCAGGAAACTTATTTTCAGAGTTATGATAAGCTGTAATTTTTTTCCTTTTTTTCAGTGTATGCACATTTTTTCAGTTTCTGAAAGAGGTGGATGTTAACATGGATACTGTAAGCACTAAAGTTGATAGCACTGTATCAAGGCTGAAAAAGAAATACGATGTATTAGTTGCACTATACCACAAGTTTGAAAGGTAGAGTACATTTTTTCATTTTGAAATTATGATTTCTTTATGCCTGTCAACAATTAAGTATTTGATTTTTTCAAACTGTGTATTACAGGAGCACATTTAAACTCTGTGTGCTAATATTTACAGAACAGTGAAATGGAACTGTTAACATACATTGAATAAACACATCTTATGTTTTACTCCATAACTATTACAATGCTTTGTTAAACAATCCCTTTGTTGCAGCACAAACAGTAGTTAGAGTAGCATGACAAGTGATTGCTACTCACTTCAAGCTTTTTACAGATGTATAAGAAGGTTGGTTTACTATCTAATATTTTCTTTTATTTAACATTTTTCCTCTGAAATCTCAAAGTATCCCTTAAATGACTCTTGAAAGGGGTAGTAGGTACCCCTTGGTAGTTTATAGGATGAAGGCATTAATGTGATATAAGCTTTATTTGTCTTTTCAAAGTCCGAACAATCACACTTACTGTTATTCTGGGCAATATGTATGTGACAATACTTCTGTAAAGTTTATAGTTGCCTTAAAGCTGTGAAATTCTGTGAAAGTTTTAGATAATTTGTTTTTATTAATTGCAAGTCTTTTCTGGGCCATAAGTGTGATTGCAGATGTACACAGGCATGTTCTGGTTTTATTTTGTCCCTCCTCTAACTTCGCTTACTTTTTTTGAACCTTGTATTGCAATAACGATTTTTTCGAACAGGATTTGTCTAAGTTTTTGTTTTCCTAATTTGTTTTTGAATAAACTGAATTTATTTCTTGAAACGGTGTATCTAGAATAATTGAGAAACAGCCTTATACCACAAGGCTTGCAGTGACACTGCAGAAATACTAAAGATTTTAAAATGCCCTTTTACAGAGTGTTCTGTGCAGCTGTAGCATACTTTGCTGTGTTGTACGAAACACTGAGTAACAATGTATGTACAAATCTTGTCTTTCTGGAAGAAAACAACAGATTTTATTATAGCAAGGTAAAATTGTTTTTCTGTTTAAGCTTTGACATAAGTATGCAAGCGACAACATAATTTCAGCTCTGGCAGGGCTGTAGTTGATCTGTTGTTAATTTGTTCTCTGACACCCAGTATTTTTTATTTTTTTAAAGTCAGAATAATGTTTTGTGAACTCGTGTATTTTTTTACTGCATTGAAGTCAAACGTACTGCATAGCTCACTTTCAGAAAAGTGTTCAAAACCATGAATTTATTTTTATTTTCTAGGACTTGTGGCCTTATTTATCTGGAACAACCTAGTAGTGAGTAAGTTTGATTTTCCTAGATTGTGTTTGTCAAGATAAGATATAAAACATGACGGCATTTTATCTTTTAACTCTTCAAGACTGACTTTAGTTGTAGTGTGTCATGTGTTTAATTTAGCCTTGGTGGGGACTTTGAATATTAATGACATGATTAGAGACTCAGAAATTATGTATCTATATATGGCTATGTATATTGTATATGTATATATATATATCCTTCATGAAGGATCACCATCCAATGGCATATGTCTTGACATGGTGGAAATGAACATTTGGAGAGTGAGCTTCCTAATCACAGCAAGAAGTGAGAGTGCTAAAAAATGCCTTAGCAACTCCAAAATGAGCTTGAGCTCGTGCTGTGGCTGGAGAACAGGGCGTTAGTCAAAGACACAAGAGAAAACAGCTTGTAACAGTTAAATGAATTGCCTAAGTTTGCTGTCTTTTCCAAGGATGATACTGATATTTCCTGATTTTTGAATGGCTTTGCGCAGTTAATTTTTTCAGATGTGTGGTCATAATTACATAGGGAATGGAATGAGATTTTTGGTAAACTGAACTATATGGTAAATGTTGCCTGTTGTCTTAAATAATTCCACAGACTGAAGCATGTTTTCAGAACTTATAGTTTAGATTATTACAGAGCTGTCAATGAAAAGTATTTTTGTCTCTCTACAGGATTTCTGCTGAACTCAGTTCTGTATTAGTCCTAAAAAATTACTGGATTACTTTTTTGCTGGCAAAAGGTGAGTTTTGATTAAAAGACAGTTATTTTGATGAATATTGTTGAAGTGAGTTTGTTTCACGTGTCCAGTATGAGACTAGCATCCTTATTACAAATATGCATCATACAAGCCCAGAATGTTTTGACTGCCTGTCTTTTGTAACTACTCAGTAATATTTTTTTAATGCAATTTGGCTGTTGTTGTCACTGGTATTACTTTCTGTATAGAAATATATATATTAAAGATTTCTAAGATTTTTTCTTTTACTTTAAAGGTTGGTATTCTGTATTTGAGTCCATTCTAAGGTGCTTTGTAGTCTGCCAGGATTTTAATAATGGATGATTACCTAAAAAGACTGGCAGATTTTTGATATTATATATATATAAATATATATTATAATCCTATATGTTTATAACATATATATTTATATGTGATATGCGTAAATAAAATATATTTAGTAATAAGATGTTGTAATAAGTCCCTGAAGTCACGTCCTTTGAATACTATGATTCTTTCTTGAAAAGGCGTAAGTTGAGTGATAAAACAATTGTAGTAGTCTGTGGAGTCCTGTCTTATTGTACTCCTCCTACAAAGGGAATGAATGATATATCGTAATTTTTGATTACTCAAGGTATGTGTTAACAGCAAAGTCTACACATCTCTGATATCAAAATTGGTCTTGGATTAGCTGAGTTTCATGGAGCTTTTTCGCTAGAATTCTCCAAGCATTAGCATAAAGCAAAACCCAAAAAAAGTTCTCTAGCCTGGCTTTTCTTGAGAATAACAAAAGCTAAAATTTATCAGCAAATAGTTACAGGAGAACCTGGGTGATGGTTGCTAGTTCTGATAGAAAATAAATACAAAAATTGGACGTGTAAGTAGAGCATAAGTAGGGGTCTGTAGCTGTTTTGAGTCCTTATTGGCTTTCCAAATTTTTCATGGCAATGCATGCTCTCTTGGAGATCTTCTCCGGCATATGGAATAATGCAGCTGGAATAATGCAGCTTTAGAAGTGGTCTTCATGCTAATGTTTGTGTGACTTAAGTAATTTCATATATATTTGACAGGCTGAGCATACAGTGTGTTAGCATGTTTTGAATTTCTCTGCTGTGTACTAGCAACTCCTGCTTTCTGAATATTTAGCAGCTTCCACAAAGCTTGCATAAGGGCACAAATAGAAAGTAAGTAAAATAGCCTTCACCATTACTACACTGCAGTAAAATGAAAAAGAAATCAGGAGGGAGCATTGGGGGTAGGAGTTTTGTGCACAGTAAGTTTGTGTATATGTATCTCTATATGTTGCTATCTCTAAAGCAACAAACCTCTTTAGAGCCATGACTTTTAAAATCAATAGCCTTTAAAGAACACTGTCATCCTGTGTGATGCTTTCTGAATTCTGATGGTAGTGTTTTATTATATGAATTTTGAAATCTTTGTTTTTCAGAATTACTTCTAAAATTAGGTCAAAGATCTCACAAAGGTTTTTTTCACCCTTTTAAATATTTGCAGGTAAAGTGTTGCAAGTGGAAGATGACCTGGTGATTTCTTTCCAGTTGTTGCTGTGTGTCTTAGATTATTTTATCAAACTGTCACCCCCTGCTATGCTCAAGGAACCATACAGTAAGGACTTCAGTTTTTTGTTCACTAAAGTAGAAATTAAATTCATTAAATCTCTATTAGTCATGCTAACATTCCTAATTAACATAATAAAACTTTTTATGCTTATTAAAATGGATTTTTTTATGTTCAACTTAGATAATAGTGAACTTGAATTCAATTATCTGAACGCGGCAATGTATTTAATTTTTTTTTCCCCTATCATTCATTTGCTGTGTCCTTTGCCCATGCAAGTTATTTAGGGATTTGTTAAAACAGCAGTTTTTATTTGATAAAAGAATTCAGGTTGTGGGTAGATTATAACTGAACTATTATTTAGGTTTGTTTTGAGTTACAAAAGGAAATGATGGTGCTATTACTCTCATTTCATTGATGTATAACAGTATGAGGACAGCAGAAATGCACAAGATACTGGACTATACAGACATTTAAAACAAATATGTGGTGGATAAAAGCTCAAAATAAAACAGTAGAGGTAACATGTCGATAGCTTTGCTTTTATTACAACCCCTTTGTTATTTACAAGTGTCACTTTTTTAACTAAAAATATAATAGGTTTTCACTATAGAAACTTCTGTTCAGCAGTTTTGTACTGAATGTACAAAAACTTGAGAAACCTCACTAAAACTGCACAGAAAGTAAACATTTATGGCAAATTTCAAAGGTAGAATTATATTTCAGTTAACTATTTTCTTCAGCAAGCTATGGAATTGATAATGAGTTAATCCTCTGCTAGGTTGGGATATGACCCTAATATTTTTAGCCTAATTTCTTTGTTTCACAACCAAACATCCACTTGGGTTATATTGTCATAGAATAGTCGACGTAGTCACTGCTATATTCTTTAAATTCCATGTTTTGGTGGATATTTATCTGACCTAGTAATCATTTGTTGCAGGTGAGAACAAATAATCTTGCTTTTATTCTAATGCCAGTGTAAAGGGTGGCGAAGAGTGGGCTTGGGACAAGCAAATCACTGCCCTTCTCCAGTACTGATAGGACAGACATGTGCTACTGCTTATTTCAGATATTATTAAGCAGAGACTTTTCAAAAAACACTGAATTGAAACTACCTGTTTTTGAGCTCTGTGTTCACACTGATTTAGGAGCTCATTGTTAGAAAGAATTTGGTTCTGTGCATCATATCCTGAAAAAAAATGCTGCCACTTTAGACTAAATTGCAGATATGAGTATCGCTGTCATAAGTGCACAGCATTATATTTCTAATGTGAAGCTGTATATGATATTGTAACTATCAAACAGCTCTTCACTCTTTTAGCAAATAACACAATGTATTGTTCAAATCCTCATGACCAAGAAGCTTTGTGTGCTGAGTGATGTCAACCTTTATGATCTGACTGAGGCTGAGGGGATTAAGATTTGACCATCCCAGCAGTGTAGTTTGTCAGAGTTTCTCGGAACAATTGTGAAATGTAAATGAAGTTACAGATGAGAACATCATGCTGATTAGTGTGCCAGGTTTGAACCAATAATATTTAATTATATTAATGTACATTATTAATACAATTCACATATTTCAAGCTGACAGTATTGAAGCCATCTACTTTGAGCTTAACAAAATGAAGTATTTTTAACTAAAGGTATTAAGGGGGTTTTTTATATCTTCTTCAAGGTAAACTTGTTTCTTTCTGCTTATTTGTTTGGGCATATTTGGGGAAAGGAGAAATTTCCCGCAGGACCATATTCCAGGTTCCCACTGGCACTTAAGTCCTGCATTGATTTATTAACCTTCAGACATGTAGAGTGAAGTTCATCTTTCAGCTTCCTGTTTTACACTTCTGTAAAAATATAAAAAATAGTTACTCATCTGTGAAAAGATAAGGCTTTCCCAGTTTTGCAAAACAGTTGGTTATTCAAAGCTACTTACAAAAAGCGCTGTTACATTCTGTGTAGAATTGCTGTTTAAATACAGAATGTCAAGTATGGATACAGGAATTTAAAAATTAACTTTATTTTTGTATGGGTTTTCTGTAATGAAGGTTTCTTACCAAGCTGAACAGATGAAAAGGAAAGTATTTTTAAGAGGAAAACCTGAAAAACTATATAAAAATGTAATCTTTTTGGTTTAATAATTTAAATTTGTTTTTTCTCAAGATGACTCTAACCTTGTGATGGTTCTGAATATCTTTCCAGAGTCTGCTATGACTGCAGCGACTGGTAATGGTTCGGCTCGAACCCCAAGAAGAGGTCAGAACAGGAGTACACGTACTGCAAAGCAACTTGATACCGATACAAAGATTATTGAAATCCTTTGTAAAGAGCATGATTGTAATTTAGATGAGGTAATGCCTGCATTTTAATGTCTGATAGGTCTTGCTGCTAAACCCCATGTGGAATATGTATTTTTTTAAATAGTCTTGTTTTAAATGTCAATGCTAATGGCAGCTTAACTATTCTCTAAAGTTCAATAGTGAAGGTATTCTGCCATTCTGTAATTTCTCTAGTAAGTAGCTTAAAAAACAAGCAAACAAAAAATCCTCAAACAAGCTCTTTGCTATGGGTGATAACTTTGCCAGGGAAACTGAACTGTGAAGAATGCAATACAGAGTTATAGGCTGATCACGGCATGTAACGTGTAGGTGCAGGGCTGTTCTGATGGGGTTTCAGCTGCATCTTATGATGAAAAAAATGTATGCAACAAGCATATTGCTTCTCTGGGAGGATCTTAAAAAACCCCATTCCCCTTTTCCTTGGCTGATGAATCTGTTCCTGTAAAAGTACTGATTTTTGAATACCCAGATGGATGATGGAAGTAGAAATATGAGAGGGCTGGGAAGAGTGCAGTTCTTTCCCAGTTTAGTCACTGAAAGTTCAAGCAGTGGAGTGCTTGCTGGAAAACTGTGTTTTGGATATATAAGGAGTTTCATTCTTGGTTTACTGAAAACAAAACACAGTGCATTACAGAAATGTCTCAGTTTCTTGATTTAAAGGTGTGAAAGCAGTGTGTGCACGGCTGACTCTGTATACTCCTAATGTTACATTTTTTCTTTTCATTAGGTCAAAAATGTGTATCTCACAAGCTTTATTCCTTTCTTGAATTCTGCTGGTATTGTAGCTTCAAATGGACTACCAGAGGTAAGTGGAAGAATTTAAGACAGTGATGGTTTGACCCTGGCTGACTGTCAGGTGCCCACCAAAGCTGCTCTGTCATTCACCCCCACAACTGCACAGAGGAGAGAAAATATAACAAAAGGTTCATGATCTTAGAAAAGGATGGGGGAGAGATCACTCACTGAATACCATCACGAGGAAAAAAAACAGGCTGAACTCGGGGATATTCACTGAATTTATTAGCAACAGAATTCCTATCAGGAAACCTGCTCCAGTGTAGGCTCCTCTCTCCATGGGTCTACAGGTTCTTGCCTGCTCTAGCATGAACTGCCAATGGGTTCACAGCCCTCTTTCAGGCACCCACCTGCTCCACTGTGGGTCTCCTCCATGGGCTGCAGGTGGATCTCTGCATCCCCGTGGTCCTCCATGGGCTGCTGGGGCACAGCTGCTTCACCATGGTCTGCACCACGGGCTGCAGAGGAACTTCTGCTCCGGTGCCTGGACCACCTCCTGCCCCTCCTTCTCCACTGACCTTGGTGTCTGCAAAGTTGTTCCTCTCACACATTATCACTCTTCTCTTCTCTGGCTGCAATTACGTATGCCCAATAACTTTTTTTCCTTCTTAAATATGACATCAGAGAGGTGTTCCCTCCCTTCCTAATTGGCTCAGTGGTGGATTTGTCCTGGAGCCGTCTGGCACTGGCTCTGCCGGACATGGGGGAAACTTCTGGCAGCTTCTCAGAGAAGCAACGCCTGTAGCCCCCCTGCTACCAGAACCTGGCCACACAAACCCAATACCAACAACAGTGCTTTGCTTATGTCACATTGCTTAAGACTCCCTTTACACGTTGATGAAGTTCTAGTAGGTACTTCTAAAATCATCTAGCAAAATACATTGTTTTTCAGGAATGTGGCTTAGCAGAGATTTCAGTATTCATAAAGTATGTTTAGCTTTTACATTTGAATTTAATAAATGAACCTCCTGTGGCTAAACCAGTCCTTTTGCTCAAAGCAAAACATGACGTAAGCATTGTATATCCATGATCTTGGTAAGGCTCTTCATCTAAAACACCACTATTACAATATTAGGTTTCTGAAGTCACTCTGTAAATGCAAACAGTCTTAAATTACATGCCTAAATTTAAATATAAATGAGACGTGTTACTGTAGTGATGTTGGAAAGATATCTAAAAGATTAGGCTCAGTTTCACAACTTGGCAGAGTTGGCCTGCTGTGTCCATGCAGAATTACTTTTATCTTGCCGAGCTGTAGCCTGGATGCAGCAGATTACCTCTGTGCAGTTACATCCAAGAGTGCACCTTAGTAGGTAACTTCTTGCAGTGTGTTTTCCTTTCAGAGTAGGTCTAGCTGCGTGTCTCAAATAGATGTGGTAACCTGAAAACAAGCAGCTCTGAAGTTTATCAGACTGATAAGTCTGAAGGGTTCAACCAAGTGTATCTTCTGTTCAGTTTCATAGTGTGTTGGATGGGGAACAAAGTACAAGACCCACTAAAGATGTTAATCTCTTCCTAAATTAATTTCAGGGTATCAGTAACGTGTTTAGACTTTTTAGTTTATGTGTGTATATATAGTTGGGAAACGCTGTATGAACTTCCAGGCAAAGGTCATTAAACAGCTTATTCTCAAATCAGAGGGTTTTCATCCAAGGGCACTCAACTTAAGCATAGTATCAAAAGTACTAAGACTCTGCTCATAAAAATTTTAAAAAACGATGCATTTGAAGAAAAATCCAGTCACATTATCCTTGCTCCTGAAACTTGAGCACCTTGAATGCCAAAGCAGAAGGTTACAGCTATATTTTAGAGATAGTTGGTTCATATGTGTAATCCAAAGCCATAGGTGACATCA
>JAYRBT010000001.1:54283429-54302163 GCA_036023395.1 Myiotriccus ornatus | reverse complement strand
TGGGTTCTCTTCAGGGTTACAAGTTTTCAACAGGACTCTGCCTCACTTCAGTCTTCTCTCATGCATCAGTTTCTTCGTGCATCAACTTACTCAAATGCAGGCTCCTCCACGAGCAACATGGGGTCTCCTCACCCCAACAAACTTTTACAGGTAGCAGGGATCTATTTTTCAGTCTTTTCCCTGCTCAAGGGAGAGAGCGAAAAAGAGAAAAAGCAGCTCTCCCCCCCTCGAAACTTTCTTCTCTCTCCGGCAGCAGCTTCAGCTTCGACCTTGGACATTCTGTTATCTCTTGGCTGGAATTCTTCTGCAGCGGTCTCTTGTCCAAATAGTCGGCCTTTTAAAGTTTTTTTTTTTCTCTTTACTCTCACAAGAAAGAGGGGGGCTTCAGTGCCACACCTTCCCCCGGCCCAGGCCGGGGGAGGAGGGGGCCTGGCCCTCCTCGGGCCTGCCGCTTCTTCTACATGGCTGCTGCTTTTTTCAACTGCGCAATCCACCTTCTCTTCTGTTTTTTTCTTAAATATGTAATTAGCAAAGGCGTCACTAAGAGTTCTGATTGGGTTTTTGTCCGGAAATCTACTTGGACAAAACCATCCACAGCCCCGGGGATGGGCTGGTGGGCAAAACCACGACACTAATGGAATAGTTTAATCATGAAGTGAGTTTTCTTTTCAGGGTAATCTGTGTTTGGTTTGTGTATGACTTGAGAGTGTAAAGTTAACAGTTTTCTATTATGGGTGATACTTTACCAGGCACTGGGTTTATACTCCCAGATTCAAGGAGTGTTGTTGGCCTGAGCAGTGAGAGCCCCGCCTAGCCCAGTAGAAGCATGCTGACCTCAGGGTGGTATGGAGCTAATTGCCTTGTTTCGAAGTGAATCTAGTGGGCCACCTTGTGCCTAGCAGCCCTTGCTAATTGATTTTCCTTGCTGACCTTTTCACTGGGGGAGCCAAGACTTGTGTATCCAGCTCCATGCTCATCACCACAACACTGTATGCGCCCCAGGGTTTCTGGTACAGTGCTACAGCTGCTGTACCAGAGTGTAAATTTTTCCCCTGTAACATTTTTGTATGTTTGATGTCTTGGGAAATGCACATTGCCTCTGCATTGCTGTGTAAATTTCTTAATGGTTTTGCTGTTTTTTGAATAAGATGGCCTGAAAACCCTTGAATTCTTTTTGTCAGAGCCTACAGAAATGGAGGAGGCAGAAGTATTTTAAGAGGCAGACAGTATTTTTAAAAACTTGCAGTGCTCTGCTTGAATGTATTTTAATGTATTGAATCTCTCTTCCTGAGCTCCTAGGGGCGTATGTTTGATACTGTTTTGGGGTGGCTTATATAGCTGATTTGAGTGTTAGTAGCATAGAATAGTTCAGTTGGAAGGGACCTACAGTGATCACCTAGAAACAGCGAAATATGTTGAGTGGAGCCTAGTGGAGAGGATGAAAAGGAATGTGCAAGACATGCACCCAAGGGCCCTGCTGCTTCATTGACCTACATGTCATGTCTCACCTGGATCTCCCCAAGATGAGGACAGTGTCTCCTATTGGAGGCTTGGTACTAGAGAACGGCAGGTTTTCCTCAAAAGCTGAGGGCAGCTGTGATGGCCAGGACAGGCACCCCAAGGTTCAGTGCTGGCCTCAGTTTCCTTCTCTGCCTACCCGTGAGGAAAGGGCTGTGAATTATGAACAGCAGAGTGTTTAGTAGTGGCTCAGGAGAAGAGTAGTAGTGAAACATTATCTATGCTAAAATGTCTTGCTGAGTCTCTGCATCACTGCAGCAAAGGAGCTGAGGCACCACATAGAAACGGAGAGCCATGAGTCCTCTAGTGCAGAAAATCCACCCCTTCCTCACATCTAAATATTGGCTGGTTTTGTCTGGAAACACTTAACGTATTAGAAACAGGAGAAAATACTGCTGTGGTTGGCTTAGGAGGCTGTTGACCTGTCACAGAAAGGCTCAGCTAGTGAACAAAGGAATTACTGTATTCTTCTGCAGTTGTTTACCTGGATATTGTTTCCATCTAATGGTGTACAAGGTTTACAAGTGTCTGCTTAATTAGCAATTCCCTCAAGAATGGGTAGGCAATTAGAGAAGTGTAGTTCATACCAGTAAATACCTCTTAACCTCCAAACACTTGATAAAGGAGGAGAGAAAAGTCAGATGCCTTCTTACTTATAAAGAATGTCTCACCATAACTGATTGCTTTGGGTTAATTTTAAACAAAGTACCTGATAGTCTGAGGAAGATGGAATCTCGAGAAGGTTCAAGTTTACTCATATGGTTAGAGAACGTGTTTTTTAAGTGCTAAAATGAAGAAGAAAAGCATGGAATGTGTAAAGCTTATGCAAAAAAAAAAAATTGCCTTGATAAATAAGAATAGAAACTATTGAAAAATATTTATTTACAAATATTTGCATAATGCAACTCTGATTCCCCTACTTATTTAGCATGTGTTTTTGTTTAGTTCTTGCCTCCCCCACCCCTTCCAGGTAGTGCATTTCATTACAAAGCTTTTCTGCTTTTTGGAGAGTCAGGTCTGGTTTTATCCAGTCTTTCCTCATTCTCCTGACTGCTTTAGGAAGCAGGACTTCAATAGGAGATTTAAAAGGACTGAGCATTTTAATACAGAATAGCTTGAATTTATTGTAGTTTTACTTGTCACAGAGCTTTTGTGAGGAAAAATGCCTTGCATGATTTCCCTGAAGAAAAGTCTTAAGTGCATCTGACCTTTAGCTGACTTTGAAAGCTATATCAAATCAGTGTGAGACTTCTTACTGGTATCTGAAGATAATATATTAGTCCTTAGCTAGTCACTATGAATATGTTTATTGCTTTTGCATAGCTAGCTGACTTAGTCGTTTGTGCTTTAGGAAGGAAATGAAACATCCTTTCTTTTAACTAAAAAAAAAAAAAAAGCACGGCCAGAGAAAATAAAGAGTGGAAAACAGCTGAAGGTTCTTCTCAATAATTCTTGATTTTAAAAAAGGGCAAATACATACTGACAAAATCACATGTAAAGTACCTCCTTTTCCTTAAATTTTTATTGAACACTGAAAGGAGAAGCCCCATTTATCAATTCACATATTAACCAATGAGGTTTTGATGCTTCCAGAGGCAGATTATGTGGAGATCAGTTAAGAAGATGTTAATAATGCTGCATAACTTTTAGCTGCAAGATAGAAATCTACTGTACAGTAGTCTTTCTTTACTGTAGAATGTTTGTGCTCACAGTAGGCACTCTTTTGATTTCGTAACTTTAAATACAGGGAACTGAAATTACTTTAGACTCACAGATGACAATAGCCTTTGCTTCATTTTTATCATATTTATATAAATATGATTTAAACACTGCCATAGTTGAAATCTGTTTCCCGTGAAAGGGATAGCTCGTTACCTGCCAGCCTGGAAGTTCATGCTCAGCCTTTTCCATAATTCTGTCAAATCGATCTCTCTTGCGTCCAGCCAAAAAGTAATTGTTTTGAATATCTCGAACATTGTGTGAATAAATTCCGGAATACCTGAATTTCCCTTAGAGAAATCCCTGTCAAGTGCCATGTCACATCTTTGACTAAAGTGTCGCTGTTTGCTGCACTGTGTTAGGAATAAACAAGGAGGAGCAGGTTTTCAGTGCAAGCAAATCAAACACAAAGTCTATCGGTTTTCAATCTATTTTGAGTGATATGTCTGTATATCTGAAATGCATTTGTTTCAGTGTGACTTAAGTTTGGGTTTGTGGTGGTTTTTTTGGGTTTTTTTTATGCTGTGTCCTTTAAGAGAGTAAACACCTATGATCTTTGTTATCTGTATCTGCAAAGCAATCTAGCTGTATTTCCCTGTCTCTCAGCTTCCATTCTGCTCACGAGCTCTGAATGGGAGGAACAAGCAAGGTATTACATTTTCCATGCTGCTGCTTAGAGAATGTTCTTCCTGCAAAAACCCTTTCACATGTACAGTAAGTGGAGAGTGTGGAGCATACACATGTTCTAAATCATCACACTTGGCATACTTAAAATAATTTGGGCCATGCTACAGAATACTTCCTCTGCAAGCCAGCTTTTGGAGGGCCCAACACAAGATATGTGAAGCCCTTCTGCTCTGCCAGGGTTCACCTGCCCGGTAGTGGGGTAGTGAAAGGGTCTTGTTCTTCTGCACTGGAGTTGCAGGCAAACTGCAGTCTTGTCTAAAGATAAGGTAATTTATGCCAACACAGTAAGAGGGGTTAGAGAAGGAAGCACTCCACACTTTTTTTGTTAGACTCTACGGCTGGTAGTCTTCTGTTGTTAACTTGTTAAATCATCTATATGAGCCCTAGGAGTCAAGGGATATTCCACACAGGACTGCAGTTTTAAAAGATTATGTGGTAGCTTTTGCTGTTAACAGGGATGAGATCAGCTGCACCACCTTCTGCAACCCCACAACAGCCCAGAACAGAACAAAAAAGTTCAGTGTGGCAGGCAAAAGGGATTTCACTTGCAGCATGATTTGGTCTGCTATCCTCAACTGTGGTTTTGATGTTTGTTTTTGCGTGAGTAACAAACAGATGTTGAACTAAGTCAGTGCATTGCACTGCAGCTGTTCACACTGTAGCCTTCTTTGGCTGTATTAGTTTGTCCTAATTAGTGTTCATATTTTTCAAAGGAAGGACGAACACCAGTATTGACATATGTTGCAATTTAGAGTTGTAATGTGTTTTGGAGTTTTGCTGACTGATGCAAGATGAAGATGGCTCTATGAAGTTACTTCTCACTTCTTTCATGTACCATTGCCTAACCTATGCTCCACAATGTTTCTTCTTTATTACCTTCTTTGTGATTTCTACTGTCAGTTCAACATTTGCCATGAAATCTACACTACTGTTTTATCACGTATATTTGATTTAATATAACTAAATGTTTGCAGTAAGTATTTGTTAACTAACTATGTAGTTAATGTTTATACCTCATCCCACACCAAAGACTTCTGTTGGTTTTAAATTATGCAGCTCATTGTGGCAGAAATGCCTTCCTGATGAAAACTGTGTATTCCTAAAGAATACATTATTGCATTAATATGACAAACTCATTGAGCTGGAATAACAGCAGACTGACTTTGATCATGTGGTAAGGAGAAAAATATTAAATGGGTATGTTTAAGATTTTTGTAAAAAGTGTTAAAGAAATCCAGGTCAGGGTAAAGCTGTGAGCAATTACAGGTCAGCAGGTATTCCTTAGTACTTTGGTATAGCACAGGCAGCTTCCTAGTCTTCAGTTGTACAAGGACACAGTTATTGTGGAACTCAGTGTACTCAAGTGCTTAGTGCCTCTTTCCCTGGATGCAGTGCACAGTTTGAAGTTAGGTTTCTGTGCAACTTGTAAGGAGGAATCAAGCATCTCAGAAGGGGAGTTAGTACATTTGCTTGTGGTGTGTATCCTTCTTAGTAGTGATTTCTATAAGGTTTGTCTCAAGTCCTACAGGTCTTCTAGAGATAGGTGTCTACATGCTGTTTGAAGACCTCTTTGATATCAACATCTTACATAATTCCTTTTAAAACAGGAAGAAATAGGAATGGCCATACTGTCAACATTTTATATATTAGGTTACTGAACGAGTTGTTTACAGTTGTATTAAAAGAATAAGTCTAAAATCTTGTTGATAGGCAGCCAAGTAAGGTCAGGTGGCAAGGACTGGGTCTTTGGGGCTAAGTCTAGTAAGTCTCTTTAAAGTCAGTACTACTGACTTTAAAGAGACAATAGTTTGGGCTTGAGTATTGCCCCACATCAGTGACTACCATGTCATCAGCAGTGTTTCGTTGGTATTGGGTTCCCTGCCCTGTTTTGGCATTTGTCAGCTCTCCTCTGGACAATGTCTAGGCAAGATTTGAGGCATAATGCAACTCAGGGACTATTTTCAACTGCTGATATGGATTAGCAGTGAATGTTTAGTGGTGGTGCATGTGGGTGCAAACTGTGCTTTGCCACTTGCCCTCAAGGCCCTAGGACATGCTGTGGCTCGTTGTGTTACCAACCACAGATGTAGCCGTGGGTTCAACCGCACGAGTGACTGCAGTGCTGGCAAATGAGTCACAGGTTCCTGCACTGTCTTTTCTCTAGGCTCCAGGACTCGTACGTGTTTCTGCACAGCAGCTTTCTTCTCTTGGAAAAAAAGCTAGTCTGTTCCTTTTGTGCCTACTAAATTTTGCCTTTCCTCAGATGTAGGAATATCTAATTTGTGAATGAGGGACAGCCTTAAGCACAAAAAAAGTGCTCGGCATATCCAGAATGATGACATTTGCAAGCATGCTCGCTTCACTGATGTAAAGACAGGTACTTCAGGAATTGCAGACAGCAGATTGCTCTTGCAGACATCACTCAGTTCCAGTGGTCTTCTGGAGTTTAGGCACCTAGTGTCCTGTCTCAGCTTGGAAGTTACAAGGGATGATGATTTATAATATTTTCTAGGGTTTTTTTTGCAAGGGAAGAAACATGCTAAGGGCCACCAAATGATGGCTTTTCATGTACTCACCGTGCTCCTTTCAACAAAGTTACATTAGGAGAGTGCAGCTTTGACCTTCAAAAAGGAACTGAGAACATATTTGAGGTTTTGTGTCTGTACATACATACTAAATATATTTCTGCTTGCATCATGAATGTGTTTCAGAAGCATGTGGGATGAGAGGGAGGTCACTACCACCACTGCTGCTCTGCGTGATAGTGCTAAAGGATCATACTGGTTCTGCTGCATGTGCTTTTTAAATTTTTTTAAAGTTATGACATTTCAGTGATCACAGCTGTGACTTTAAAACCTTCTCTGATTTTGCCTTTATCATATAGGGCACATTCTTAGAAGTCTGTAAGATGATTGGTTCTTGGGTATTTGTGAATATAATAAGTAGTGTAATATAAATTATATATATTTATGTTTATATGGTTTTTTATTTTGAGCGTATATATACACACTTTTTAACAAATACTTAAATTTGTAAGAATGTTTCTCTCATGCCTTTCTAGTACTCATGAAGAGTTTCCTTTTATAGAAATCATGCTGTACTTTTGAGGCTTGAAACTTTTATCTGCCTGAACAGCTGAAGGCAAATTGAAAAACCAGGAAGAATAACGAACTATAGTCTTCACTGTCTGTACCATCGCTTTGAAAATCTTCCCTGCCACTCCTGTTTATCATGAAGATGACTCAAGCTGTTATTCATGCTTGGGTGTTACCATCTGAGCAAATCCTCTAGGCTAGTGGAAGAGAAACCAGAACACTTAAAGCTGAGGTCCTGTGTTTCCTGCTTTTGTCTCTGTTGACAGTGTGTTCACTTCTCGGTAGACACTCACTAAGTGTACACAACACTCTCCAGGACTGTAAGAGATTGGTTACGTTAGCACAGTGTTAGTGGGCTTATCTGCTGCAGGTATACCACGTCAGCCCAACCCTTAAGGTGCTCTTTTGACTCAAGTATGAACACGACCAAAGTGATTACCTAAGACACAGCAACTATGTGGAGTTTTCGTTCTGTGAAATGTAGATGCCTTTTTTGATTAAGAACTTAAGTTTTTCCCTACTTCATCTACTGCTTTAGAGTTTCTCTTATTAAGGGAATATGAGTCCTACTTCTATAGCTCAGATATTTAGGCTTCCTCTATACTTGAGACGGAGCTGCACTTCCAGAAAGCAATTAATTCTGTTTATTTTAAACAGATATTTTACAGTGGGATTATTCATTTTCCCTAACTGTAGAGAGCATCTGTCTCAATGACAAACCAAAACTAGATCTATAATGTTTGTCTGTTAAGGTTAGTAGAAGTGAGTCACATGCTTAATTCTGGTTGTTATAACTGCATTTCCCCCTTCCTTTCAACATGAAGGGGACATTAGCAAGGCAGTTGTGTAATTATGCCTAATTTTGCTTTAGTTGGCTACTTGTGCTGTATATCTTGTCTATAGTCACTGTTGTGTTTTCTGTTCACACAGAGGTCATGTATAGTTACGAGTGTAAGTACAGAAGCAGAGTCTATGTTAGGATCTCTCTGGTTATAGATTTACAGCTGTGACAGGGAACTGGGTTTGATAGGCTGTGCTCAGTGGAGCTGCCAGCTCTTGGTGGTACAGTATAAAGGTATCTTGCCTGTCTCTACACCAGTCCCAAGTACAGAGTTAGTCACAGAAATAAGTCTGCATTAACATGATAGACTTTTTTTTCCCTTAAAGTTGCTCTGATTATGAGTAACACTTTAACAAGAAATAGTGAAATAGTTTCCTGGGAATACTTGTTTTCCAAGTTGGTCTTTTTTTTGTATTGTCCAGTGTGGTCATACCACAGCTGTAGGACTTTCATTTTAGTCCTACTATGTTTCTAGATAGTTTAAACTTCAGCATTTCATCCTGCAACATTGTAATATGTACACTGTAAATACTTTGTAGGAACATTTCAAGGTTGCCCACGAGGGAAGAATATATTAGAATTCAGAGACATATATTTGCAGTCCTTTTGTTTTTGTAAAATCGTGCTGAATTGTGGCAAATTTGATGTGTCTGCCTTCTTAAATACAAAAGTAAACCATTATTGGTTTAAAGTCTGCGGTCATATCACTGCTGCTTCTTCCTTGTGTGGGATTATGCTCTCCAACTTTGTAGTTTTATAAATCTCTGTAGTGAAACAAAACTGGTGAAACGAATAGAACAAAGTTTTGTTTTGCTTGGGTTTTTGTGGGTTTTTGGGGGGTTTGTTTATTTTATCTGAGCCACAGTCCTGAATAACTGTCATAAGTTTTTATTGCTCTTTCTATCCTTATTGCTGTGTCATTTGAGCCATTTCCTTGCTAACCTTTCTACGGAAGATAAAATTAGCTTCTGTTAAGAAGATAAGTAGGTTCCAAACAAACATTCTAATGTGAAGGTTTGGGGTTTTTTCCCAGCTATATGTTCAATTTTAGAGCTCTTAAGGGGATAACAGTATCATGTCAAATTCATACTGTCAAATTATATGCTATTGGAAGGGAGGTTTTGTCTCTGTGCTTCTTGCACTTTAAGTTACTATGCGTAAATGCATTGGGTTTGGCTTGATTTGTTTTTTTTTGTAGGCTGAAAAAGTTCTTTTGTGCCTGCTTTTATACAGTACGAATACATAGGATTTCAGTTACGTGTTTGTATCACTTGAGTATGTGTCTTACAGTAACTTTCCCTCCGGGTTTTATTGAAGCTCTTCATTTGGGTTGGAATTGCATGTCAGAATTGGTTAGACACGGGCTGATAAGTGCCTGTGGTACAGCTGAGTATGGAGCCGCTAATCTCTGGACCTGTGTACCAGGTGTTCTCCTGAACCCCTGAGCAGAGATTTGAGGTTCACACAGTTAGACTCTGCCTAGTCTAAACTTGGCTTGGGTAAGCACTTGGGCTGTCAGCACCCTGTTCTTTCCTTTTGGGAGTTAGCCTGCCCAGACCAGAGCTTGTGCTTGGCATGCGTCTGTGTCTATTGCACCTTCCAGCAGCTCGGAGGAGCTCACAGATCTTATTTGGACAGCAGAAGGTGCTGATTTTACCACCTGTGGAAGCATATGAAATATAATGTGAGCATGCACTATATGTGGTAAACTTTGTTTCACACGTAAGAAGTGTGAAAACATTCAAGAAAACAAGTAGACCAGCAGTTTTTGGATTTGATTTCATTAATGAAACATGTTTTTTCTTAAGGCTGAAAGTACAGATATTTTGGTATTTGCTTCACCATCTGTATTCTCATTTTTCCCCATGTTTTGCTATATACTTAACAAATGTCTCCATTAAGAAATATCTGCAATGTCTTGGGTACTTTTTTCATTACTTTATAACAGCATCAAAGTTCTTTTATAGATGATTTCAACTTTAGTTAATTTTAACTCTTGATGCTGCAATGAATGGTAAATTTTTTGTAATCCAGTATCACTCCTTAGTGACCAGGAATGTCTTCAGTTTTTATTACTTAAACAGTTGCTTTAAAAAAGTGCTTGCCAGGACAAACTTCCAAAAATTATTAGATCTAATAATGTTGCATGATTTTTCAGAAGAGTAAAGACTTGCAACTGATATGTCCAATTGACTTCCTTTTATAAAGCAGCAGTATTTGCAGAATTCATCTGGAAAGCAGAGGACTTAACATAGCCACAGTTGTTTTCATTTAAAATAGACTTAATATTATTCCCAAGATAATGCCGTTAATTTTGGGTGCCTCCTGTTGCTAGCATTGTTATTTATGAATTTTGTTATTTATGGCAGGAACTCACTGATTCAAAAAAGGTAGAGTCAGGGCAAATCTTAAAGCTGTGTATGTGGAAAAATATTCTTTTAATCTCATCATAAAAGGATAAGAACTTCTTGCTGTAGGACTTCCTTTGTTATTGCTTGTGGTTTGATTCTCAAGTTTAAACTGTAGAGAACTCGACCTTCTTAGTGCAGGACAGCTTTTAGTTTTGCTAGATCTAGAGTGGGAAACAGTTTCTTAAATAGAAAAAAAGAGTTATTTAAAATCTAAATTCTCAGCTCTAGAATTTTAATTTTCTAACAAAGTGGTAGGTTTTATAAAAGTCCAGAAGATGTGTGAAGAGTTCTTTTTGTTTGGTTGAGTTTTGCGGTAAGTTCAGTTCTCTTACAGGAAAAACGGGGCTTACTTTATAAACAGCTGTGTAACAGGAACTGGATGGGAGGGAGGCAATAAATGCAAAAGGCTTCAGTGTCAAAGCAGAATTAGACAACTAGAACAAACTTCTCCATCCAACTTCTTGCAGAAGTATTAGACTGTGCAAGCTTGGCTTTCTGAATCTGCATTTATCTTAAATTAGTTCTATTGAGTACATTCTGTAAACGTACTAATGCAGTGGCAGTTGTGTTTATACAATGTTTTCAACGTTCTGGTAGTTGGATAACCAATGAAGCCCAGACATTTATATCTTCTAGGTTTAGAATAATTCTGATTTACATTTTGCTGTAGCTTTTGAAATGTATCCTCTTTCATTTTGTCAGTGGTGCTCAAATGCCAGAAACCCAGAAGTCTAAATTATAATAGTCTGGCAAAAAAGGGAACTTGTCAGGATTTACAGGTCTGCCTAGGTGCAAGAACCTTACAATATTACATTGACTGCTGGCAAAGTATGAACAAATTGCTCTTCATTGATAAAACTACTAGAAAATAACTTGAAAGAATAAATAAGGCTAGAGGATACTGTGCTTGGGTGGGAATTTCAAACTACCAGTCTCAAGGTGAACCTCACAGGGTTCTCCATAATTTTAACTCAGTTCTTTGTGTATTTCTGAAAGTCTCATCTTTGTTGAAGATGCTGCTTGAAATTTCAAGTGCAAATCACTATCTTATTTGCAAGAGATGATGGAAGACCAACTAATCAAAAGTGATATGGAAAGACTGAATGACAATCTAGTGCTCCCTGCCTCTTTCAAAAGAAGTGAGGGGGCAGTAATGAAACTAGTGGATTTGAAACAAAACAGTGTTTGTGTTTCTTAGTTTTATTCCCCCTTCACACATATGCAATGTGAATTTTTACTACTGTGAATGTTAAAAACTTGACACACATTTGAAGGAAGACAGGAGAAGCTCACAGAAGAGGAATTTTTAGAACACACAAATACATCTGACCCCAAAAGTCCTGAGATACGACTGGTGAAGTGTGACAGCACTTGAGAAAGTCTTGTGTGCCTCTCCTAGTTATCTTCTTCCCCAGGCATCCAGCCTTGGCTGCTGTTGGAGGCAGGACTGTAGATTAGCTGAATGTTTGGAGTCTGATCCAGTACAGCCGTTCTTATCTTCTACCTGGTCTCAAAAGGTCTTTCTCAATCTTTGCATTTCTATGTCTGAGGTTACCTCCTTAAGAAATGAAACCTTGGAGGTTGATTCCAGTTAAGAATTCCTTATCTGTCTGAAGTATCTTCTGTGGTTTTTTTTATACGCTTTTGGGTAAAAAGTATGAAAACGTGTTTGACTTGGTATTGGTATTTTTTTAAATATCCAAGACATGTATACCAAAGGGGGGGGGGGTGAAATTACTTGCATTCTGTTCCTGAAAAAAACAGAAATTAAAATTTCAAACCGAGTATAGGAAGTATAAAATGGGACATCTTTTGATTTTTGAAGAAATGATATGTTGAGGTAAATCTGAGGTGTTAATCATAAGTTTGTTTCTTTTTCCTTGTCTTTTGAAACTGCTGGTTAATTACCTAGTTATCAGTGTCTGCCTGCCTTGATTTTAGATCAAAAACATGCTTGGAATCAACTAAATTTCCTCTGCTTTCATTTTTATAGTAAGTGTGCATTTTCTGCACTTTGTAGATGAAGAAACCAGACTGCAAAGAACAGCTGTTTAAGTTTTGATCCTAAAACTGAACTCCTAATGCCCCCTGTGTGGGCATATGAGTTAAAATAATTCACTTTTAGGAAGTACTGGTTGCAACACATTCAGATCCTCAGGAGCTCTGACAATATAAGCCTTTTTTATTTGAGATCTCTCGGCATGAATTAGGAGCATAACTCCTCATCTAGCTTTAAAATCTAAATTTTGCATAAGGCCTTACCAGAGAGACACAAGAGTTGGTATCAAAGGCAGGAGCAGAGGGAGTGAGTGCATGTGTTCAGGAATGTAACACTGAAAACATTGCTCCATCCACAAGTCTCCAGGATAATCTTGTTGCAGAACCAGAAAAGGTGGAGAAAACCTCATCCAGTCCTGAATAGCTGGTACCTTGGCTTTATATCAGCTTGTTGTGGGAGGTACAAGTTCACTCCTAAATCAGTCAGATCAGGAATTTTTCAAGTAATGGTCTGATTCTCAAAATTACAGATGATGGGTTTTTGACTGTGTTGTTTTTTTTGTTAGAGTATTTGGTTGTCCCACACACACCCCTGTGGAACAGTGAATTAAGCTTAATTATAAAAAATACAAAGTTTCCTCAAGTAGTTTTGGGATATCAAGCTATTAACTGGTTGGAAAGCTATTGTATTGTGTGTCACTGTGCTGTTGCAAAAAGCAGAAGCTTCTGCCCTGGATAGTGAATGCAAAGCAGAAAGACCTCCTGTTTGTGCTTCTCCAGCCTACTCCAGATAATACACCAAGGAAGTCTGGTTTAAAGGGGAGTACTCATGCATGTGACTTTATCTGCTTGTTCTGCTTGTAAGTCAGTGATTTTTTTCCTTTATTTCCCCCCTTCCCCCCACCGCCCTGCAGTTGTGTAATCTCAGACTGAGTAGCTTCTCTTTACCAGGGTGAGGCTCCGGGGTGCTCACTGCTGTAGTGCAGAGGTGTTGCTGAACAAGTTGTCACTCAACTGAGTAACAGCTTTGACAGGCTCTGTGAGAGTAGTAGCCTAGAAACATAGCCCAGCATGTAATTAAGGGCTTTTGTCTCACAGTCTTTAAAAGGGAGTCTAGTATTAAACAGGCTCTTTAGAGAAGGATTCACTGAGATGTTAGAGATGCATATCTAGTTTTGAACTTTGGATTTGTCAGTGGCGTACGGAAAATGTACAGGATTTCCACTCTGTGCTGGGGATTTCGTGCATTTTTCTGAAGTCAGATATGAATCTTAGAAGATTTTAGGATTCCCAACGAAGATAGTTGCTTATTTTCAGATATTATGCAGATGTTTTTATCTGTGATATGTTTGTAGCTTAAGCTCATACTATTTGACTTTTCCTTGTGTAATTTGTACGGATAAAGATTGAAAATGCTGTTTAATTTAAAATTCAATCAACATTACTTTCTAGCAGTGTTTCAGTTAACTCAATTTCTCTGAAGTAGAAAGGAGGCAATGTACAGTTGAGTTGTAAGAATTAACAAAAGCTTTGGAAAGGAAAGGAAATTCAGCCAGATAACATAGGATATTCTCTGACAGCTCAGTATGCATTTTCTCCAACATTGATTCATGCTTCTGTATACAGCCCTGAAGTAAAAATGCCTCAGTGCTGTATCCGTGTTGCAGCTGACTGTCCTAAAGTGCAAATTCATTTAAACTCAGTTCTTATTCTTGACTCCATTGTTTTTGGGGAGGAAAAAACAATACTTACTTTTACCTTTTAGATTTTATTTTATTTTACAGTGATGTTAAATTAATTTTGAGGAAAATTTACACAGTGTTCTAGTAGCTGGGAAACATATATAGCAGGATGTTTTAAAGCACTTTTGTCTATGTATTCTTGTTTGTAACAGTAATATATGTAGATTCCTCCTTTTACATAGCATTGACTTCTCAAAATGTCTTGGTTAATTTTGCCAGCACATAGCCCCAAGTACTGATTTTTACTACTTTTTAAAGTTTGAAAGAAAATAGCATTTGAAATTTCAAATGCTCATGTTAAAATTATTTCTAGGACATGAAAATTGAGAGGAAGTTGCACTCAAAATCACAGTGTCTTGAAATTCTGTAGAGGACACTGAATAATTTCCTGGAAGAAATATTTGAGTTTATGTACATGTTCATTTCTAGTTGGCAAAAGTCATGTTTTTCTAAGAAGTTACTACTTTGAATTGAATTAATTTATTTGGAGGATGTTATTTTCCTCAAAAGTCACGTTGTATTGGAGAACTCATGAAAGAGTTTATTACAGTGTTGCTGTACCTGAAGCACTAACTTCAGTCATCAGAAATTACTCTGTTTTAATTACACAGACGTCTGAGACAGAGGTGAGAAGAAAAACCAGTCTGTCTAAGTCATTTCCAAATCCTCCAAACTACCAGAAGACTTAATTACTTCATGGGGGCCAGACTTGTGGAGATAGCATATATTTTAATCAGATAAACCTAGGAGAAACAAAGTTCTTATAAACCATGGATTGAAGCCTCCTATGAACATAATGCTCCCTAAGAAGAAAGGTGCAGGGGAAAAAGGAGAGGGAGGAGTAAGAGGGACACAGAGAGAGAGAAAAGAGGAAACTTTGGAGCAGGCACAGTAGCTGAAGTGATATGACAATATGGGGCAATTTTCCTGAGTAACTGGATCCTATAGCATAAAGTAGGTAGCTTCACCCCTATCCTCAGTAGCTTGGAAACTGATATCATTATTAAAAATGAGCAATTGTTTTAACTTCAGGAAAGAAAACCAATCTATTTTTTATTTGTGTTTGACTTGACAAGAAGTCTTTGGACTTTGGTTAACCTAATCCAAAGCCAATCTGTCAGAACAGACCTTTGACATAAATTCTTAAAATACTTTTTTGGTGTGCTATTACGCTTAATGCTTTTACAGTCTTGTAATAAACTTTTCAGATGTGAAGGAACCGTAACATTTACATATCAGAACATATGTCCACAGCTGAAGAAATGTGCAGGCTTCTAATTCCAGTTTAGTCCCAGTAGTTTTTTAATACAGTTTATATTGTAGAGTCACTGTCAAATATTTTCATTTTTATGGTCTGAAGGCTGTGTTGAATGAAGTTTTCTGAAACTGGCCTTTCGGAGAATCTGACGTCCCGTGTTCTTGTGGACCGGTTCTTTTTAATCGAATTTTGGATTGTATCCGATGTGAAGTAGTAGACTATAGGGTCAAAACAGCAGTTTGAAACGGCGATACACAGAGTGATGGGGTACATAGTCCTGACTGCAGTTACCACTGAGCAATTAACCCAGGTCTGTGTTCTCATAAGGGAGTAAAGTATTAAGGTAACGTTATAAGGCACAAAGCAGAAGCAGAATATCACCAAATGGACAAAAATCATCTTGAGTACCTTTTTCTTGCTTAATTTATTCCGGCTTAATGTAAGCGGCTTATTCAAAGTCCGTAGGACCATAGTGGAGCAGGTAACATTCAAGATGAGTGGAATGAAAAAACCAACTGTTTCAATGAAGATAACAATCCGGGATAGGTAGGTTTTCCACGTGTCCTCTGAAAAGTTTTCAAAGCATGTCCTTTGTGCAGAATTGTTATGGCAGTTTGTAGACTGGAAAAAGCTTGCTGGTGTGCTGCCTGCTAACACGATTATCCACACTGCAACACAGACAATTTTTGCATTCCTCTTGGTTCGGAGAGTCTTAGATCGGAAGGGGTGTACGATAGCTAAAAAGCGATCTACACTTATGCAAGTCAGAAACAAAATGCTCCCATACATATTCGTATAAAAGAGGGTGACAGAAATCTTGCAAAGAATGTCTCCAAATGGCCAGTTTCTGGTTACAAAGTAATAAATCCTGAAAGGTAATGTAAACACAAAAAGCAGATCCGATATGGCTAAATTAAGCATGTAAGTTGTAGTTTCATTTCGCACTTTTAAGGTACAAGTGAAAATGTAGATCGCCGCACAGTTTGCTATGAGGCCGAGAACAAACACCATGCTAAAGATACACCCATACAAAGTATATTTAAAGGAGTCCTCAGTGGAACAATTAGAGCTTACCATTATAATGGTATGTTTGAAATTCCTGTGATTTGGAGGTTTCTCTGGTATTTTTATGGCAACTCTCTTGAAATTCCAGAAGAACTCGCAGATCAGATGTATTTTGAACGGTGTGCTTTGGCAAATTTGTTGTGCTGTGAAGCTTCAGGGAAGAAAGGCGAGCTCTATAGCAGGGGAGTACATCTCCAGCAGAAATCACCAGAAGGTCACTCTTTTCCTCTGAGTGCTATTTGTAATCACATAGCCAGTTGGCAAAAGTCAGAAAAGACATCGTCTGTGGCAGATGAGATCACCTCAGAGCTTGCTTAGTTCCATTTCCCACCTCGATTCAATGAAGCCATTGTAGGGCTTTCTGCCTTACTCCTGTCTGCAGATCGTGACAGCAAAGCCTTGTCCATCCAAACGTCCTGGGAGCGTGTGCTTTACGAAACGATCTCGTGGATGCCACAGGGTGTGGGCACTTGCATTTCTCCCTCAGCCTTCTTTCTGTACAACGAGTTTTTCGGCTCGCTGGCTGGCCCCATGGGGCAGGAAGCAGAAGCAGAAGGGAGCTGCTTGCCAGGGCAGAAACCGAATTCCAGAGCGTGTTTGTTCCTGCAGCCCACAGCCCTCGGCAGCTCTCACCAGCTCCTCCTGGGAGGAGAGCAGAGCGCTCAGGCAATTTGTAGCATGACATCACAGGAAGAAGAGGCCGGGCCTGAAGAATGGTTTGTTTGCCTTCCCCTAATCTGATAATGTCTCTGCTGTACCTTGCAGACTGTAACTTGCAGGCGTGCAAATGGTCACCAGCAGAGAGCTCCAGCTGCCTCTTAACTCTTTCCATGCTTCCTGAAAGGTCCTTTGTCAGTGTTGCCAGGGCCTGAAAAATCTTTTTCTTCAGTCGTGAGGAGACTTTGCAGTGCCTGAATAACCCTCATGCCTAAAGTTCCTGTTTTTCTTTGGAGATAATAGTAATTGTGGGATTTTAAATAGGATTGAATTAGCATTATGGTTTTTGTTAGATATCTTTCCTTGTAATACAGAACACATTAATCACCAGGAATAAACTGGGTAGTTCTATCTAAATTCCCTCAATACCAAGCTCAGGAGGGACAAAGTAACATTGTTAGGTAATTAAATAATTTCACCAAATAATAATTGAGAGAGGATTGCTCTTGGATATTCCCAGGACTGGGATGTGTTGCAGTGGGAGGAGAAATTTCTAACATGTTCCGTGTTAGAAAGCACACTCCAAGCTTTATTGCTAACCAGAAAGGTGGTTCTTTAAAAAAAAAAAATACACTTAAGGTTTTTTTTTGAAATATTGTTATGCAGAAAGCTTTTTCTTCAATATGTGAGCACAGAATTAATACAGCAAAATGCATACTGTACTGTGCAGTTGCTTCTGGTGATTTAAAGGGACCAGTTATCACATATGCACAAAACAGTTCCATTAGTCACTGAATAATGAAACGAAAACATGTTATAACTAATTATATTGTTAAGTAAATATAAAAAAAACTCCAGCTCTTATTGCCTTTAGGGGCAGATATGAGGTAAATCTCAGTTTAGACAGACTCATTTATTTAACAACAGCTTGGATAGACTCGCTTCTGGCATCAAAACCAGTCTATTTCTAAGTCTTAGAATAACAAACCTCTTCATATCTGGCTGGGTGGCATGGTTCTTTTGAACTAGATTTTAATCAGTTGTACCTAAGCAAGGCTCTGGGCAAAACCTTTATAGTCTGCTGTGAAGGAGAGTAAATAATAGTGCTTCACAGGATTTTGGCATGATTTCTTGATGTAAGCTATGTCAGACAAAATTCAGAAACATGAAAAAATGGTTCTTGCTTATTTTATTTCAAGTTTTCTTTGTAGTTTTTTGCTAAACATTTTCACCTTGATTTTGAGTTGAAATCAAGCAGTTTAAGTTCAATAGGCTATAACCGCAAGAAACCTTCTTGACTATTTTTGAAATTCATGCTTAATCATAAAGCATAGTGCTTTTTGCGCTTCTAAGTCAGCCAGAAAGGAAAATGTGAGCTTGGCAGAGTCTCTCATGTATCCAATTTAACTTGGACCTTAGCATAAAGTAGTCTTAGGTGACTTTACTCACAAAAGCACAGTAAATTTTGTTTCAGTTCCTGGCAACCTTGCATGGTGAGAGAGGGGTTTTCCTGCAAAAGTTCTGCGTCAGGCCGTGGGAGCTCGGATCTCAGTTTTACTGCTCTGACTTTGTTTGTACAGGAAAACTATGCGGGGCAGGCTCAGTTACTGGAATGAAAATCCATGAAGTACAGAAATTTGATGTCACATGGCAAAGTCTCAAGCAATAATTCACTTTTAGAGAGAAGCTAGGCCACAACAACCCCCTGCAGCGCTACAGGCTGGGCACAGAGTGGCTGGAGAG
>JAYRBT010000001.1:54242361-54283329 GCA_036023395.1 Myiotriccus ornatus | reverse complement strand
CTGCCCAGAGAGGTGGTGGATTCACCATCCCTGGAGGTTTTTAAGATGAGGCTGGATGTGGCACTGAGTGCCATGATTTAGTAATCACAGTGGAGTTGGACCAAGGGTTGGACTTGATCTCGGAGGTCTCTTCCAATCCAGTTAATTCTCTGATTCTATGGTTCTATGATTCTATGAAATGTTTCTCATTGCTGAGTACTTGATTTGGCTTTTGGGCAAAGGTGTGGGTGCACAGAGGCAGAGTGGGATGTCTGATCAGAGGCACTGTCCATTTTACCACAGTAAATGTGGTTTAAGGCAGTTGTGAAGGGGCATCCTCAGCCTTTGCTTCACCCATTGGATCCCCTGCCTTGCTGTGGTCTATGGTGTTGCTTCTGTTACATATGTGGACAGTACCTATATATCTGTTTTAGGTTATTGTGTGTATGCTTATGTTGTCTTTGTGACTATGACCCCTGTACCCTTTTACTGCAGTACAGTACATGCACTTTGCGTTAATTGAAGACCTAAGTCATATTTGTGTTATGTCCAGAAATACCATTCAGATGCAGGGTCTCTCCATCTGTGGATGAAAATTTGAAAACGCCAAGTTGACAGGTTTTTCATTCCCCTCGTGTTTCAGCAAGGAAGGGTTATGACTGAGCATGCGGGCTGAGTTATTTTAGTGTAAAAGTGTGAATGGCAAAGGCAAATTGTGTACCCTTTTTCTTCATTTAGATGTAGCTGATTGTTACCAAGCAGTGTTTAAATTTGTGTGAGCTTCTCCAAGCTGAAAAGCCTGTACTAGTGCGCTGGGAGCAGCTGGGAGTCAGGAGTAGCCTCCCGTCTGGCCATGCTCCAGCACGAGCAGGGGCGAAACTACATTGCACGCTCCCTGTTCGCTGGATTGTGTTCTAAGACGTTAGGCTTTGTGCTGACAGGTTCAGAAAAGAGTTTAGTAGACCCTAGTGCTTTAAAAATTTTTAAAGAGAAAGAATTGGCATGGTAATGACCTTTCTTACGCTCCTTCACCAAAGGCAATTTTCCTTTGGGATGGGGAGGGGAGGTAGGCAGGAGGAAGCAGCTGCAGGCAGGGCCCTGCACGCTGAGGGGGGGGTTTTTCTCCAAAGGAAACAATGCTGTTGCTGCAGGGAAATGCATATGTAAGTCTGTCTACCTTTCTGCGTCAGGCAGGAATGAGTTAGGGCCTGTCATTTGCTGCTAGATGAGCAGAGCCTGTGTTTCCATTAACAGGCTTCCTGTGGCTCTTGAAGAGGCACCAAAGGCAGAGTGAGTATGGGCTCCTTAAAGGCAAAAGCTAATGAGATTCTTAAAATCATCCCTCACTTCAGCAGTGAGAGATTTCATGCACTCCTTCAGCCAGTTACCACTTAATTCTGCTTATATGAGTTTAGATACCTGTGTTTAGGTATCCAGGACTATTTACACCTTTAAGCAATCTTGGATTTGTGTGGCAAACCTATTCCAGCATTGAACAGGGGGTCAGAAGGAAAAGCCCTTATAACCCTAGCAGTGTACTAGTTGTACCCCTAGATGCCACAGAGTTGGATATTTGCTTTCATTTAGGAGACAGGGGCAGGGTCCCTTAAATTCAGAAGCCCCAGTTGAATGGTAAAGAAATATTTCACTGAAATAAAACAAGTACTGGAAATATTTGACTACCTTGTAGTCAAAGGTAAAAGAAATTTCGAGCTTGTCTTATGTACTGTAGTTAGTCTGTGCTGATGCTACTACTAAAAGCTCTTTAGAGGAAAAAAACCAACTTCAATATTAATAGTGTTGTAATAAATTTCTACAGTGTTTCCAAGGCCAGAGTATGCACTGTTAAATGATGCACAAAATGCTCTATGTAACTCTATTATTCAATAACTAATGTTACTGCTTTTAGAGGCACATCTGTGTCATGGTGCAGGCATTTGTTCTAACTTTGCTTAAGCAAGCTTATGCAGAAGAACTTACGCTGTCTGTTGCAGTAAAGACAAACCCTGGTAGGACAGTATTTTCTTGGCTCTAAGTTGTTATTATTTATCAAGTCGATTTTATGGGTTTAGGCACTTCTTGTCTGTTTACTGGAGTTTCTCTTTGAGCATGTGTATGTACAGAAAGGAATTTATTACGATTGAGAAGTAGAACTGGGAGCCAGGAAGTCTCTTTCTGGCTGTGCCACAGATTTTCTGTTCCAATCCTGGCAAAGTTTTCTGTGACTTTGTGCTTTAGCTTCCGTCCATGTAAGAGCTCATTCACTTCCACACTGGGTAATTGCTAAGTGTAGTTTGAAGTCCTTGGATAGAGAACCCTTTATTAAATAGGACCTTAAGGTAGTGAATGTGATGAACATGTAGAAAGATTAAAATTTTGTCCTTTTAGATTAGCTTGCAGCCAAGCAAAAGGATCAGTTAAGAGGCACATACAAATTACATGTAAAAGTTGAAAGAGAACTGTAAACAGTTTTTCACTGAAAGTTTAACCTTCTAGAACCAGTTTTCTCAATTAGTTTTTCTTTTACTAACCATGTTCTAATACATAGCAGCCAAAAATCTTCCAAGTATTAAAAAAAAAGTGAAGTGAAAGTATTTGGGGTGTAGTCTGTTAGATTGTGTAATTGCTTAAAAAGGGAAAATGAACCTCAGAATAAAACTCTAGAGTTCTTCATTCTCTCCTGTTGGAAATGCTTCTTTCTTCTCTTCAGAATTGTTTCAATTTCTTTTATGGGAGATGATACAACTACTCCTCTCCTGCTTGAAGAAAGAGGAAACAATTTCTCTCCCTTTGTATGAGTTTTCAGTTTGCTAGAGTCCTTTCTTTTCCCCTCTACTCTTGAGTTGCTGGAGGGATTTTAAAACCCAAACATACGTACAGCAAAGGTATTCTGAACTTGAGAAAAATAGTTTGCCTTGGTTCTTTGTTCTTAAAAATATGTGCAATGAATATGACAATCACACTCCAAGAAATGCCACTTTTAGTCAAATTCTAGTTCTGAGATACTTCTTTACAGTATTTATTGTATATCTGTGTGTAAGCAAGCGGTTTCTTTGAACCACTTCAGTTAGTTATATGAAGTCCCTTCCCGGCTGTTTCCTATACTGTCCTTGATGTACCTAGTGGTATAAAGAGAAGCAGATTAGAGAGAACATGTTTTGACTTAAGGAATAATATGTAAAAGCTGATACAGGCAGAAAGGAAAACCAACGTGTTGATTAAGAATGTTTAGGCAACTAAGAGGCAAATAAGAATATTCTGTTGCTTCTGAGGTGGAACTTTCTCCTTTGAAATAGAATTTCAGACCTAAAGTGCTGCTGTTGGGACTGTGTTTAGTCATTGCAGTATCCCTTAACATAATAGAATCCTTCAGAATATGCTGAAGTCTGCTAGAGGCTTTCTAAATACTCTAACTTATGGAGGAACAACTTAAGAGAATGAGAAAATAAGAGAACCTTTAAAAATACTATTAATTTTACATTCTTGTTTTCTTTTGATTTTGCATAAAGGCTTTTTGGAGAAGGGTTTTGGAAAAAGCTTTCCATGCACAGTATGGAGAAAAGTGCAGAACTGTGTGCTGGAGTTTGTCATAGAAGTTCTGAAGATATTTTTAGGATATTTCAGAAAATATATGTACTCTTTACTTACATTTTAAAGCTTGCTCTTGCCATTATTTGGTTTGTTGACCACAAGAGTTGAGACACTGAAAATAGGGGATTAATTTTTTAAAGTATAATACTGCAATTTTGAAAATAATATCTGTGATAGCACTAATAGAAAAATACTATGTCTAATGGCAAAAGAAGCTTTTTTACAGGAAGCTCGAAGGTCCAGTTAATGCTGATGAACACGTTAGGGTTACCTAGAATTACGTAAACGTTACCATGGAATACGCAGATTGGTTGCTTGCACTGTAAATACACAGGAGCAGTTACAGCGGTGCTTCAGGCCACTGACACGACTGATAAATTCTTGAATGAAGCTTCTGGATTTGCATTTTTCGTGTAACTCATGAAAAGTCCCAGCAGCAGTTTTTGCTTACATTCTCAAATATTTTGATGTTCAAAGCAAATTTTTCTGAGAATGCAGTTACAAAGATATCCAGAGGAAACAGTAATTGGATAAGGTATTATCAACACGTCCATTTGTTATCTGATATATTGAAAAGGGTGACCCCTACCTGCCTCTAATACATGCAGCAAGAGGACGTAAGAAATGGCACACCTGCTTACCCACCCCTGCACCTCAGCTTTAAATTCTTCATTTTCTGTAGCTATGAAGAGTGTGTGCTGTGCATGTGTATGCTAGGAGTGCTGATTTAAACCTCTGACCCTTTGTGTGGTCTCGTTTTTAAGGGAAAATTTGCTTTGCAGAATGAACAAAATCATCATTTCCATTGCATCTTAATAAGTTCTCTCGGCAAGATAGGAAAGTCTTGAGAGATGATTGAAAATGATTCTGCTGCTGTGTAGCACAGAGGCCCTACAGTATATGCAGTAGACATTGTACAGGGATTTGCTAGGGACAGTGACCTGGAGAGTTTATAACAGGGATCCAGACACATCCTGAGGTGATGTTCTGAGTTGCACTTTATAGTGCATAACTTCTTTATGTATACTGCAGTGTATTACCTGGAGAAGAGGGAGCACGGTGTCATGCCTTAGAAATGTGTGTTAGACATCGGGTGATTGTGACGCATAAAGAAGTCTAGTTGATCTTACAGTAGGCTAGTAGAGGCTAGATAACAAGAAATCTTTTTGAGCTGTAATCTGTGGTTGACTACAAATTTTTACTCAAAATACCTTTCAAGTATAAAACATGACTCTTTTAAGAAAAAATAAAATAAATTTAAAAATCAGTTGATATATTAAGCAAATACTAGGAATGATAGGAAGGAAGAAGCCTCATTAATGATTTTGGAAACTATTCCAAAAGATACGGGGTGAAATGATCAGGGTAACAGAACTTGTGAGAAAGACATTTGCAATTTGTGGAGTTCTAAGGCAATTGTTATTTTTCAGATCTTTAGAGTAAGTTTTTGCCCAACATGCATTCTGTGGCCCTGATTAAGGTAGTCTGGTTCAATGTCAGGATTACTGGTGTTACTTTACGTAGTTCTTGAGGGGATATTTTACTTTCATGCCAAATTACTTGCAACCACTGCTCATCCAGTGCTTGCAACCTCTTTCAGTTTTGGCCAGGTCGAGGCCTCTGAATTTGTACAGAGGATTTTAACCTCTACTTGCCAGAGGCAGCACAAAGCCCACAGTCACATTCCTATTCTCTTTTTTGTAAAGGATAACATTATGAAGCCATTGAAAGAATTTGCCATAGTCATTCAATAAGATTTATGAGTTCATATTGTTTAAAAAACCCAAAAACCTATGGTATTAATTTGGTTTCCTTCAAAAAAGGAGAATGAAAGAAGGGGGGAAAAATGTTTCATAAGAATTGTTCAAGCTGGTAAACTAATTAGTTTAGATAAATACTGACATGAAAATGCTTGTCAGGGGAAAACTGCTGCCAAAAAGCAGAACATAGGTTTGATTAATGTGAAGAACTATTACTTTCTAAATCTGTAAGTCAGCAAATAATCTCTTTAAATTCTGCATGATAAGATCACTTAAATGATTACCTAGCATATCATTAGTACTGGTAAACAGCATTTAAAAATACTTCAGCTGACTTTCCCCTACAGCTGCTCTTTCCTTCCAGCCTGTATCCTGAAATTTTATGAAACCAGTTCAGTACTTTATGAACTATTTTATTACATTGTTGATCACATTTAGCAGTTGTGTTTTCGGTGTGGCCATCAGCTAATACCTAGAAGGTAAGAAAGGAAATGTCAGTTGACAATGGACAAAGGACTTGCTTCTCATGTGATAATTTAAAATTTTCTGCTGCAGTGTTGGAGGAATTGAATGATCCTTTCAAATGCAAAACATTTGTCATAAATGATCCTTTTTCCCTTGAATCTGTGTTAATAATCTTCCTGGAAGTGGAAAGGTGTTTCTCTGGGAGACATTGGTTTGACCCTGGCAGGAGAGGGGAGGCTGGAACCCACATCCCATGCCCTGAGCAAGTGCTCTTGTGAGGGATTCTCATCTTTTGCTGTAAGACAATGAGTCCTCTCAAACAAGGTACTCCATCCCTGAAAGTATTCAAGCCTCAGGTGGGATGGGGCTTTGAGCCACCTGGTCTAGTCAAAGGTGTCCCTGCCTCTGGTGAGTGGGTTAGACCAAGATGATCTTTAAGATCTCTTCCAACTCAAACCATTCTGGGATTCTATGATAATGTATTTAGCCTCAGAAAAAGGTACTACATGAAAAACATCAGCTTTATGCTGCAGTTCCCAGTGAGATATCCATTCAATAGTATTTGGCTCCTCCAGGGTACTTCCAGTGGTGGTGGCAGAGGAAGATCCAGGTAGTGTTGAGCGGCATACACTGTCCTGCACACCGCTTACTCAAGTCTCTGGGTTTTGTCAAACTTTCTCAACTGTTATCTACGGTGGTTTAGTGGTTCAGTGGTATAGATGGAAAAAGATAATTTTTGGCTATGCAAGTCTGTAAAATCTGAGGTAGAAGCAGTAGTATTGAAAGTCATTAGCTCAAAGTTTCAGTAGTTATCACTTACATTGTCTTTGAAAGGAAAAAAGAAAATGTTCGATAAGGGGGCAAGGGATAAGAATGAGTGGATCAGGTACTGACTGGTGTGGAAAGATCACAAAGGTCCTACTTCTGCTTACAAATATTACCTTAAATTTCCCTGTACTTCTTAAATTCGTTTGGTTCTGATACAGTTTTTGTGGTTGACTTAAACAGTTTGAATGCGGGCTGTTGCTTGAAGTAGTCCTACTGCTGTCTGTTTAAGCCTCTGTGCTTCTTCTCTTGTGCTCTGTGTATATATGCATATATATGAGAAAAACTGTTTGGTTTAAAACTAATCCTAAAAAATACGTAATGTGCAGTCATAGCTGTGCTAATGCTGAAGTGAGGGATGAAGCAGAAAGTGCAGATGTGTAACTTAGAGAAGCACCAGTACACTTTAACTAATTTAAGCCACAGCGAAATGATGCTGGAAGTGTTGTAGCAATGTTCAACTTTGAGGCTTTAAAATCTGTATTGTTTTGACTCTTGGCCAGACATTAACTTAGTGTTTGGCTGTGTGAGGTTTAAAGTGAGATCTGTGCTTCTGGTGTACTACCTTATAATTTATTTTCATGTAAGTGGTTTGAAATAGTGATATTTATAATGTAATAAATGAGAGCATTGTACACCTAATTGATTTTTCCACAAGGAAGGATAAAAATGAGTAGTAATACAGACATAGTATGCATAGTCATGCTTTCCTATTTAAGATTAATAGAGGTGATAAAGGATGTCAGCTTTGTAAAGCAAATATCCAATCCAGTGTAAATTGAAGATGCTTTTAGTTTTCTTACTGACTTCAGGGTCTTGGGTGCTTTGGGCCCACTGTCTTCACTGCTGGTATTCGTTTCCATTTTCCTTGTCATGCTATGGTCTAAAAACTGCCAACCAGTCTAGAGGGTTAGAAAATCACACACAGATATGCCACAGATACCTCATTTCACCTGCAGTTGAAATAGACAAAATGGAGAGTCAGGTAGCAGGGAGATAGATTCAGATTGAGATGGTCATTTGATGGTCTAACCTCAGAAATACGTTAATTAGCAGCCTCTTACTTCATTGAAAGTGAAGGGTAAAACCTGTTTTGTTTTTGCTTAGTCATTGGTTTATATGTTTTGGAGTAGCTATAGAAAATGTCTGCTGAATGCTTAATGAGGAACTTGTTAGGTACTTAAGTTAAAAAACAAAATAGAGAAGTCTATATAGCAGAACTCCTACTGGATTATTGTATCTTAGTTGAGGTGCCTTGTATGAGCTTTTCTTAAACAGTGGCATATAAACATGTTTATATGTAAGGCTTCTGGCTGCTGTTTGGTTGTGCTTGTGGGCACACTTTGGGTTTTGTTTGATATCAGTACATTTGTGGTGAAGTCAGTGGAGTTGCCCATAACAGATCCCACAATAACTAAATCAGAAATGTGCATTTTCTTCACAGTGAAAGTGAAGACAGCAGAGCAAAAGTGCATCCAAATTAAAGTAACTCCTTTAACTTTGACAACTATTTCCATTTGTTCTTTGTCTGTCTTCCTCTGAGGTATAAAAAGTGTATAGGTACAAAGAACAACTTAATGTATATAACTGAGTCAGTGTGAAAGTGGTTTGTTCTCTTATGAGAAGCAATGTGGTGAAATTTCAAGATCAGCTTCTGTTTTCAAGTCTTCTTTTTATTCTTTATATTTTCTGAGGCAGGCAGATTTTCCTGATTAAAATGCAACATCTATGAGAGCTATGACTTTTTAATCTCGTATGAGTTTTACGTCTTTTGAGATAACCATTTTGGAGCTCCCCTCTATAGTAGAGATGATTAAAAAAAAAAAAAGGTCAATTTTAAGTGAGCTCTTTATTTCTGTCCCCCAACCTTTCTAAAAAATTATTTTCAGTTTATTGAAAATGATTGGAGGAAGACAGCTCTCCAAAACCTGTTACTGGAATTGGAAACTGTCTATTTAATCTACCTCCCATGCAGTGTATCTGCAGTGTTATTCCTGCACAGACTGGTCAATCAGAATGCACTTTGAGTTACTTTAGCTGTAGCTGGCTCCGGATGTAGGTGTAGCTGGAGTCCTCCTGCCCGCAAGAGGTAGGTTTAACTCCATGTCCATACAGTTCGAGCAGGCTAAGCTTCAGTATTGCTCTGTAGGCTGATGGCAGGAAATGCCCAAGCTGAAAGCATGTGAAAGGCAGGTTTAGCAGAAATGCGTGAGCTGTTGCTCAGGTTTGTGTTCTCCAGAGCAGATAGGAGAAGCTGTAAAATTCAGTAGAACTTCAAATTGCATCATACTCTACGTAATGTGTGACCTTTACACGCAGTTTGGAATTTGAGAGCTAAAGGGAAATATTTTGGGGGGTTTCTGTAAGCCCGGCAGTTCAAAATTCTGTGGCTTACAAGCCATCCCAGCCTTCTTGCATTTGCTTGAACCCTAGGAAATAAATAACAATTTAATGTGATCGTATGTAACCTCAGTAGAACAGAGATCAGGTATTTCAATTAAATCATGCACAATGACAGTTCATGTTGTGATCGTTCTAAAATGAGCATGAGGCTTTTTAAAACACTGATCAGCGACTTTGTGTTTTGAAATTGCTAAAAGAGATACCACAACCAGATTGGTGGTACTAGCAGAAGGAATTTGAAATTCTTTTGTTGGAAAACATGCTGACAAAATGTAGGGTTTCTGTGGGAATTTGTTTCAGTGAAATTTCTTCCAAAAAGGCCAACTGAAGTAAAAGAAAAATCTCTAGAACCTAAATAAGTTTTCTGTAAATTTCTGCAAGAAAAACTAGAATCAAAATACTTGAATTTTCTCAAAATAGGATGTAAAGCATAGTGATTTTCCCAGAAAAATTTAGCTTGGAGTTTGCTTTGTTTTCAAGTGACTGAGAGTTTCTCACAATAAAAATGCAAAGCTTTAATAGAAAAGGATGTTGTTACTGAAAGATTTCGCATTTCTCATTTGTGTTTTCCAGCAGGGTATTTGTAATTTAATGAATCAGGGGAAACATGATCAAACATTTGGATCATTTAGTAATTGAATGCACCTTGTCAGCTAAGTCTGGTTTACTGCTTTGTTGATAGGTTCTCTTCATGTATTGCCTAATGTCACAGAGTTATTACTTCAGGGACAGTCTCATACATTCTCTTTTTACATGTTGCAGTTTTTAATTATTTTCCAATGGAAGTACCACCAAAAGATAAGTGGTCAAGGAGCAAGTATTGCACAGAGGAAGGAGAGAGCAGAGGCCATGCAAATTTCTTGATTTCCATACACACATCCACTCCCTACACACAGGAGTATCTGAGCACAAAAAAAAAAAAAAAAAGGCATCAAAAGCATTCTCAAAACATTACTTTTTATTGGTTTTGCCCTTCTTTGCTAGTTCAGCTACATTTTTGATGTTATAAAATTTTAAAGAAATATCTTGTGTTCTTTTAAGTTTTCTTCAGTCTTTTTTAAGTATCCTAGAATAACTCTGTGGATACATCACATGTTCTAGTATAAGTATCTTCTGACTCCCATAATTTACTAAGGGTTACTCTTCATGTTTGATAATATTAATTACATTTTTTTTTCTGCTTGAAATCTATGCAGAGTTAATGCTGACATACTAATTCTTTAATTGTTTCTCATATGGTTATACAAATTTACACTTTGTAGTTATGGAAGCCAACTAATGCTGTAGATTGGTGAAATTGCCCTTGAGAGGAGTGGTGGGAAGTGGAGAAGAGCACTTTTTTTTTTCTTTTTAGTAGAAAGCACTGTTAATATCTTTTTACCCTTTTTTACGAGGGCATGCAGTGACAGGACAAGAGGGAGCAACAGAAGACAGGTTTAGGTTAGATATTAGGAAGAAATTCTTCACTGTGAGACTGGTAGGGCACTGGCACAGGTTGCCCAGAGAAGCTGTGGATGTCCCATACCTGGAAATGTTAAAGGCCAGGTTGGATAGGACTTGGAGCAACCTGGTATATTGGAAGGTATCCCTGCCTCTGGAAGGGGTCCAACTAGATGATCTTTAAGATCCCTTTCATCCCAACTCATTCTGTGATCTGCCTCAGAATTAGCTGTAATGCTTTGAGAGAAAACAGTTGGAAAAATACTTTGTAATTGTTGAAACACTAGATTTATAAGATTGCTAAAAAATAAGTATGAAATAGGCATAACATCAAAAAATATAGGTGTCAGTGCTTTCCAGGTTTTTGTTTCAGGTCTGTTCAGACAAGTTATTGAAAAATTCGTGGTGTTTTGAATGGTTTTTGTCCTATTCTGTTTCACACTGTAAAATTCCATTATTTCTTTTCCATTTGAGAAGAATGTTTTTTTAATGAACCCTAAATAATAGCCCAAGACGTTTTTTAACCTTCTCTCGTTAATTTGATTTCCAGTGCAGTCTTCCTTACCTCTATTATACTGCATTTTGACTGATTGTCAAATAACTGCTTGTAAGGCAGAAATGTTTAAATGAAGCCATCTTAAATTCTGCCAGCTGAGCACTCAGAAGGTCTGCGTGTGCTTCTGCTTTGAAAGCCAAGCGCAGCAGGATGACCACCAGGTTGTGTCTGCCATGAGTTAATACTAGGTATAGACTAACTGAGCTTGAGATATTCCATAATGGTAGCCACAGAAGTATTGGCTCAAATTAAGACCAAAACTCTTCTCAAAGGATGTGCCTACACTGCTGTGACTCTGATTTTTTTGTTACAACTTCAGTTTTTTCCTTCTTCTTTGTCATGTGTAATTTTCTTCACATTGCAATGTTTTCTAGAAGTGTTTGATAAATCCATCACATAAAATGGTTTTCATGCTTGTGTTGCCATGCTTTGGTATAAAACATGGCACATTGGTTTTGCAACTCCAATTTCTTTGTGGGTTTGTTTTTTTCTTTTAGATTATATGAAGCATGTTGCAACATATTTATGGTCATTTTTGCTTTTAAATAATAATAGAGCAGTCTGCTCTTAATGGTTTCAGGACAGATGCCATCCCCTAGCTAATACTGCATTTTCCAGGAAATTGGTCTTTCTGTGTATGTTGCTTATTCACATCCTCTGCAGATTATCTGTTATGTCCTTTTTTGTTCAATTCCTGATTCAGTGACTCCTTGATTATGTTGGTAAAAGATACTGTCTTGCTCTTTCGAAAACTGCAAAGTTTCCTAGCACACTTACCACATTTAGGTTAGTAAAAGAATTGTTTGGGGTGCTTTGTACCTAAATTTGTCCAGTTAATGAGAAACTGGAAAGAATACAAGACTTGAAACTGAATTACTGGCTTTAAACAAAAGTCTCAGAGACACCTCACTGACATGTTTCCACTTGTAGTTGTAAAAATATTTCCCAGAACCTGTCTTAATTGTTCTGGGAACTGGGTCTGTGTAAGTCAGTTAGAAATGAAACCGATGGAAAGCATGATGTGATATTGTAACAGCTTGTTTGATTGTTACAATAGTAATTAGCTAAATAAATTCTCTTTACTGAGATAGGCATTTTGTGACCCAAAACTTCCTCTTAAGAAAATAAGTGCTTGAGTGCTGTTTTGCTCCCAAGTGTAATAATTTTTCATATATAAAAATAACTATAGAAATGGCCTTTGTAATACTTTGTGATGTCAGTTAACATAACGGTCCCTTAAAGCATCTCTTCTCTATTTCCTGTGCCGAAATATTTGCACACTGTAGTGTTTTCACAGTTGTTGCTGTAGTTCTCAACCTCGAGATCTTTGGCAGAGTGTGTTGTTACTGACTGATATATTGTCATTCCCAACAGTCAAATGGTTCAGATCAGGTGCATTTTAGTTTAGTGTACTCAGTTTCGATCCAGAAAGTGGGGCGAAACTGGTATCCATTCAGTTGTCTTTAAAACCTTTGGCTTTTGCCTAAAAATCTTGAAAAGTAAAATTTGTCCAAGAATGAGTCAGATGGAAGCCTGGTTACCCTGGGGGGATAGGTAATACAGTTGCTAATTACTTCAGGTACAGATTGTTTCTGCAGCAGCACTGCCAGTGCAGACCACAGATTCATCTGGAAGATGCTCATAGCAATTGCTTTGGGGAGAAGATGTGTGGTAGATAAGCCTAAAATGATATTTTCTTGGATAATGCTTAGCAAAAAATACATAGCAAGGGTTATTGTATTCTGTATTGCTTTGTGTACCTGCATCTGCAGTGGTGTGAGTTGAGCAGAAAAAACCTGTTGAAGGAAGTGGTGCAAGAGCTGACTGCAGCCTGCTAAGGGTCGTCCTGAGTAGTTAAAAAAACCCAGTTGTATAGAATTGTAGTTCTGCTTGTAGACTGTCTTTCAAAACTCCTTTCAAACTGATTTTTAAAAAGTTAATCTCACAGGCTTGGCAAACAGGAGCATTCCTGACGACCAGGGTTCATTTCTCCGTTCAACTGGTAGCTGGTTGCAGAGCTATAATGCAATAACTGTGTCAGAAGTTTCCATGTTTGCTGAGCATTATCATTGGTCTGTGTAATATTTTTGAAGATAACCAATAGTATCAGTCACTATGTTAGCACAGAAGGCCTATGCTTGGAAGGATATTTTAATGATGCTCTTTTACTGCTCTTGTGCAGTGAGCTTGGTCCCATGGACCTTTGCTAAGAGACCCTGTAAAACATAAAGAATTGGCTAATTGGTCTTAATTTGGTAAAGTGTAATTTTGGGAGTGGAGGGGTTGAAAACTGTAGTATTTATTTTCTGAAATAATGTCTGATTTCTAACAAGATTTGCCAGGTCTGTCCGGAGACTTTTGGGAAAGAGTAGGTTATCCCAGAACTCTGAGGAGAGTGGATTTGCAGCATCATTTAAAGCAACAAAACTTTAAGATTCATACCCAGACTATGGCAGCCTGGCTTTCCTTCTCTGACTGGAGAGATTTAACTCCTTTATCAGTAGATAAAAGAACATCCTCACAAAGCTTGATGACCCTATTACTTTATCTTAAATGCTGGATATGAGTAAGATTGGAATAGGACTTGTATTAAACATACACACCTGTAAAGAGTGTCTCTGTTCTTACATGAGTTAAACCATTAACACTGCAGTTGTTAATGTTTTTTCTTTATAAATTTTGTAAGTAGAAGCTCCAGTAGGAACATAATTTATGTAACACAACTTATATGTGTGAAATTAGGACACAATCCTTAATATTACTCTTTTTTTCATGGTCAGTATTATTTCAGTTTAGACTGGGAGGTGTACTTTGCTTTGCCAGGCCTAAATTATTTCAGAATTCTGATAACTAATTATCATGTGAAGCTTCTGAAATGGCAATTTTCAAAACTTGCAAGCAAAAGTCAACTTTCTGGGCATGCAATTCTCTTGTGAGGAAGAGGGTTGGAAATACCCTGTGCTGATCCAATCCTTGCACTTCCATTCCAAAGCTGTCAGTTCTAAACTGGCTTTGTTTTGCCTTCTAAATCACAGCCATCTTTTAGCACGTTATGAGGAAGAAAATTGTTTAACATTATGTATTGTATTGACTTGATAAAATAATTTGAAAACCAAAATACACCCCCCCCCCCAAAATAAATTAAAAAAACAGCCAAGGGACCTTGGCATTGAGATATATGCATGGGTAAGTGCTAAACACTGCATTAAAATTTATTGTGAACAGAGAACTAAAACCTGGAGATGTATTAGGAAATTATTATAAAGAATAAAAACATAAAGCTTATAGAAAACAAAGACAAAAGCAGTTTTTAAAATCCTGTGAGCTGCTAGCAGCACTACTTAAAGCTGCTCAGGGTCTTTCTTTACGGTCAGTGGAGTACACCCAAATCCCAGGATAGTTCTTCCCCATATTTAAGGATTTAGGTATTTTGTTTAATCTTTTCATGGAAACCAAAGTCTAGTTAAACATGTTGTTGGGATAAAGCCAACACAAGGATTGGGAAGGTGGGAAGCACCTGTGTGTCCCGTAGTTTCACTGTAGCCAAATAAAGATTAGCCAACAAGAAATTCTACCTCCTTTGTCCATGAAAGGAGCTTTCAGATGGGAGAAAGATCACTGCAGATGCCTGTGATGGAGGTGCTGCTGCAGGGAAGCATTCTACAAAGCTTCACTTAACAAAGCCCCAGTTAATTCACAGATTTAGTGTTGGAGATTTAGTTAGCCCTGGGTAGTGTGAGAGGGAACTGAGTCAAATTTCAGTCTTATTCTTCATTTTGATGCCAGCGGCCTTTTGACCCTGAGAAATTTTATGCCTTCATTGCTACACTAATAAAATGGGGTTTCTGTAGCCATCACAGGGAAGCCTCAAATGAAAAGCAGCGTTTTGCTTAATTAGTGAAATTTATTCTGTAGCTGCATCTAGTAACATTAATCCCTTACTGAACATTAAATTAAAACATTAAAGTAAAAACTGCAAATCAGCTTTCATGTGAAGGGAATGCATTGGAGGTGACCTATTCACTTCAAGTGCTGCTTAAAAGCTTTAAAAAGCAATGTAAAATTTGTAAAAGATAGTGTGAATAACATCACTTTAGAAACAAGTTCCCAATAAACATTCCTGTTCGATTAAGCTGGACCTGGGGGTTAAAGTTCTTTGTGACTATTACTTAGAGGACTGGTAGTTGCCTGGTTAATATAGTTATACTTTGCTCATTTGAGTGTTGAATATCAAATAGGGGGTCTAAAGCTGAAGTTCGCCCTGGTGAGCTTGAAAACTCCCTGCAAGCTGTACAACGTGCTTTGAATTCACTAAACAGAATTATTTTTCATGAGTAAATATAAAGAGAGGAGACAAGGCTGTAATTAAACCCATCAGTTTCTCAGGGTGGAGGGTAGTTGCACTTGAGAAAACTTGTCTCTGTGTAATTCTACATTATGGCACACACTTTTTTTGTAAGTCACCAGCCTTGTCATTGTAGCACCTATTTCTCCAACTATGTGACCAAGCATTTGGAAAGGTACCATCAAGAGTGGTAGGCCTCCCTGTGGAAGAGCACAGAGGGCTGCATCTAAAGTCTGAGAGGAAGGTGGAAACGAAACAAAAATTTCACCAGGTCTGATTACTAAATGCCCTCTTCCTGCTCATGAAGCCACAGGGCTAACAAAGGCTGTGCAGTCAGTGTAGGTGACAGAGCTGTGGTTTGCCCAAGGTCATGTGTTGAATCAGGCTGTCCCACATCCTGCCATCACTGATGCTGGCAGCTCTGTGCTGCTGGGGCTGGCTGAGTTGTAACACCCCGTTTATCTTGCCATGTTTTTAACTACAGTGTCAATTAGTATTCGTGGGAGCCAAAAAATATTGGACTCACTGCATCTTTATTCGGTCTCTACAAGTAGATGTTTCTACACAAAGAATATCCTTTTGCTGACTGTGGCTCATCTAACTGATGGAAAGCAGCAGTAGGTTTTGTATATTTCTGTCAGATAAATTTCACTTGCCGATCAGTTTATGGAACAGGTTGTTGTCAGTAAATGCAGGGCATCTTGTACTTTGTTTTCTGCTTTTTTCTGCTTTGCTCCCAGTGTTGCTACCTTGTCTGTTCTTACTGATTGTTCTGGCTCTGCTTGTGATTCTCTGCCGAGTTGACCTAAATCTGGGTTTGCTTTCTCTGTTAACTTTCTGCTGGCTTAGTGCATCAACTCCACTTAAATGGAGGTCAACTGATTGTCAAGGCTGGCAGGTAGAAGAGGAGGAGTGGAAATTATGAAAAAGTAAGCAGATCTCTTCCATGGGTAGCAAGCTGCTGTGTCCCCTCATTTCATCTAATGAAAGCACACTTGGAATAGTGAAAATTAGAGAAGGGGTGACAGAGGACCTGGAACTGCTGGTCTCAACTGCTAACTCAAAAATAGTAATTTTTGCTTCTGTTCCTAGACCTCTCATTCCCCTTTATCAACCCTCTTTCCTGTCACTGATGTTTCATTAAGAACACTATTTTCCCAGTCATAAATAGCTAAAATGTGAAATGAATGAAGCAGGGTTCACTCTTAGTCAAGATATCTCAGCAATAAATTAGTGATTGCGCTGGGAAAGAAACTTGGATTCTTTGGAGCGCAGTGAATGGCGGGAATAATAAAAAGGAAGAGGCCAGAAGGATGAGAAATGGAGAAGGTAATGTGTCTGTACTTGCAGCAAGTGCAATGCTGAGAGAAAAAAAGTGAGAAGTGTGTGCGCTACTAAATGGAGGGAAAAATTATGCAAACCAGCCCAAGAGCTGAACTGGTTGAGAAACAATGGAGGAACAACTATGTGGTTATGAATCAGTAACTGATGTTTTTTATGTTATGGATGAAACAGCCAGTATTGCCAAAATCATAATTTAAAAATTGCACAGTGAAAAACTGTAAATCTCAGTACTCTCTTCTTGTTGCTCTTAACTTTTATTTGGTGCACTTCAGAAGAAAAGTGTTGTTTTTTTAGAAATAAGTCTAAATGAGGAATGTCTTAATGCTAGTTTTAATTCTCTTAAATCTAGTCTAGTTTTACTGGGCCATTTCTTAACTGCCTTAGCAGGTGATGCTGCATACTTTACATGTGTGCTGTGCTCTTGTTTGTAGCTACAGATTTGTCATCTATGCCATCACATTTTAGGATTAATAATGTGCATTTGTGGGTTCAAACAGACCATAGACTGTCTGATGATGCATTGTGTACAAAGCAATGAGCTGACTGATTTTACTGCTGTTTTTTGAGGAGATGATTTCAGGCAAATGGTGAATGTTTGTTTTTGCCCACTTCGTCCTCAGTTGCTACTATGGACACTGCTTCTCCCCTCAAGAAGGCAGATATTTGCTAATCAAATGTTCCTCTCTTGCTTCAGGAGTTCTGATGCTGCACTTTTGAGAGGCAACATTGTGCTCAAGGATGAGTCTTCTGTTTAAAGAAAACAAAAAACCCTAGAAGCCAGCAAGCCTGTGTTTTCAAAATTAATTATAAATATGGTCCCAAAATATTTTCCCATGCAGTCTTGTTGTCTCAGCATAATTCTACTCTGTGCATGACACACAAGCAGCCTGAGATTTTGTTTCTGCAAGACTGCTGTTTATTACTAACGTCAGCAGAAGTGCTGATGTTGCTTCACCCAGAACCTTCTCCATTCCACTTACATTCTCTCTGCATCACTTCCTACTTCAAGCTCTTAGTTTCCAATGTATTCCAACTGTCTTGCCTAAAGTATTGATAACTAACCTCAAATCTAAATGGTTTTTGGTTTTGGCCAAGAGGGCAGAGACCTAATGTATCCAGAGACACTTTAACTCTTGCCAGAGGTGGCTGTGGAACATGATACAGCAGAGACCAAAGTCTCTAGTGCAGTTAAATGAGTTATGACCATGATTTGTGTATTATCATATGCAAAATATCGAATAGATGTTGTAGCAGAAATAGAATGACAGTAGGTACAGCAGTAACTTTCAGTCATCAGTGAGTTGAGGTTTCCTTTGTTTTTTGTTTGCTTTTGTGGACTGCTGGGATTTTGTTTGTTTGTTTGTGGGTTTTTGGTGTTGCGGGCTTTCTGTTATTTTTTGAAATGTGACATTTTATGTATTTTCTTCTATTGTTTGCTCTTCTTTTCAGGAATGGCTATTTAATAGGAAGTAGTAAGGGACTCTAGAATACAACTGTATCCCAAATCTGCAGTTACCCTGTATCTGATGGATTGCTGACAAAACAAGAAAAAATGTGCTTGGTGTATTTAATAGTTAAAATTTATCTGGCAAAATATGAGTGTTCTGAAGTACTTCAAAGCTTTAATCTTCTGTTGAGGATCAAATTTTGGTGGATTTTTTTAGAGAAGAGGGAACAAAATCCACTTAGAGTGGTTGTCTATTCTTAGTATAATGTAGTATTCCTGTAATTTTTCTAGGGATCGCCTCTGTTTGATCTTATCAAGCAGTCAAAAGAACGAGAAGGCCAAACTGATCAGCCTGAGACCACTTCTACTCCCAGTACACCTTTCCAACATAATCACACTGCTGCAGACCTGTAAGTGACATGCATGCCTGAGGTCTAGGAAAATGTGAAGTTAATATCATCCTTAAAATTTAAATGCACCTTTATTCTGTTTTCCTTCTTGTTAGGTTTGGTACTTAGGTTTTGTTAAATTGTTGTATTTACAGATATTAATTACTCGTATAAATTTAAATCAAATCCTGAAATCTGTTTTTCTAAGACCCATCAAACCTGCAACTGCAAACTGCTGTCTTATTTCCCTAGGAATAAATAAGTCCCTCTATCAGGTATTGAGGATAACAGGTTGCGATGGCAATTAATTTCTTAAGAGTTCCTGCCAAGTATTATTCATATAAAATTGTTCTTTTATCCTGTGATGTTAAGTGCTTTATGTTATATGTTGAATCTCCAGCTATCTTTCTCCTGTGAGATCTCCTAAGAAGAAAGCATCTGGACCTCCTCCAAGTGCTAATTCCACTCCAGATGCTCAATCTGGTGCGAACCCCCAAACACAGAAACCACAAAAATCTACCTCCCTCTCTCTGTTCTACAAAAAAGGTTTGTTGCTTCTGTTATGTGCTGACATTTGCAAAGTTATGTTATTTATCCGCTTTGGTGCTCAACATTTCTTAAAAGATTATTGTAGAATCTCTAGTGAACAGTGTGCAGACCCTCCGAAGGAAACGGTAAAATAGTGCCAGCAGGTTAATGGGTGCGCTCTGCACACTGGAAGTTCCAACCAAAAACTTACCTACTGACTGTAAGAATGTCCATACGGGCTCAGATGGAGGGTGTTTCTTTTCCCAGCAGTGACCATAAATAGGTGTCAGAGGAAGCTGAAGAACTGGGCAAGCTTGGACAGTGTTTCCCCTCAATGCTTTCCCAAGCTTTGGCTTTGACAAGATCGGGGTTTTTTTCTGAACCTTTTGCACTGTGTCTGCTTAGTAACTCTCAGCAGATTCATGTTCCAAATGCTTGTTCAGGCTCTTTTTGAATTGACATAGACATGCATGTGCAGCATTGTTTGGTGTGGCCTTCCCTGTGTCTGCTATCTCTTGTATGAATCTTTTCCATTTATTTTAAAGCTGGCTTTTACTACCTTCATTTGATGTCTCGTAGTTTTTGTAGTTGGAGACAGCAAACGTTCAATTGCTGTCGATCCTCCATTGCATTATTATTTTGTATCCTCCTATCATTACAATTCCAGTTTATTTTTCCTCTCTGTTTCTGAAGTGTGTCTTCTGGCCTATCGTCGGCTACATATCCTATTCCTTCAGCTTCTCTCTGAACATCCTGACCTGGAACCCTTGATCTGGACCCTCTTCCAGCACACACTGCACAATGAGTATGAGCTAATGAGAGACAGGCACTTGGACCAGGTAACATGAACAAAGAAGTTTCAAAAAGCTTAAAAAGACTCTCCTGAACAAAATGTTTCTTAGACATTCTTTAGCCATTAGAAATTGTACTCTGAGTTTTTACTTTTCTGTTGATCACTGAGAGGAGAACCTAATTTACACTGAAGTCTCTCATCTCAGTTTTTTAAGCACTGGCAGTTACTCACTATGACATCGTCAGATACCATTTTCATCTATTTTCAAAATAATGAAGACACACCACAATTTCCAGTGATTTGCATAAGAAAATAATGATTTTCTTTGGGAAGACAACATGGGTGGCTGATAAATGTTTTGTTACTCTACTCTAAAATTGCAGCATGTGAAATGAGTTTTAGAAGATACTATCAGCTCCAGTTAGTTGATTGTCATACAGAAATAGAGGTAACAGTAGTTGACTTACGTTCTGGGAGTTCTTATGAAATTGAATTGCATGCTAGTTTACAGAACACTAATAGTAACAGAAAGCTTATTTTTTAACTTGAAATGAAGAAGCTGATTTCATTTTCTGCATTTTCAGTTGTCTTACCTTGTTTCTTTAATAGATCATGATGTGTTCCATGTATGGCATATGCAAAGTAAAGAATGTAGATCTTCGATTTAAAATAATAGTTTCGGCATACAAGGAGCTTTGCAACACAAATCAAGAGGTACGGAAGTTCTTAAATGTTACTCCTCCATAAAAATACTAAAAACTAATTCTTTCTCTCTGAAATCAAAATAAAATAAGCTACATTTGAACATACAAAAGAAACTTCTTCACGGCATCTCCATTTTGTGAAGGAGAAAACTGACTCTAATACTAAATATATTTTTTAAACATATTGCATAAATTAAACTTCACTCCATTTTTTAAAAAATACTAAATAATGGTTTATGATTTTATTTGGAAAGATTTATGTGTAGAGCTAATAGGATTTTCAAAAATTACACAAGTTCCTTTAGGAGTTTTCTAACTTCCCATGGAGCATTAAGGGAAGAGAAGCAGATAACTTTCTACAGAAGCTTTCAATAGAAATATGGTTTGATATGAAACAGAGATGTATGGTTATATATCAAACAGCTGAGTATGAATTAAAGTTGTAGGCTTAATTCTAACATTACGAAGTTTCTTCATAGGAGCTTTAATGTAATGAAATTTTTGCACAACACAGTAATTAAATCAGTAGAAAAATCCTCACCAGTTAAAGGAACTGTAGGCATCCTCTGAGTAGCAGAATTTCTCATAGCGTGTTTGTGGATCTTGGCTAAACTCCAGACTTTGTCTCCAAGCCTATAGAACTATTTTATCTGCATCAGGTCGGTAATGAGTTTTTTTAGCCTTTCAAGGCATGCACAGTAGTCTAGACGATTGACACGCGTGTGCGTGAAAGTAAATGGAGCTTAAATCTGGAAAATGTTAGTTAGAACTGTGTTTGCACTAAGGGGCTGTGCCAGTTAATGAAATAGGTGCTTCTACTGGTGTTCATACATGTTTGGGAAAAAACCCGAACAGTTTAGAACAGTTCTAAATAGTAGTTACAATGGTTTGCACACAGTCCACATGCCATCCTAGCTGTTATCTAACACAGGCTTTATGAATGGTTTGTCAAATGTAAAATTTTCATTCCTTTTTTTTTTTTTTTTAACTTTTGTATGATTTTCTCACCCTATGTAGACTTTTAAACGTGTTCTTATCCGGGACGAACAATATGACTCCATTATAGTCTTCTACAACTTAGTGTTTATGCAGAAGCTGAAAACAAACATTTTGCAGTATGCTTCCAACAGGGTAAGCCATTAGCTCTGTTCATTTTTCAGTGGACTAGAAATATATAGACAATAAAACCTTATGATTATTTTATTATTCTTACAGCCTCCTGCTCTGTCACCCATCCCACACATTCCTCCCAGCCCTCACCAGTTTTCCAACTCTCCTCGGCGTGTCCCTGCTGGCAATAACATCTACATCTCACCTTTGAAAAACCCATACAAATTCTCTGATGGGTTTCAGTCGCCCACAAAGATGACTCCAAGGTCGAGGTAGGTTGTTGACAAGCATTTCTTTGACTAAATTGAAGGTACTTGGGGGATTTCAGTGGAAGCAAATTAGAAAACTGCCGTCTAGTTTGTCAGTAGTCTGTGGCTGTTACATCTGTTCTGTTAAAAGTTTGTGTCCTCTATTTGAAACCTTTGTTCATTTTTGAGTGCTTTTCTGTTATGCTCAAGGAGGTTTTTGTTTGTTGTTTTTCTTTTTTTTTTTTTACGCCCCCAGAGAGGAATTTCCTGACCTAGTTGCTTAAATGTTACTTGTTTTGACTCTGGATCACACTCCTGAAAAACAGATGAGCTTTGTAAGCTTGTTCAAAGGAAAAATACTTTTTCGGAACAAAATGTTTATTTAGGTGGCTGAACAGAATATTTCAAAGTGTTGGTCACTAGTTCTTAGTGGATGAGGATGACAGCAAATGTGCCAGTTTCCAGTGGCTTTTCAGACTAGGACCAAGTGAGTCCCAGTGCATCTGGCCCACTGTGTACCAAAGTTTAAATGTTACTGTGTATTTCAGGTTGAAGTCTTGCGTGGTTTTGATTAGCAAACACTTAAAGGGAAAGATGAAAGGATGATTGTATGAGCACCCAGCACACAAGGGTCTTCCTGGTGTGTTCTCTGGTTCTTTTAAGCCACAGTTTCATTTCTATCTGTGTGATACAGTTGATTTGGTGATTCAGCATTTGCTGGCCCAAAGAGAAATATCTCACTGCAGTAAAGGACAGTATCAGTTTGCACTGTTAATGCAGAGAGAGAGGAAGGGACCTTGTTAATGCCTCGTGCTAAGCTCTGCAAATTAGTGGATGCTGCTGTCATTATTAAATGCAGCTTAATCTTAAACAATTCTCTTCTTCATTTGGCAGAATTTTGGTGTCAATTGGAGAATCATTTGGGGTGAGTTTTAACATGTTTAATGTCTGCTCTTAAATGCATGTAAGTTTTGGAGGAATGAGATAACCTGCTCACATCTCTGGAACTTGCCAGTGAGTGTGTCTAATTAAATGTAGTAATTACAAGAAAGTTCTTTTAACTCCTTTGTTTTTAAGATTCTTTGGCAGAAGACAAAGTTCTTAAAACTCCAAAGTTTTTAGAACTTCTGATTTTTTTTAGTGGATAATCTGGAAAGTTGGAATTGTTTCAGGATTCATTGGCAATTCTTTCTCTATTTTCTTGTCACTTCAGACTTCTGAAAAGTTTCAAAAAATAAACCAGATGTTGTGCAACAGTGACAGCCAGCTGAAGCGCAGCGCAGAAGTAAGTGCTGCCCCGAAGCCACTGAAGAGGCTGCGCTTTGATATAGAGGGGCAAGACGAAGCAGATGGAAGGTGAGATTGTCCTTGGCTTTTCAGTAATCTTACGTGTATTTAGGTGTTGGGGCCTTCCTGTCCTAACTTCTTCCCGTTATCCCAACTTGTGTTAATTTGTGAACTTCAGTAACTCTATTAAATGAGAGACGGTAGCATCTTGCTTCTCAATTAGATGCTTTGATGTCAGAAGTGAAGTTACAGCGCCTGTAAGAGAAGGCGGTAACACTGAAATGAACTAACTTCAATTTGAAGTTTAGGTTACAAGGATAAAGAGGTATTTTTATTGACCTAATCATATGGTTTCTGTCTGCAGCAAACACCTACCCCAGGAGTCCAAGTTCCAACAAAAGCTTGCAGAAATGAGTGAGTATTATTTTCCTCATAAACTGCACAGCAGTGAGTGCTTTGGATAGAACAGTTTGGGCCCACTCAGATGAAAATGTTGCTCAACACTGATGTCATTTGGGTAACTTGCTTGGTTTTTGTAAAAATGCAGATTACAAAATGGAAATTTACATACATAGGAAAATCATCATGTAGTTTGTTGCTTTGCTGTCTTTTGTACTAAAATGTCTGACTGCTTTTTCTTCTACTGTGGATCAGCATTTCCTTCAGATTTTATGGGATCAGTTTTCTGTTTTTTCAAATGAATCTCAGATCTAGCTCAGGAAAAGCAAATCGGCCCCACCTCCCCCACGTGAGTTGTATTATCTGCTCCCGAGAAGGAGCACACTTGGTCTGGCCAGGCCAGGCATTCTCACTGTCTGGTGGAATCTGAGCTCTGAAGCTGAGCAGATTTGCCCATTAAAAACTCTTACCTCGCTCATCAAGATAGGTATGAATGTGGATCTGGGCACCTCTCCTTTATTTTAAGGTAGGGGAAATACTTCAGTGTTTACTTGTGTCAGAGGTTAAGAAGGAGAGTTCTGTCTCATGTCTGGTGGTGGTAGTGTGTGTCACGGAGGGGAAAAGGCATTTCCTGGCCAGCTGGCTCTGGCATGTGGGCACTGCTCGGCCCACAGCATCTGCCTGGCATCAAGGCAAGATTCCCTGGGTGATACAGACCATCTGCCCACCTCGAGGATGAAAATGAACACAGTGAGGGTACAGAAACAATGAGAACTTGAGTGAACAGGTGGAAGAAATTTTCTAGGATGTGTAAGATTTAACAAGAATTGCTGAAGCAATGCAGAAATAGGTGTTCATTTTATAATGAGGGATTTGGTTTATTTAGAATTCAGAATAGTGTAGTTCTATTCCATGTGTCATTACAAATTTTTACAATTATCAGTCCAACATAATTCTGAAGAAAATTATTTCACTTCATTCTTTTTTGTTTTGGGTTTTTTTTTGTAGCATCTACTCGAACAAGAATGCAAAAGCAGAAACTCAATGATGGAAATGATACCTTAACCAGTGAAGAAAAGTGAGATTCTTCTCAGGACCAGGGGCTGCACTGCTGGCCCTCTTAGATTGTTTTTGTTTTACAGCCTTCATTAATAGAGTTGCATTTTTAGTTGCTTTTTATTCCAAACTGCTAGTTTGAAAGCATTTGTACTTCTTAAATTGTTAAATGTCTTTCATGATACCTTTACCTTATGATGTAGCATATATACAATATAAGCCACTGAATTTAATTTATATATATTTTTGAGGACTAAAAACAGAGAGTTGCAAGGTTTCTGAATTTCCTGTTGCAGCATTACTGATATAAGCCGACTCAGTCTCCTTGGATTGAATTCTTTCTGCCTAAAGATGAAATGTTTGATATGAAATGCACTAATTTTGTTTCTTAGATTTGATTTTTAGGTTTTCATTACTTACAAATTTTTAAAATGAGGGGCCAGATACTGCAAAGATTTCTGTCTCTGTACATAATTAACGCATCAAGTTCCTGTTAACTTAAACTGGACAGCAGTCAAGGGCCTTGCAGAGTGTGGGCCTTGCCTCAGAAGTACAGCCTGAATTCAAAGTGAAATCATTACGTAGCCGTACTACCGAAACCAGTACTTGGCATTTTGCAGTTTTCGAGTGTAATTTCAGAGGGCAGTTAGACTGTCCATCAGTTTGAGTTTCATGAAATGTGATTCCCACAGAGAGATTCATTCCAGAATCTTCCAGCTGAAGCCTCTTCCCATATGCAGAGTAAGTGATGTGCACTTTCTTATCTTGGAAAATCTCAAAAGAAAAAAAAAACCAAACAAACCTAAACCTCACCTTGTACACATAAGAATTCAAAATTCTAATGATGTAGAATTTTCTTGATTTCCTCAAATTTTTACCTAACTGTAGCCAAGCCAAACAGCTTGAGAAGAAGCTGAAGGCTCAGTGACTCCAGCTGGGTTCCAGGTAAGAGTAGCCTGAACTCTAAAAAGCACAGGACATCTCCTGTTGGCCTTACTGCAGCATCTGCACAAAAGCTGAACATGGTGAACTCACACTGGGAAAATCAATCTGCCTTATTTTACTGAAAAGGCAGTTAATTGGGCAATTCGTGAATGGTTGCAACTAGCAAAAAACCACCCAAAACTCAACTTTTTGTCATCTTTTGTAAGTTTCTGATTCAGATACTGGAATTTTTCCTTCAGTGACAAAGCTTTGTAAAATACACATAACAAAAGCACATTTTTTACTTCCAGTAGATTAAAATATAAGCAAATGTCTTGCTTTAAAATGACCCATTTTTATGAAATTTAGCTTTTGCAGCTACTTAAATTAAGAACAGTTATGGTACAAAAGCATGATTTTCATGACACAAAAATTCTAAACCAGTATTTTCTCCAAGTAGCTTATATACAGGTTGTTTAGCTGACCCTAGAGTACTTACAATAGGATTTTTTTTAAAGATCCATTCTAAGCTAATCCTAGAGCTACTAAAAATTCTACGAGCAGCACACTGATGTGTAAATGAATATTAAAATAATATTGAGGGGTTTTTTTAGACTCAGAACAGCTTCAACTTTCTTCCTGAAAAATGTACAGAAGTTTTAAGAGTACCTTATGTTTATTTTCTCACTTTTTGCAGAGTTTTACAGAAAGAATGTATGTTAGCGTTGGGGTGCACTGACTTAAGGTCTGTTACAGTAGTCAGGGTTCTTCCTTTGGCGAGGGGAAGAATACAGAGTCCAGTACCTAAACAAATTCATTATTTCTTTACTGTGACAATGTATTTTTTTGTTCAAACAGACTGAAGGCTTTACATGAAATTTATGATAATATTTTATACAACTAATCAGTTTCTCTCCTTTCAAGATAAATAAAATAGCTTTTAAAAGATTTATAGTCAGTAGTTTTCTTTTACTAGATGGGAAGGTGACTTCATATGGTAATGATGTCCTCCTGTATCACATTTCCACCATGACTCTGCAGCTGATACAAGCAGAGGTCGCTCCACCTGCAGTGATTCTGTTTGGGTGCAGAGGTCCAAAGAGTTGCATGTTTGGGCTTGTGGTTACCTTCAGAGGCTTCCATGGGATGTTCTGGAAATATTCTCACCAGACCTCATAGCAGGGTCACTAGCAGGTTGGTAATGTCGGCAGATGCAGGCCTGTAGCATGGTCTGGGTTATCGTCATGGTCCGTGCATGGTCCTTCAGGAGGTTGATGTCTGCATCTGGAAGCGTTCCCATCATGAGTTGGGGAAGGTTTAGGTTGGATAGCAGGAAAAGGTTCTTCACCCAGAAAGTGGTTAGGCACCCAGGGAAGTGGTCATGGCACCAAGCCTGACAGAGTTCAAGAAGTGTTTGGATAACACTTTCTGGCACGTGGCGTGACTCTTGGGGTGTTCTGTGCAGTGCCTGGAGTTGGACTCGATGATCCTGATGGGTCCCCTCCCACTCAGCATATTCTGTGATTTCACACCCTGCTTTTCATAAGCAATTCCTTTCTCTCAGAACTGCTGAAAATAGTCAGGATACCAAGCTCCAGTGTCAGCCACCATGGCTTTGGTGTCTGGCTGTGGGCACATCAGCCTCACAGGCTCCCTGTCCCTGCCTTTTTAGAGTCCAGAGGTGCCTGTGACTCATGACACTGCTGAGCATGCAGGGCTGTTTATAGCATCAGTGTTCAGGAGAATGCTTAGGGCACAAAGTACACTGGCAGGCTTGCCAGTTCCTGCCCCCTCAAAAAAAGGCATTTTCAGAGTCTGATTTTTAAACAGATACATATGCAAATAAGCATATGTTGAAACTAATGGCTTTTCATCAGATATATGGAAATCTTACTGTTTGACAGCATTTTTCTGAGAGCAAGACCTTGTACTAAAAATGGCCTAGAATACTGAAACTGTGTTCCAGGAAAAAATATTAGGATTCACAGCAGAAGAGTTGGACAAAAAAATGTGATGGGCATTTTAGGTGCCTAATGGCAAGTGTTGCACCATTGGTCGAACCATAATCACTGCGGAGAAACATAAATTTCTGGAGAAAAAATGTCTCTGCCTAAAACTTACATGTAAGATGAGTGAATTGGATCTCAGAAAGGCTCATTTCTGTCCATTGACGCTTAAGAGAAATTTAATCTATTGGCTTGGCTGTGTAGCCATTTGAAGACTGAAGAGCTGATTCCCAGCCTCTTCATTTGCTGTTCTATACCTTCATCTCTTCCTGTTGTCCACTGTTTCCAAATGAATGCTCTTTGTTTTTACGTGTCACAGGAACTTATTTCTTCCTCACTCCATTTGACTTACAAGTGAAGAATTTTGTGTTTAGGCATGCTAGTCCAGAAGGACTGTAGTAAAGAGCAAGTTACTCACAGGTGCTGGAATAGCCATGGGAATGTGTAAAACTGCACATCTTAAGTACAGGAGCGGCTAAAGGAAGAAACCCCTGTTGAATATGAAGCAGCTGGAGAAGGTGATGGCTCTGTGATACCACCACAAAGTACCAGCTGAAATTGTTTAAACAAGCTGGTCATAATGTGCATTTGCTTAAGAAACAATGATTGGTGTTCTGAGGACAATTTTATTAATCATTATGTCACTAATTTCTTATGGCATTAATTTCTTTGAAAGGTGGAATACACTTGCATAAATTCTCCAGTTTACAAACTTGTTATCTGGTGATAATGATTTCCTGAAGAACAAAAATAGCCTTTAAGATACATCTGTGAAATATTATCTGGTTTATTAACTACATAGTCAACTAGGTCTACAAGCATCAGGCTTTCTTCATTTTTACTTAAAAGAAAGGAAAAAATCCCACTCATAATCTTTTAAATATTATGGCATTTTTATTAATGATCTATTAAACCAGGTAAGTTTATAAAGAAACAAAAATTCAAAACATATTTATGTTCAGGCTGTAAACTTTTTACATCATTACAGAATCACAGAATATGCTGAGTTGGAAGGGACCCAAAGGATCATTGAGTCCAACTCCTGGCCCTGCACTGGACCATCTCCAAGAGTCATACCATGTGCCCAAGAGTATTGTCCAAATGCTTCTTGAACTCTGTCAGGCTTGGTGCTGTGACCACCTCCCTTGGGAGCCTGTTCCAGTGCCAAACCACCCTCTGGGTGAAGAACCATATTCTAATGTCCAGCCTAAACCTCTCCTCACACAACTTCAGGCCATTCCCTTGAGTCCTGTCACTGGTCACCACAGAGAAAAGATCAGTGCCTGCCCCTTCTCTTCCCCTCACAAGAAGTTGTAACTGCAATGAGGTCTCCCCTCAGTCTCCTCCAGGCTGAACAGACCAAGTGCCCTCAGCTGCTCCTCATACAGCTTCCCCTCAAGGCCCTTCACCATCTCCATTGCTCTCCTTTGGACAATGAGTCATGCCTCTATGGGGTAAGTAAATGCTTTGTTTTACAAGGAAAGCCCATGGACATTGTTCAGATGATATAAAACCAGCAGTTTACGTAGTTATCAGGCATTATAACAAAACTCTACAGCTGGCTTCTATATGACAACGCAGTGCTGGCTTATAGCTTCACTAACTTCGGTGAACTTTTAAATGACCCTCTGTAACTTCTTTTTCTTTCAAATTCCATTTGACTCCCTTTCTGCAAAGGGGAACACTGCTCTTTATTTAAACCCCAGACACAGTTTATGCTTGACCATATTTTCACTTCTTAAAAAATACCTTTTTTCTGTGGTGTCCTAAAACTTAATTGTATTAAGTAATTTACCCAGCGAGATCCACAAACACAATATGTTTGTTGCAGACTATCTCACAATGGTAAAATGCATCCCTACTTTCTTCTGAAATGTCCCATGGTTAGGTTTCAAGCACATATTTACATACATGCATCCACATTTAACCACCTAACCCAGTATGTTTTTTTAAACATTGAGCTTTAAGTGCCCAGGAAAGTGCATGCAACAAAAGTTAAAAAATTAAATAAATAACTGTCTCTATGAATGTAACACTATCTCATCCAGGTCAGATGATACAGATGTATGTATAAATGCCAACATTGACACACTGAATCTTTAGGATCACCCTCATTCAGTCTAGAGATGCTTTTTCTCAAGATTACAGGCTTTGTCAATTACTCTGAAAATGCATCTAGGCTTTATTGTGTACAGTCGTTTGGAAATTATGAGCAGGAAGGAAATAAATTGGAAGAAAATGGCACTATTGGTTATACTGAGCTAAAAATGCCTTGTTTCAAGGAGCATGTCATTTTGATTGCAGTAAGTGTTCAACTACTGTGTTATGAACTTCAGGCAATGCAGGAGAGTGGTATCCCTCTCCAGCGCTATCATTCCATGGAGTAGTATCTCCAGGGAGCCAGAGAATGTTTTTGATTAGATGTTGAGTCAAAAAAACCATCATTTCATATTTACAGTTTTGATTTGTTTCTTTAAGTAAACCAACAAAAACATCTGCAGAGACCTTTTATAGCACATGTCTTAGGAAGGCTGGAGTGACCGCAGAAAGACCATTACCGGGGCATGGCTGCCCAGCTGGTTCCAGTTCCCAGTGAGACTGGCTGTGTGCCATCATAATGCCATCTGTGTGGAACAGGGTCTGGTACAAGCTGCTGCCCGAAGGCTGGGCTGTGGTAGTACACCCTTGTTCTGTGTGCTGCTGCAGCTAAGGAAGTGCTGGCAGGTGAGTCTGGCAGTTCGCATGCCCAGAACTAGGGAGAGGAAACTTCAGCCATCCCAGGCTTAATCAGAGATAAGCAGCCTTGGCTTACACAGGATCCTTTGTGTGTATGCTTTGGTATGATCAGTGCTGGGCTTCGGCACACAAGGTTTGCAGTAAAGTTGTGCCCTACCATGATACTGTTTTGCTGTCTGCATTAGCCTCTATTTGTGTACTGGTATCAAGTGCTTTTCAACACAAACTTATCAAAACTGATCTCTTCCCCCAGCAAAGTTGCGGTTTTGATGAAACTGTGAAGGATGTACTGGAAAGGTTTTGAGCACTTCTGTTTGAATACAAAATATAGACACAGCTGCTGAAGTATGGACTTACCCTGCTGGAGGAAGTTGTACTAATCACAGAGGGGGTGGCACAGTTTGCTTGTTAGCCGTAGATGATCCAATATATTTCGAGTGAAAGTCTGAGGTAAGTGTCTCAAACACAAGTAAATATTTACCACAGCATTTTCAGAAATATTTGGTCACCCCTCTTCATAAGTAAATCCTGCTGTCTGCATGCTTCACCCTTCCAACTCACACCCATGAGGTCTGATGTGAAGAGAGGCAATATTCATTACTTCTCATTTTCTTTTCTGGAGTATGTGCTGCTCCTTTTCCTACTCCTCCTCAAAGAACAGGATTGCTTGAGAAATGAGCCTCCAATACAGTAAAGAACAGTTATTTCTGCTTTAGAAATGAGGATGTGATCATTTAAGGGAATTAGTTTCTTAGAAACCACATCCGAGGATTAGAAAAAGTCATTGAAAGATTCAGTGGAACAACAATGATCTGCAGGAAGGTCACATGACTGTATTAGTGTACTGAGCCTTGTCATCGGGGTTCTTGTCTTCCCCATTTGTAAAATACTGCAAAAGGCACTTGAAGTCACTTCACTCAGTCAAAATTTAAAGAGAAATAAATGCTCAGGCTTAATTCACAGTTACCTCTTGGAAAATTCAAGTAAATGCTCCATAAGCTTCACACCTTCTGTAATGGGGCAAAAACCTTCCTCTGTGCAGCACTGGGTGAGGTTTTCATCTTAACTCACTTCAGTCAGAAATAAAGCATCTACTCTACTTTAGCCATCACTGATCAGTGATGGTAGAGAGAGGCATGTCCAGAGGGCAACTCCTCTCTCCTAAACAGGCCTGTTAGCTAAGTGGTATGGCCACCTCGCAGCACTGACCAAAGGAGAATCTGAAACAGCGTGTTTGGACATAGTGTCTTTACTGCTTGGTGGAAACTACTGTGAGTTTCACTCTTAGGATTTGATTGTAAGGCCCACGTTACCACTTCAAAACCACCTTTTTCTCAGTTTTTCTGAAGAAGATCTATCTCGGGCCAGATAGCAAGACAGGACTAAATAAACCTCAAGCAGAACTTCCTTTTCTTGAAATGCTGTTTGGGTTGGCAACTAAATTATTTTCTCGGTAGTAAAACTCATAGCATAAGAATTCACTTCCAGACAAATATGGTGAACGCTTCCTGGCCCACTAGGGTGCCAAGAACTGTTTTCGGTGTAATGGAAAGGGAGATTCTTTTCATTCTGCCTAAATAATGGACTTAAGTGGTGGAAACTCAAAGCTGTAATATCCTGCTGAAGCTCCTCACAAATAAACTCCAAATAAACAGCAAGTGAGATATATCCTCCTGCCAGTCAGAAAGCCTCTCATGCTAGAAAATTTATATTACTTTATCATATGTTCAGAAAAACAAGTTTGGATCTTCACTGGCTGATAAATCAGACAAAAAGAAGCCCACTATGGCATATTAACTTACTTTGGAGATAAAAGTACACTATGAAAGTTTTAGAAGCAAACAGGTTACTGTCCCATAAAATCCAAATGAACATTGTTTAAAAAAAAAAAAAAATCAAACCAGACAGAGCAGATAATGATAGCTTAGTTTGTTTGACTTTGAGTGGGAAAGAGTACTTACTGCATTAGATTTTTGTGTTAAATTCTGGTTGTTGGCAATGAACAGTTACCACACATCTGTGCTGTAGCCATCTTTACAAAACCTGCATGTCAGTGGACTTTTACACATTTCTTAAGCTGATGGATACTGAGGCTTTCTTTCCAAACCACTGCACATTCTGACCAAGGAGAAGTTCTCCAAAGAAGTGTTTCCAGGAGGGAAGAGAACACTCTTTTCAGCTTGGTGGTAGTCAGAGCTCAGTTTCGGAACGCTCCCACTCTGCTTGCTTTGCTAATGAAGTTTTTCAGGAGGTCGTGGTCCATTTCTGCAAAGCCTTGAGTTTGTGTAACAACAGTTAAATGGTTTATGCAAAATCTGAAGCAAAATTCTTCCAAGTCCTAGGAACAAATTGAGATAATTTGTAATATGAATGACCAATAAAAAATTATTATTATTTGTTTCAAAACTGTCATTAGCAGAGAACACACCAGACTGTTCATATTATCAACCCCCTTTCTGATCTGTTTGATGAGATCACAACGATAGGATGAAATTTGTTCACTGAAATTATTCAATAAACCCCCTTTGAGAAAACAATAGCCACCTAAATAAAATCAGGAACTCCAGAACTCCATCACGTTTACTGAGGTCATTAGAAAAGTTACCAGTAAGTGAAACCATCAGTTTTCCCCACATAGAACTAATAGAGCATCAATAACTCATTTCTTTTCCTTCCTGCCCTGAATTCAGTAGTAGTCCTTTAAAAAATTCTAGTCTTGCTGAAAATAAAAGCAAAATACGATGCAATATTTGATGATGCTCACTGAACACAAACTGGATGTTAGGATACATGTGTCTTTTGTGGCAAACCTAGGAATTGTATCCCCCGTCCACCGGGATTCCTAAAAAAAAGTTCTGGCTTGTCCTGGTCAGGCTGAAACAGGGTGCTCAGATATTCGGCACAGGTTAAGTACAAGCCATTAAGCCATACAACCATGATTCCATGCAGGGAATTTTGCTCAAACTCCTCACAGCTGTGGCAATCCTTCTCTCCGAGCACTGGGTCAGCCTCCTTTAGCTGGTTCCTATGCAACAACTTGCTGTGAAGCAAAATGAATTCCCTTATGCGGGAAGCAGACCTGGAGTCAGCAGCAAGTCAAGTCTAAATAGGCAGTATGATCCATAAGCTATGAACTCCTCAAGGGTTGCAGCAAAAAGAGGTCTCTTAACCCATGCCAACCTGATTCTATGTTAACTACACTAACATTGCGGCCTGGAGATTAATATTACAAAGATAGCACAATACTTGTGCGTTTTCCCTTTGAAACCTTTAAGGAATTCCTTAGATTCTATGTTTCAAGTCTATTTCCCCTGTCAAGATGTAACTAAAGCTTTAACAGAAGCACAAAATATCCTTCAAGAAGTAAGATATAATAAGTATGCACAGCAAGTAAATTGCATTTCTCATCAACAACTACTGGAAAAGTAAGAAAAGGAATGAGAATAGAAGCAGCAGCAAATTCCAGAGGAAATAAAAAATATAGAAGATCAAAACCAATGAGAGCTTTAGTTCCAGCAGACCTGAAATGGTACTGCCAGAACCTCAGTTGCTTTACAGTCAGTGTGTGAACTTTTATGCTAACTGAAATCAACAACAGCTGCCTTTTCTGGTGCCGATATGAAGAGGACCATGGATGATAAAAAATCATGGTCACTAATTTTGCAGTTTCAAGAAATACTGTATCTTTATTCTGTTGTATAGCAAATGAATAATCTAAAATTTGCTGGAGTGTATATTAGAAATATGCTTTAAAATAACTTGTAGCAGCAACTCTTTGTATTTTCTGAGGATAGAACAAAGTATTTTCATTCATTTTAAATCCTAACAGATGCATACAAGTAGTAAAATTTGCTGTGTTAAGGGCACGTGACACAGCACTATAATCTTTCATTTGCAGTGTTCACATTTAGTGACAAAAATTTGAATTCTGTATTTTCAGACCTCCCAAATATTAGGCCTCTTTCATAATTCTTCTTTTGACAGTTTCCTACTGAGGTCCTGATACACTGCACATGGTTCCCAAACCAGGAGTTACTATTGTTGATATCATACAGTAAAAAATCCTGGCTTTGTCCATGATTCCTTAGGCAGAGGCTATCTCATGTCTTTGATAAGGGAATCTTTGGTGCATTTCCCCAAAGCAGTTCTACCATAGCCCTTTCTGAGCTGTGGATGTAGGGAGGAGGAGCAATGCACTCCTGAGTTTGGCACATGCTGCAGCCAGAGCAGGGGAACCACTGTGTCATCTGACACTGGTGTAAAATATTACATGTTTTGAAGGAGTAAAGCACTGAATCATAGAAGGAAGAGGAGGATAACATACATTTAGTCATCTAGCCAATCCCTTTTTATTATCTTTCTGCTGTTATAAACTTCAGTACTCTGTCCAGGCTAGTTTTACTACTTCACAATACACCTAAATATATCTTTGACTACTCCTTAATTACTTCACCTGGTACAGGACAACTGAAAATATTTCTGCTTCAAAGATGTTGAAAAGCTTACAAGAGGAGAAACTCCAGAGTAAAGTTTTAATGACAAGACTACTGTTAAGAGAAGCACATCATTGGGTCATGCCTTCCTGTACAGTCTTCCCTGATATGCTGGGCTTGCACCAGCACAGTACACTGAAAGTACAACTCCTCTTTGCCTCAGTTGTTCGTGCCCGCTGTTACTGATACCTTGGTTACAAACACAGCTGGCAATCTCATTATCTACTAATCTGTTGTTATCCCCTCTTCCAATTTACAGAACTCACTGACTTCCCGGCCTCGTCTTTGCAACTCCTATACAAATTCATCTCCTCTAGTCACCATACAGCACTGACTACCGAAACATTTTTAACTCAGTTTTTGTTTCAGTTTCTTCTTTCTATTTGCTTCCTATACTGGGAAGGTATAGGTAGATTGATCCACCCTGTTACGCTTCTAGCCTCTCCTCCTTTAAAACTTCATCCTACATTTCACAGCCAGGCAAAGGCAAAACCCCAAGTATTTTTAAAAATAAAAATATTGTAACCAGCTACCTATTCTGACTCTTCTCATAGGTAATCTTCTGTTTGGCTATATCAATTTTATTCTTGTAAAGCAGGAGCCCTTAAAAGAAAGATGAGGACTTCTCAAACAACATGTTCATTCGTAACAATGAATGAACTAAGTCTAAATACATAAGCAGACTTTCTGAATAATAAAGCCCATCACATTATTATTTCCACAATCAGCATAGCATTAAGAAGTTGAGAAAAGGAATACATCTTTGAAAGCTTTTGTTTACAACCAAAAGTGCTTGCAGTGCACTGATAACAGGTTGAGTGCTAGTGACACTTTCCAGAGCCAAGGGCAGACCAGATGACAGGATCGGGGAGAGTAATAACAACAGGTAATTTGTTGTATGTCAGCACAATTCACTGTAAACAGTACTGAAAAAGCACTTTATTTAAGCACAATAAATAACTGTAAATAAGGAGGGACTTCACAGGTAAATTCTCCCACTGCGTGTAAAAGGCAGTACCAGAATGACTGTACCAGACACTGGCAGACAAAATGATCAGGTGTCGAACTTGAGGAGTGAAAGGCAGTGCAAAATCCAAAGGCAGGGAGAAATTTGCATGCCATGCCCTGATGTGCCAGGAAGCAGATTAAGAACCCTGACTCACAGGTGCAAGCCAAAAGGCCAGGAAGAAAACACTAGTACCTGGTTGGTTGGTTGGATTTTTTTGTTGCAGTTTTTTGGTTTTTTTGTTTTGTTTTGGGGTTTTTTTTGTGGGGTGGTGGTGTTGGTTTTTTATAGTTTAAAAAGGAGAAAACAAACATCTGGGAAAAGGAAATTACAGTAACCATGACTCATCAATTAAATGCAGTTACGTTTATATTAAGCGGCTTCATTTCTCAGAAAACAACTGCTTGCCTGAAGAGAAATTCTTACCTGAGCTTCGTATTTGACAGCAGCAGAAAGAAGAGCAATGGCATTCTCTTCACAAATGCCTTGTTTGATCGTTTGCTGGCAAAGCTTTTTCAGTCTGTTTTCTCTATACAGTGTTGCCAAATCTAGCAGCCCTGTGAAAATTCATACAGCTTTAACCTTCCTGGTGCAAAACATACTAATTTCTTTTCAAATCAATCAATTACCATATTATTTTAGGCTGAAATCATCAAAGACTTGTAATATTTTTTCCCCTAGATGATGTGTGCATTGTTTAAGGTCCTCCACAGACATATCAAAAAAGGAACCATTTTATTACTATGCAAGTGTTCTGTTTTCTTGATCGCTGTATTGCATCTCATTCTAGGCATCAGTTACTGACTTGCATCCTCTTAAATTCATCTGGGGAACAGCTCTCTTTTCATTCATGATCAAATCACCACAGATACTCAAACAGAAGAGTTTTAGGATGGAATTTGTGCCTTTTTAAGTGAAAAAAATAGTTCTTATTAAGAGAAATGAAGAGTCCTTATTGAACATTTTGCATCTTTGATCCCACTACTCATTCCCCTTGGACATGTTTTCTGCTGTTGTATCCCTTCTTCCTGACACATGCCAAAGTCAAGATTTAAGTGCAAATAAAACTAAAATTAACAAGCCCTGCTTTCCTCACCCTATTATGACGCAGAGCTTGAACTTTCCAGAAACAGTAACCTAGAGTTATTTCCATTTATGGCAAATACCTATTGCATCTTCGGGAGGGAGCCTAATGTTGTCTGTATACAGGTATTCCAGGAAGGCTCGGTAAACAGGATAAGAAAATTCACTCATTTCTATAATTTCATCATCACTGTTCAGTGTGGAGCGAAAATGTTCACACCTACAAAACATGAACAGAGATTGCACACTGTAAAGAGTTAAGCTTGAAAGATGTTGGTAAAGAAGCTGGTAATGAAGTTGGTAAAAAAAAAAAAAAAGAAGTTGGTAAAAAAATAAATCACTCATAACAGACAAAATACACAAGCATAAACTCTAGCTACATGATTTCTTGGTTTGAACATGTTAATTTCTTTAAGCCTTATAAGGCTTATAAGCCTGATATATGTAATTCAGATTTTTAATTCTGTTATTAATATTTCATGGTAGGCTCTATTTCTACTTATAATATCTACAAAGATGACCCATGCAGTTTTTATGCCATTTTCTTAAATACATTATACATTAACTATGAATTTTATTAGCTGGCTCATAACAGATAAGAGATTAATTTAGAAAATTTTGAGATTTGACCCTTATTTCTCCAACATGAGCTAATGAAGAGGGAAATAATTAACACTTTTAGATTATCATTTATTCCAGGGTCCATACACAATTTAGCATTAAACATTATATTCAAGGACTACACTATTTGAAGACACTCTCAGATTTTTCATCACCTTTTTTTTTTAAGTCTGACTACTTTTGTGACATACAAACAAGGACAAAGCATTGCCTCTGATAGCTGTAATCTACAATTTAAAGTTCACAGTAATTTACAATGCACTGTAACTTATTGTTTCTTAAAAAACATCCTAATCCGTGCATTGTTTTCAAAATTTTTCGTTGAGGTAAATGAACATCCTCACTTCTGATAACTTTTCCTGTAACAACCACAATTTAATCGGACTTTTTTATACTACACTAATTTGTAGCTCTCCCACATCTGAATTTTCTCTTCTTTTACTAAAACTTTTCTATAAAAAGCAGGATGGTTTTCTTTTAGTGTCCCTGGGACAAAACTACAACAAAGACAGTATCACTTAAGTACAGATGAAAAATAATTATTTAACTCATCACTTCTTCAGATTTGATTTTACTAGTTATTGAAAGAAAATATTTTCTTAGTATTCTGGGACTTCTAATAAAATAAAAGGAACCTCAAGTCAAAATCATAAAGAAATAAGAAGTCATTATCTAGCTTCTGGCATGTCTTTTACCACATTCTGGCATTGGGAGAGGCAGACCAAACCCCACTGTTTGGCTTCCCAGGGCCTCATGTTAAGTAGTGGTGACCATGCTATCCATCCAGCGTGGAACAGGCCTTGGGAATAGTCTGTTGCTCCAATGGCACCACACGGAAGTCAGAGAGAAGGTGGTGCACATTGCTCCCTTAAAGATTAATAAGTAAATAAATAAAAATTAGTTAGTACACATCCTCTGGTCTGCAAAGTATCTTGGAGTGACTCATCCTTTGGAGTGTCTGTCTCCCTCTCACTATCTCTCAGTGGAGACAGACCAGACACCTAATTCTGGCTGGCTAAATGCAGAGCTGATGAATCCCACCCACACGCTCACATGTATCTGTTTCTGTGGCTTGGGCTGCCTCTCACTGAGCGGGGCATTCCCTGACATCTCGCCTCCATCACGAGCCAATAACCACCAACAGTCACATCTAGTTCAAGAACAGGAACAGAACAACATGGAAAGAAATTCCTCTCAAGTAGTAAAGAAATGACTGAATAACAAAGAGGAACTTTACTGCATTCATGACAATGGTCTGAACAGGCCAAATGTTGCAAAATACCATTTTAGATACATTATCCTCTGATCCAGTTGCATCTGAGATTTAAAGAAAATATTAAGTTTACAGACTGTGCCTGATGCTTTATTATTCCTCCATATTATTTTGATAATGCCATATATTTAAATTCATTTTAGAATTAGACACATTTCCTTCACAGAATGCCATATAGTGTGAGAAAAGTAGAGCAAGAAAAAGGAAATAAGGAAAAGTTACATATAGTCAGATTATCACAAAAAAGAAACTCAGGAACATTTTGGGGATACATGAGATTTGCCAAGGTACCTGAGGGAGGACACATGGCATTCCAAACAAAGAGGGTGGACTATAGGCACGAGTGTAATGCACAAGCAATGAATCCAGTAAAGGGAAGAAAAGAGTAATACAGGTAATTGAAGTAGTAAGAGGAGAGCAGAAAAGACCAAGAAAAGGACAGGCAAGAATTGACAGGGAATTTTAATTTTAGGTAGTAATAGACAAGAAATCACTACCAGGACTCAGGAGCAAAAGTATGAAGATAAAAGTGGTGATAAGCCAGATGAGATAGCCAAGCATTTTGAGAAAGAAGACAGCAAAGAGAAAAAAATATTGTAACAACGAGGAGGACAAAGAAGCAGCAATTAGCAAGGCAGAAGAGATCTAAAGCAGTGTCCCTAGAATATCCCAGCAGAAACTGTTCTGGCGGTAGCAAACTAATCTCTGCATGTTTATAACAACGTGATTACTCTGTAGATATGTGTATGTCAAGTGTCACTGTAAAGCTGTAAAACCAAAGGAGAAGCCATTTGAAAAGTCAGACTGTTTGAAGCAAGTAGGATAAAAAATTTGATAAAAAAGGGGGAAAAAATATAATCTGAATAGCAGCTACAGAAATTGCTGAAACAACTGAAGGGTCCTGTGGAAGGAAAGAAAGGCAAGAATAAACACAAAACCCTCAAATCATTTCAGTGGGGGAAGCCAAGCATATAAAGAAGGAAAAACGGATTCAAACTCCTGAGAAGGCATCAGAAGGAAGTGAGCCTTTTCCTCAGTAGAAAAAGGTTATTGGAAATCAAGGTCAAGACCATTTAGGTAGCATAGAGGATAAATGTCAGATGGAGAGAAGTGATGAAAGGGCCGGTAGTAAAGAAGCACGTTTGGTAATCGCAAGGAGCGACAAAATGAGGAAAAAGACTAACAGTGAAGGACAGCAGATGAATGCCGCGGCTCAAAGAAAAGGGAGTTTGTAAAAATAAGTCAAGAATTTTTTGCAGTAATTACTCAGCACAGTGGACTATGCTACACAGTTTAGTTTATATAGTTTATAAAGTTTGTGCCTTACCTAATTTTGAGAAGAACTTTATGAACATGAATGTATTTTCCATCCACCAGAAACTTCAGGTCTGCAGTTTCAGGGTTGTCAAATTCCTTTTTTAGTGATTGGGCTACTGTTAGGTGGTCATCAGGCTCTAGAATAAAAAGGGGACTTACTATTAAGTAGTAAGCAATACAAGTATCTGCCATTACAACATCATGGGTATCTGTCAGCAGTTAACACTTTTAATAAATATGATATCTCCTTAAGGCTAGTAAAAAACCCTAGCAGATGATGAGTCCCAGAAAAGCATGAAAGGGCAGCTTTCTTCAGTCCTTACTAGTTTCCTACTCTAAGTAACCATCTCTATTAAAAGACCTGTAAGTTCCATTCCTCTAACTCATCTATATAATGCCAGAAAAAAAAGTTAACAGTCCCAGGAGTTTACTGCTGCATTTTGATAGTAAAATGTTATCAGCCATTACTGAGTAAATTATTCCAAATTAAAAGTGTTACTTATTATAAGATACCCAAAAGGTCAGTAAAATAATCACAATAAAATTTTCTAAAATGCTCCCACAAGGAGACATTATCTTACAGCAAAAATAAATCTATTGCATAAACAATGTATGCATTGCAGTGAAACTGCCCAGTACAATATCCCTAAAAGTAAATACCAACACTTACAAATCTATTCAAAAAGAGTAGTATTCCCTAGATTTATGATGTCAGAAGCACTCTGTGTGAGTGTCTGCATATTCCTGTGTGTCTGGTATACATAAGACACACAGGAATATGTGGACACTCAGAGTGCTACATGTATGTATATCCCACTCAGCACGTGACAGCTTTGAAAA
>JAYRBT010000001.1:54211551-54232837 GCA_036023395.1 Myiotriccus ornatus | reverse complement strand
TTGTTACAAGAAAAGGGGTGGTGCAATACAGAAAAGAAAAGGATGAAATGACAGTCCCCATTTCAATTTCTTTGTTATTGACAGTCAAAGTTTCTTGTCTATGCCCTGGCACTGTTTCCCACTTTGGAAAATTCAAATAACAAGCTTACAATATGCATGAGGATGCTTGTAAGAAAAACCCCATTACTACTTAGTAATAAAAATGGTATTATTTACTTATTATTTAAACATACTATTCATGCCCTGTATTTTGGAAAACACGCTAGTAAAATTAAGACTGCAAGAAATGTCTGTGTTAGACCAATGGCTGACCCAGCGCAAAATTCTGCCTCCAACTGACAATAGCAAAACCAGCTCCTGTTTAAGGGAAACACAAGCTTGGTCACTTTTTGCAGTTCCTAAGCATTGACAATCATTAGAGTACAGATGTTACAAGATACTTCCAATTCTCTTCAGTGTACATATATTGGCCTCTTATCTATGAATTTAACACCTTTTCATATTCACTTTCCTTTATCTGTTTTAGATCTAGTTACAGTAGTGCAGGACTTGATGAATAGCTGTCCCACATTCATCTTGTCTATTATCACCTTCATTTTCTAAACCCAAATTATGCCATTATTGCAGGAGAGCTGGTTCGATATACAACTCCATCAGATTTCTAAGGAGATCACCAAACTCCATATCCCCAAGAAGAGTTCTCTCAGAACTATAAAGGCAAAATATGCTACACTAAACCAATATTTCTCTATAATAACTGGTTAAATCTAATCATTTTATCCTGTCAAAAGTCAACAACATTTTCTTTGTTTGACCAACATATGAATACAAATTTCAGTGAAACAGCCACACAGAAACAGACTATAAATGACAATAATTAACACAATACAGAATGGAAGTTATTCATATGAATAGAGTTTGGGGTAAAAATGATCAGGGATCAGTTCTGGATCCCCGACTCTTTTGCAATACTTCATCATCTGGGCAAGAAGTATGAGTGTATCAGAGAGAACTGCTAGCAATAGAACTCTGAATAATACAGATACATATATAAAAAAAGGATGCAGAATGATCTGCCATGAGGACTAGAGAAAACAGTGGAACATAATGGAATATAAAGAATACATTTACAGCATCATTCCCTCACCTACTTTTAGTCATCTAATTTAGACTACTCAAAAACATTTCCTCTCATTAATGTAGAAAGAGAGTCAAATGAGAATATCATCAGTCAGGCTCTAACAGAATCTCACTGGGAACACAATATTAATGATTTGTCTTTGACAGTGATGTACTTAACTACGAACAGAGGGGCCACTACCATGGTGTGGATAATAGAGTGCCAATGCAGGAAACAAAAGGCTGGGAGGCAATATAACAGGTCTTTAAAGCACGTCCAAAAGTAGGTACTGGAGAGAAAAGATGAATTTAAGTTAAAGGACAGTGTTAGCACAAGAACATATGGGCATAATACAGCCACTAATGCATTTCAAAAGTAATCAGAAGTTCCAAACTTAACTGAAAAGTGAAAAAAACCCCATCCTAAAGTAGTTACAAGATCAAAGCAGAGCTTGAAAAACTTTTGAAAATAACAAGCTATGAACAAAGCTAGCTGACATGTCATATTCACTGTGCTGGACTTAACAGCCCAGAATACCTTTTGCAGTTCTCTCTCTATGTTACCAGTACAGACCTTCCACACCTGCTGAATGAATTAAACTGGACTATCAGAAAAAGCAATACTCAGATCATACTTTACCTTCTGTAGCAAGAACAACATGAGGGCCACTTCCATAACTCAGACAGGCTATCTTTTTGCCACATAGGGAATCTAACCTCTTCGGTTCAATAGTACTCTGCATGTCTCCTGTTCCCAAACACCCACTGCAGTTCATGCCAAGCACAAAAACCTGTTATAAAAGAATCATAGGCTTAAAATTTAGGTTGGAATGGAGCCTTCTCCAAAGGTCATTTAGTCCACCCCCCATGCTCAACAAAGATCTAAACAGATCAGTTGACTCAAGGCCGTGCCCAGTCAATTCTCGAATATCTTCAAGTAAAAAAATCCCACAACACCTCCAGGATTTAACCCCTCTTATGGTAATTTTTATTTTCTAGTACTGAATCAGAATTTCCCATCTGCCAGTTTATGCCTCGTTCTGCCACTATGCACTTGCAAGAAACGTCAAACTCCGTCTTCTCCTTATCCTCTGATTGCAGTAGGAAGCCATTAATTTAAACTCAAAATGTTTTAGCAGCAAACAAAATAATCAGATATTTTTGCATGCAACTTTCTCTAGGTATACTATCATAGCACTGGCTTTCAGAATAACTTGATACATAAGTGATTAAACATGCCAATTGTTCATACACTCTTGGACAATTACCTCATCATTTTCGGTTGCATATAACACTTCATTACCAGCACTGCCAAATACACAGGCTTGACGAATTAACTTGAGATCCTCTTGGGAACAGAGAGAAAAAATTGGCCACTTCCCAACATCCAGCATCTTCAAGGCTGACAATAATGTTGCCTCCAAGACCTGCTATTATAAAAAATGCTATCAAATACCTAGACAGAGAGAAATATATGCTTTTGCACAGTAAAAAATCAGAGAAACACCACTACCTTCTTCTTCAACCACAAATCAGTATTTTAATTCTAGAACAATACTTGAAAGAAAGACATTAAAATAAACAAAATACATCATGATGCAGAAAGAAGGGATCTATATTCATAGAGAAAAGTATCATATAAGAAGTTAAATGGAGAGGTCATAGTTTCATTGCATTCATACAACATAACAGCTAGCTTATAGAACTCAATGTACAGGATTCTAATATAAACTGTAAAGTATATATTCAAAACTTGAAATGTGCGTATTTTCCTCTGGGGCTAAAATTACTGTTAAAAGAAGAAACCAGAAAAAAAGTCTGCCCAAGAATATACTTATCTTTGAAAAATATACACATTTGTTTTCATGCACTGAAACTGGAAACTTGAGAAAGGAAAAAGTTTCTCAAGTTTTCATCTTTACTTCTGAAATTTACTTCTGTGTTTCAACAAGTATCAAGTCTTTGGGAGCTTCCTAAGAATGTTTACATTTTAGGAAAGTAGACTTTTAATAAAATAAAAAAGATAACTGAACATTTTCCAGTTTATCCAAGGACAGATTATAAGTCTACAGTTAAAGGAAATGAGTATATGATCTGTCCCAACATTAAAATCATTAAAATCAAAGAACATCAAGCATATGTCTGAACCTCATGCAACATTTCTGCTACTTTGGTGTAGGATAAAGTATAAAAATACTGCAGTATCAAAACTTAATAACAAATTCTACATGGTGTGTGCATCAAATTTTCTTCACCAAAATTGAAACAGGCTCTCCATGTGACAGACTTGCCAAATCAGAAGATAAGCAAGAATAGATTTTACCTATCACAGGTATGATATATTTCACCACATAACAGTGACGACTGCATCATTAGTTTATTTTAAGCAGACTTTTAAAATGATCTCTTACACTGCACATTTTTTTCTACCTCTGACTGAAACAAAGATGTGAATAAATTCTAGTTTGGAGTCTGAAGCACGCTATGTCAGTCACAAGGATAACATTTACTGTGAAAAAATGTACACAGAAATACAGATAACATTTGAAACTCAAAATATAAACCCTAAGTTAATCCTGAATTAAAAAGAAATTTTTAATTTTAAAGTAACAAATATCACCTAATGACACATTTCTTTATTATATACTTCTGAGAAGAGGAAAGGAGGATTGGTCATCTTCACAAAAAAAAAAATAGTTGTGGTTTTGATCACACCAGTTCTTTCTCCATCTCCTCATAGCAAGTAACTGACCAATTTCAGCCACACTTGCAAGTGAAAGGGAAGTAAGATCCTGCTGACACAATCCATTTGGCAGCAGTCAGCTGGACAAACAGACATATTATGAAATAAGTCAGCAAGCAAGTAGGTCCAAGTTAGTCCTAGCAAATGTTGTCCTCCATGACACATAGCGGGCTAATCAGAGACGAAGGACCAGAATCCATATGGAATCAGTCTTCATTCATCTGCTGTTTGCAGAATAATTTGTTTTATGTCAAGAGGTTAGCATTAATTCTACAGCCCTCTTAAAATATGATAATGGATACTGAAAGCATCACAGACTACTCTTCCATTGCATCACCAAAACTGTATCCCACTTTTGCTCAAGACTGACGAAGCCTGAGGTTCAAAAGGACAGTCAGGGTGTCCTTCATTTGTACAGATTCCTTCACTGGAATAATATATTGATTTCCTTACAATGTGGGTTCTAAATCCAAATGCTCAGTGGGTCAGAATCCATTCTTTTTAAATAGAAGAGGTTTTTTTCTGTAACTTCCTTCTAGAAAGTACTCAAGTCCTACCCTCACAATTAGTAGGTTAAAAAAACCCCAAATTGTAGCATTTCTTAACACTAAAATAATGCACTGAAAGAAAAATCCCTAACTAATCTTATAATAAGCAGTCAAGGACATACTTATAATACTGAGATTTTTTAACAAAAAAAATATCCATAATCTAAATCATGTCTCTGGAATTATTAGTTATATTCAACTCAGTAAGAGTTACTTTCACCTTTCAGTACTTTCTTCCCTCACACCCTTCTCCATTATATTTAGTTTCAAGAAAATGAAAAACAGCTTGAACTATCAGCCTGCCCATATTTATATCCCATAAGTGATCGGTTTCCTCATTATATTGCATGAAGTCATGAAAGGCACAGTTAGATCTGACTCTCAGGACACAGACCTGAATCATATTAATATATTGTTCTTCTAATATTTTATGGGTCACTTACGCACGATTTCTTTTGCCAGTATCCTTTCTTCTACCTATAACTTGTGTTTTCTGTCTATCTTGAAAGCCACTAGCATTTACTAAGCTACTGCTAAATGGAACCAAGATTCTTCCTTTTGAGCAGAGCAGTACAGAACTCTCAATACAAATTCACACTCCGACCTTGGCACCGACTCCTTGAGGAGGAGGTTCATCCTCCATATGGATTTGTGCTTCTGTCCCCCTGCAGAGAGAGAACTGTGGTTAAAATCACCATATCGTATTGCTGCAAAACTACATTATGAAACTATACACACTTAATATTAAGCCAGAGCTATTTGATTCTGTGAGGTGAGAAAACAAGTAATACAAAACTCACTCCGTTCTGCTTTTCTATTCAACTGTACAGCTATCGGTTAGACAGACTCTGCACTTCTGTATTCTTACAGAAAATATTAATTCTTGGACAAAATGGGTTTTCTAAAACAAGTAGTAGAACTAATCATTCTGTGACTGGAAAGAAAGATGCTTTATGAACACAACACTCCAATGTCTTTTTATTGCAGTAAAAATAAATTGAGAACCTTGCTGACATAATTCTTCAGACATTTCTTTCTGCAAAGAGAAAGAACACTGGTCAGAGGATTCTATTTCTGGCCTAAGCCTTCAAATGCTTTTATTCCAGTTACATTTTGAAAACCAGTATTAGAAAAACATTTGGGTCTTTTCAGGTTTACTGAGAGTTGTTAACATATTCATTCTACTTCAGAAAATATTGCCAGAAAATATTAAAATTACATGTCTGTAAAATTCTGACTACAGGCAAAATAACATCCAACAAAACAGCTACCAATTTACTGAGTTACTTTTCAGAGGAATATCATGCTAAAACAAGTATCAAATGCAGCCACATAAAATGACCTAACTTACTTCTCAACACGTTTCTTATGTAAGACTTCATGCCATAAGACCTAAGCCAAGGGCATAAAATACATGAAATTCATATGACTTAAGTATTATAAGTGTTAATGATTTAACAAATATAACTTAATTTACTGAATAAACAAAACAAATTATTTACTTAAAACTAATAAAAAACACAAATAATTGCTGCAGCTCAGCTACACTGAATATGCACTGTTAAGCTTACTCTTTAACAAAACCCACAAATCTACATACACACAGTGTACTTTATACACTTAGTTTGGACATTAAATGATTAATTCAGCTCATGTGTGAAAGTCCAGCTACTCTCTTGTCCATGTTGCCTTCGAGCTTGAGGTTCAAACACACAATCAAACAGAAATAACTCGAAGTTATATTCCCTTTCAACTAGAGAAGACTAAAGAGCTGATAGAGTTGCCCTACATGTTAGCACCTACTGCTAATTGAGATAACCTTGGGGATCCCCGACATCAAACAGTGCTGGCAGATATGCCACAGGACCTACAGGGAATCTGTGCCCAGCTGGAACAGCAGCTAAGAATTAAATGGCACCAGGCAGTTATGCATGTGCAACTGGGCAGAGCCCTGAGTAAACACATGCAGCCATTTACCATGCCTTACCAACGTCATGGAAACAGGGTAACCTGTTCAGCTCTTGCAGTTAAGCAATTTGTTTTATTTTCTTATTTTCTTCAACATACTTACTTGTACCAGAATTTGCGTACATTATCTCTACCTAAATCAGAAACAACTCACCTAATCAAGGCCTTGGGCATGACCACAGCCTGAGCAGGTCACTGAACTGAAGTTCTGAAACATTTAATTTCAAGTATGTAACTAGTCCTACTGTGTAACTGATTATCAAGGCTATCCAATATTTTGCAGTATCAATTTCCAGCACTGCCTAGCAATGCTGATATGGTACCCACTTCTTGGCCATCCTTAGCCTACACCCAGCCTACACCCAACAATTAATTTTCTAATTTAATAAACGCAGAATTCCACATTTTCTTCCTCAGGCCATTTGATACATAACTGATATCCATGATTTTTCTGTTTCTAATATTTCCCATCAATTGCATCTGTTCAGATGGTCTGACTTTAAAATAGTTTGTTAGTATAAAGAAAGATATGTTAGGGTCTAATCACCTCAGTTACCTAATAAAAGGTGCTCCAGTTCACTACTTTTCAGTCCCCACAAACATGCTGACAGTTCTGCCCTGACTTCTCAAGACTAAAGATCACTTACATGTCCTTGCAACTCAAAACTTATGTTTTAACTTCTCTAGAACTAAGAGAAAATTACCCTGCAACTCCATTTTCAGTTTGCTCTGCAAACATAGACACCTTATTTCTGAGCAACCCCATAGGAGTACGTGGGGTGACTCAAATTATACCAATTTATTCTTTTATTCGAACTCCCGTATTCTAATACAAGTATGTATTGATTGCCACATATCTGCATAAGCAAAGGGGATTTTTCTAAAAAGCTGTAATTGATTTAAGAATATGTATTCTCCCTGGGATCCCAAAAATAAAAGAGACAAAAAGAAAATTAAGCCTGTTTAAGTATTATTCTTATTTGTATACCTTTAAAATGCTAGTGATGATTCATATTTGCCTACTTGTAAGAATTTTCCCCCCAGAAATATAACCATTGTATATGCAGAGTGAAGCACAGAAAAAACAGTATTTTCATCAAAAATGAAGAGAAAACCCCTGTATATTTGACTAAATCAGGTACAGAAGAAAAACATATCGTAGCTATTTCAGACAAGTCATTGGGTTCATTCATCTACTGAATATTCACATAATTGCTAAAAAACCTTACTTTAAAATAGCTAGCTACTACATCTAAAAAAAAAAAAAATGCAATGCTTACTTTAGAAAGTAAAAGGGTAAGCAAAAAAAGATTTCCCATGTATTAAAACTTTATGTAATTTTCACTAGCTGCATTCCTGCAAAAAAATTCTAAAGTGCAGATCTAAAGGAGAAAACATGGTTATTGTAAACATCCATTTCTTGAGGAAGTGCATAGCATCTTGATACAAAAGTATTTATATTAAAATTTCACAGATGTCTTATCTGGAATCCAAGAACAATTAAGAATCTGGACAGTATACTCTGGCAGTCTGAGTTTAGGACTTGGAACCCGAAAGTTCTGAAAGTTCTGACCCTTGTTTCAGTCCAGCCATGATAGGTCTTTGGGTAAAGCACACATGCTTCTGCAGTACAGATAAGACTGAGTTAAGGAACATAAATACTAATTCTAACAGCCAAGCTCTATTAGCAGTCTAAGACCATTTAACCCTAAATATTTAAACAGGTTCACTGACTCATTAGAATGTAAACATTCTTGTAGATTCCCTCTCTAGGAACTTGGCAAGCAAACAAAAATTTTGAGAACTCCACTTAGTATTTCCTCCCACTTGAGCATTTATGAATCTCATCTGCCAAATCAAAGGTCTGTCTGCAGCTTCTTCCCCAAGGACTCTAATCACAGGCCTCGGAAGAGGAAAATGTCACATAAAAAACGTGACTTGATGAGACTTTTAGGAAAGGAATCAAACTTTCTCTATTTCTGACTTCTCAGCAGTTTCCTACTGGAGTAATCATGACATGATGCTACCTTGTCCAAGCAATTTTGCAGGAGAGATAAGACCAGTAATATTGCCAACATGTGCTCTGACTGAACAGGTCGCATTCCTTTCTAGGAAGAATATTTTCAAAATTATATTCCTTTTTCATGTACATGGTGTGACTCTTGGGGATGATCCTGTGCAGGGCTAAGGGCTGGACTCGGTGATCCTTGTGGGTCCCTTCCAACTCAGCATATTCTGTGATTCTCTGATTCTGTGAAACGTCACTACTTCACCCAGTGCTGACAATAAATTGACAGAACTCAGCTTGTCATTCATTCCTCCATTGATGCAGCATTTTCCATTACCAAGAAATTGCAGACCTTGAGAAACAGCCACTTGTTGTTTGAAAAACTGCTGACTCCAACTAAAGCATAATCTTCTCTCCTTCCCTTCTTGCTTCATGACACCAGACTGTGAATTCTTGGCTCCAGACACAAGTCCCACTGTCTGGCTACTAATTGTGCGAGCAAATCTACGTGCAGTTTAGAGGCTAGATCCAAGAAACTCTTAAAGCCAGGAATATTTAGTCTAACAGACTGACATCCTTGACCTTGCTAGGTAGGCAACCGCTAGAGAAATTTGTAATTAAAATTATTTGAGATAAAACAGCTTTATTGTCTCAATCTCCAGAGGCAAAACTTTAGTCAGAACATCTTGTCAGACACCACCTCTGTTTTGGCATGACATCCAGTTCCACCTGTGTGCTCCAGGGATGGACCTCCAGCATGACCCTACCAAAATTTTCAGAGGTTCACCTACATGCAGTATGCTGTATTGGAGCTAGGTGATTGAAACCTATCTGCAAAGCCCTTCCTTCCAGTATCATCATCACCCCCAAACAAAAACTGGTTGCCATAAACACAAACAGTGAAGGATAAGATGTAAGCAACACACAAAAGAAACATGGGCACATGAAAAGCAAGGAAGATAGTGGGAATACTGTTCTGTTACCCATATTTAGAAACATCTTTCAATAGAGGTTCAACACTACTGCAGTGAAGAGCAAATACATCAACGGAAAACGTTTTGAAAGAAGTGAGAAAATAGGATAGAAAACAGAGGGCATGATTTTTCAACTTTTCAATGGTTTTAAAAAAAGTGTTAGGGTCTGGTGTGAAATTTCTGCCCTAAGTGACAAAATTGCTTTGAAAAATCATACATAGATTCCTGGGGACACCTTCCAGTCACCTCCAAAAAATTTAACCTTGGGATTTTGGGCTAGCAAGACAATTTGTCTAATTTGATTTTTAGAAAGTCACCTAGTTCTATTAAAAGTCCTCTATGATGGTAAGACAAGTGCTCATATTAAGTTTCTTTATTTTTCTCATTACTATTCCAATTACTTTTTCCGCTTTAGAACTGTTTATCACCATCAGTGATATAGAATGGTGGATTGTTTACCAGCCAGCAACAAGAATGGAAGTGACCAAAAAAAAATCATCATCACCCACAAGAAGGAAAATCTTTACAGCAGAAGAAAAAAATAATCTTGTCTTGTTAAAAAATCAAACATTCTGTCAGATAGTCTCTTGAGAGCAGGATGTAATTCCTGTATCTAAATCTAATCTAATGTAGTCTAATTTCACCTAAATATAACCTGAGATGCTAAAGAAAAACATTTGTTCACAATTTTGATGTGGCTGATCCAAGATTTTCAGAAAATTAACTTGAAAAGTTCGTCCTCTTTGCTGAACTGTTAGCCAAACTCTAAACAGACTTCAGTTCCTGCAATCTATACATACACCAAACATAATAAAATATAACTGATGCGACTGCTGGCTCTTGCCTATTTTAAATGCTACATAAAATTTTATTTACCATACAATTGATTTGGTAGAATTGAAAACTTATTATTCATTTGACTTTCCAACATGAAAGTTGGAAAGGTTTTAGGAGAAAAAAATTACTTCAAAGACTTGATTTTAAAAGAACTTTATTAAAAATATGGACCATGTTAACGGAACAAAACAATTCCAAATAATGCAGTAAGTATGGGAAAGAAACAGCTATTATTTTTTAAAATAAAGTTAAAGAATCATAGCACAGAAACTATTCAAGTTTTAGGAACTTAAGAAACACTAACAGGTCATGCAGTTGTTCAGGATAAACCACGTACAAACTTCGGGTGTCAGGTACCATTGTACCTGCATGTAGAAGCCTGACTGAATATCAGTTCAATGCCATAGGAACTGCACGCCTGGGAAGATCCCTTCTGTTACTGTGGAATCATAGATGCTGTATTGCATTAACAGAAAGCCAGCATGCAAATACACACATTTTGTTATGCCCCCTCTAAGTAGATCTGGCCCAACCTAAACTGTTCACAGCCTGCAGTTACCTGAACCAGCCAAATGCTGAGCCATACATACAGACAGGTCTAGCTGTCCTCTGACCTCACAGTCTGTTCTACCTGTTAAAGGAGAACTATTGATAGTTTCTACAGTTCTAACCTCTAATCCCCTCCTTACATGTCCACAGAAGGTCATTCTATCCTTAGACTAAATGCTTTAATTTACAAAATATATCTTCTTAAACACTCCAAACCTTAATAAAAAACCTAAACATAAGCATTGCTAAACCACAGCTGGCTTTCTTCCCTACCTTCCTTGTTCACTTCAGCACAATCTGCACATCGGAGCCTTAGTCTGTGACAGTCTCCTGCCTACACCTAAGAAGGCTACATATTGAGTCACCAAGATCTTTTTCAAGACGATGTCTAGCACAGCTCCAGCATGAATCTGGCTGTAGCATCCCTGTAACATTGGGCACTTGCCAGAGCACTTGCCATGAACCCACATGCAACACCTGGGTGAGTGGGAGGATGGTGAAATCGTTCCCTGACACACAGTCAGAATTTACCTAGGTATATGCCTGAAACACACATGTACAGAGGTATATACATCAAACACATATCTAAAAAAAAATTTAATCTTATATATATAAATACACGCACATCACAGGTATTATATTCCCAGAGCTAAGAATTCTGATAGTTTAAATTTTTATAGTTATAGCTGTCTGCATACAAAGATACTGTATGTTAGAGAAGAGATACAATCTCTCTCTATATATATTCTATAAACAGAAGGTGTATATGAAGCTCACTTCCTCTACCAGTAAATGACTCTGTAACTGTCTATTTGTGTATTTAAACAGTCTTCTGATACTGGAACTGCTGAACTTTAAGTGGCAAGAGCACTGGATTAGATATAATACATAGAGGTTTCCTAACTCTTAAAAATAATTAAGAGACAAAATGTTATTCTTTATGGTATAAGTGTAGGCATCTAATATTAACTCTACCCACAGGAGTAGTCTCCTCAAAACTGCAACAGATCACATGCATCATGATGTCACGGTCATTTTATCTCAAATTTCTCTCTCAGTGGTCTTACTTCTATTATTGCTGTTATCTTACTTCTATCTGTTTGACTTACATGATTAAAGAAGCTTTAAAAACCAATTGTCTATAACTAACTGAGAATTACTTATGTCAATTGTCACTGTAGAACTGCACTTTACCTCTTAATTTTTATTTTACTTAACTATCATTTTTTCTACCCTTTATTCCTAAAAATCCTTTTTGAGATGGGTAGAAGTTGTTTTCAATAGATCTTTTCTTTTTTTTGGATATAAATTCCAAATAGATTCTACCTTTGGCAGAAAACAGCTTTGTACCCTCTTTACCTCTTCTAGGGCCCTCGGGATTCCTGTGCAAACATCACTAATTAATCCTCCTGATTTTTTTAAGTTTGCCCGTCTAAAATTGAGAATTTCAAACCCTGTCTCTGTTTAGTCACCTATTTCTATTTATTTAAAAATGTCCAAGATACAAGATCATAAACTAATAAACCAGTTCTTCCCCGAATTTTTCACACTGCTTACTGAGAGCAAGTCTAAAGCAATTCAGTGCTTATTTGGTAAACTTAACAGCAGCTGTATGTAATATCAACTGGATTGCTATATGCCCAAATGATGCACATAGATCTGTATCTATTGGTTGTTCAGCCTGGAAAAGAGAGGGCTCCAGGTAGATCTCACTGGGGCCTTTCAGTACCTAAGGAGGCCTTATAAAAAATGAGGGAGAGCAACTTTTTACAAAAGCAGATAGTGACATGACAAGGCAGAATGGCTTTAAATTACAAGAGGACAGAATTAGATAAGATATGAGGAAGAAATTCTTTGATTCTCAGAGGTGTGACGGTTTGAAGGTGGATAGGGAGGGGAAACCCCAGGCCAGAGGCTTTTCCCTTTACCTCTAGTCCCGGGGGGGGGGGAGCGTGCTCTCCCCCTCCCCCCCACCATGTGGGTCCCATGTCTCTCCCATGGCCCTGGCAGAGAGCACAGGAGACGCAGCAGCTGGCAGGGTGATCAGGCAGAGAGAGAGAGGCCTTTATTGTTCTGGCTAGCTGTTTAAATAGCTCTTGAGGGAATCACAAACCAACCAATGATAACAAAGGGTTAACAGCCAATAGGTAAGCTTTCAGTTATCTCTCAGGACATTCCAAGATACAGGGAGGGGATCTTGGGAAGAAGAAGGGTTTACACAAAGAGTTACACGAGTTACAAAAGCCATTGTGGAAGCATGGTCATTGAAACAATCTTAACACTTTTATATCCAAAAGCATATCGCAACACAGAGGGTGGTGAGGGCACAAACACGTTGCCAAGAATGTTGTGGGTGCCCCATCCTTGGGAGTTTTCCAGGCCAGGCTTGATGGGGCCCTTGGCAACCTGGTTTAGTGAGTAGCATTCATGGCAGGGGGCTGGAACTAGATGAACTTTAAGGTCCCTTCAAACCTAAACTATTCTGTGATTCTATGATCTAAGAAAGAAATCCATCTGTGACATAATTCCCGATAGCATCTCTCAGTAAGTGACAGTCTTATCCAAATCCAATTCCCATGGTCTATGGTAGACATAATCAAAAGCTCTTATAATTTTATTTTCTCAAAGCAATGATACATATGCTTTACTCTTTTTTTATCCACACAATCTCTTCCTGCTACTTTGCAGTCTATCATATCATTCACATCCCACATCATTCTTACACATTTATTTCTCATATCTGGACAGTATTATCTCTCCTACCCACAGTTAGCAGGGCGATTGATTCTCCACATTTCCTTTACCCCATGCTTGCATTCATATCCTCCAACACAGACTCACTGAATCATAGAATGGTTTGGCTTGGAAGGGACCTTAGAGATCATGTAGTTCCAACTCCCTGCCATGGCCAGGGGACACCTTCCACTAGACCAGGTTGCTCAGAGCCCCATCCAGCCTGGTCTTCAACACATCCGGTGGATGGGGTATCCACAACTTCTCTGGGCAACCTGTTCCAGTGCCTCGCCACCCTTACAGTAAAGAATTTTTTCCTAACATCTAATCTAAACGTACTCTCAATTTGAGCCCATTCCTCCTCGCGTTGTCACTACATGCTCTTGTTAACAGTCTTGTCCCACCTTTTCTGTTATTTCCCTTCAGGTACTGGAAGGACCACCAGTTCAGCCCAAATGGTTTCTGATGGTGCACACGCATGACTTCCTAGAGACCTTACTCCGTTCGCAACCTGGAGTAAAATCTTTTTACTAACAGTGCCTGATATTACGAATCCACCGATATCAAAAATTTCACCTCCACAAGGAAACACGGTTCAATCCGCCCGTCTCCCCCACAATTAACGGTCCCTGGTTTCCAAAGCATCCTTTTTTTTTTTCCCCTTAAAACCACATATCGTCACCAAGCTCAGCTTGTCTAAGGTGCCGCCACCACCACGCTCCTGTGCACCTGCGGGCAGCGGGCACCGGCACCACACAAAGGTAACCCGTGTCAGAAGTGGAACACACGCACAGACACAACATCCCCCGCCTTCCCCGTTATCGGCCATTTCCAAATCCGGTGCCTGGGAGATGCAGCCCCGGGGAGCGCAGCACCGCCCCGGCCCGGCACAGGCAGCGCCCTCCCCCTGCCCCGCTCCCCACCGACGGCCGCACGGGGAAGCGGAACACAGGGAAGGGGGGGAGCCAACCCCTTCCCTCCCCTTCCCTCCCCGCCGCCCGCAGCTTACCTTCCTTCCCCAGGCGGCGGCGGCTCCTCCTCCCCGCTCCAGGGAGCCAAGGGAAGATGCTGCCACGCTCAGGCGCCTCCTCACCGCGAAGGCGGGGGAAGAAGGGGAAGGGGAAGGGAGGGAAGGGGGTTGGCACCTCCCAGAGATCCACCCACTGCAGCAGGAGCTTGGAAAGCGGCGGCCGGTGTCTTCCGAGCCCGGCGGGGGAAGGGATTCTGTGCCCGCGGCAGAGAGGCCGGCTGGCTGCCTGGGAATGCTGCAGGGGAGGGCAGAACTCCCCAGGCCTTGTCCCTTGTGATGACATGTCTGCTCTAGGAGAACACGGTCAGAGCGAGTACGGTGTCGTGGGAGACACCACCGCTTCCCACCTCGGAATCACAGAATCAGTTAAGTTGAAAAAGACCTCTGAGATCACTGAGTCCAACCTATGACCGAACACCACCATGACAACTAGACCAGGGCACGTCCAGTCTTTCTTTAAACACCTCCAGGGACAGTGACTCACCTTGTCCCTTGGCATCCCGTTCCAGGCTGTTGCCTGGGCCTTAAGCATATGGGGCAACAATGTATGACAACACACAACAACAAACACTGCATGCGATCTGTGGTCAAAGGCAATTGTTAGGGGAAGGATAAATATTGCTATGCTGTTCCAGTGTGCAATCACTTATTTTTTTCACAAAGGAAGTGGGAGAATATGAAATACTCTTCTATTTATCCTATGGCTTATGTTTAAAATTAATCACTTCCAAAGAGGATAGAATTGATAAGTCTGCCTAAAAGCAACAACCTGGTTGATTTCCTTGGTTGTGTCTCTTACCTGAGTATGATAATACCCTGCTATCTTGCTGTGGCAGATACTCACTGAATCACAGAGTATGCCGAGTTGGAAGGGACTCACAAGGATCATAAGGTCCAGCTCTGAAGTAGATGGCCCATACAGGGATTAAACCTTGGCACTATTAGCACCAGGCTCTAACTAACTGAGCTAGTCTTAGGGTCACTGAGTCCAGCTCCTGGCTCTGTACAGGACTATCCCAAGAGTCACACCATATGCCTGAGCTTCAAGAAGCCAAATGCTTCTTGAATTCTGTCGGGTTTGGTGCTGTGACTGCTTCCCTGGGGAGCCTGTTCCAGTGCCAAACCACCCTCTGGGTGAAGAACCGTATTCTAATATCCAACCTAAACCTCCCCTGACACAGCTTCAGGCCATTCCCTCAGGTCCTGTCACTGGTCACCACAGAGAAGAGATCAGTGCCTGCCCCCTCTCTTCCTCTCACAAGGAAGTTGTAAGTGCAATGAGGTCTCCTCTCAGTCTCCTGCAGACTGAACAGATTAAGTGACCTCAGCCGCTCCTCACACGGCTTCCCCTCAAGGCCCTTCACCATCTTTGTTGCCCTCCTTTGGATGCTCTCTAAGAGCTTAATATCTCTATTATATCGTGGCACCCAAAGCTGCACACAATATTCAAGGTGAGGCTGCCCCAGGGCAGAGCAGAGCAGGACCATCTCCTCACTCGGCTGGCTGGTGATGCTTTGCCTGATGCCCCCGAGGGCGTGCAATTCAGAGACCTTTGCTGTGTTATCCAATTATATTGTTACACTTTTGCTGTGGAAATCTTATTCAGAAGGAGGAAGTTCGCTCTGGGGCTAAGGAGTTAACATCCTATCAAAAATGGAATTCCTTAAGCACCTAGGGAAGGTCTCAGTTTTTTTTGTGGGAATGACAGCCTCATGAGAATTTCTTGACATTTTAAAGATTGATATACTTGGATGCTAACCTTTGACTGTCCAAAAATTAGGTTTGTGTAAGTAAAAGTAAAGTTGCAAAAACCTGTCCTTATAGTTACCAAAGGAGTAGAGACTCCATACTTGTGTGTTCTCCCTACTTGCTAGGTTGTGTGAGAGTCTCAGTCACCAGGCTTACATCCCATTCTTCACCTATATAATGCATGATGTGCCTGTAGTACTGTTCACTGTAGACTACCACTGTTCTTCCCTAATATGCTCCTCAATGCCCATGTGTTTTCTGCCACTGACTGTAGTGTTTTTGGAGTCACTATATCCTTTTAGTTTGTCAGCTATTTTTCACACTTGAGAATGCACTCAACTTTCTGTGCATGCATCCTGAATGCATTGTCATCTGCAAAGTTATATGTTTACTGTTTCGTTGGCTCAGTCACTTTGGTTCTTCCAAGATGAGAGTATTTTTTGCTTGGAGTGGTTTCTTAATTTGAAATTCATTCATCCATAATGATGTGTGCAAAGTGTGGGATGGAAGACAATGAATTTTTGGGGACTGGGCTCATTAAGGGATATATGCCATGTCCAATAGTTTCATTTTCTCTTTGTGTAGAATAAAATGATTACTCTGTAACACAAAGCAACTTGTCTGTTACCATGTTCCCTCCTCAGTTTTCTGTTTTCTTGCACACAGTTCGAGGGGTATGGGGAGGGGAATATTATCAGAGAATCACAGAATGGTTTGAGTTGGAAGGAACCTTAAAGATCCTCTAATACCAACCCCTCTGCCATGGACAGGGACACCTTCCGCTAGACCAGCTGGCTCAAAGCCCCATCCAGCCTAGCTGGATCTCAGATACATGTGTGAGTATAACAATACACCGGATAATTTCAGCCAAGCAGGCAGTGGTAACAACACCCAGTGGAAGCTGAAGATATTAATTTTCAGATTGGCAGTAAAGCTAAGAGTGATTGTCCATAAAACAAGTTTCATTGTGGGCTGTGAGCTATGTATTGATTCTTCAGTGCCCATTTTTAAAAAGTATTGGATATTCTTCTAAAAAATATGCTCTATTTAACTCAAAGTGCTGTGTTAGGCTGAAGGTTACACTTACAAGCAGTGGAACAGATGGTGTATTTGATCCACTGAAACAAAATGCAATTTGATACAATGAAATCCTTAAATCTAGAAGCAATGGATGTAGATCTGTAAGTACAGAAACTGAATTCTGGAGCGTTTAGCTAAAAGATTGAGTTCAGTGAACAAGAGCTGAAAGCGTAATGCCAGAGGATATAGAAGTGAAAAAGTGAAAATTTCATTCCTGAATGTGCCAAGAGGGTAATCAGCAGTAGTTAAAAGGTAATCTGCATCCAGTAATTAGTATTTTAATCCAGCCAGTAAGATGCTGCATATAATGGTGATTTACATTTTGATAAGGAAGTTGAAAATGTGATAGGCTGCATGAAATGATGAATAGTTTGAAAATAAGAGATAGCTAAAGAGATTATTTGTTTACTTAGTTGAGAATGGTTTTTAAAAAAACCCATTGCAGTTTATAGCTTCCTTTCAATGACAAAATATTAGGTACTGAGTGGCATTTTAATTTAATGGGAAAAATAACATAAGAAGCAATGGAGAGAAATTAAAGCCTGAGGAATTCAAATTAGAAGTGGGGCTTAAATTTCTGACAGTGGAAGTCTCCATTTCTTATGCCTTCAGGTAAAACCTGGTCTCATTATTTCTGCCTTTCATTACATGCCAATTCTTGAACTCCAGTCTCATTTTCTTCCTTTCATTTGAACATTCTCCAGTTTGTTTTTCTTCTTTCCTAAATGTAATTCCAGATTTAGAACTCAGCAGCAATGGAAGGGAATTGGAATGGAAAGGAATGCTCATTGCATGGGGTTGGACCAGATGACCTTTAAAGGTCACTTCCAACACAAACTACTCTATGATTGTATGATTCTAATATGCGCCTGTCTCGTCTTACAAACACTCTTACAGTTCTTTCCAGTATTTCCATTAATGACTTGGATGATGCTCATTTTTGTTTGATACCAAGCTGGGAAGGACTGGCAGTGCACTGGAAGGCAGTCTAATTTTAGCTTATACAGTAGCATCACATCATTGCAAAACAGGTAAACATCATACTAGGATGTTTAAAAATAGTATCCTAAGATAGAAAAGAAACATTGCCAGATTCTGACAAAATGCTATTACAAAGAGCAAGGAGAATTTTCGTTCACTGAACACTCAGGAGAAAAATTGAAGTAAAGGAGGTTCAGCTTTAGCAACGGGGGAAACTGCTCTCTCAGTGATAATAAGGAAGTTGGGAATAGATTGCCCAGTGAGACTGCAGTTTCTATGATTTGAGATTTATATCAGAAATAAAACAACTTTTGTTGATCCTAATTCAGGTCATGAAAGTCAACCCGATGACCTGTTGAAGTCCTTTCTACTTTTAGGATTCTATCATTAGTTCCATGAAATTAAAAAAATATTTGCAGTAAAAGTGATAAAACCTGTAGTTAAAATAGGAACAAATAGCAGTTTTAATTGAAGCAAAATGTCTTTCCTGTACATTGATTAATAAAAAGATTATTTCACAATAACCTAATAATTCAAAATACTCAAGCAGTTTTAGTGGCTGAATTCCCTTTAGAAATCCTTTGAAGTTCACTATTCTTTTTTTAGGGGCAGAATATTTTAAGAAAGGAATAACAGACTACAAGTTAGTCTTCACATGGCTGATAGAACAAGAAGTCTAGAAAGAATCGTGTACTTTGCTTTCATATTCAGTAACGTCTTAGAGGTTGATCCTGAGAAATATTTGTTTATATCCAAATGCCAGCTTCTTCATGATTTTTTTATACTACTCATAAATTTGTAACAAATCAGGATTTTCCTAGTTTGAAAAGTCATGATTATGGAAGTACAATTCTTCATGATTTCTGAGTATACATTTCAACAGATAATCCTTGGCTCCTCTTCCCATTGAGTATCCTTCTTTTGACATCTTCAATAGTACTGTTTTTCAGTCTAATTAACATTTTTTTATCTTTTCCAGATATATTAGCAGAAATACTGTTTCGCTATCAGTCTCAGTGAGTGAAGGATAAGGGCTCCACTACCTCCATGATTACATTGCTTAGATCTACGTAGAGCAAATTTGCTTTGAATTTTTTTTTAATCTGTGAAGTTCAAACTTTAATGAATATTTTTGTAAATTCTGAAAACAGTTCTTTTTCAAAGTTACGTCATACTCTACACAAAGAACAAAACAGGACAGAAACCAGATCTTTGACTATTGCCATTTTCTATAAGCACTGTCATTTAATTCCTTACAAAAATGCTATTTCTGGCACCACAGATATTCTTTTTCCCACAAAAAATGTTACAGACAGGAAATGTTTTGGATAGTGTAAAAACATTTCCTGATAAACATTTTATCACAGCTTGATAACCATTTCCTGTTGGTAGAATTTGTTTTAACTATTGTCACTGTGTTTGCTTTCTTGCTATAATTAACACACATATGTGATCTCTCTAAGGGTGCTCATCCTGTCAAACAAAGGTTTGAGCAAGTCACACTTTTAATTATAATGTCATACAAGATTTTATATTGTCCATTTCCCTTCATTTAAACTTTGTCTGGAGCGTTAAATGAAAGAGCAATACACATGCAGCAATCTGGGAACTGGGAATTCCCAGAAGGGTGGAGGTTCCTCAATATTCCAAATAGAGCATTGTGTGCTGTGGGCTCAATGATTTCAGTAAACTTCTAAAATAACTTTAAATAAAAATGTGGGACTTCATGTAGGATCTTGTTGTTCAATGCAGACTTGAACTTGAATTGACCTGGAAGCGTTTCAGAAGAAATTTGTCACTTTCTAAGGATCTTTGAAGTACTGTCATTGCAACCCAATATTAAAATAACACTACATTCAAGAATTGTATTCTATCAAAATATCATCTTTTCAGTCAACAGAACCAGGTTTTGTAGTCATTTTTGTAGCCATTTTTGTAGCTACCTACTTACTTTATAAGTGGTAAGACTATCACTTCCATACAGCTGATTCTGATTCTCATTCACACAAAGACTGGAGGTGTATTTAGTTGTCTCTACTAAATAGTAGATGGACAGTACACAGCCTCTGCCCTGCCTAAGGGCATAACCTAGCTCATGTCCATATTATTTAGTGATCTATTTCCCTTTAGATCAGACTGGCCAATCAATATTACATCTCTTATGGCCCTGGAGCTGCTCTGTGTTGTTTGTCATCTTGTGGCCTTCAGCCGTAATACTTATTTATGTCTGCGGGGGGTCTTTTCAATTCATTGTGTTTGAAAGTGACTGTTTATTACCTTTGGTTTAAAAGTTTCAGCTCCACAGTTTTCTTCCTCACAGTTTTTGGACAAAAGTAAAATTGAGTCACTTTACTGTAAGCATGTGGTATTTGAGGGTGCAGTGCCTACTGAGACAGCATTGAAGGAGTCTGGAGGGAAAAGACTTGGAACAGTGTTGTCCATAGAGTCCCCTGGAAATAGTGTTTAGTGTGCACTATCCTTGAACTGTGCTAGTTGGCACAGACCAAGTCTGCCAGGAAGTCAGCTAACAAGCAGTCTGGATGTTTGTTCAGAGGTCAACTGGTTACGTATGATGAGATTATGGAGTCTAATTAGGCTCTGCCATAAGTTTTATTTTTATTGAAAAGGCCTGAGTAAAGAAGAGTGTGGAGGTTAAGGCTTTAGGCAAAAGCCTATATGCATAGAGCTGAATTTGAAAAAAAAAAAATAAAAAAAAATTATTGGTGCATTGTGGATAGGTATATTTTGCATGCACATCCTCAGTGTAGTCTTGGAAAAATATTCAAGGAAACAGAATCTGAAAGGTGGTCTTTTTTTTGTTTGGTATTTTTAATTGTACTGAAAGAGAATGAATAAAGTATTCTTACAAAGAGTAAGTAAGTAATGGCCCGCCTTCGCGAATGAAGAACCGGGGAAGGTCTTTACACCTTCCAGCCTGCGCATTGGATTTTTTAGGTGAGTTACAGT
>JAYRBT010000001.1:54193630-54211451 GCA_036023395.1 Myiotriccus ornatus | reverse complement strand
GCCCTGACCAGGAATCGAACCCGGGTCTCGGCGGTGACAGCGCCGCGTCCTTAACCACTAGACCACCAGGGGCTCCTCTTACAAAGAGTAACCCAGTGCTGATTGCATAAGCTCTTCAGGCATCTGAAAGGTGACATCGATGTAATCACATGTCACTCGCTGAGGATGATTGTAAAAATATGAAGTGTTTGTGCAACAGGAAAATGAACTCACAACCTTTATTTATAATTCCAAAAGGAAACAAAATTGGTTGCACTGGATCCAGTAAGGGTGAGGATAAAGCAGATTAAATTTTCTATTATTGTACTCTAGAAATAAATCATAAGTAAGGCAAAGTGAATGCTATTTATGGATAGTGTATCATATCAATTATCATCATCTGCTTTCTATGGAACAGATATCTCAGAGACGTTTCCTTTGACCCTCATGGATAAAGCAGTTTTCTATACTAAAAATGAAAAAGTTGTGGTAGCATATATTTGATGAGGTGTAAAATTTACAGTAAATTGCCCTCAGTTCTGTAACGTGTGTTATTAAAAGACAACGTAATTGCTAACTTTAAGCAAATACTTCAGCACTGATCTTAGCTTTCTGGCAAGGAATATATACAGTAACCTTATAAGAGGTAATTACTTATATCTTAGGTTATGTAGGATTTACATTGCTTGGTGTAAACATTTTAAAAACAGTCTGCATTTTTTTTCATTGGTGGTAATTTGCGAGTCACTCTGTGGGCTGTTGAAAAGCTAAATAAAATCAGGCAATAGGTTTTTGTTAAAAAGAATGTTACAGATGATAGCAGCATCCCATTTTGTCAGAAGCCAAGAGCAGTAATATATTATTTATGATGGCTGTAAAAATGTGAACTTGTAAAGCTTATTGTCAGAAGAATAAAAAACTTTTTGTTGTTGTTTGTTTGTTTGTTTTCAATTTACAGCCTGAATCCTAAGAGTTCAAACAAAAAGCAGTTTTCCTCTTGCAATTCAAATGGCAGAACTTCCCCTTAAAGATTCTGGACGTGCTAAAAGTTTGCATGAACAAGTTGAGGGAGACTGAGATTGCTCACAAGAGCCTCCTGCTGAGGAAGTCTCTGAGCTATGAATGTTCAAAGCCTAAGATAATATTTAAAGGAAGTTTCATATTTACTTACCCTGTTCTTTTCTAACTCCCTGCCAGGGAACAGATTTTGTTAGAACGCCTGACCCCTTATGCCACTTTTTCCATTCTGTGTCCTTATGTAGAGGATGTTTAATTATGTGTCTAGCTTTTGAGATAACACTGATATGCACTTTTTACTTTCTGTGAGGAAATGCTCAATGATTTCTGGGATTGGAGTACTTTTTCGTGTTTTGTGTTTAACAGAAGCATTGTTGCTGCTTGTTGATGTGAGGATTATTCTCTGTTAAGGTTCAGAGGGACTGAAGATTTTGGACTTGTCTAAGAAATGTGATGCAAGGCCAGCTGAACAGCTAGGCAGGCCCAAACCCACACTGAATCTAAAACTGAAGCGTTTTCTATACTATTATACTAAAACATACAGAAATAAATAGCTTTAAAAAGGAAGCATACTATATATTCTGTATAAATGTATTTTATTATATGCACATTATAGAGTATGTACACTATATATAGATGTTGATACACTTAAAATGCTGCATTGATCTGTGATATATCAGCTCTAAAAATGACTTACAGAGTGTCATACATAAGCGAAATAGATGGTCATGTTTATCAAACAGCAATATCAAAAAATAAAGCAAGAATTTGAAATTAAGATGAATCAATTAAGTGACAAGTCTGGGTCTGCTTGAGGAAGTGAACATGTTATGTTTTCCCCAAAGTGGTGTGTAAATATTAGTTCTCGCAATACATGGGGATAAGAAAAATAAACAAGTTGCTCAGGGGGAAAAGCTGGAGCTATAAACTGAACATGGACAATTCGAGTTCTTGGATTCATTTGAAATATTCTTGAAACCCTCAGTCTTTTCCAGTGTGAAGAGTCTCTGGATCACCACAAGGTATTCAGTTTGTTGTAGCCTGGAAAATAGCTCACACTGCCCTTCACAGCTTTTTCATATGTTTCTGTAACTGCAAATCATAGTGTGTGACAGTTCATCAATCCCTGTCAGTTTCTCTTCCACTGGAAAAATGAAGATGGCTCTAAAAAGTGTGATGGAAGCTCTGCCATTCAGGGGAGATTTTGCTGTCAAGAGGGAAATTGGAAGAATAAAGAAGTGCCAAAATGCTCATTATGTCCTAATTCTATAATTCTAAAGTCAAAACCCTTTAATCTAAGTAAAATTAATTTATTGGAGTCATAAATGCAAATAGCATCTGAAAAGTAAATTACTTTTTTTTTTTTTTTTTTTTTTGGTTACACTTTTAACTTGTTTGTCTTTCAGGGCTACAGTTTTTCTCTTTCGTAACTGATGCACATTTTATACAGCACACATTCAGCAGTATTCCTTTCCTTCTCTTTCCCAAGCACCCTACCTCTCCAGTCATGTAGTCTTCTTGAAAATCTCACAGACGAGGTAAAATTGCTTCAATCCAGTCTTGCAGGTCTAGTGGTTAAATGCCCAAAGCAGGGTTCTGACCACACCACTATCCTACAAGACTCACTTCTTAAAAACAATAGATACAGAAGTCAAGGACGCACTTCAGATATGTCAACCACATTCTTCAGTAGAGTGCCTAGCCCAGACCTGTAGAAAAGCACCAAGACAGATGTCACTCCTCTTTGCTACTTTCTCCAGATCTGAGCATCATGCATAAACATTCCTAATGAAATAAATATGTGTTTGAGTCAAGTTTGGGGCACACAGCTCTCCTAAGTCAGTGTTTAAGTAAAGCAAGTAGCTTTCAAATGATGGTCTATTCCGCTTTTTTCGGTACCAAATGTCACGTGGTTTTGTGTTTGTCACAAGTTTACTGACGGTTAGTGGTGTTCCCTCTTTAATGGTTTTGAGATAAAGGCAGAAGTGTCCCAACTGGTCCTGACTATTTAAGAAATGCGTCTGAATTGGGAAAAAGTATAATCATCCTAAGTTAAGTAACTTATCTTCCATCAGTGGATTAGTTATATAATACATTTAGATCCTACTGTGTTAGACATCCTTGCTGTGATCTGTTTCTTCTTTTCAAAAGCAATGCGGAGATTAAACTACAAAAAGCCTTGATCAAAATCACAAAGAGTTTCAGTGCAGCCAGGAATGTAACAAAGCCTTGTGACGAAGAGTTCCATGCCTTAAAAACATGCTGTTCAGTCTTTCCTTTGTTTTCTAACTTTGGGAAGGAGTTACCAACATTTGGTACACTGATTGGTTATGTAGATGTTGGTTCCACATATGAATTTGTAGAGAAGGTTAGCATTCAGGTAATGGATCCAATCAGCTTAGCACAGAAATCGTGAAGAACTCATGTAGGGATGAGTTTCAGAAGATCACTTCATATATATGCCATCCACTGATTTCATTTTCAAAGGGTCAGCTTGGGCTCACCAGCCAAACCTTTATCTGTAAATCAGATCTACCGTCACTAAAGGTATTCTGTTCATATGAAGGAGGACTTTAATTACAGAACAATCTTTTAGCCCACAACTAAATAAATTATTTCAGGAGGGCAGATTAAAAAACAAACAAACAAACAAAACTAAATTAAATTAAAATAATACATGTATGAAACCTAGCATTTGCAACCAGATGGTAGGACTCCAACTGCCAGGTAACTGGGTACAACATCATGGCTTTATGTTAGCCCTGAAGCTACTTAACCTTATCAGATAGGAACAGCTCCTTCCAGGAGCATCAGGACACAGCTGGAGCATGTCTTGATTTGCTGGAGGCCTCTTTGCTGATGTCAGGGAGCCAGATTTTTTTTCATGTCCCTTGCTCCTTCCCTTTTGGGATGAGATGGACTAAGCAAACTCAAAAATCCCTCAAATGACCATCTGGAATTGTGCCCAGCACACCAGTCTTTTCATGTCTCTGTGAGTGCTGGTCAGGATGAAAAAACAAAAGAGAACTTAGGCCTTTCAAGAACGCATGTATACAACTGAGCTCACTTCCCCAAAACACTCATATCTGAGGGTGGACAGTGACTTTGTGGCAGGTTTATAACAACATTAAATCAGGAACCTACATTCCACCCAGGTCCCAATTTCAGTACGTGAGTTCTCTGAGGGTCTCAAAGTTAAGTGCTTGTTACTCTTTCCCATGCATCACTAATGGAAGCACTACAGTTTTATGTTTCTTCTGCAATAGTTTACCTAGCAAAGAGAATAAACCAAGATTACATCAGCATTACAGGATTTGCTTCGTAAACAAAAAATATTAAGATGTCATCTATTTTTTTAGAAGATTTAAGTGAGCACATCAGTGATTAGGGAATAGAGCTACCCGTAGCACATTCACAAAAGACTGTTTTTATGTTTTGGAAGACTGATTTGTATATTGCTTATCCATAAAAATGCAACAACTGCCCCTCAGACACCTTTCCAAAAAAAAAGCCTCCACCTGAAACAGACAAAAGGAATGTGCTGTTAATGGAGAAACACAGCTATGTTGGAAGCTGTGATTGGTACTGTTGTTGTAAGAGAAGCTTGGACTGGAATATCACATAATAAGTATTATTACAGCCACATAAAAATGTTAAGTAAAAAAATTATCTCTAAGTTGTGAATCAAATTTTTGAGATGCTCAGTCAGCTATTTGACACCACATGTTAAGTTCTGATCACCTCAGAGTTGTGGCCCTTATGACATTTTAAGGGACATAGGTAGAACATACTTGGCAAATAAGTTTGGATTAAGAGGGTTAGGCCCAATGTAATTATGGTACCTAATTCTCAAGGTTCAGGGGTGCACACCAAACCACAGCCTCTCAAAGCCCTAAAAATCCAAGTTTCCGCTTAAGAGACTTAAACCTGAAGCTTAAAGCATTTCTGAAACCTCTCCCTGAATATCCACATTCTTCCATCCCAGTTTAAGGCTGTTTATGTTTCCCACCTTCCCTGGCCGAGAGCAGGGCCAATGTTCTTCTGGGAAAGACTGTGGAGTGGTTTGTCTCTCAGCCTTGTGATCTAACTGAGATGTTTTGTAGATGTCAGGCACAGCAGGATTGGTTCATAGGGATGACAAACACCTTGAGAACCTCCTGACAAAGTAGGTATGGTTTCCCCTGGACATACAGTTTAGGCTGCCTCTGAAGACTTCCACAGGTTTTTTATAAGTCAGGCAGTAAATCCAGCCCCAAGTTAAGCTAAGTTTACTCTTGCAGGGCAGTACTGACTAATGGGGTAGGATGAAGCTCCACTCACTATTTTGATGATGCTTACACTGGACTCCGGAGTGTCTTGCTACTTCTCTCTCTGCACCCTTCATGTTTAGCACAGCTTCGAATCACCCCAGTGCTTGTCAGGTTGCAATACAAATGCAATTGCATGAGTGCTTCTGGAGTTAAGTGGGAGTACAAGCAACATAAGTGAAGAAGGAGGGTACTCAGGTTGAATACTGAAGATTCTTTTAATACTTTGCTTTCAGACCATGAACGGGGTTGCATAATCTGATTTCCTACATTTTCAAGACAATTTGATGACCAAGGAGGTCCTTCAAGACTTCCATTCTGTGGCCATAGAAGCACCTTACTTCATGTGTGACTGTGACGTGCAGGGTGGCCATTCTGCACACTACACTGACATCAGGGAAAGGTCGCAGCCAGATCAGAAGAGGAACAGTGCTGAATGTGGCTCAGTCTTGTTTAATTTCTCCCTTATCATCCTGACCAGTGCTATTTCTTCGAGATGGAGCCAGTCAGGATGCTTTAGCTATGAAAAACTACAATGACAATCAGGAGAAACTCAAAAGCAAGAAGTTTCCATGAGCAAATTGCACTGAATAAACAAAGAAAACTTCAGCTTCACTTAGAATATTTAACTTGAAGTCTCTGTTTCTCTTGCCTCCATCAGAGCCTACTTTACAGGTTTTCTAAGCACTTCAGCAAATGCAATTCCCAAAAAAAACTTTAGGCCAGTGGAGCCATGTACAGTTTTCTACAAAAGCAAAAAGAAAGAAGAATGAAGCCCAGTGGTCTCTTCTACTCTGTAATAAGAGCAAATCAACCATAGAGGATAGTCCACATATCTCAGTCCCTGGTAATCCTTCTTGGTAACTACCATTTCATGTCTGTTTCAAAGTCCCTTGTGTCCTTCCTCCTACAGAAAATGTTTAGGGTAGAGAAAGTTTGCCCTCTGGTTCAGTACCCTGGTGTTGCCAGGACACAAGTCTATGCAAACATATTTTAAGCTCTTTAGGGCTAAGGAGTAATTATCCAGCTTTGCCAGCTGACTGGTTGACTTGCTGCCAGGGGACTGAAGCAAGGCTTGCGACTTCTAAGCGTATTGCCTGACAAGTGACAGAACATGCAGCGGGGATAAGGGTGCAGATTAGCACAGTTCAGTGAATAGAAAAAGAAGCAAAATGGGGCTAAATGGAGTGTGGTCAAAATAGATATTTATTCATCTGAAAGCCATCTGGCTGCAAGCTTCATATAGGGAACGCTGGGATGGAACTATTCAAAATATCAAGTGGGGTTTCTACCAGCTCTGGTTTGCCAAAAGTATTTCCTTTGTGGAGTTTTGTCCCCTGCAGGGGCTTCATATATAGGGAACTGTTCTTGAGACTTTTTCTTTGGCTTTTATTCTCCCTTAGTGGAATTTCTTTCTGAGGAAGAGCTATGGTTACAATCCTATTTAACCCACTTCTTCTCTTCTATTCTCTACTCAATTTCCTAAAAGAAAATTTAACCCTCTTTTAGTTTTTCTGCCTGTTTCTTCAAATCCAAATGGCTAACCAAACCTGAAATTTAGCAGAGAAAAATCAGTTACAGTGAAGCAAAAAACCAAACTAATATTGGTTTTCTTTTGGAGATACTAGATTAGGGATGCAGCCTAACTTCAGTATCACAGCCTAAATTAAGGAAGTTTTAAATTATATTTAAAGCTTCAGTTTTCTCATTGCTCTGCTTGAGGAATGGGAACATGGATAGGATGGAGTTCTATGAAGCAAAGTATTTAAGTATTAAATTATGAATCAAAAAGTACTGTTCAAACCATACCTTAATCTTCCCAGCACTTGCATGTTTTGCCACCTACTCCATGGGATATAAGTTTCAGAAACAGGCAAAAAGTTACATAAGCAAATAAATATGAGTAGAAGTAAACTTATGTAAAGAATTACAGACTAAAAGTGAGTCTTTTTATAATGTGGGATATCAAGAGGAATCTAGCTCAATTCTCCATAACCAGGAAGCCTCACAGAAGTATGGATGACTTCCCTTTTTAATGAATCTAAAATATTCCTTCCTTCATTCTGTGAAAAACTGTGATCTCTTAAGCAGGGACTGGGGCTCATAATGATGTGAGCTGAGAGCAATGTCTGTGTTCCTCAGTGAGGCCAGATGCAGTCCCCACACAAGCAGGCATCCTGGGTAGGAACACCTTTCCTGCCTTTAGATAGCTACAGAGTAGACCTATACAATTGCCTATGAATCCTTCATAGTCAGCGAAGAACAATCCTCATTTTGAGGGGTGATTTATTTTATTTTAAAAGTCTCCTGTAGGATAAGATGAATTAAATCCCAGCAATCACTCTTTCTCTCTGCTACTACAGTTGCAATTCTGGATTGTGACAAGCACAGAAATCCTTGTCTGATGGGGTAATCCATTGCTGGCTATGGGCACATAGCTGTTTACAAAGCAACAGCATGATAACCTGCTGAAATGTACTGGATTGGATGATTTTTGGATAAATAGAACTTGAGGTTGCCTATTTGGCGCTGTTTGTAACACTGTAGTGAACTACATATGATATGCTTTCAGTTGATTTTCATCACAACAAATAACTTTTATTCACACTTATTTTACTCTGATTTGAACGAAGAATTAGAAATGTCTGTTCTCTGTCTCCATCAACAAAAGCTGAACATAATCTTTGAACATACATTTATTTAATTTTAATTTTAAATTAGTAACTTTCCTAGACATTTAAATTACAATTAAGATATTAAACAGCAGAAGTAAAAAAAAATGATCTCTCTTTAGAACAGTGACATCAAAAATAAAAAAGACATTGGATATTATTAGTTTCAATATGCACTGGGTTACTTAAAATGCCAATTGCTTTCTGGGTCCTTAAACCTGAAGGCCTAGTTATTCTAGTCACTATTCTTGTCACTGATTAGTCCTCTCTTTTCTGGACATGCTAACAATAATCCTAGTACTATTTCTCACTCTTCCTATTTTGTGGGACTTCCTTACTGTCTACATTTTTCCTGAGGTTTTAAACCAGCTTTTCTAAAAAAAAATGTGCTCTATATGATCATTTCATTTGCTGACCTCTCCCCATCCCATCCTCTCAGCAAATTACTTCTAAATTTCTTGTCCTGCTTCAATCAAATATAACAGAGGCATAGAGGTTTCCAAAATAATTACACTCCTACCCGATTTGTGGAGACTGACAGCTAGGAAGAGGAGAGAGCTGAACAAAAGCCTCTGTTGATAGGTAAACAAGCAGCCCCGGGTCATGACGCTGCTCTGCCACCAGTGTGCACTTTTTTTTGTGGTACTTGGAGGAGCCAGTGGGGACTTGGGAGGAATTTGCATTACTCTAGGATGAATACGTCAATGCAGATAAAAGGAGGGGACCCAAATCAGGAAGTCTGATTTACCTATTATTTGTGTCGTTCATGAAGCGATTCTATGATTTCTTTGCCATTCTCCCACCTAATTTGTTTTTCTTTGCTTCACCGTCTTTGAGTGAACTGATATGACCTTTCTAAACTTGTGCAAATAAGCAAACAGACTGAAAACAAAGTCCGTTTGACCTTGGTTCACTGCCTCAGAATAAGCTTTTCAGGGTGTTTTTAAGAAAAGTTATGTGAAATTCCAGGAAAAGGGATCTGTAATCTCAAAGTTTTAACCTGAACTCCATGAACTCAGAAGCAAGGCTGCTGTTTCTGTGCCAGCTAATGACACACACTGTGTATGCACCACAATTAGTGTTACATTTACTCACATGTAGAAGCCTCAAAGAGGACTGTGGCCTCTAAGTTTGATGTTTTGCAACTGTATATGCATGAGAGAGAGAATGAGACATAAACCAAAAGCAAAAACATTCAATAAAGTTTTCTATGAAGATTACAGATAGTCAAGAACTTTTCACCAAAGCAACTGCCATCACAAATTGCCAATTATCTGAAATGAAAACTCCTTTTGCAAATGCATTAGTTTCAGCTTAATTTTTTTTAATGAGATAGAAAGAAGTCCCAGACTTGGTCTACCCTATACAGAAACCTGTTTTGTCTGAAGAAGCACCCGCCAAAGCACACATCTGTAAACAGGTTAAAAACCTCTATGGAAATTCAAATACTGGATGTTGAAGTTTTATAGTCAGCTCTGAAAGACTTATCATGACACCCTGCATGCTTGTGGAGGGATCCATGTGAGCCTGTTTGTCAGAGCTGCTCCTTGGAAAAGCCCCCACAGCCCCTAAAATGGGCAGACCAGCACCTCTGCTCTGGGACTTGGGCTCTAACTGAAACTGGGATCTCACAGTAAGAGGGATTTCCCACTTTGTAAGAGGGAGATCATGATGCTTCTGACACTATTAAGATTTTGTGCTATTGACTGGGTGAAGCCCTTAACCCTGTAAAGTTTGTAACATTCTACCACAGAACATTCTTTATGCCATCTTGGCTGTGAAAGTAAGATATTTTGAAATTTCTACCTTGTTACATCTTGAGGCAATGAAAAGAACAAAATAATATTCAAAATTGATATTTTTTAGTCCTCATCGCATATAGAATCATGCAACTTATTTCTTAAACAATCAAAACCTGGTATTGGGGTGCACTGGATGATTCACTGAGCAGCACAGAATCAAAGAATCATAGAAGCGTTTGGGTTGGAAAAGACCTATAAGGTCATCAAGTCCAACCATTAACCCAGCACTGCAAAGTCCACCATTAAACCCTGTCCTGATGTGCCATATCTACATGTCTTTTAAACACCTCCAGGGATGGTGACTGGGAACGGTGGGATCAACACAATCTTTCAATAAAGTCCTATGAACTTTGAAGCTTAACTACCTTTTTTCATATTGTTCTGTCATAGGAGTACTTACAATAATTTTAAACATAAAAACTTGGTTTTTTCCACAAATGGAAATAAGATGTTTGCTTTCAGACTATTTCATATATTGTAATTACTACAACTGTCCCAGTCTTTCATGTTTTGAACCACAAACTGTAAGGCAGATCGCTTTGTTTGGACTGATGGACACATGGACTTGCAGTGAACCAACAGAGGTAGTGTGATGAATGGGTTTTTGACCTCAAAATTTACGTCTTCTGGATTAGAAAAGAAAGCCTAAGGCAAAATTATGTGTGCAAATCATTGCAGCAGCTAATTCCCTTAGTATGGAGAACTATAGGAAGAATGAAGCTGTATGCAATTCAACCCAAAGACAGTGACACTTATATAATTATACTCTATAAATGTTTCCATATACAGCTGTGTATGTTCCAATATTCTGTGAAGTGGCTTTTCCACCCAGAGCTGTAGAAAAAGGGGAAGATGAGAAGTGGTACCTCAGTGACAGTTCTGGTCAAAGGCATTTTGTTGTGTGGTGTTGCTGCAGACTGAACTTCTTTGTGGCTCCTGGGAAAGCTCCATTTGAAGCTGCTCAACACCAGTTTTAGAGATGAATTCTACATCCTCTCTGGAAACAGCTATATTTGAATAAGGAGACTTGTCTGTAACCTCTTTTTCAGCCAAACACAGGACGTACCTGGGTTGCTTTTGACACAGGTGCAGAACGAGGAGGACTGTCAAAGCCACACCTCTTCCTCTCACACAACCTAAAGGAAAACCAGAATCCAATCACCACTGAGATATTTTTATTTCCCCCAAAAAAAGTATTTTTGCACACAGATATGTTTTGATTACCTATTGTTCCTCCTAAACACTGTGTTTTGTAATGTACTTGTGTGTGTATATATATATATATGTATAAGCATATTGTGTTTAAAGTAAAAGCTTGCATGATCTAAAAACCTATGTCATGCATTCACTGAGCAATTCTGGAGTTTAAAGAAATCCTGTATACAACGAAAACAGAAAATTGAAAGCTAACAAACAGAAGAAAGGCAAAGTACCATTACAAGTCTTTGGTCACCATTTTGGCCAAGAAGATAAGACTGGTATATTTAGATCTAGCAACAGAGACACCATGAATACACAAGAGCTATCTCCACATCATGCACACCAAGCTATGCCAGAAGACCATAAAGGCTCTGGACCTAAACTCTCAAAAGTTATGAAATACCAGAAAAAAAATGCCCAGGCAACCTTGATTTTTCCCCTTTGTACAGACATGTTATTATACGGTCTTTAGCTATTGGTTCCCTGGCTATTTTTCCTCCAAAGAATTTCTGCCTTTATCTGCCCAAAGAGGAAGAGTGCTGATTGTTCAAGAGCTGCTCCTCAGCAGTTTGTTTTATCCTGCTTTAGCCTGCAGCCTTTGGCCTGGTTTACTGGCACTGGAATTAGGGGACGGATGTCCAAAGCTCCCTGTTGAGTCAGTGGAGAGACATTAGTGCTTCCTCAGAGTTTTTCAGTTTGATGTACAATGTGACTTACTTTCTAGAAGCATTTCTTTATCTTGTCTCTGCAGCAGGGAGCCTAAAGTGAATAAGTGCTTGTATCATACACTTTGAGTATTTATTTTGGTGAAATAAAGCTGGTCTATAAGCCTTGTTGACAGAACATTGTTCTGCTCATTTTCTTCAAGCAGTGTTTAATTTTCCTATGGGATTTGCCATGATACATGGTGCTTCAGTGTCTGAATGCTTTGAAAATTATAACTTTTTTCAAGATCCTCTAAAATGAGGGGATAACTCCCCCTTGCCTATTAAGAGCTGAGACCCTGAGTAACATTAAAAAAACCCAGTAAATTTTGACTTGAGTGTATCATGCATTATTATGTAGATAAGGAGAGAGTTCTCATTTCATTTGGCTGTAGCTCTGGGTCAATACATGATGTCGAGATCACCTTACAGTATTGAAGACATGCCCAGGAAAATGCATTTTGTGAGCTCCTGTAAGTGGTCTGGTGTAGACGATCTGCCTAGGACCTTTCAGGATGGTCTCCCCTAGAAAGGGCATTGTCCTTCTCCACAGCAGCATTCCATCAGCTGAAATGCACAGCTATCTTCTCCTTTCCTAGTCTCATTCATCGGTTGCCTTACACTTTCTGTTAGTTCAGGTTTTCCCATTCCAGGTCTCCCTTTCACTTGGCCCCCTTCACTTTTCCAGATACCTCAGTCTGGGCTTTCATTCCTCTGAGCCATGTCTGGGACCTTCTCTTCCTCAGCTAGCTTAGCAGGGTGAAAGGGTCTCCCAGGAATACCTCTTTACAGGAATCTTCTTGAAGAAGTTGTCTTGGAATTAAGTAACCATCTTGGCTCCTGTTTGAAGCTACATCTGAAAGGTAGCAAATCCAGCAGTGCACAGATCAGCTTCAGCACCATGTTGAGACTGGCTCAGATAAATTATCTTCCACTTGCAGTAGTTTTTCTTGTCACATTTTGGCTTTGCTAGTAGGGCTCTCCTCCAAAGAAAAGCCTGACCTCATTAAAATATTGGCCCTATGGACTTTGTGTCATGTCTATACTGCTATTACTTTATGCTTGCCAAAGGGGAAAAAAGCATGCCAGCCTTCAAAATTCAGAGGTGGAATCAAACATGACCGCCAGCCTTCTTACATTTCAGGTTTTCCATATCAACATCTTGACACAAGTCTGAATGTTTTGCAAATTTAGAGGCCAGAAAGTCTGTAGTCTGCTTTTGGATTTAAATTTAATCCCAGTGTTCTTGGAATCCAGCACACAGAATTCCTGATTAGACTGAGTTTGGACACAGTGTCAATAAAATACTTATTTTAGCTTGGAATGTTTTGGATCACTCTCTCTAGGAGTGTAACACTGAAGTTATAAGCTTAGTTAAACAGAAATTAGGAGGTAGAGTTAACTTATAGTTGTTAAAATATATTTAAAAAATCACAAAGAATAACTTTATATTAGCTTATTACGTTTTTCATTCTCACAAGCTGCTTTTTGGGTCAGAAGAAGAGAAGGGGCAAGATATAGAGGGGCAAGATATAGAGGCAATGAGCTTGGGGGGCATTTCCAAAACTATTTCTTAGCCATCGCCTTTTAAATCCCAAATTTCAGGACATTTTGTTGCTGTTCCTCACTGGTCAAGCAACAGTTAATTTATATCTATGTCATTATAGTGTTTCTATACCAAAATCTTGAAACGTCCTGAGACCCTTATGATACACTTATCTCCAAGGATCAGTATGTAGTCTTTAAGGTGGTGTGAGAGCAGGAGCTGGGTGGTTCAGGAGCTGAAGTGGCACAGTAATGTCCTACCAAATTCATTATCTTCCAAAATGGCTAGAAACAGTAGGCTTTGATTAATCAGTTTTACGTGCTCTATGAAATTTGTAGGTGATGAATCTCCTATAAGCTCTGGAAAAAGGCCAGGGAATGAAGTTCTGGAGCGCTGTTGGTTGAGTATATTTGTATCCATATCCAAAGTAATTTGCCAAAGATTCTGCAGTTCTCGTTTTCCTGGCATCAAATTAATAAAATAATTGAATTTTAAGAAACAAAAAGGATAGCAATCAGGAGGTAACTCAGATCTTTCTCCCCTCCCAGCATGGGCTGCTTGTAAGTGAACATTTCAGAATACTGTGGTTTTTATAAAGACAACTGGGGTAGATACCTATAAATTCAAACTACATACTGTTTTTCCATTAAGCAACTGCAATGCATGTAACTCAAGTTACAGAGCTAGCTGCAAGCAGATCTGCAATGGAAAACATATGCCAGATTGGACATGTGAAGAATCCCAGCAGGCAATAACTGCTTGGCTGTAAACTGTGTGGGGGACAATTTTGTGTTGTGGCGAATTGTCCGTGGTAAACTACAGTAGCTCAATCCATTAAAAGTACCAAAAGAACAAAACGACCTTCAATATGTCTGAGTTCAAGAAGCATTTGGACAACATTCTCAGGCACATGGTGTGATTCTTGAGGTTTCCTGTGCAGGACCAGAAGTAAGACTCAGTGATCCTGACAGGTGCCTTCCAACTCAGCATATTCTAGGATTCTGTGATTCTATGATTCTGTGATCTCCTAGCAGAGCTGATGGCACAGCAGACATCCCAACTCTCAAATGCCTTATCACAGCCTCTCTGTCATTCAGTGTCAAACATTATGATCTCTCTCTAAATCCATTCACACTGAGAAAGCAATACACGACAAAATTTCCCTGCCTTTTATTCAACAGATGCCTTCCCATTCTTACTTCCCTTACAAGAACTGAAGTAGGGTCCCAGCCACCTTGGCCTTTTGAGCTGCACTGTCTGCACTGCAGCAATGACCAGCTGACACGGTCAGCAGTGTGTGGCTCAAAACCACAGCTAGTCAAGCCAGTAATCTGGCAACCACAAAGGCAGATGCATCATACTTTCATACTTTTATTCAGCCTCTCCCACATTGCTGGTAAAACTGGCCCTGGTGTTTCTACTAGGTAACTCTATGAACCTATATGACCCCATCATATGACCTCCTCAAAGACTTGTGCCTTGGGTTTTGGTGAGTGCAGGAACGCATGAGGCACATAAATCACACATAAGCCCTCTGTTAAACAGGCATTGAAAGCTCTACCTATGTAGGAAAATCTTGGCTAGATGTTCTGTACTGGAACCACAGATTGTAACACTTTTATGTCTTATGTTTTTCCTTTTTTTTTTTTTTTTTAGATAATTTTTGGATTGAACAAGTACACTGAGCAACATGGATGTGCAGGCAGGTTTTGAATTCAGAAATCACGGCCTGTCTAGTCTCATGGAAACACAGTAGAGACTTCCTACCCCAGTTACGAAATTTGTTGACTCAAACACACAAAAGAAACAGGTAGAATCAACCCAAAAATTATTTGAAGCCAAGCAGATGGAATTTAAACCCAAGAGAGGGCACCTGATGAAGCTTCATGCCTTTGAGTAGTCCTTTATAGCGAAAGGACAGGATAGTTTCTTTACTGAAGGTGGAGCTAAGAAGAGCAGTCAGTTCTGTCTTTAGCACAACAACACATGAAGAAGAGAGGATTGCAAAATCAGAGATGTGTATGTAGAAACATAGCTCAAGTAGGTGCTCTCAAGACATGGCTGTATCAGATGAAAATTTGCAGCTAGTGGGATATCCCGGATAGCTGATCCTCTGTGTCCCGATGATTAGGCTACTTTGAGCAGTGCTGTGGCTCATCTGGTCTGGTCTTTCTACTGTGTCACTCTATCAGCAGAGAGGACAAGCTGCAGCTGCTGTGTCTCCCTGCTACATTGATGTCATGGAACACCTCCCTCCTAAGCAATGGGGAGAGACTTCACATATCCATTATACACCTGAGTGGTGACTGTTGTATCAAAGTCCAAGGTTCCATAGTGTCCAAATACTTATGAATACCAGACTCCAACAAGGGTAGCATGAAGTGTTACTTCTCAACACGCCACCAAGACCAATAATGTTTTCCACCTTTGCTCTCCCATCTGGAAATGGTTCCTCAACTGACCTAAATGGTCTATTCCATGTGGCAAAGAAAGAAAACACCCATCATTCCTCTTCCCTTTCCCCCCCAAGCCTACCCAGCAGCAAGCCACAGTCACATAGACCACTGCAATTTGCAGTGCTTCTGTCAACCATACAAAATGCCTCGCTGTGGCCCCTCCAGTGACAGGAAAAGTGGGGACAGCCGCTGCCTAAGTGAGCCCTAAAAATTCCCACTTCACGGGGGAGACACATCCAGGGACCAAGTCATATGAAAAATACATGTAAAAACAAGACTAAAACACTTTAAAGTGTTTTTAAAATCACCGAGGGTTGGAAAAGTGGAGAATGTTCTTCACTGAAACTTGTCCTTGCAATTCATAAAAATCTTTTGGAAGTGAAATGCCCTATTACACTCTGTAAACTAGGCCGAGCTGCATTTTATGCTCCACTTAATTTTTTTTTTTTTTTGGTGTGTGTTTTATTCCTCTCCTAGATGGCGCCAGTGTCTCATTACCGAGACGGTTCCTTTCTCTTCATGGATCTCATTTTCATGATTTTATTTTAATGACTGCTTGTGTAAACGACTGAAATAAGTATTTGTCAAGAGCCAGGTTTGCATCCTGTTCTGCTAATTTTTACCATTGGCAATTATTTTTCACATACTCCTGACTTTATGGTAGGGAATGCTTTCTACAGATGTTCATGTTTTTAGTATTTCTCTTACACCTGTTTTATGCTTTATTATTGTTATACAGAACATGCCATTTAACAAGAAGTATGAAAGAAGATTAATTATATTAGTCTAATTTTTCCATGCTCCTTGGCCCTCAGGAGACCAGCCCTGTAGTAACAGACATTCTCTAAGAGCAAAATGGAGCCTGTGTGTGCTGAGGCATCCCAGTTCATGTGTAAGGAAGAAATCGGGGGCTTTGTGGTATCCTTTCACATGTAGCTGGTGCAGTTCAGCTTGTCTTCTGTATGTTACTGTAGTTCTAAACACTTTACCACATAGTGTCAATTGGTCCTTTCTGCAGGACAAATGTCTATGGTAACAAAGAAATGTGATTTTCCACACTCCAATTGTTTCAAGAAAAGCTGATGCCTGAGGGGGAGAGGGAGAGAGGGAAAGAGGAAGAGAGGGAGGGAATTAGGGAGGGGGGTGAAGACGAGGGAGGGAATTAAGGAAGTGGGGAGGGGGAAAGGGAGGGAGGAAGGGAGGGAGGGAGAGAAGGAATCATACAAAGACCCAAGAAAAGGAACTGTTAGCTAAGAAGACCAGTTTTTTTAAGTAGTGTTTTTGTTAGAAGGATGATGATGCTTATGTTGCTTTGTAAAGTCTGGACCAACTTTTTTGTGTGTGTGTCACCTCCCCCGGCTAACAGATTTTTTATTACATCACTCTGCTAGTCAAAATCCATACCTGTCACAAGATTTTCTACAGCATGTGTCATTCAAAACCCTAAGTGCCCTCAGTGGAACTGGGATTTTCTGGCTTTTCTAGTAAGAATGTTGAAAGAAGAAAGAGGATTTTGCAGCATACCTGGAGGTTAATCACAGTTTTTATAATTTTGATTTCCTTCTGGGTCTCATTCCCCATTGGCAACCTTGGACTGAAAACATCTGTCTGTGACTCACTGCTTTGATGCTGAGATATGTTTCAGCAGCAAGCAGCTGCCTGGGTGGCACGGGGAAGAGGTGGCATTGTTGTAGTGAGTGTCTGTGTCCTGGACCTGATGCTTTTCTGTCCAGCATCCAGGACAGGTGTTGCTCTGCACCTTCAGTGCCTCGATGCCACAGCCTTGGTAATGCTGAGGTTGCTTGTTTGCAGCCCTGAAGCCTGCCAACTCAGAGCTGTGTTACAGCTCTGCAACCTCTCACTATAACTGTTGTGGTAGCATATTTCAGAGCTTCTAAAGTGATGCTTTTCCCCTGTCAGGCTCATTCTCTTATCATTTTTCGTGTTTTTGTACCTACAAACCAAGATATTCCTACAATAGGTTTTTACAGGTAATATCTACCACTGGCGTAAGTCTGACACCTTATTACCCCTTTTTTCTTATCTCTCATTTTGTAGATCTTTAGTCTGAATTAGAGAAACCCAAACTCTAGTTTGTAATAAAGGAATAAATTTTTGTAAAAACATAAAGAAATAAT
>JAYRBT010000001.1:54135352-54158832 GCA_036023395.1 Myiotriccus ornatus | reverse complement strand
ACCCCACGTGGAGTGCTTCACCCAGCTCTGGGGCCCCCAACACGAGAAGAACTTGGACCTGTTGGATTGTTTCCATCATCCAGAGATGATCAGAAGGCTGGAGTGCCTCTCCCATGAAGATGGACTGAGAGAGTTGGCGTTGTTCAGCCTGGAGAAGAGAAGGCTCTGAGGAGCCCCTCTGAAGAGGGGATCTGCACTCTCCGCAGATTTTTCTTACATTATTACTATATTTCAGTTCTGGAGGCAAGGAGCCTGACTGCCTCTGGCAGGCCTGCTCCAGGTCCCTCTCTGAGGTCCAGCCCTCCATAACAGATAAATCCCTTCTTGTGCTTGGTTTTTCATTGTAACTGGTCTCTCATCAGAGTTTCAGGATGTTTAGGGATGCTTTGCTCATTGATGAAATACTGCTTGCACACTGTAAGTTAGCAATTTTTTCTTGGCAATTACAAGGAGAAACAATCCAGAAGGAATGAGAAAAACAGTCTAGCTCAGGAGCCATCATATATCTTCTGATCTTTATTACTGTAGCTAGATCAGTCTCTTCTGATGGTCCCTCAACACTGAAAAGAAAATACCAACCCAGATTAGGAAGGTGAGTATGCTAAAAAACCCAGTGCCCTCAGATAGACTTCTTTTTTTATTTCATTTTCTTAATTTTGAATCTCACTGACCTGACCACCAAACACCTTGATGCTTGTAGAATTCTCTTTATAAAGCTCTAGTCGCAGCACTGGCTCACCTCAGTCCTCCAGAAATGGAGGTGGTATGTGAAGTACACAGCACAGGGCTGTTACACCAGCCTTTCACAGACTCACAGTCACTTGGGCAGTCTGTGAACCTGGGTAGAGGCACGTCCTCTGGCCACAGAGGTTTGTGAACCTTCCTATTGCCTGGGAACAGGCCAGCTATGCCTGACTCCACACCAGCACAAACCCAGCCTGTGCATCCCACACCTTTGTGTCCTGATTGCCATGGAAAGGAACACCAGATGCAGAGACCAGGGGGAAAGGATGTGCCCCAGAAGGTCACCAACATGCATGACACACCCAAGTGATGTGTCTGGCCACATCACCTCCACATACTTGTAAGTACCAGGTACAATTTGAGATTGTCCTCTTCCCAGTTCCTTTCCCTTCAGATTTCTGATGGCATTTAGTTACGGCTGAGCTAGCTGGACTATGTAGGTGAAGGTTGCCCTGGGAAACAGAAGATGCTACTCCTAACCCATCATCAAAGGAGTCAACATCAGGGCTCTGTTACCAGCATGCTGAGCTAAAGACAGACAGCATGTAAACAAGAATTTCCAGACACCACTCCCCAAGTAAGACTCTTACCCTGAATAAGCCAGTAGTTAAAACTTTTAAAAGCCACAGGATCTCTTAATGAAAATCCTTAGGCAAATGTGTCCTCTTAAGACATCTTCTAAAGCAAGACTGCAGACAGAGCTACCCACTCAGCCAAGCCAGTAAAATATACTCAGAGAAACCCACCTATAAAAGGAAGCTCCCAAACCAAAATACCTGCTCTCCTATGCCTCTCTTAACCTGTTACATCTTGCTGTTTCCACCCCTACTGTTTGTACCCCATCTAGGGATAGGGCCCGCCTGGGTAAGATGGCTTTGGAGACAGCTCAGTATTTTGACAGAGGGTTTGTACCTGATCAGAAGAGAAGGGACAGGAATGGCAATCATTACTGCACCCCCTGAGCTGCTTGGGGGCCAAGGATACCCTGACATCTGCCCACCTTCCCTGTCCCTCTCTCCACTCAGATGTCTATTTGACATGACAATTTTCTTACCTTGACCATCCAATGAGCAGGGAATCAGAGGGAAAATGTTGAGCTAAGCATGACTACTACTGACTTCAGTGTACTCAGCTACATGTTTCATAGAGAACGAGGATCATGAGGCAAAACAAAAAAACAAAAGTAAGGAGATGAATACCAGAGACTTTCTCAGAAAACAGCAAAAAGCCAAGTTATGAAACCTCTACCGGGAATACTATTTATAGTATTTCTATATTATATATTCTTCTAGGAATTGGGAGGAGCTGTTGACTCTCTTGAAGGCACAGAGGCTCTGCTGAGAGACTTAGACAAATTAGAAGGTTGGGTAATCACCAATTTTATGAAGCTTAAAAAGACAAGTGACAGATTCTGCATCTGGAATGGGGCAACCTCTGATGTACCGACAGACTGGAGAATGAGAGGCTGGAAAGCAGCACCAAGGAAAGGCACGTGGGGGGTCCTGGTCGATGGCAAATTGAATCTGAGCCAGCAGTGCCCTGGCAGCCAGGAGGGCCAGCCGTGTCCTGGGGGGCATCAGGCAAAGCATCACCAGCTGGTTGAGGGAGGGGATTGTCTCACTTTGCTCTGCACTGGTGTGGCCTCGCCTTGAATATTGTGTGCAGTTTCGGGCACCAAAATATAATAAAGATCTGAAGCTATTAGAGAGCATCCAAAGGAGGGAATCCAAAAGATGGTGAAGGGCCTTGAGGGGAAGCCACACAAGGAGACGCTGAGGTCACTTGGCTTGGTCAGCCTGGAGGAGACTGAGGGGAGACTGCCTCACAAAGGGAAGCAGAGGGGCAGACTGGTGTCAGGGGATGTTTATGTTGCATATGAGAAAGAGCTTCTCTGCTCTGTGGGTGACTGAGCACTGGAACAGGATGCCCAGAGAGGTTGTGGAGTCTTCCTCATTGGAGATAATAAAAAGCAATCTGGACACAATCCTGAGAAACATGCTCCAGGTGAGCCTGCTTTATCAGGACAGTTGCATGGCATGATCTCCAGAGGTGCTTTCCAACCCTACTCATTCTGTCATTCTATGACTTATTAGTCTCGGATTTTATGTTTAGCATCCAGTAATTAAAGGCAGCAGCAGAAAAACAAAATTCTTTAATCATAATAAATAAGAGGGTAAGTGCAGTCATGCAGTGCATTTAAAAAAAACATGTGTGTATGTGTATACAGTTATACAGGCGTATACGAACTCATATTTATTTATTCATTTTTTGTGTTATATATTTATGTTCATGACCACAGATCTTCATTTGCAAAGTCAATGAATACATATTTGATAATCAGTGCCAAACTTCTCAAAACTTACATCTTCTGTAACCCTATTTCATTAATATCACAGCAATGGATTTTAAAAAAGAAACTAGGACTAGCCATACTACATCACGAAATTGCAATGTAGATATGAAGTATAAGAAAGTGAAACTTTGGTCCCTAAGTGATGTATCAGAATTCATACCTTCTCTGATGACACCCATTCTTCAATGGGGTAAAATACAAAAGCAAACTCAAATACCTCCTGTCTTATATCTTGCTAAATTTTGCTTGACATCCTTATTAAGAGAGAATTTCTACTTCCAGTTTCATTGTGACTCCCACTTTGGCCTGAGGTGACAGGTGAAACTCTTGACATGCTGTCTTTTTCAAGAAGTTGATAAGCTGCCTATTTTTCACACACAGAAAAATGGTGAGGAAAAGATTTCAAAAATCTCTACTGACAGCTGTGAAATTAAGAACAGGTTTTTGGCCTGATGGTGGTATAGTAAACATTGTTTTTTTACCCTGTGGTGTGCAGACTGGTGGGATCTGTAGATTCTTCTAAGAGATCAGAGTAAGAAAAACCCTCAAATCTGTGGTCAATACATCAAACATGCTATTGGAGGGTTCATGTATTTCAGAGGAAAGCAGAAAGCTGTCACAAAGCATCATTCCCAAACGTGGACAAGTTGCTTCTCAAAATGCAAATGTCTGTGTTCAGTGCAAGCACTGACAGCATGAGTAAGCAAGAGCAAAAGAGCATCAAGGCTGAACATTGCATTTTGAGAAATTCTGCACAAGATTCTTGGGAGGTTGCTGGACACTGGCTGGGCTCCTGAGCACTTCCATTTCATTGAGGGAAAGAAAGAGACATGGCAAAAATTCAAACTCTTCAACATCCCACTGAAGAAAGTAAAGGGATTCTATTAAACTGTTTAGGAATAAACCCACTCTCTCCCATCAAAGGCAATGTTCCCAATTACAACCAATTTATCATTGTGGCAGCTGTCAGGAGAATTCCAATTTTTAAAGTAGAATGAAGCGATGAAAACGTTATAGCCAAAAATAAAGATAAAATAAAATTATATTGAAGACTCATGAGAAATTGAAATTGATTTGAAGGCCAATATAATATTCCTCCAGTAAAAGACAGTATTATACCTTCTTCCCATACACAAATGTATAAGAAGCAATCAAATTTTATTGTTTCAGAAGAGATGTGCCATAAGTGGAGGTGGTAACAGAACAGAGTCAGATTGTTCTGCTGCTCTGGGGACTTCTGTTCATGCACGGTGGGATTGACCAGCTGCCTCTAGCAAATGTGGAAAAATATAAAATAGGATTCAAACTGCACTCATGTCAGATTTTCAAAATTCAAGCAGAGTGTTTAGTAAGTGCCCAAACCCAAGAACCCCAGAAAAGGATGTTAATGATTATCTTAATTTCTATGTAAGGACATAGGTAAAACAGTAAGTCTGAGTAGGAAGAGAAGTTAGTATAGAGACAATTATAAGAAGTTCAAATTCATTTGCGTGAAGCTGGGTCTTGGCCAGTTTTAATTAAAACTTAGATTAATTAAAATTAGTGAGATTATTTTGACCTCAATATTTCTATACTGCATTGTGGTGTACAATAAACATGTATGGGATGTGTGTGGAGACAAAGTCTAAGGTCTGAACTGTAACTCTGTGGAAATCCAGAAGACACTGCCTTTAAAGAACAAGGATTTCCATCTCATAAAGCATACTGGAATAGAAATCATAACAATGCAAGGTTCAGAGAAATGTAGAGAGGTCACATAGTGAGGATGTGCACTTAAAGCATCCCAATTACATGTGTCTATGGTCAGGTATAAAAGTCCAGTGCAGGAGATTCACCTTGGATAACCTTGTCTGGAGATGTCTGTCCCAAGTCAAGGGCCTATGAAGGAAGCCCTAGTATGTTTTAAGAACACACTCCAGCACATTAAACACAGTGTTATTTCTTAACATAAAATACAGTGCATAATGAGGCAGATATCATTTCCCCCAGATTTGTGGTGTAAGAAACCAGCTCCAGTTCCTTGACATTTCCCCAGTGCACCTCACTGCAAGAACTGCTTCACATCGGCTCTGTCCCTCCAGGTGGACTTTGCTCTGTCCTTGCAAAGGTTGACTCCTTTTTTCCTTGATCCTCACACAGGCAGGCCGGCTGCCTGCAGCCCCGTGGTGGTTACTCCATCAGCCAAGCACATCTGGCTGGTGGACAGATATTGGGACAGTGCTAAAGCCAGTCAAGACATCTCCACCTGCTCTGTGAGTCATCCTGACATGAGTTGCCCCTCTTGGCTTTAATGGCAGCTGGGTGTTATTAACTCCATTCTATTTTTCTATGTGACAAATAACTACACTTGGGCAAGACACATCCCACTGTAAATCTTTCAGTTCTCATTCATGAATACTCCAGGGACACAGCACTGGAATAGAACTTCTGGGAAATGGTGCCATTCTGTTGCTAGCAACATCATCATCATTGTTCATCTCCATAAACTGATCAGAGTTGCCTGAAAAGCAGTTAGACTACTTAAGAAAAGATTTTTTTGACACTCCTTTACCAGGTGACAGTGCTTTGATGGCAAGAAACAATTTTCCAGTTTTCACTCTTTTGTTTGACTCTCTCCTGTGCTTTGCATAGCTGTTTTTCTCCATCTGGAGGTTATCTGCCAGGTTTACTGCTGAGTGGAAACATCTTTGTTTTAGTTTTTGGTAGGCTAAGCATGCCACATATTTCTTGGCACAGTGTCTCCAATCTTCTTGACCACCTTGGTCATTCTTCTCCACACCTGTTTGAGGTACTGGGCTTTTTTTTTTTCCCCACCAGAGGTCATTCATCTGCTTTTTGTCATGAGTCTTTATGACAATCCCTACGCTGCTTGTTAAAGATGAGATCAAGAAGCGTGGATTAGCTCAGACCCACACTGTCACATAGAGATGAGACAACCAGCTGAAGTCCTCTAAAATGCAGTTGGAAGTTAAATAACAGGTTTGCAGAGAAGCAGATAATCAGCTTCTGGGTTTGGCCTGGCTGTCTTTTATCTAGTGATGTGGAGATACTCAAAGAGTGTGTGGTTTCATGTTTTGCACTACCAAAGTTGCTCCTGATTTCCATTTCCTTCAGGCTTTTCAACAAGGTGCAGGAGTTTTTTGCTTTATGTTCTCCATCGTGTGCCCATTTATGGTGATAGGATTGTCAATAATAAGGTGAAAAAGGGTGAGTTTCAGGTCTGACTCTGGAGGACCCACAATGCAAAGCTCCTTCAAGCTTCTAGCTCCTTCCTCTAGCGCTGCTTGCTGTGACCTTTCTTTAAAGAAGCATAAATGGCTGGTTTTTATGAGACTCATCTACCTACCTCTTTTTTTCTCCGTCTTAAGTAGCAGTACTGACCAAAAGCTGGTCATTAGGCGCCCCCAGTTTGAGGGAGATAAATGAAAAGTTTTGCTTGCTGGCAACAACAGAAGATGTGGGTATCATCATACTAACTTAAGGAGCCTGAAATGTGGTCAATCAGGGATAGGTCTATAAACTACTTGTCAGGGAACAGCTTTCTGTAAAGACCACAATGATCAACATGGTCAAGTGGGGACTTTCCCACCTGCTGTACCAGCATGAGCACAAAAAGCAATGTGAGGAGAGAGAAGCAGGGGACAACAGAAGGAATGGTAAAGAACATGCAAGGCAATAAAAAAACAGTGGTGAGGGAAAAGGGAAATGGGAAAAAAACCAGAAACAGAAACATTTTAGAGGGATAACTCATCACAGCATGAGCCAGCCTGAGATACCAGGCCTGGACTTTTCTCACACTATAGTTCTCTTTGGCTTTCCAGATTTCTGCCAGATGAGAAATGGATGCCTAAGCAAATGGCTTTTCCCAGGAGAATAAGTGTGAGGAGTCAGCCAGGCAGACCCTGCTTTCTCACTGCTACTGCTGGGAGAGGGCAAGGACCTGGCCTCAATGAGGAGGATCAGGGAAAGGTGATGTTGATAAAATTAATACTTTAATGAGTAACATCTTTGTACCTGAATTGATGCTGGAAGAGACTCTTTGGTTCTAGGAGTATGGTCATAATTGTGTTTTGATGATAACTTCTGGCATCATTTAAACTTGTCACTTCTTCAGCCACAGAAAATTGGAGTGGGGGCACAGGCACAAGGAAAGGAAGATGGGGAAAAAAGGGAAGGAAAGCATACACTGGTGGGGAAGTGAGGATTAGAGAAAAAAGGAGAAACAGTGGGCGATACAGAAAGGTATGCATAAAAGAAGAGGGACAGAGGAGAGAAAGAAAGGAAGACAGAGAAAAAATCTAATTGCTGAAGTCCAAGGAAGGAAAGCCATTAAGTGACAGAGAGGAAGACACATGCTGGAGTTAGAGTAGCTCTATAGAACAGGTTAATATACATCAGTCTCACTATGACTGCCACATAAACTCAGTACAACTCAGCTCTTACATGATGCTTATTAGAGAGGTAGAGAGGGCAGGAGGGTCTGAGACACTAGTCTAAAAGGTTTTTCTCCAATAGGAGCAAGAAGGAAGAGAGTTTAAGCATGTGGACACAAACCATGTTGCACCACATGGTCTCAGAGCAAAATAAGAGACCCCAGACCATTCTCTTTACTAGTTTAGATGTAGAACCAGTGACACCAGGGGATGGTTTGGATTGAAGTACTGATTACAGTGGAGATGTCTAAAATAAGGAGAGATGAATCTGTCTTGGTCCACTGGCAGCATCCTTTGAACTATCCCCTTTCCTCTTCCTACCAAAGAAAACTTTTCTCCATTATGTGACCTTGAACCACTCACTTAAACATGCAGCATTTTAATTCTCCCATAAATAAAATGCAACAAGTACTATGAACAATGTATTACTTCAAACAGAAACTGTAACACTAATGTCCCCATTCCTAAACTGAAAGTGAAGAGAGAAGTGCTTGAAGAATTTCAGCTGGAAGCGGGGCTCTGAGAGTATGAATAATTTTGCCTTGTTTCACCAATGTATAAACTCTGTGTAGCTCCAGAGAGGTCAATGCTGCTTCATATTCCTGCAGGTGAAACTGAATAGAAAATGTGATGTGCCTTGCAGAGCTGAGAATAAAAATGAAACAAATCCTGCTCCAACACATAGACTTTTAGATCAACTTCATACTAATCACACACTAATCACTGCATGCTGTCTGACATTCCCAAACATGATTTTTCAATAAAGCAATGCAGATTTTTAAAATGCAGGCATCACATAGCAGCAGACAGAGGAAGCTCATACAAGTAAATCCCTAGGTACAGATTATATCACCAAGTTCTTTAAATGATACACTTTCACCTTTCTGAGCCAATACAAAAGAAGCCTATCCTCTTGCTAAAAGTATTCTGTACCAGCAAATTGCATACACTCAAGCTACACATTAAAATGCAGAGAGAGCCCCTGGGGATTTGAGGACAAATATCATCTTGTGTCAGCGCTGACTGATTTAAGGATGTTAAAGTGATGCTCTTAAACAATTAAAAATATCATCCCATCCTGTCAAGATGTTCCGCTGGGCTGTTCCAGGTCCTGCTATGTTAGAGTAATTCCACCGTGATAGGATGATGGTGATGCACAGTGACATATGAGAGTGGAGGTATGAGCTCTTACATTTCCAGTCTCCGGCACTCCAGATAAAGGACACGAAGAGAGGTGGTTGCCATCAATCAGAGTCCTTGCCCAGCACAAAGCTTGGAAATGTCAATGCATCTAGAAAGATAGAAAGAACTGAAATTCACAGAAAGGACTCAGAACTCGCACCACATTTTCAGAAGGTAGATCTTTCAGGTTGACTATTGAGAACGAGTATTGTGTTCTCTGGGGACAGAGCACTGACATGAGTTTGCTTGGATTTATAAGCTCCTTCTTTCAGAAAATTATTCCAGATAAATTCTCAGTGAACAGGAACTCTATCCAGGGCTACCGTTTAAAAACGGTCCTGCGCAGCAGCAGAAAGGTGAGGTGGTGTGATATTTCCCAGCAAAAAAATTCAAAGTTGACCTTTGCAGTCTAGTCCATGGCTGCCAGATGCCATGGATTTTGAACCCAAAATAGCTGGGTGAAGGTGCTGTGGGGATTCTGAAACGCCCAGATTTCCCTGTTGCCTGCTTGCATTTCCAAAGAGATTAAACTCCGCGAAGACTGTGAGACCAGAGACCTTGCTGGGCAAGAAACCTTCCCAGTAACAACTATCTGAGAAATGAGCAAATTTTATGTTCAGGCTCCATTTCTAGGGAACTCTTTCTAATTGTGTATAGTCTTAGCCTTCCCTTACATGAAAATGGAGTAAAATCAAAGCAAAATCAGGCACTCCTTCAGTGGACTGGCTACCAGAGGCATGAATAGCATGACCTCCTACTTATGTGACAACCCCCTACCCTGACATGGCTTTTTTTAACTTCATATACATATGTGTATACATAATATATATTAATTCTTTGTGCCCTGTCTCTAGCCTTTCAGGATTTGCATCAGAGGCAAGGTCCTCAAGAATCTGTCCACAAAGAGCAGCACAAATACCCAGAGCTCCCCAGTGATAGCAGAAAGGAGAACCTGACTGGCATGATGGAGATCCCCAACAAGCTGGGATATGTCCATTGCTAAGCTGCCTCAGCTGCCTTTTTGGGACTATTAATTTCTATCTCAGAGCTACTGAAAATGCAGCAGCAGAACTGGACTGAATATGGAGGTCGGGTTCAAAGAAAAGTGGCTGCTCAGGCAAGTGAGACCCAATGGTCAGGTTTACTACTTCAAATAATAACAAATTTTGAGGATTATGGCTTTACTACCTGTGGGGGAAACTAGGATTAGTTGCATCAGCCATCACCAGGTGCAGCCAACATGAGAGCTGCTGACATCGTTCTGGAGGGTGAAAACATATTTTCAGTGTATTAGTGGTGGATTTTTTTTAATAGGCCATTAGCTAGGAAAGCACTCAGGTGAATAAAAACTCTTCATTAGAAAAATAAGTGATCAGGGAGAAGAAACGCATTGTTACTCTCACTTTTAGGGTAATTTTGTTCTGTGCTTTCAGCCATATGCAAAGAAACTCTGCAAGAAAAATATACAGCTTAAATGTAATGGCAAAGAATTACTGATTATCACGGACAAATCCCATTAACCGCAGACTACAGCCCTGGAGGGAGGAGGAGCAGAAGAAGTGTGTAAGGAAATGGAGTTGAAGCAAATATCCTCAATGGGTCATATGTCACTCCTGTTACCTCCTCACAGTCTAAGGATTTTGAAGATACTCATGGGTGGAACCTCTTGTAAAAGATGGTCCAGTGTCTGAGCCCATTTAATGGAGGATGCAGAGGGATGAAGAAGGCATCTGAGCACCTGCTAGAGGTGGTACCTATGTCCCAGAAACTTCCAGAGCTGCCAAAATCAGAGGACCTCGGAGATTTATTGATGGCATTTCCCAGCACTCCCTTTGGGGATAGAGTTTTTCCTACCCTGACTGTACCACCATCAGCTCTGTTTCTTCCCAGGAGCTCAGCCCAGTAAGTGCTTGCTGTGATCTGTAATTTTACCCCGCTTCATTATAAAAATAGAGGGGTGAAGGGTTAAGAAACAGATCTTTATGTTAAAGGCATTTATGTTTTATAAGGGCATGGGGGATATGAGAGACAGTCAGATTCACTTCCTCACAGAGCAAAAAGCTGCAGCAGAGGCTTAGCTGTAATTTGTCCTGCCAGCTAGACCATCAACATTCTGTTACAGAAAGGGACACAAAAGGGTGAAGGATTTTTGCTCTGGGAACAGGAATATGTAGGTGTCATGGGAAAAAAAACCCACCCAGATTCAGTGTTTCTTCCTATTATAAAACATCTTGTTTTCCCACAGTACAAGAAAAAGTGATTTTCTGGAAAGAACTAGTAGGTGGAAAGACAGAATGTTTTCCTGCTTATTTGGGTTTGCCACTGGATTTGATAGGTGGAGGAAGCCTGGAAGAGTTTCTCCATATGGACAGTGTAATAAAGTCTCAAATCCTTCCCTTGCTCCCCCAGCATGCACACACACATACACATTCATACATGCACATACACACACAGAGCTTAGGTCTCATGAGTGACAAGTCAAAATGTTTTTCTCATCCGTGATGTCTGGTTGGAGTCAGACACATCTCCAAACACCTCATCCTTTCAGCATGTCTCTACATGTTCCAGCTTACAGACCTGCCCACCTACCAAGGACCAAAACTCAAGAACTCAAGAGAACAGTTTGTCTGTGGTCTAAACAAAGGGAGTCATCAATTAGATTGTCTTAAAAGGAGAATTCTCTGGGTCTTAGAAGTGTTTGTACATTGCCTCACAGCTATTTCTGTCATTTTCTTTCACCTCATCTGTGTACACACATACACCTGCCCTGAAAGTACATCCAATGGAGAATTCTGAAGTCAATTTATGTATAGGATTAAAAAGCACTGGCCACCCAAGGAAACACCTCAGTTGTATAAAACAAACAAATCAGACATCAGCACACCCAAAATGTCCAAATGAGCTCAGCAAAACCTTTCTAATAGATACTTATACCCAGCTAAATTCTCCACCTATTATGAACTCCTAGGATACTTGATAATTTACTTGATCATTAACTTGAAAAACTACTATAGGGTAAGGAACTTATAGCTCCAGTTCACCTGTAAGATGAAGTGGCACTGGAGTTGAAAAGCTGCTGCAAGCCTTGCTGATATATTGGGATTTTCTGGGTGTTGAGTAAACTCACATAAATGTCCATACACAAGTGCACACTAACTCCTTATGCCAGGAAAGTGAATTGCCTGTTACTGGGGATGGAAAGAGCAGAGCACAGCAAGCCACACCATGGACACAGTTGGGCATTCCAGCTGTAGACAGCCATTTCCCTGGGCACCTACCACTCACATGGACTTAGGTAAGGGAAGGCTGGGAAGCCTGGAGAAAGCTGTTGGGCAAAAGTTTTCTCACAAGCATTTATTTAACTTCTTATTGCGCAGCCATCTCAAATCTATCACATCTAGCGCAAGCATGAGGCAAGACTGGCTGATCAGAAACTTTTCACTGGCAGGAGGAAAGTCTCCTAGGCATGAGTTCATTTTCAAACAAGCCTGATGGCACTCACCTCCTGGTCATGGAGATGTCGTTTGGGGTTGCCAGATCTCAGGGTGCAGGGAAACCCCTTTCTCAACAGGTCCACTGGGATAGGGTGCAGATCAGTAATGCAACCAGGCATGTCAGTGACAAGTCTGAATTTTCAACAGTGGTGCTTCAAAGCTCAGTTTAGCCACTCACACACACTGGCACTTAGAGGTCCTTCAACATCATCATGGCGCTAAGAGACGTGACAATGAGTCTTGGGTTACCCAAGGGCATCCCAGAGTATGATGAATGTTACCAGAGACCCCCCTCCCATAACTGGTCAGCTCAGTGACTCATTAGGCTCCTCTGGCAGTACTGACATGGAACTGGGTTTCAGTTGTCCAGTCATCCCTCCCAGCACGGAGTCATTTGAGGTGTCAACCTCATGTTGATTTAAACAGTGTAGGATATCCTGTCTGGTCTACCAGGGCATGGGCCTACTGTAATCACTGTGTCTTATCTGCCAGCTCTCAGTAGGTGTCATGGGACCATAGGGCATCTCAGAGGGCATCAGGTGATGTGATGCACATGGCTGAGACTGCTAGAATAGGCACCTAGGTGAAGGAATCTAAGCTGAATCTGGATCCCACCCCAACTATCTAAATCACAAAGAAATTTGCAACTGCAACTTCTGCCTCTGAGTCTTTACTACAATTTGTTCAATATCAGCATGGCCTCAAACCAACCTAGAAGACACTCAGTCAAACACTATTTATTTGCCTCCTTCCCAGATTGAAATCCACCAAATCAGATTGGTAAATTGAGCTACTACCTCCTAAGACAAAGACTGAACAGAGGGGTTTGGCGTTTGACTATCTGGGATTCTTCCCTAGTCATTTGACAAGATGAGTATGTAATAGCAATATAGTAACACTTTATATCTCGGTCACAAGTAACAAATCACTGATATTACGTCTGTACAGGTAATTGCTTTAATATTGATGAATACAACCTACGCTGCTCTGCCTGCACATGGCTCCTACTGCTTTTACCCATACTATATTCCAGGTAAACAAATAAACAAATCTGAAATAACTTTTGCCACACTAATCCTGTCTTCATCCTCTGGTAACTCTGCAGTATCTGTTATTAATAAGCATGATATTGGCTGTACATTAATATGAGGTTTTATGCTCTTATGAGCCTTAGGCTTTGTGCTGAAATTTTGGTCCCAGTAATACTTTGTTCTACTAACCTTGCTCCACAATTACCACCCAACAGTCAGGGCTAGTTCAGTGTTTCAGCAAAGTCAAAACCCAGTGGAAGATCTTTATGTGCACCTCTTTTTGGTGAAATATCTTTCCTCGATGACTTTCTGTATGGCTGAGTTATGACTGACAATCTCACACAGCATATCTGTTCCTGTTTTGTTTGGGACCTTTATAAGGACTTAAAAACTACCAGAAACATCCACTGTTTGTGGGACAGACCACAGTGGCCGTGCAAAACTCTCTAGGGATGTCTTTAATATGGGATATGACAAAAATGTATGTGGGAAAAAAATACTGCCATCTGGCCTGGATAAAGACAGTCTTGTGTCCAGATGCCTCCGTGACCATGTCTAAAAGCCTTTCTAGGTCAGAAAGGATAGGCCAAAGTATTTATTTAGGAATTTTAAGCAGTGGGAGGTTTAAAGAGAATGCCCTTTCCCTTAGGTAATTTAAAAAATAACCAAAAATACATAAAGATGTTGAACTCTAGTCTGGGTTTAGCAGAGACAATTGGGATAAATACCACATCCTGCCACATGAGCGTAGACCCATGTTACCCACCAATAGTTGGAAGTGGGACGGTTGTAGCATATGGACAGACACTGCAGCTGGGATGGACAAGATGACAGCTTACAGGTTGCTCTTGTTTGTCAGAGGCTGAGCTACTTTAAAAAGACCAAACATACAGCCAAAAGGAAGCAGAAATAGCCTGCTGCCTTTTCTCACCTTACAGCACAAAGGATGTGATTTTCCTTTTTCATGTGGGACTTGCCACAGTTGTCTTTTCTGCCATTGCCCATCTGGAGGATGCTGAACAGCCTTCAGTGGCTATTTGAAGGTCACATGGAAATTTTTGTTAGCACAGGATGAATCTTCATGGCTGATTAGTAGTGTTTAGCAGCTGGTGCCTCCATCATGTTCTGCCTGAAAATGGAACTAACTCCTGCTGCAGTTTAAGGTATAGTCCAACCAGCTATTTTTTTAATTCTAGCCCTTTCTTGTTAGTGTCCTCTATTTCTAGCAACTTCCCTCCATATTTAAGAGACAACTTAGGCGAAGATAGTGCCAGATCATCTGAATAGCTAAAACAGAAAAAATACTTCTTCCCAATACTTAAAATATTTTCCTCCCTCCTAATTTTGCCTCTCATTTCTGTCTTTCCTCCTATTGTACATTCTCTAGTGGCAATTGTAGCCTTTTCCAGAATTTCAGAGACTTTTTTTGGCTCAGCTTCAAACCGAGCTCAATTTGTCCTTTTCAGGTTTGCATTTAATTCCTTCAACCTTTGCTTTTGCATGTGTATGCACCATTTCAATGTAAGTTCTTTAAGATGAAACCCAGATCTCCTCTCTTTGGCCTTTTCTGCACCATCTGTCACAGTGGACAAATCCGTTTTCTTCTCTAGCCCTACTTGAGTGGGAAAGATGATGATTCTTCTAAAACAACTCTTTATCTGAGCTCTTTTGTTTGCACAATCTGTCTCTCTTCCCCATGTATTTTGTGCATTGCCAGTTTAAATTTTATTTAACTGAAACTGTATTACTCAGTGCATTTGCAATGTGTTCATTAGGACCCACCTGGAAGATATGCTAGTCATCACATATGTCTTTGCTTTTCAGTCACATCGGTTATGGGCCAGGCCATCCTCACCCTTCAAATCTTAGGAACAAAAATATGTATGTTTATATGTGTATGATGTTATATCATAGAGAAACCTGGTAAGGATTCTTCTCTTTAGGAGGTCTAAGTCTTCGTCACTGCAAAAAAAATTTCTTTTTACAAGTCCGGGATGGATTTCACTGTTCACACCACTTGGAAAATTGCAGTGACACCAAGGATGGAAGGTGCATGTTGCAGCCTACAGGTGTGCATGTCATATATATATATATATACACACACACACACACATGTCTGCCCCTGCAAGAGGACTCTCTACCACATCTGGGCATTGCAGAACCCATGAAAGAAGCTGAATGTATCTGATTACTCCCAGCAGAGGTCAGTGGCATCTTAGTTGCCGAAATTGCTTCCTGGGTCCAGTCCAGCATGCACACGCAATCCTGCACCCGGAAAAGGCACCCTGCAGAGGAGTGGCTCAGGCAAATATTTACAACCAATATTGGGAAATTGCGTATGGATTTCTCAGTTAAAGGCCATAAGTGCTTTACATATGCAATACTGTCTTAGCTTTTTCCTGAAAGGTGTATTGCACCCCTTGTTTTAGTAAATAATACCTCTGGCTCACATCAGCTTCCCTTTCACATTACTTCTTTTTCCCCCTTCAAATCATGTTGTAAATACCACTTTGTCCTTTGTGGTCAATTTAATGTTGACATAAGGATTCTCAGAAGGCTTTCATTTACTACTGAAAATGCATAATCTATTAATAAACTGTTTTATTTCATGTTTTCTTGTCTCTTTCACTGAAAATGAGAGCTAGGTAAGATACACTCCCTTTTTCATTGGTTTCCCCCATCTTTATGCCTGACTCCTTCTACAAGACTCTTGCTGCCAATATAGGAAAGGCTAGAGCCCTTGTTTAATAAAACGCATTGCAGAAGATAATTTTGTATTGTATTTTACAGTATATTTTTTTTCTTCTTTCTGCAAAGCGTTGCAGGTTTTATTTCACAATAACTTTAAGTACAACACAATTGCCAGCTCTATGACAGAAAGTACAGGTGAATGGGAGCAAACTTCTAATTAGGTCTCAGTTTGCATACATTAGTGTGTTTCAGATTTACCAAGCTTGAATCACTTGATATAGGACAATGATACTCTTGTAATTCACAGTTATTTATAATTTAAACAGCCATAAAAGAGATGCAGAGCGTTTCATAGAGATTAATGACTCCCTAGAGACCTGTCAACCTAAGGCCAAGGCCCAGTAACCTCAGTTGATCATAAATTTCCAAACAACTGCTTTGGCCAGAGTTCATCATTGCTATTGGAATCTGAAAGGGGTGGTATTGAAATGTGCTACAGTGCTAATGTTAAAACAAAAGATGTTGAAGTCTGATCCCCTATGGATCTTTCTGCTTTCCTTCTGACATATATTTGTCAATAGCTTCAAAAGATGAGCTATCCTCTGTAAAATAATAAGAATACCCAAGCCAGAGCAGCCCTGGGCAGGACACAACCCTTGGGGACCAGCAGAAGCGACGCTTGCAGCTGAAGCAACCTCTAAATTATTGATGGTATCAGAGCCACAAGGCAATCTAAACATTTCTTTAGGATAGAGATATCAATAAGTCATCAGCTTTGGCATATAAGGAATAAATCATGTAAAACCTCCTGAGCCACTGTTAGGGCAAGGGAGCAGCGCAAGCTCGGGATTGTGTGTCCCATGCTAATTGTAGTAAGGATGGTCACTGTGATGTCAGGTCTGCCTAAACAAGGTGAAAGATCCTCTCCATGAGGGTCTATGCTTGCAAATGTTTCTGTGTTTGACCCGGCCAAAACCCTTCCCAGCAGATGTTTCAGTGGAGCTGATGAAGGAGGAAATTTCAACCAGCAAGCTCCCTTGCTGTTTATTGCACCCTTCCTTCTGGACCCAAAAGAGAAGCAGGGACCACTCAAAGAGAAAAGAATCTTTCAACATTGCATGAAGGAGCTGGAGAGATGCTGGAAGAGCAGGGAGGTGGCTAGGTAAAATCCATCCAGCCTAAGGAAGAGCCAAAGCAACAAAGGCCCGGTGAGGGACAGGGAGTGTAATGCCATTAAATTTTGGTAATGCCTTAGGGGAAAGTGAGGCTAATAAATTATGAGGCATGCAGGAGGGCAGGGGAGAAGGTGAAGGATGCTGAAAAATGGGCAACTTTATACCAGCATGATTTATTCGGTACTGTTTAAACTGTTCTTGGGGTTTCGCATATTGTGTCACAAGCTTGCAACCGGTCAAGCGGGAAGAAAAGACATATCTTTAAGGTTTTCACAATAAGATCTACTAGTCTGTGGTGAAAAAACACATGAAGTAGTAAAAGCATTTAAAAGTTTCTTCTCAGATGCACTCATTTTTGAGACTTAATTTCATGTAATCTCTCCCACATCTGACTCCTGAAGATTGAAGTTGCACCTTCTAGTTAAGCAGATAATCCACCTGAGCATTGCTGAAGAGCTCTTCCCTCCACCATTTGCTAGTACCATGTTTATTCTAATGACAAACACAGAATCATAGAATCATCCATGTCCTTTTTAATATGAGGGGCCCAGAACTGAACTCAGGACTGAGTGATGGTTCTTATTGTTTAGATACTCTCTCATCTTAGGTAGCCCAAAATTTTTTTTTTTAATTGTTGCAAGCTTGGGCTAGGATAAAAATTCAATAATGGTGTTTAGAAATTCAATACATTTCAGTAATAATAGAAGACTGATGGACAGAAACATCTCCTTTCCATTGCCTGGGTTCTCCAAGACAGTCCAGTAGCATTAAAAAAGGTAATAGAAGGCAATATGGACACCACTTGCATGGAAAAGAGAAGAACTTTGAAAGGCAGACTTTATGTCTTCCTCACATACTGAATTAGGGTCCCAACCATATAAGTATGAAAGTGGAAGATGCTTCCTGGGGCTAGTTAGCCCTGTTTGACTGCAGCACTGCATTGTAAGAGCAGTGAACAGATTACTCTTTTATTTATGATCAAAACTTCATCTTAAAACATTTGCATTTCTTAGCTACATAGCTTCTGTCAGAAAACAGAACTCTTTTCCTATTACTTAACAAACCTGCTTAAAAAAACACACCAGATGAAAGATTTCAGCAGAATTTCTCTCCAGGTTATCTTTTCTGACTGTTTCCTAATATCTCAAAAGGTGAACAGCAGCACTAAAACTGAGTTTAAAAAACAGCTCATCCAGCAGCTAATTGTGTTTTTTTTCACCTACTTTTTCCATCATAAATATACTGGTAGTGCAGCATAAATCAGAAAGGGATAGGTTGCCAAAAAAAAAAAAAATCTAAAAATAGGATGGTCTATTACCTACAGTTTATTACAGCTGCAGCTCTACCCCTTTTTGGTTGTTTTTATGAAATATTTTTATGGGGTTTTCTGCTTGTGTGGATGGATCAGTATTTGGATGGTTGTGCAAACAGATGCCTGGAGATTGAATTCTATTCAAGCAAATGGAGATTCGGCATGTGAACAAGTATATTCGTGGCAGAATTGCTTTCTTGCCTGTCATGGATAGAGGTATGCAACTAAACATAGGTATATATGTGATTATTGGCAGGAATGTGAGGTAAAAAATGAAAGGAGTATCTTTCAGACTGATAGACTTTCTGCTTTGTCAGGTGGGAAAACAGTTGTTTAAAATCTGGGACCAACATACCAGGAAAGCATAACACCCTCTTGCTGGGCAAAAAAAACCCCATGATGAAAAAATTGTTAAATGCTTTGATTTTTTCCTGGGCTTATATTTTAGCTGTCTGTATCCGAAGTGGTGGAGTAAACCCAAGCACCAACATGGTCACTAGCTCTCCAAGGACTGTGGAGAGCAGAGTGGAGTGTTCCTACTTACAGTGATCTCGATGGCGAGGGTTGGTGATCTCCACATACCAGCTGGCTCCAGGGCTGTGAAAAGCTGCACATCTCCTTTAATACAGGACAGACAGAGTTGGATCACTGGAGTGGAGAAACCTGCAGGAAGTTCCCATTTCATACCACCATTACTCCACCATGACCAAAATGGGTAACCCTTTCCACAGGTGGAGTCTCCACATCGTGCTGTGCCTGATGAGAAGCCAGTTGGATGCTGCTCAGTTTGAGGTTCACATCCCCTAAAGGAATGTTAGGTTATCTATACTACTCTCTGCATACTATTAGGCTTAATAAATAGTGTTTTAAGTGATACTCTATAGAGTCTGACTGCCTTTCTTGCTGGGATCATAACGAAGCAGGTAACATGCCAGACAGAGAACTGTACAAAGAAGCTGATATATACACACTTTAATAAATGGACCATGACAGGGTGAAAGGGGCAGGGGATGAGGGCAGCTGCCTTTGTTGAGAGCTGAGCTTCATTGTACAGTCGTGGCCAGGGACAAAAGGGAAACCCGAGCCTGGACTGAGAAGATTGCTTTGCTAGGGTTGGTCATGTTACGTCCTCCATGGCCATCCTCTCGTCACTGTCCACCTGCTGTGCTGAGCAAGAATCCTCCATCCTTTTAGGTACGTGTAAAATACATATTGGTGTTGCCCTCTGCTGGTTGGTGCTGGCCGCATCCAGAGGGTTTGCTCTGATGAACACCCGCGGACCCACCAAGTGCCCTTTGCTCCCAGTCTCATCTCCTCAAACCTGGACAGGGAAAGTGTGGGCAGTTGCCATGGCAGATGCCAGGAGCTCTGTGGAGCATATTGCCCTCTGTATTTTATTCATGTTTTCATTTTTTAATATAATTTATTATTTATTCCAAGGGATATTTTTTTTATTTATTCATAGTTCACATTTGCTTAATCTGTTTGGGATGGCTCCTCAGACTTGATGCCCTGTGGAGAATATGGGCTGTGTCAGTAAGTTCAGTCAACGGTATTGTTCCTATTCCCTGCTGTGATGAGCACAGCCCTGCTCATCAGGAAAATGGCTAGAGGACTATCACAGGGAGAGGGATAATTGTCCCACTACGAAGAAAAAGAACTAGAAAATCAGGGAGATTTAGAAAACTAGGATTTAATTTAACGAGTGTCAGTTTAAACTGCAACTTTATCCAGCCCTGTTCACATACAACATATGTGCAGACATATCAGAAACATCAAACCTTATTGTTTGTACGGTATTATTTCATATTTGTATAGTGTCATTTATAGTTATAGTTACAACATTTTTTTGTATTATGGATATAATTTATTTATCTTCATGAGATGTATATTATTATCATACTAATTGTGTACTTTTTAATATTTTTTTTGTTATGTCTTGGAGGAAGTGTTCTGAGAGCCCTGTCTTGGCTGTACCCAAAAGGTCAGAGCTAATGTATCAGCACATCCACCTCCACTCAGCCATTTGAAATGCTCATGGACACAGAATAGCTAACTATGGAAAACACATTTTGAGCGAAATAGAAAGTGAGGGGGTAAACCCTGCATTATTCTGCTAGCTTCCACACACAACGTGGGCAGAGTGACAAGCACCCCAAGGCGCAGATTGCATGAACAGAATCCCCCTGCCAGTGCAGCAAAGCCAAAACCTAAGTGCACTGGGCCAAACTTGTGATGCAAATGCAACAGCAGCTGTGATGTGTTTTAAGCAAGTTGTACCAGCCCGTGGGATTCTGTGATGCTGTAAAACTGGCAAGTGCAGCAGATTGTCAGCAGATAAGGAAAGTGGGGAGGACTGGAGGGGCAGGCACTTTCTGGGCTGTGTTCAAGGCTTTGCATCTGCACAGCTGGGCAGTTCAGTGCAGGTTTCCTCTGCACTCGTGTTCTGAGAACACATGTATTCATAGGCATGCTCTTACACTGGGGAACGCATTTGTGCACCAGGATAACTGTCTACCTTGGCTTGTGCCAGTTCACCTGGGTCATGAGGGAGGGGATCCTTTGAGGCCCAAAGAGATACAGAGGTTCAATTTCCTTAACCTGACTAGATTTTCCTCAGACCCAGGCAGAGGCCGTCAGGGAAGATGGTAAGGTAAAAAGTAAAGGTAAAAATGCATTTGCTGGTGAAAAATCTGTATGAGTTTGTGTTAGATCTGTTTGTTTTCATCACAGGGTTTAAACACTGTAGGTACTAGGGCAAGCTAAGATCTGAGAAGAGCTCAAATTATTCTTTTTTTTTCCAGCACCCCATGAAGATCATCTAGGAGACGCATTCAGGTTACGGGACACTGTGAAAAGCATGCTGCAACCAAGTGTCATGAGACAATTATTGCTAACAACACCATGGGCTTTGAAGTGGTTTCTGTTGGATTTTGGGGCTGACCTCCAACTCTGCAGTCGTGGGTGGTGGGGTGGCTGTAAGACTCATTCCAGGTATGCCACAGGATGCTGTTTAGTAGAAAAATTCCGATAACAGCAAAAATTAACCCTGGGACATAGTATTCTACATACTGATCTTAACATTGTTTCTAGAAGATAAAGTTTGCTCGCTGAAGTGCTGCATTTGCCTTGGAAGCACTGATTTCTGAGCTCGCAGGCTCACATACTCCGCTTAGTGCTACACAAAAGGTCTCGGTGGGGTTTACTGGGGAAAGTACATGGTGCAGAGGCCACACCTTTGTCTTCTGAAGTCTTTTAGTAGCTTGGCGAACACAACCTACCCTTGTATCTGGTACACTGGCCTTTGTCTGTTGGGATAGCCTCCATTTAAAGTCTTTATCCCTTTACAGGGGCCTGCCATGTAGTGGCCTGCTAAGCCTAAGGGAGCAGATTGTCATGTTTGGTGTAATTTCCTTTATCACTGCTGGAAAAGCCAGAGAAAGATTCATAAAGCAAGCTAATCCCCAGAGGGATGTGATTTGCAAGGTATTTTGGTGCTGTGGTACTGGGACATTTTGTTCCGCAGTGCAGCAAGAGCGATGAGAAAGTACTTTGCTGCAGTGAGATATGGTATTTTGAGTCTACGTGCTCCTTCAATGTATCTCAGCACTTTCCAGATGTATGGATACAACACCCAGCAACTTCCCTTCCAGGAAAGGTGTTTTCATCTCTGTTTTAAAACACAGGGCTCAACAGGTAAGCATTTGAGATGCCCCAATGAACTAGACCAGCCCCTAGCTGCTACCCCATGGCCTGTGCCACCGCTGCTATCCCAAGCAGATGTCTCAGACAAGCTGGGACACTGAATACAGGATCAGGGTGCTCAGTGCAAGTGAGCTAAGTGGGGGTGTTCAGCCTGGCAGCTGAGGCACCAAGCACTAGACACCGTGAGAAGCAGAGCTCCCCAGCTTGCTGTTCCCAAAGGGGCCAGGGGTTATGCTGGGACACCAGAAGAGACAACTTCTTCTGCCAGCCCAGGGCAGAAAACCTGCCTCTCCAGGCGAGCTCATTTCATCTGCCTCCTCTGGGCAGAAAAATTCAGTTTTGCATAGAACACTGCAAAGCCTGGAGCCAGTTCTGAAAGACAACCCCAGATTTACCATGTGAAGGCACATGAGCTCACAGCGATCACCAGCTTTTCCCTTCCATCTGCTCTAATTAAACATGTTTGTGACCAACTGGCTGTGCATTCTTCCAGGAGAATATTTTAAAAAAAAAGACACAACAAACTTAAATTGAAATGAAAACAAAAATTGCAAGGCAAACCTGTTTGAGAACTGGAAGTCCTAAACCATGTCTTTCTGAAAATAAAGTCTTTTTTCCTTTTCAGCTTTCCTCCTCTTCCTTCTATTATTTTTACACAAGGAGGAAATTAGCTTGGGAATCAAGATTGTCCAGGTCCTTTTCAAATGGACACAGAGTACAGTGCTATTTTAGTCTTTCAAGGTGTGCATTACAAGGGGAAGGGAAGTTGATCCTGGCTGCCACCTTGCCTGGTCCAGCAGAGCCCTGATCCCCATCTGGGTCAGCAGCCCCTCTTCCCATTAGAGCAGAGACCTCTCTGCCTCCAGCACAGCCCACCCCACCAGCACCTGGGGTCCACGGTAGCCAGCATTTTCAGGAGGATGCCAGAAGAAGCTATCGAGTGGGTCAGCCATCCCCTAAGCTGTCTTTCAGTGCTAATATCAGTCTCGGCAAAAGTTCAGACTTGAGGGTCTGAGTCTTAAGAGAAGGAGTGTTACACATGATGAACCCTGTGTACCTTAGTTAAGGATGTTGAATTGGTGCTGTATATTAGATTTCAGGTAGGAAATAGATACAATTCATTATTTCTAAATCAGGCCTCCTCTGGGAGTGCTGTTCACTGGTTGCAATATAGGACCTCTGATGCAGCACAGAGGTTTTCACCAGCCCCTCTCTGCCCCACGGGCTGCTGAATGCCACCAGGCTTTGTGATGAGATCCAGACCTTCCTCTCCTCCTTCTGCCTCCAGTCCATCAGCCCATCCGCTGCTAATTGAAAGCTGCCTGGAAATTACTGGTCAAAGTTTCTGCAGCAGAGGAGA
>JAYRBT010000001.1:54123179-54135252 GCA_036023395.1 Myiotriccus ornatus | reverse complement strand
ATTCAAACTGTGTCGATCAGGTACAGTAAATAAGTATTGATTCCAACTAGATGGTTTATGTAACTAACAGCACAGCAGGAACGAAGCATTACAACTATTACAGCTGCATGTGCAAATTACAGAGCTCTCTTTTATCAGAATAGTTGGAATGAACTGCTCCTGCTGTGCTGATTAGTTAAATAAGCCATCAAATCAGGGAACATAACCGTGTGCCATAACACCACACTCAGTCTGGAATTATGTATTGGACTGCAACATTTGTGATTCATACTGACTAGTCACCCGTCTAACCAACTCAAGTCAAAGAGCGATTTTTCTTATCCCGAATATATAATGTGATACTTATTCTTCCCTAGTATTTAAATGCAGAGTTAGCCTGTGGTGACTGGCTAGGGCTTTAGAGTGTTTGTGAGCATGAATTGCACAGATATTAAATGTTAGCAGAGAGCAAGCAGGACAGATTTTGTGAACAGGAGCCATATCTAAATTCCAGGCAGGGCCGGCCATGGCTCTCATCTCTGCCAGATCCAAATGGTGTCTATTGGTGCCCTGGCAAAGTGACTTGCATCTGTCAGGTGTGGTTGGTCCCCTTGCCCAGCTGGTCCTGCAGGAGAGAATTACATTAGCAGCTCCATTGCGATTTTTTGGAGAGTTTATTTTTAGCATTTTTATTGTTTTTTGTTGTCACACCCACACAGCATGTTGGGAAAAACAGGCAGCAACGTAGCTTGCATGCAGGGGTGAAAAGATTTGTGATTATTCCTACTTCTATGGTCTTATATGGTTATCAGCTGCCGTGGGTCCTCTCATGCCATTTTTGTACTCTTTCCTATGTGTCAACTTCCTCCTCTCTCCACAGACCATCAGAATTCCTGCTTAGATGGATCTTGGTCTGACCCGCTACGTCTGTCCTCATTTGCTTGCCTCTTGGACTGTCCCATCTTGTCCTCTGCTTCTTGAAAAATTTCCAAGTAGGATAACTTGGAGAAGAGATACAGAGAACTGCAGAGCTCTGCATGGTTGGGTGACATTGAACTGAAGGCTGTGGGTAGCATGAAGGACCAGGAATGGATGTGAGTTAATATTTTAGGCAAAGCTGAGGTAGAGTGCAAAAAAACAATCCTGTGAGCTCTGTGGCAGCCCTAGGAACACTCTGAGAAATTCACTGATACACATACAGCCTTATCCTGGGATTTCAAAATGACAAGCTCCTCCTTTGAGCATATCCTCCCTGTTTATCCTTCACCTTGGCCGTGTATTTCTCCCAACATCAGAGGACGGAGGGAAGAGCTGGGTTTCTGCCAGCCGATGCTGGTCCTGCTGCAGGCTCGGTGCTACACAAAGGTACTCCAGCGAAGCTGAGTAGCCTGGATATATGTGCTTCTCTCAGACATTCAACTGGATAGCCTACTACACTAATCTTGGCAGCACACTTTAGTAGGCTTTTGGGGTGATGCCTGATAGCCCTTGCACAGCCCATGTGAATGAGGGATGGTGTCTCAGGGAGACAGGGAGCAGCACACACCAAGCCTCAACAATAAATCACGGGGCACCCGTTAACAGGCTGGATCTGATTTTGCAAAATCTGCCCAGATCTTTGGCTTAAGCCTCACAGAGATGTGATGTAAGCTGAATATCAAGTAGAGTGGAGTTATATAATGTTTTACAGTGACTAGTAAGATTGATGACCTGGAAAATAAGATTTGGCACTGCTGGCAGCAACTGATGAGTGTGCTGCTGCCGCGTGCAGGTAACAGTGGGTCTCTCAGCCAGGCTGCATCTACCTCAGATCCCGGCTTGGGTTTGCTCCTTCGCTACACTGACATACCGCCTGACTTTAGACTGACCTCATGCTCAGATTTTTTCCTACTTTCTGTAAGAATCCAGCTGAATGCCTCTCAGTGGCCTGGTGAAGGGGACGGACTGTTTGTGGATGGCAAGAAAGTCGGTGGGGGGATATGCTTCTGTGGTCCTATCCAGCCTGAGTGCTTCTCTGGCTCCGTAAGTCAGTAATACTGCACTTGCTGTGTGAAATGAGACTTCATATTTGGCAAGGCAAATCAGTCTTATCCTAACTGGAAGTCCAGATCACCAAGGAATAGGTGAAGTTTTACTTCCAAGACCTTCTGGGAAATTTTGGAGTTTGCCTCTCAATACAAGCACATTGCTAAAACAAATCAAATTGGGCCTAGCCATGGTTCTGAAACCTAAATTTGACAGAAAGTCTTAACTCCTGATGTACATTGCCATAAGCAGGAACAGGATCACACTTTTGGTCTGTCAGTCAGGCTTCATGGACTACAAGCTGACCTCCAAAAGTCCCTTCCATCCTCAACTATTCTGTGATTCTGCAATTGAAGGTGAAGGGTCTGGAGAACAAGTCTTATGAGGAGTTGCAGAGGGATGTGGGGCTGTTTAGCCTTGGGAAAGAGACACTGAGGGGAGACTCTACAAATACCTGAAAGGAGGTTATAGCAAGGTGGGAGGTAGTCTCTCAAGTAATAAGTGACAAGACAAGAGCAGATGGCCTCATGTTGTACTAAAGGAGGTTAAAAGATATGTACATGTGACACTCAGGGACATGGTTTACTAGTGGACTTGGCAGTGCTGGGTTAATGGTTGGACTCAAAGACCTTGGAGGTCTTTTCCAACCTTAACCATTGTATGATTCTGTGGTAGTATTTGTTTAGCACTTTCTCATAGAAAGCAGTCATGATATTGTACAATACTCTGTTACAAAAGCCCAGTGCAAACTCCTGGATTAAAAACCAGAGGGAAAAACTAAATTATAGAAGAGGCAAAAGTGGGCAGGAGGGTTTGTCAAGGCACTGGCAGATATGTCAATGATAGTGAATTTCTATTAATCTCCTTCAGTTCAGATCTGACTCTTGAGCAGTGTAAAAATGCACATCAAAAGTCCTATAACTGTACAGTTTTGCAGTACCCTTCAGAGTAAGCATCAGCATGGCTCCATGTACTAAGGAAGTTGTTACAGGAGCATAAAAAGTTGAAAGCAGACAGACCATCATCATTAACACCTAATTATTGCCATCAATACATAAGCATTACAATAAAAATAGCAATTTCTATCTAAAAGTATCCTCCAACTCCTTTTGGCTATAAAAGTGTATTACAATCAAGAAAATAAATATGCGAAGGCAAAAAACCTGATTGGACCCTATGGTGAGCTCCATCTCTTTGGGGTGCTCTGCTATAAGCTGAACCAAAGCCAATGTTTCCTAGAAAGCATGCAAAAATTTTAATCACCTTTGCCTCAAGGAAGTAAAAACAGTGGCTTTAGGAGTGAACTCTTCGCTGTAGCTAAAGCTTAAGCGAGCAACCTGCTAAGGAGGGCTATGAGAGGGCAGGAGCTTCAAGCTGGACTGAGAAAAGGTGGAAGTTCATGACACTGTTCACCATTTTGGAGATTTTATTTCAACTGGTTCTGTGCCTGGATTTTCCTGTGGTCTGTGGGTGGATGTGGTTTCCCGACCTGTACTGGGAGTCTATGGTTCCAGTGGTGAGGTGCTTCCCCTCTTTGACAACACATGGTACCTAAAGCACAGCGGGGAACTGGGAGTCTCAGTGTCTGTCCCAGTTACCCATGATGCCACCAGCAGATGTGCACATCTGGAGCACTCCAGAAAGCCCCTCTCCCCACTGCTCTGTGTGGGGAGACATTTAGGTAAGGTCATGACCTTGCACCTCTTTGCTCTGGCACAGAGCACTCAGTGAAACACCATGGGCAGTGTCAGTGAACACAACAGGCTTGTTTCAGGTACCTAAAAGCAAACCTTGCTTTTGCCTCTAGGCCTGAGCTGCTTCCTGCTTTGGGGAGCACAGAGGAAAGACATGATTCAGCTGCTCTCATCTCACATATTGCAAAGTCTATATTATTCAACAAGGATGTCATCACAGGAAAACCACTTCAGAAAGACAGCCCGAGGAAATCCTAGGCAAGGTGTTAGAGCAGTGGAGATTTTGAGAAGCGGAGGTGTTAGGGGGATCATATCTGAATGCCTCTCATGGGAGCCCAGGGCCTGTCTGGACTGCAACAAGCGTAAGGGAGGCTCCCCGTGTGGGACCACTTCCCACAGACACCCTCGTTCCTTCTCCAGCCACTTTTTCACCCTCTTCTCATTTTTCACTGACTTTTTCACTTCTACTTCTCTCCATAGATCCTTCCTGTGGCCCTTTCTGCTATATTGGATTTCAGCACCTAAGTACTGACTGGCTGTGGTCAAGCTGCCATCTCTTGTAAAACTGTGCTCTTTAAGCTCTCCTGTAAAATGGTGGTACAAGACACAGCATTTATTTAAAAAAAAAAAAAAAAAAGAAAGAAAGAAAAAATAACAGAGTGTATTGCAGTCAGGAAAATAAATTCTAAAGTGTATGAATTCTTCAAGAGGAAGGTGATGATCATTTTAGTTTTACTAGCATTGCATATGCTTGCTGGCTCCATTTAGAAAGTAGTAGGGGGTTGCCTTGTCTCCATTGCTATTCGTATTACCTGAACATTTCCCACGGAGTAGACAGAGTTTTGCAATTTCATTTTACTTTTCATTTTTCCTCCCTGGTCCGCTGGGAAATCACTGCAGAAAGCACACGGCTGTGCATACACACACCTGAGCACGGTGCATGGCAGGCAGATGGCTGATGCCAGCCCTGACCCGGGGCTGGGGAGGGAGGGCATCCCCTAATTAGGTGCCCACTGCATCATGTAAGGAGTCTGCATGCAGGCAGATTCCTGACAGAGGCTTTGCCTTCCCAGTCTAAGAAGAAGATTCAGCGGTAAATTAAATTCCAGATATGGTGGATTTAGCCAAATACAGGCTACATTTCAAATGGTTGATAGAAGATCATGCAGTTGCTTTCCTCTGCTGACATAAGCCATGGCATATTGCCTAAGACCTCGGGCTGTATCCAGCCCTCTTGACCTCTGCCCTGTGCTTTTTGGGGAGTTTCGTGGGGCAGCTTCCCAATAGAGAAGGAGCAGCAGTGTCTTTTGGATTCTCAGGTCCACCACTGTCCCTGGGAAAAGCAGCTCATCCTGGACCATGGCACCACGTGCAGATTAAATGTCCTACAGAGGCAACATGCCAGCTTTGTCTGGCATCCTCTCAGCACGACACCTGGAAGACGAGAGGTGACCAGGACTACATGGTCAAGGAACAGGAGCAGAGAGAAGTACACAGAATGTTAAAGTTTATATTTGTAGAGATCAGTGATGCAGTCACCTCTGTGGCATCCTCTGAGCTCTGGTCTGGCTCTGGGAAGCTTCTGGACAGTAGTGCAAGCAAGTTTCATCAGTAGGTCTTCTGCACCTCTTTCAGCCTGGTCCCTCAGAAGGTGTTCCTCCAGAGTGTTTTTGAACACTAGCACCTCTGAGTGCTCTGGTAGGGCACACAATGCCCAGGTTTTCTTGCCTGACTGATGCCATGCAGACATCTCAGGACCTACGCGGTGCTGTGTGATACCAGACTCACTGTACAAGCCCTGACTCAGGTGGGCTTTTGCTTTTGAAGGCATTAAAAACAATGACTTCAAATGCCACCTGTGTAGATGCAGAAGGGCAGTAACCTTGGTCAAATAGCTAATGCTGAGTCCAGGACAGCAGGTTGACATCTCCTGATTTTTTACCTTTTGGTCCAAGGCTCCTGGTGTCTTGGACCAAAACAGCAGGCTTGCTTTCTCACCCATCTTTTTTTCCTTTAGCATGCACTCTCCGGTGGTATAGGGTCCCTACCTCTGGCTACCCAAGCAGCCCTCAGGAAGCCACAACAGCCACAGCTGCAATCTCCTGACAACACCTAGCACTCCAAATCCATATCTCATTACTTTTATTGATTCTTCCAGCACCTTTTCTGCATTCTGAAAAGCAACAATTGTGGCTTGTCTGTGAGGAAACGAGCAGCGTGAGAACTTACTAAGAAAAATATTGAAGATAGAGGAGAAAAAAAGCGCCCAGAATGTGTCTCCTGGCATGTGGGAAGGAGCTAGATCTGTGTGGAGAAACATGAAAATTCACAGTGGGAGCTGACAGAGGCAGCCAAGTTGCATGCGTCACTGGATTGAGTGGGGTCCTAGAGCCACCTGTAGACCTGACAGGATTTATCCAGGGAGGAAGGTCTGCTTGAAACACAGACAGCAGGTACCTGGACTGAAAATCCTGGGGTGTCAGGCAGTGAAGAGGTTAAATGTGCTGAGTTTAGGCATGGAGGAAGAGGGAGGAGATAACACCCTCACTGGGGCCTGCTGGGTCCCCATCATCTGTGCTGGCTCCTGACCCTTCCCTCCACAGCTCAGCACGTGCTTAGGTCAAAGGCAAGGATCTGATGCAGAGAGACCTAGTCTTTGGGCACCATTCAAGTGAAAGAAACGCTACATGGGCCCAAGACTGTTTAGAAGGGTGGTAGACAGCATATGTGAAGACACACCACAAACGGGGAAGGAAAATGCAGAACAGAAGCCTGTGGTAGAGCTGCAGGAGGTCAAAACAGGGAATGGTGGAGTTGACAAGAGCAGAACTGACTCAGGCTTAGCTACGTTGTTGGATTGATGGGCTGAGGCCGATTGTATGAGGTTCAACAACATAAAGTGTCAGGTCCTGCACTTGGGTCACTACAACCCCACGGATCACTACAGGATGGGGACAGTGGTTGGAAAGCTGCCTGGCAGAAAAGGACCTGGGGGTGCTGCTTGACAGCAGCTGAAAATGAGCCAGCAGTGTGCCCAGGTGGACAAGAAAGTCAATGACATCCTGTCCTGCATCAGAAATATTGTGACGAGCAGACATAGGAAAGTGACTGTCCATCTGGGCTCAGCACTGATGAGGCCACACCTCAAATCTTGTGTTCAGTTTTGGGCTGCTTCCTGCAAGCAAGACACTGAGGTGCTGGAGTCCAATGGTACCTGTATAATTGCATTTAGGTATAACATTTGGATTCAAAGACCTGAATCTTTACCGATATGATTTCCTTTCTTTGGAATTAAACATAATTATAGGTGGAGTCACAGGAGCGCTTTTTCCAGTGGACTGTTTGGCACTGGCTGAAAGTAAGTTACCCCCTCCTTGATCCTGTTGGAATTGAAGCAAGGAGTATATTTTCTTGATTCAAGTTACAATTAAGGCAATTAGACTTTGCTGACTTCTGGTACTCTTGGTGTATTCTCAAGGCAAGTAAGTTTTAGGGTCATGCTGCCCTTGAATGGGTAAGCATTACGTAAACTTTCATTCTCCCCTGTGGTAGGAGCTTATTGCAACACACAGCACCCTGACTTTCAAATAACAAGGTAATTGCATCATCACCTAATCAGTTGCCTTAGTAACAGATTTCCTAAATTTCCCTGTTGCATTTGCATGTTCATAAGTATGAACATCAGATGTGGAAGAAGGAAAGGAAACAAAAGAAAATCCAAGGCTTTGTAGGATGTGCTCTGTGATGAGAAGGCACCTGTAAGGCAGTTTGCTGATGGACTGCACCTCATTTACTCAGCTTTGTGGTGGCTGTGACCCCTCAGTGATGCAGCAGCAGGTGGTGTCAGCTAAATAGTGGAGGTGGGGGGACAAGTCTGGAAAATTACTGGCATCCTCCCTGAAAGGTTGGGAGGCACAGAGAGAGATTATGGGCAAATCTTTGTATTTGTAACTTCCACGAGAGAGTTAAGGCAGGGCTGGGAGCCCAGAAGATTCATAGAGTCATTGAAGCTGGAAAAGACCTTTAGGATCATTGAGTCCAACCACTAATTTACAATTTTTAGAAAGCCTGGGGTAAAAGTCTTGGGTGTTGGAGTGTTGCTTATTCATCTATGCTTGATTCAGCAAAGGTTACCACGGCATAGGTCATTTCCCTGGAATTTGCAGGAAGCCTTCCAGGCCTGTTTCTGCTCCACCCAGGCTCAGATGGCCTCACTTGCAGTAGGAGGAGTAGGCTCTGGAGGTGATGCTGCTTGCCATTTCAAGAGTGTTTCTCCAAGAAGATCAGCTGCAGCATAGTAACATGCAGCCTCCCGAATCTAATGCTGAGCCTCAACAGGCAGCTTCAGCCTTTCTCAAACTAGCAGCACATGAGGAACCATGCAGCCTGGACCCAGACAGGCTGCTCTCCTTCTCCCTTCATAGTAGAAATGTGAGCTGGGACTGACCTGGAAAAAATGGTAGAGGAGAAGGTAAAGGTGGCTGGGTTCAGCACTGGGTGCTCACAGAACCAGCTTCCAGGCCAGTTGTGACCATCTGAGAGCAGCGATCCTGGGAAATCTTGACAGTAGCACTGTGGGAAAATGTTTCTTTTAGTACTCCTTGGAATTTTTGATGTATTTGTCTTTTATGGAGGGAGCTAAGGGCACCAGTGAGGTGCCCAGACTCTCCAACCTTCTCAGCATTGCCAGGACTCAGCTTTGAGACCTCCCCCATCAAACCCAAGAAACTGACAGCAACCACAGAGATATTTTTCGTTGTGTAAGCACACTACAGTTGATAAGGCTGAGCTCCAGTCACATATTATAAAGTACAGCTCAAAGAAGTCACGTTGCTTCACTATCCTGTAGCTACTCAGTGCTGCTCGTGTGTGGGATGGGAGCAAAGGCTACAGTGGGAGGTTGGCAAACACAGCAGATACATGGCCAGTGTGATGTGGCCGTTATATCAGGAGTCTTGTTTTTGATTCCCATGTTTAGTCTCGAACTGAGTAATATGCTTGAAAATTAAAGCACGCCTTGCTAAAAGGTGAATGTTGAATACAATGAATTAAAAAAGCACAGTATATAGTGGGCTCTGTAATTATATCATCAGGGAATATCATGTACACTGTGCAGTGATGTGATTCATGACGTTACAAGTAAATAACAGGAGATTAAAAATGTTCTTGGGTTCTCATCTGTAATGTAGCCCAGTTTAAGGTTATACTTATCAAAATTATCAGTGGAAAAACATTATTTCAGGGCTGAGTCACAGACAGTCACACCAAGTCAGAGATGAAAATCTTGCTGGGAGAGAGAGCTGGGCTTTGATACCACAAGCGAGGTCCTGAGGTATCCCCAGGGATTACCACATGTTGAAAATACTAGGGAAAGCATTACCAGATCTTTTGGCCACGGCTGTGGGAGGTGGGTTTATCCCCATTTTACAGACTAGTTACTTGAAAAGAAGTTCCTTACTTGAAAATGACAAGGTATCCCCCGAGCCAGGAGAGCAGCAGGGCATATCCCTGTCCCTGCTCAGTCTGGCAGAGCACACTGCCTTTGGTGGGTACTGGCTCCCTTTACTGGAATGTACAGCCTGCCCCTCGTCTCTTGGCAGCACTTCTCTTTTCACACCAAACCAGACAGGAATGAGTTTTCTTTCTGTGTTGTTAAGAAAGGCTTCAGCAAATACTCAGTGACAAGCGGCAGAAATTGTCATTCCTGGGAGTTGCTTTGGTAACTCAGGCATGGATGTGAGGAAGTCGCCTTTCAGAGGGGCAGGAGGTGGGAAGCAGAGTCTTGAACCTACTCACTGATTTAATCTCCCAGTTGGAAATTATAAGAAATCATTTCAGTAATCCAGGCACAAACTTGCCATAGAAAAAAGACATAGTGCAAACACAAGAAACCTTGATGGTATGGGACAGGATTTCCCTGCATATTAAGATGAAGAAGGATGCTACACATGCAACAACTGATTTCTGAAATAAGCCCGGAAATGGATTTGACTATAAACAAAGGAAACAGTAGTACAGGATGTTTAAAGAACTTCATGTTCATATGAATTTTCACAGCTAATTTGAAAGGTATTAACTAAAACTGTGCCCTTCCAGACAGCAGCTGGATGTAAGATCTGGGGCCAGGCAAGGATGGAGGGAGCTGAAGTTCTTTAGTTGCTCCTAGATCTGTAGGGGGAAGCATGTCATTGCTGGTGACTTCATGAACTAATAGGATCTGGTGCTGCTGCTCCAGCCAGTACAACATGCTGCTGAAGGTACACGGCTGTGGCCAGCAAGGTGCGTGGTACGCTTCAAGGGAAACCCTCACACCTTTGCCCTTGATCCCAAACTAACCTAGATGTGGAATCATGCAGATATCAGAAATTGCAGCTCAACAAGAGCCCTCAGAGATTGTCCAAGAGAAAGACAGAGATATCTTCCTTAAGGCAAGGCCAGTATCAGAGACACAAGACAGGGGTGTTCTGGGTACAAAAATCTTTGTGGACTTTAAACTCCATGCAAAAGCTGTATTCGACTCATCATGATTTGAGGACAGCAAAAAGAACAAAACAGCAACAGATTTCCTCTGGGGTGAAAGCTGTCGCAGAGCTTTACCGATAGAAGTTAATGGTGCTACGGAGAGGTCAGCAGTGCTGGCTTTTATTTCACCTCCAAGTTCTTATTTCAGATACTGTTCAGTGTTGCTGCAGCTCTCTCTGTTGATAAGACTCAGGGTCAGCTAGTGCTGTCAAGTGAACACTGAAGGACACTGTTATTTGGCTGCTGCTGGCCCAAGGCTCTGTCCCAGCTCCATATTATCTCACCACAACCTAGTGGTGACTGTGGAAAATTTTCTCACCAAAAACCTATCAAGTAATGCACTGGAGACATTAAAGTGTTTTTCCTTCGTGCTATTAAACAATTTGGGGAAAATCTCTTTTCGTAGACAAGGTAATTAATAGTTGCTACATTAAATCATAAAATAAAACAAGAGATGGATTACTAAAGTCGTTTACCAAAGCTTGTTATAGCTTCATATACAATAAAAGAGATTATTGTAGAGAAAAAGCCATTTTGGAATTAAAACCAGAAAGGGATGGTTAGTCCTTGCTTGCCCTTTGAGGAATGGCCAGTGTGAATTGGCTGTTTGGAGGTGCCCCAAGCTCCACCATCACTTGGATGTGGTTGCTTTTGGGAAGAGACACCACAAACTGCACAGCTCTGAGGCAGAACACAAATGCTACTTAGTGCTGGGACAGTGCTGGGAACAGTGCACAAAGGCTTGTGTGCAAAAAAGTCAGCTCCTAGGTATTTTTAAAACCCTTCCCAGTCAAATAAAAATGATCCTCGGACAGGGAAGAGAGAGTTCAGTATCCCTTACATCAGTCATAATGTCCAAAACAGTTTTTATTAACCCAAGGATTTTACGTTGGACAAAAAATTCACATCCAATGTCGTTGCACTAGCACACACTCCTTACAAGAGCCCAGTAATTTGGCATGACTTCTGGTGAGTCAGACGATGCCCTGCTCCTCCTAAGCCCACTGCCAGAGCCATTAGCCCACCCAAGAGATCCTGGAGATATGGCAGCAGCTGGGGGAGCCTGGAAGCAAGGAGAAACGAAAGGCAGGAGGGGATTCACTCAGTATCCATGAGTGAGCGGACTCTGAGTGCAGCATCTGGAACGGAAGCAGAGTCAGAGGGACATGTACCTGGGGTGCCACCACGGGAGACACTGGAGCTGCAGCCCGGAGGCTCACATCCCTGCATGCCAGACACTGGACAGACTGGGATGCATAGATGGCCATCGGGCAGGCTGAGCATCCGAGCCCAGCTGCTGCAGGGATTCACAGCCTTCGTATGTATATGTATAATTTCCACTTATGGACTGTCGTCCTGCTTAGCCAGGGAGGGGAGCGGGATGGGTCTGCCAGTGCTGTTTGTGTTTACGTGAGTGCTGGCCACATCTGTACGTGTAGCTCAGAGTGTCTGGCCATGCATATGCATGTGCTGTATACGTGTGCTTGTGTGTGCACCTGTGGGGAATACACACTCAGCCTTGTCCAGCTGGACATAGAGGTCTTGGAGCTGTGGCAGTCATTTATATCAGTCTGCTCCCTAACAACTTACATGGTTCTTGGCAGCCTTTCATGTAAAGGAGGAGACTTCTGTGACCCATGGATGCCACATGTGGTTGTTATGTGTCCTCTAGCAGTGCCAGGAAGAAAACTGCTGAAGATTTCCCGAGCAACAGGGAATCTTCAGCCACCCTGCAGGGCAGTGCCTTCCAATGCCTACACTTTCTTTGTGCAGGGAGGGAGCCCCTGGTGGTCTAGTGGTTAAGGACGTGGCGCTGTCACCGCCGAGACCCGAGTTCGATTCCTGGTCAGGGC